>OY294044.1:70158782-70305859 GCA_958510825.1 Brachypterus glaber
CCTCCCTAACTCAGCCCCCCTCCCTCAGGACTACCCTCAATCCCTTTTGTTATCATTATCAGAGGAATACAACAAAGGAAGTGTTTCGGTAGTTTAAGGTGGTAATTGCTTTCCCATTTTAAAAATTTTCAAAATTTTGGGAAAGCCTGGTATTGGTGCAAAAATTTTCAATTTTTGTTTGGAGGTATTTTACCAAAAGTTCTCGCTCGGGATTGTTTTTGGTGAAGTTTGGGGTGCGGCAAGGGTGGCAAATGGGGAAAACTACATTTTTTTTACAAAAAATTGAAAATAGAGGTTTTTAAGGTTGTTGAAATATGATAATAAAATTTTATTACAATATCTTAGATGACTTTTTGCCAAAATACCTGAGCTGCTGACCCATAGTGCATTGCTTGTGATATGGCCGAATCGATCTTTGCTCGTCTCTAGCAAATACATTTTTTTCTGGACTTGGTACACACAGTAACATTGTTTGGAATCCTACACACGGGAAGAATCGTTGGACGGTGATGAAAAACCTACATGTTCAAAATGCAAAGAGGGCCGAAAATGCACAAAATACTTTAAAATTTAAAAATTCCCAAGAATCTTAGTAATTCAACTTAAACACATTTTCAAAGTAGGCTCAGAGTCACCGTAGACTTCCCTCTAGAAGAATAAGATATGAGTAATTATGCCACAAAGTCCGTTGCACCCTCCAAATACAACTTAGTAATATATTTAGTAATAAAAAACTTATTTCCTATAACTATCTATTAAAATTATCCCAACTATAACTAAAAATTTAAAGAAGAAAATCTCTGTGGCCAATGGTGAAAACCAAAGCCATAAAAAAATTAAAATTATACTTTAAAAGTCAGTATCGCTTTGGATTATTTTTGTTCGTGTAACAGATTTCTTAAAAAAACAAGAAAGTCTAGAAAGTTCGGAAATAAATGCTGATTTACTTCTTTAGACTGCTTTCCCTGTAATGTTCCAGTGTTTCTTTGTGCTGAACAATGCCAATTATTTTCTATATCAAGTTTCGCTTTTTAGTTATTTTCTTTCTTTATTAAAAATGCCAAATAATCAAATTATTTTGTATTTTTTTAAATACTAGGTTATTAAAAAATATTAGTTTGTGCAACAACAATGGATGAATGTTAAAAATTATATTTTTTTCTATACGACTGGTACAAAAAATTAAAAAAATAAATAAATTTAATAAGTGTAATTAGAATTTGTATGTAAATATATTAAATCAAAGGTTAATACGAAAAACTGAACTTAATAAATAAAGGTTCTGACAAATCCTTTAGTTCTGCTCCATTTTAACGATTTATCTAATTTTCAGAAAAAATCTTATAAAAGTTAATTTTATTATTATCAAGAATTTCTATAAAAAGAAAAATAATAATAATATTAATGTGACGAACTTGCATGACTACAACCATTCATCTAGTTTCAAGTTTAGATGTTTATTTTCTTTTATTACTGACAGATAATTTAAAATTACCTTTGAAAGTTTCCTTTTACTGTAAATTGTAACTAAAAAAAATATTCATTTTAATCTTATGTAATTTTAATATATTTAGTAATAAAAAACTTATTTCCTATGACTATCTATTAAAATTATCAGAACTATAACAAAAAATTTAAAGTAACAAATCTCTGTGGCTAAGGGTGAAAACCAAATCCATAAAAAAATAAAAATTATACTTTAAAAGTCAGTATCGCTTTGAGATATTTTTGTTCGTGTAACAGAATACTTAAAAAAATCAAGAAAGTCTAGAAAGTTGGGAAATAAATGCTGATTTACTTCTTTAGACTGCTTTCCCTGTAATTTTCCAGTGTTTCTTTGTGTTGAACAATGCCAATTATTTTCTATATCAAGTTTCGCTTTTTAGTTATTTTCTTTCTTTATTAAAAATGCCAAATAATCAAATTATTTTGTGTTTTTTTAAATACTAGGTTATTAAAAAATATTAGTTTGTGCAACAACAATGTTAAAAATTATATTTTTTTCTAAACGACTGGTACAAAAACTTAAAAAAATAAATAAATTGAATTAGTGTAATTAGAATTTGTATGTAAATATATTAAATCAAAGGTTAATAAAAACTGAACTTAATAAATAAAGGTTCTGACAAATCCTTTAGTTCTGCTCCATTTTAAAGATTTATCTAATTTTCACAAAAAATCTTACAAAAGTTAATTTTATTAATATCAAGAATTTCTATAAAAAGAAAAATAATAATAATAATATTAATGTGACGAACTTGCATGACTACAACCATTTATCTAGTTTCAAGTTTAATTATTTATTTTCTTTTATTACTGACAGATAATTTAAAATTACCTTTGAAAGGTTCCTTTTACTGTTAATTGTAACTAAAGAAAAAATATTTGAAAAACGTTTTTACCAAAGACAAATATTACTTTTTAAGTAACATTTTAATTGTTCCGTTTTAACTTTTATAAATTTACTCAAACTTGGAAGAAAGTTTTCTTTCAAATAAAAGTAAAATATTAAAATGTTTGTTTTGTAACCAATTACCCTAAATTGATAAAAAAAAATCTGTGCAAAATTATAACAGATAATTATACGCATTATAATGCGTTGTTTGACAATAGTATATTATTGAATGAGCGTATAATAATTGCTGTTAATCAATGAGGGTGAACACGAGCCGAAAGGCGAGTGATCTAGTCACCCGAATGATTAATAGCTATTATACGCGAGTACAATACTATACTTTAAGCATGGTTCTTTTAAACGATTTATTTTTACAGACCAGTGATTAATAGACCTATTAATCACGGCCGTGGATAATAGTGTATTATTCAATGAGTGTATAATATTTGCTATTAATTAATGAGGGTGAATTTTGGGACACGAGCAGATAGGCGAGTGGCCTAATCACCCGAATAATTAATAGCTATTATACACGAGTAGAATACTATACTTTATCCACGGCTATTTTGAAGTTTAAACGGTTTATTTTTACAGACCAGTGATTAATCGGCCTATTAATCACGACCGTGGATAAACAATGTTTGTACTGCAAAACTGTATTGTAAATTATAGTTTTCATTAACAATATGTTATTGAAAACTATCATTATATCGTATATCGTTCTACATAAGAATACATTGCGGATTTTAAGCTTTCACGGCCATTAAGATATAAAGAACTTTCACTTTCGGGTTTAGACCGTGATAATGGATTTTCACTTTCCGACGTTTCGTCTCTTACTACTAGAGACATCTTCAGGAAATTAATCTGAAACTAAGTTTCGAATCAACTTGTGTCACTATTTATGACGAGTTGTGGTTATTCACCCGTGACGAGGTTTTTCCTATCAAAGACTTCCATATTGCAGGTAAGTGGTAACCAGTGTCCCGATTGATATTGTTAGGATGCTTGATGATTTCTATAGATTCCCGTATCTTCCTTGGCATTTTTCTGTTTTCTGTTAATATTTGTTTTGTTTCAGACAAAATGATTTTATGACCTGTTTCATGTACATGTTCGGCTACTGCCGATAAGGAAATTTGTTTCTTTCTTATATTGCGCTCATGCTCTTGAAGTCTTGTAGAAATTTTTCTCTTAGTT
Source organism: Brachypterus glaber (assembly GCA_958510825.1). Taxonomy (NCBI): domain Eukaryota; kingdom Metazoa; phylum Arthropoda; class Insecta; order Coleoptera; family Kateretidae; genus Brachypterus; species Brachypterus glaber. The sequence continues at coordinate 70,162,378 of OY294044.1, forward strand.
TCACCTATGTAAACCGTACCACAGGAGCAGGGTATTTTATATACGCCTTCTGAACTCAGGGGTATTTTGTCTTTTGTTGAAGTCAAACATTGACCTAATTTTTGGTTGGATCGAAATATAGGCTTAATATTTGACTTCTTCAAAAGTTTACCTATTTTATCCGTGATACCGCTTACATAGGGAAGTATAACTTGTGTCTGTCTGTCTGTCTGTCATCAAATGCAATGGAACATAATATTTAGATTCTAGGGAAATTTATTTAAAATAACTTGGTAGAAGAAAGAAACAAATATATTTAGAAGATAAAATTAAAAACTTAACCATAATATATAAACAAAATAAGTATAAAATTCTAAAAAAAATTAAAATATATATATTTTTTTAAAATGGATGAACCCCCCAACCAGCAAAGTAATTTTATAATTTCATGGATCCGCAACTGTCTCATTTTATTCGTATTTTATTATTACTTCCAAAATACTAATTAATTTTATTAAAGGGGAAATCAACACTATTTTGTAGTTAAAGTTAAAGTGTTTTATAAATTTATCGTGAAAACGTTTCTACGAGCAACACAATAAAACAAACACAAAAGTCAAGCCTATAAAATAAAATTGTTTTATAATTGTTTTTATTAAATTTCCGTGATATTATTAAGACTCTTATAAATATATTATAATATTATTTTATAGTCGCGTATCGTAGCTTTAATAAAACAATTTTATTTACGTATCAATGAAAACTATTTCGTTTCTTCAAGTAAAGAGTTTCCTTAGTGATCCATATAAAACTGTTTTATATTATGTTATTTAGGTTACAATATAAAAACATTAACAAAGTTCTTATAAAATTAAATTGTTTTCATGGTTATCATTTTGCTATCGATAACTACAATAAAACAAATTTATGTTGAATTAGCTGATGTGGCGTACAATTTTTATTAGTTGCGCCTAAAAGTAAATTATTTTATAGAAAATCGCCATTTTAAAATGGATGCAATCCAAGGAATCGAAGTAAGTTGAATTGAAAATACTGAATTTCACACGTGTAGTGACACTGGCAGTAGTTAAAATACATAAAAATTATCAATAGTTATCTCTACAACCAATAGGTTCAAGTTTTTCGGTAGAAAATTATCATATCGAAAAAGCTAGTTTTTTTGTTATTCGAAAATTTTTCCCAAAACAATGGAAAATACGAGGCGCACTTAAATTTTGTTTAATGCTAATGTATTATTAAAATGACCTCGGGTCGTCCAATTTTCGTTGGTCCAAATCAAAATTGCTTATTGCAGAGCATTCAGAATATATTTAAAAAACTTTTTAATTTTGTTACTGTAATTCTAATATGCATTTTTATTTTTTAGATATTTTATAGCGCAGTATGAAAAGATTTAACCAAACTGTTTTATAATGCTTTTAAGTTTTTCTAAGATTTGCCAAAATGTTTATAAAATAAAAATTAAAAATTATTATGTCTACTCCAAAGTTTTTTATTGAAGCATTTTATTTATAAAAAATAGCTACAATTGTTTCAACCCTTGAATTTAGGGTCATCTTCAGGCTAAAATAGTCAAAAAATTTAAAAACAAACAACACGGACTACATTATAAACATACACATAGCTATGTGTATGTTTATAATGTAGTCCGTGTTGTTTGTTTTTAAATTTTTTGACTATTTTAGCCTGAAGATGACCCTAAATTCAAGGGTTGAAATAATTGTAGCTATTTTTTATAAATAAAATGCTTCAATAAAAAACCTTGGAGTAGACATAATAATTTTTAATTTTGATTTATCAAAACTCCAATATGAGAATGGATCTCGATCACAGTTGTTTATAAAATAATTTTATTATGTTTCCAAAAGCTTTTACAAAATACTAACCGAAACTGAAATGTTTTATAAAGTGGTGCCAATTTTACATTTATTGCTGTCTTATAAAAATTTTGAAAACGTTTCTGGGAGTAATGTTTGTTTTATAATTTGTGTGTCGGCAGCGTTTTGGCTACTATTATAAAATATAAAAATGCTAGTTGGGCCTGTTGTTACATACTTACAGACACGGTGTATATTTTACGCCTCCAGCTTTAAATGAACACGTGAAAAATCACTGTGCAATATACAAACTTCTCCGCTCGGATTTGGGGCTTAAACTAAAAGTTACAGAGACGCGGAAAACCGTAGTTAGTCTGATTTTCCCAAAACAATGGAAAATACGAAGCGCACCTAAATTTTGTTTAATGCTAACGTATTATTAAAATGACCTCGGGTCGTCCAATTTTCGTTGGTCCAAATCAAAATTGCTTATTGCAGAGCATTCAGAATATATTTAAAAAACTTTTTAATTTTGTTACTGTAATTCTAATATGCATTTTTATTTTTTAGATATTTTATAGCGCAGTATGAAAAGATTTAACAAAACTGTTTTATAATGCTTTTAAGTTTTTCTAAGATTTGCCAAAATGTTTATAAAATAATTTTATTATGTTTCCAAAAGCTTTTACAAAATACTAACCGAAACTATAACTATAAACTATAAACTGAAATGTTTTATAAAGTGGTGCCAATTTTACATTTATTGCTGTCTTATAAACATTTTGAAAACGTTTCTGGGAGTAATGTTTGTTTTATAATTTTTGTGTCCGCTCGGATTTGGGGCTTAAACTAAAAGGTACTGAGACGCGGAAAACCGTAGTTAGTCTGAGTTGGGAAAAATCACAAGGCGTAAAATCTACACCGTGGCTGTGGTAGAGGGTTAACATAATTTTTATTATTGTCTGAATTAGTTATAATGTTATACTAATTTTGATCATGACATTTAGTTTGACTGTAAACTAACTAAAATTAAACCAAATGGCTCATGGCTTGTTAATAATATTGAATTTCATCCAACGAACTAATAACTTCTCATTTCATTTGTAAAACCTGAAAAAAACGTAGCCAACATATACATTTGTCTGTCTTACTCGCACAGCTTTGTTCTAACAGATACAACAATAACAGTTACTGATAATTGTTATTGTTTAGGCCTGAATACACCTACTATTTGTTTACAAACAAAGCGAAATGTTGGCTATACTTTATATTAACGGTATGCGTATTTTAGAGTGAAGAGTTGTTAGTTCGTTGATTTCATCTTAAACATTAAAAAAATTAATAAAATTAATTAAAAATAATTTTAAGTTTTTATATTAAACTGGGAGGAAATCCTTTCTTTCGTATTTTCATTGGGGTTAAACTTTAGCGGTTAGGCTGTGAGGCACGTTTGTATCGATTTTCCGCTATATTCGGACTCTAACCGAAATTTTTAATAGGTCTGCACACCTCAAAGCTGTTCGGAATGATATACGATATACGCAGAGCTGGATGAAATGTTCCCTTAAATTACTTAGGTACAAAAGTTATCGAAGTGTTGCATTTATGCTTCATTAGTCAAACCAAAAAAGAAATGTTTTAGATTTTACGGTTTGCTCCTTCCTCGAAAATACAATAAAAAATATTTACATCCGCACGTCTGTCTGTATCTAATGGTGTATTACTATTACATCATCCGTGTTTCGTGTTTACGGACTAGCAGCCCTTTACATTTAAAGTCAAAATGTTCAATCGATCTCGTTCGTTAGGTTACCCATAGTTCAACAGATCAACATACACTTTAAAGAGTATGGATAAATTTAGTGTTGCCGCCTAAAGCGATAGTTATCGCCAATAAATACCTCTCGTATCGCAACCAGGATGCGATATTTGAAAAATTATCGTCTCGCACAAACGATAACGAGAGGCCTCTCCTTATCGCCTACTTCTCGCCTACCTCTCGCGATAACGATACTTATCGTTTCACCGTAAAAGTTGAATATTTCAGCCATCTAATATTAGTTAAATGAATTTGTCTCAAATGTCACATTTAAAAAGAATATGTCAAAAATTACTAAAATGCATATATCTTCGTAAAAGGATATTTTGCTGCATATATGTGACCATTATAAAAGGCGTTTATCTTTTTAAATCATACCTCAAGCAGTAATTGCTTCAACATTGTCCCATTTTTATAGCAGATATAAAAATATGAACTCCTGGCAGTAAGTACCTAATTAGGGTTATAGTACGTACGGTAGTATCTGACTAATACGAGGGGTAATTTAAAAGAAGGCAAAAAGGCCAGAGCTGGTGTTAGTAGGATTTGAGTGCTACTAACAGTAGCGTCAGATACTACCATACTTACTATAAGCCTAATTAGGTACTTAATAATATTAAAGCAGTTTCTGCCTGCGATACGATTTTAAAAGATAAAAGCCTTTTATAATGGGCTAATGTATGCTCCATAATGCCTATTAAAGAATATGTTTGCATTTTAAAAATCATTAAATTTCAAAATTAAATAATGACGTTTGTGTCAAATATTATTATCTGATTTTAGGTGGCTTCAACATTCGACTGTCTTTAACTGTACGATAGTTATCGCTCTCGCTTCGGTCTCGTTACGGGCGAGAAGCCTCTCGTTATCGTTACAACGATACGATATTTTTGCACCTCTCGCTATCGTTCTGTTCAGCGATAACGAGACGATAGCGAGACGATAGGCCTTAGGCGGCAACACTAGATAAAATTATAAAATTGGAGAGTAAACTTAAATTTAAAATTTACATCTATTATATAAAATATTTATTTTTAGGTATACAAATTTTTTATAATTTACAAAATATATAAAAATTAATACAAAAAATATAAAAAAATGATAAACTTAAGAAATTAACAAAAATTAGTACCTAGTCTAGGTACTGAACTAAATCTGTAAAAGTTTCACAGAAACACTGCCACAGAAGTTGCCTTGTTAGCAGCAGAGATGTGTCTTGTGAAAATACCTTCATATAATATAATAAATCAAAAAAAAAACAATTTTTACAAAAGAATATGTGAAATATATAATTACATTACACATATTAAAAGAAAAAGTAGTAGTTTTTTCTTTAAACATTAACCACGTTATTCAAATAGTGAATGTATGAAAGCTCTATTCTGAGATATCCATAAAGTTATCCTGCTTTTAAACGTTAGCAATGAAACGGATAAATTTTTACATGAATTATCCAGAATATTAAACACTTTATGAAGATAAAATGGATAATATCTTTCGCTCAAACGAAAACAAGCTCTCAGAACGCAGGCCATATTTTGTACAGAACCTCGGGTATTGTAATCATGCTGTAAAGCCTGTACTGATATCTTTTTATTAAACCAGTCTATTAGTATAGTTTTAATATATAATTGTCTTACATCAAGCAAACCTGAAGTGGAGTGCAGTAGTTCAGAAGAGTAATCAAAAGGCCTGTTGAAAATTATTTTAATTATTTTTCTTTGCAATACGTTTAAAGGTTCAAGATTATTGTTATATACCCCTCCCCATCCAATAGAGCCATACCGCAAAATAGAACCCACCAATGCATGATAGGTACTTTTTAAGGCTGCTATATTTGATACTTTTTTCAATGTCTTAAAAATATAAACAAAAGGTCTTAACTTTTTACATAATGCCTCAATTTGAGTGTTCCATTTCAAAGTAGAGTCGATGTAAATACCTAGGTATTTTACATCGTTTTTTAAAAGAATATAATTTGACTTACAATTACAATTTTTTGTTAGCTTCGGAGGACTAGAAGAATAAAAGTCACAATCAAAATGTGTTGTTATTATATTATAACTAGGCAAAGAAGAAATAACCTTTGCAAAAGGTACTATTACAGTTTTTTTTTTATTTAGTAAAAGGTTGTGTTTTTGCAGCCAATCATAGGCTAAAAATAATCCATATTCTACCAATTCTTTGACCGCTTTCCAAGAGACAGCTCTAAACAAAAGCACAGTGTCATCAGCCCTGTGGCACCCCTTTAAGTACAAGTAACTCATCACTAAGAACATTACTTATTCTAACCTTCTGAAAACGATTTGTTAAATATGACTTTAACAACATCTCTAACACCCATATCAAACAGACACTCTAATACAAGGTCATGTGGGACCATATCAAAGGCCTTGGTCAAATCCAAAAAAGCAGCGATAGTAGGAACACCCCCATCCATTAATTCATAGACTCGACCAAGTAACCTTCGAATCGCATCCCCCGTGGATTTTCCACTTATAAAACCAAACTGATTGTCACTAATAAGCTTATATTTAACAAAGAAACTTGTCAGCCTTTCTTTAAGAATTTTTTCAAATATTTTCGCCAAACTAGATGTCAGAGATATAGGTCTGTAGTTATTCATGTCAGTAGTATTACCGCCCTTATGCAAAGGTATAACAATTGCTTTTTTTTTAAATATCAGGAAAAACCCCCTCTTTAAATATAAAATTGCAAATATGTACTAAAGGATCACAAAAAGTATCAATGTACAACTTTAAAACATGACTGCTGATACCATCTTCCCCAGTTGAGAAGCTTTTATTTAGATTTTTAATAATGGCCGTAACCTCCTGAGAATTGGTTTTTTCAAGTACAATAGAATTATTACACGATTTACGTTGGTATTTACGATTATGAGTATATGGGTTTTTTTTCATTTGTTTAGTCAAATTAACACCAACATTGACAAAAAAATCATTAAAAGAATTTGCTATATCCTTCTCATTGGTAACATCAATATTACCTTTTATTATTTTTATAGGGAAATTTGAGCTTTTATTTTTTTGAATATTGGCAACTTCTTTCGTGATCTTCCATATTTTTTTAGTATCAATGTTTTCATTATTTAATTTATTAGAGTAATATTCTTGTTTCCTAGTCTTAATTAATTTAATTAAGGTATTTTTATAAACTGTATATTCATATTTTACTTCTGGATCGTTCGGGTTTTTTAAAACTTTTTTATATAGATTATTTTTTTTCCAAATTGAGATGCCAAGAGCTTTGGTCACCCAGGGTTTTTTCCTATTAAAAATCTTAATTTTTACTAAATTTGTTGATTCCTCAATTGCGTTTTTTACAATATTTATAAAATGGTTCATTTTAATATTAACATTATTTGAGTTATAAATTATACCCCAATCTAAATTAGCAATTTTATTCCCCAACATTTCATAATCGATTTTTTTAACATATGTATGACTGTTAGATTTATCGTTATTTTCATTCCCATTTAACATATTTAGTACTATTGGAAAATGGTCACTTATTTTGTAATCCAAAATACCAGCTTTCATATTAATTCCCTTATTATTATACACAAAAAAGTGATCTAAACATGAACTAATAGTAGATCCAATACGGGTAACATTATTTATATACGATTTAAAACCAAATGAATACATTAGGTTTAAGTAATCATTTTTGTCATTCTGATCCCTAGCATCTGGCAGTATATTAATATTAATATCTCCAACAAGAATTTCCGTATCTTTTCTTACCCTATTATTATCAAAATACTCTTGTAAACTTTCTAGAAAATGCTTTATGCTAACACTATGGGATCTATAACAACAATTGATCGAATAATTTGAATTATTAAGTTTAAAATCAACTTTAAGCAACGTAGTAAGGCCCACATTTATAATAGATACAGTTTCATTTAAACCCAATTTAACATAACAAACTACCCCATCATTTTGATTTAACCTACTCTCATTATAGTAACTATTATACCCATTTAATTTAAAAAGATTTAAATCATCAATATTCCAAGTCTCGGATAAGACTATAATATCAAACTTGTGTTCAAACGAACTTAATAAGAACTCCAATAGATCAAAATTACATCCAATACTTCGAATATTACAATGAATTATCTTTAAACCACTCTGTAAACATAAAGACTTAGTGCAATCATTTGGGTTTTCGCAATTAAAAGTTTTAAATTGAAGATCTTCTAGCTCAGCTAGAAAATCAGACATAATATTAATTTGTAATATAACCTAAGACCTAAAATTAAAATCGATTCTAGTTTTAAGTAAACTAACTTGTTTTAAATAAACAGGACAACTATTATCCAAAGCAGAATGAGCTTCGTTAAAATTGGACCCAAAATTTGTGTTATAATATCTACAATTTATGCAAACTTTATGATTTCTAGAACAATCTTTATAATTATGGTTTTCAGAACAGTTTGAACATTTTTGTTCCTTTTTACAATCCACTGCCTTGTGATTGAAGCCATGACATTTAAAACATCTAGTAACTGAAAAATTTTCGTAAACTGGACATCTAGTAAATCCTAAATTAACAGACTTTAAAGACATAAGTTTTTTGTATGCAGAACCACAGCATTCAATAATCGCGAAAAGTTGATCGTCTTTCTTAGCTTTTTTAAGCAGTTTTAACTCCAGAAGATCCTCATCCAGTATAAAATCATTTTGAGACCTAAGACCAGCTATTACATCTTCTTCTTTGGTATTTTTATCTAAGTTGGCAATTCTTGTGCTAGGCTTTTTAAGTTTGGTTTCATCGAAAGTATATTCCTTAGCAGGATTTTTTGATAATTCGATCTTCATTTTTTCAACTGATTTTAAGCTATTACATTTAATAATTATAGCACCTCCCCTGCCATCCTTAATGTTATCAATTCCAACCGAAAGTTTACTAGGATTTATTTTTCTAACAAAATCTAACTTGGTTTTACTGCACTTTTGTGTAATTCATTGGTTTAAAAATAAGACATGGTACATTTACTTTTTTAGAAATCTCCGAACTAGCTACGGTTGCATAGCTTTGTTGGGTTGGTACTTTTTCTAAGGTATTAATTTTTTCTAATAAAAGTTGGTTGGAAATTTTTAGCTCATTTATTAAATCATATTGAATAGATTTCTCTTCTTGTAAATGCTTAATTTCAGCTTTTACATTAGCAAAAAAAGTTTCACATGAATCACAAAAAAGTTTTAATTTCCTATTTTTTGCTGCTAATAATTTGCTTTCACTAGCAGAAATATCAAGGCATTGAGAGTGACACGGTTTATTGCAAGAGTCACATTTATAAATAGTATCTAATGGTTGAGTAGTTCTATTACAATTAGAACAAATATCGCTCTCCATTCTTATGATTTAACATGTAAACATAGTTTACGTAAAACAGTAGCTAAATCAAGAGAAAACTTAGTATCTCCTTCCTCACAGCGGCGTTCCGAACTGTCCATATGTTCAGTACAGCGGTGCTAGAATCCACGGTGTGCGAAGTCGCAGCTGCGCGTAAGTGTACAAGCGAAACTCGAACTAATGCAAGATCCACAAATGCATTTATTTACAATAAAAACAGCTTGTTTCCATGCACTAGAAAATATAAGCAAGCTTACCAATAGCACCAATTTAATCAGCTTCACTTGGTGATTGTTTTGGTACACTTCACTTATATAAAACTTCGCAATTAATAATTAATATTTGATAATTAACAACAGCAAAATAATCGACACATGTCTTACTTAAGAAATACAAGGCTTGCACTTGCTAACTCACTTCAGCAATAAACGCCCAGCCCAAACCTACAAACTTGAAATTTGGAGAGTTTGTTCCTTTTATGATGTAAGCACCCACTAAGAAACGATTATTCGAAATTCAACCCTTAAGGGGGTGAAACGGGGGTTGAAAAGTTTTTTTAAAAGTGTACGTATCTCAGAAACCTCTTAATCTAGAATCTTCATATTTGTCAAAAATGTTTTTTATTGAAGTAACAAATATACGTGTTTTAGGATTTTTCGATATTCGACCCCTAAGGTGTTAAAAATCGTTATATTTAAGTTGTAGGTGGTAAATTATGTAAATATTGCCCTTTTTTGAAAAGTGTACGTACCAGGTCCAACCAGTAAGCTGTAGCGCTACAAAACTAAACACACTGTAGCAAACAAAAGGCGAAACTCACAGGCCGCGCTCGCTTACCGATTGGGCGGTACCAGGCCTAATTTAGAAAATTGCATTTTGTTGTCTCAATGAAGGAGTCTTTTTTATAAATTCCTAATGTTTAATATTTGTATTTGGCTACTTAAGTTTCAGGGACATATAATTCCCCATTTTTAATCTGGAAAAATATAAACACAAAATATAAAACGTTACGGGCCTAACCTTATAGATCAAAAGTTTTACCTACCTTACAGTATATAAAAATATATATATATTCAGTAGGAGCGCCAATGTGCATCTATTTATGCAGCGTTTTGATAAACTGTGCATGCGCACTCGCATGTGCTGACCGTTTCAATATTTTATTTTAAATAAAAAACATTTTTTACATACACACCAAACAGACGCCACACCAACGTTAACGTAAACCAAGAACCCCTCGTTAAAAAAAAGACCAAACAAGAAAAAAACCAAAACAAACTTCTGCACAGAGAGCTGCAATTAGGCGCTTGTCATTCAGTCTACAAGATTTGTCGTTCAATATAGAAAGAACATAAATTTTAACATAAGAAGCTTTTTTAACATCAAATAATAATAAATAAATAATTTTAGAAACAATTTTGACATTGACATTAACATTTTTAATCTACCATCATAAACATGATACCCAGGAGTGCCGTTAGATATTTTTTGAGGGGGAACATCAGGAAGAGAACTATAATTCAAGATTGTGATTTTTCTAAATTTTTACTTGATTGTGATTTTTCCACTTTGTTTCGCAACGTTTTTTATGCCTGCAAAAGGTTAATTACCAAAAAAACCCACTCCATAATTTTTCCAACTCGTCAATGGATTTTTTCCTAATAACAGCTGGATTTTTCCAACTGGAGTGGCGGAGCACCCGCCTCGTAACGGCATCCCTGATGATACCTGTTAAGATTTATTTAATCACATTTTTATTCTGGTATTTTTACTGTTTTGTTTTTATCCTTCTTCCTTACTCTGCCATGTTTGATTCCAAATAATTACATACACAGGCTAACAAAAAACATTTGAAAGTTGATTTGGATCTGACAACTGATTTTGGGTAATTTAGTTATGTTGATTTCGAAGATATAGTTTGACGCACGGATCTGCGGCTACTGGAAATATGTTTGGAATGTGTGTGCAAGTGGGAGGCCCGATGTAGGCACGTACACCTTATAACGCTCTTGACGGAAAGAAGAGAGCGCGAATGAATTCCCTCCCCCCCCTTACTTCGGAGACTTTCTTTCATGCGGAGAACTATAACTTCCGTTTTTGCCTGTCAGGTAAGGGTTTTGAACAACCACACAGTGGGCCAAGAAAAAAACAAGGAAAAAATTCTGAATTTTTGCATACGACTATTTTTGATACCGCTGATTTCAAATCAAGTAAGAAAAAATAAAAAAAAAATCCGCGTCATTAGGGTGGTCCAAAATTTTATTTTTGTTTCGATCTTTCTAAAAATTTGTCAAATGGCTTCTTTTGATTGTTGACGTAAACAAATGTCCATAACTTAAAAATTCTCTACTTCGTGTTTAAGAATGAGATTTTTGGCATGGCTTATAGCTAAAAAAAATTATAGGTGATGGAAACAAAAAAAAGCTTGTTTAGTAGTCAGTTATTTATTTTATTTAGCGTATGGCAAAGCACACAGAATTAACAAAATAATAAAAAAATATCAATAACTAAGAACATAGAAGTATAGACAGTAACAAAATTGTATAAAAAAAGAAAAAGTAATATCACAGATCAAAATCAAGTCAGTGAGTATTAACTAAGCCAGAAAATAAAAAACATCCGATCACAAAATCCTTGCTTGCCTGTGTTATTAGCGCATCTTACATTTTATGATCATAACGAGAAAAAATATCAGATTACAAATAAAATATTTTCTTTCTTAATTATATTTTGTGAAACGTTAGGAGAATAAATATCAATTTTTTGTTTCATGTAGGTATTACAAATTTACGCTATGTGAATTCAGAATAAACCTTGTTGAAAACTAAAAATTCTACACGTTTTTCTTTAGGTATAGATTTTAAATGGTACATTATTTACTCTTTTGTATATTCTATTATATTTTGTAAAATAAATAATATAATATTATATATTTACCACATTTGACAGAAAAGTAAATTAGATCTTTTTACAGTATTTTATTAAAATAAAGAAAAAATAGGAAATAGTAGAAAAAGTAGTGTCTTCAAATGCAATTATTTAAATGCACTTATGATTTTTATACACGGTGTATTTGAAATAGCATCGGAAATTTTAACAGATGATTCTACTTCATAAAATATGACAAAAAGTTACTATAAACATATGTCTAAAAATGCGTCATAAGGGAGCTACGCCCCTTTGAAAGTGGCTAAAAAAATCGGTTTTTATTTAATAACTCAGGAACCCTTCTAGATATATCAACGAGGTTTTTGCACGTCAACTAATCCTACCAAGGCCCATTTTTGTGTGTTATTTTCATGTATTTATTTCAACCAGGGGTGTGCGAAACGGGGGGCTTATCAGTTTTTTGTCCAAAACTTTTCTCTGTTTAACTTTTTAGCAATTTTATTTTTAAAATATGATTCCTCAGGTCAAAATACGTAAAAAACGAACTCTTGTTGTAATACTGTAGGATTAACCGTTTTCGAGAAAAATTCATTTGAAGGTGAAATTTCACGGTTCGAGGACGAAAAATTAAATACTAAAATGTTGAAAACCAAAATTTTAATGGTGCAGGGCGAATGCACATTAAAAACTAAGAAAAAAACCTCATATACAGGTACTTCCAAAAACCAATCCTAATGGAGCTATGGTCTCCTAAATATTAACCATATTTAAAGGGCCATGGTAGCTTTAAAAGCGTTTTTTCGACCTACATGTATGGAAACTTTTTTTCTTAGTTTTTGATGTAGAATAACATTGCATCATTAAAATTTTGGTTTTCGATATTTTAGTATTTAATTTTTCGTCCTCGAACCGTGGAATTTCACCTTCAAATGAATTTTTCTCGAAAACGGTTAATCCTATAGTATTACAAAAGTACCTTTTTTATGTATTTTGACCTGAGGAATCATATTTCAAAAATAAAATTACAAAAAAGTTACACAGAAAAAAGTTTGGGACAAAAAACTGATAAGGCCCCCCCGTTTCGCACACCCCTGGTTTAAATAAGTACGTGAAATTGACATACAAAGATGGGCCTTATTAGGAATTATTCACGTGCAAAACCTCGTTAATATATCTCAAAGGGTTCCTGAGTTATTAAATAAAAAACATATTTAGACATATGTTTATAGGAACTTTTTGTCATATTTTATCATGTAGAATTACCTGTTAAACTTTCCGATGCTATTTCAAATATACTCTGTATAGTATACGAAATATTCTTAGTCATTTCGTATACGAAATTATATCTATGGCTTGGTTCTAAAAGGGCCAATGTCACTTTGTCAATATCAGCGTTTTCAAAATATTACATCAGAGTTGACGTAAAAACGATGCTATTGACAAAGTGACAGTGGCCCTTTTAGAACCAAGCCACAGATATAAAATTATGACAAAGAATGCTCAACATTTTTAATCATTGTTTAAATCTGCATCGTATCCATTCCAAAACTTACTTTTATTTTTTTTTTATTTTGTTTAAACATTTCTGTAACCGGTTACAAGGCCTAAGTTATAATAAAATATTTAAATGTTTATAAAATAGAAGATAATAAGAAACATTTTCAACTATTATAAAATGCATAGTTTAATTCAATATTTTTAAGGTACATTTTTTTAATTTATATTAAAAAGTCCATTTTTTATAATTTTAAAACAATTTGGTATATTATTGTACTGCACAGTACCTGCACAAATTGGTGAGCACTGTATTTTGTTTATTTTACGCATTGGATTTCTAAGACGTTCTTTTATTCTGGTTTGATTGGTGAATACTGGATTTAGTTGTTAGTAGTTGGTTGGATTTTTTCTTTTCATTAATTACACCATGAATTAGGTTTACGAGTTCTAAGTGTTTTAATTTTTTGAAGTTTCTGAACTTAATTAAATTTGCTAGACGGTAACATGCAATAAAGTATAATAGGATTTATATTTATATTCTAATAATTACTATGGTCTGTTTTTCAAGCAAGATAGTAAATTAATAATCACACAGTAAATATTTTCAAAACAGATTAGAATATTGGATGTGCGAATATACTGCGTAGTTTATTTTATAAAACATAACTATATTCTATACACAAACATATACTATTCAAACCTGTAAAAATATTACTGTGCGGTTTTTAATTTACTATCTTGCTTGAAAAAACAGACCATAGCACCAAACTTTTTTTTTAGATTGTTATTTAATTTTAGAAGCTGATGTTGGTTTAACTTTATTAAAAAGATCGCAAAATTGTCTTTACGTATTTTTTTGGTACTTTGTGTATAATAAAAGTTTTAAAAAATATAAAAAAGTTAAAAAAAAACTTGTGACATTATTTTTACAAGCAGTGGTAAGGTACTCTTCATAAGTAGATAAATCATAAAATAATACATATTACTATTCCGACGATTTTTGAAAAATTTATTGGATTTACAAAAAAATCTAAAATTCTTTCTGCATAATATGAGTTGTATTGGATAAAAAGTGCGGAAAAGATCATTTGTATTCACGTGATGAAAGAGAAGTTAGGAAAACACTCCCAGAAATGGATTTGCTAATCCTGACACGCAAACTTTGAAGGTCCTTCCTGCCGTTTGCTTTGCATTAAAAACTTGATTAATTAAAAAAAATATATTCAAGCCACGTTAATAATTCTTTGCAGTTTTACATATATACTACGACTCAACAAATATTTATTGAATTTACGTCAAACTTTACCGTCAGAGCGAATTTTAAGATTTAATTGTGGGGGGGCCGTATTTTTCAGTGCCAAATTTACTGCACCCACCAATGGTGGGCCCCACCATTAGCACGTCGTCCTTTACCACGCCGTGGGCGTCACCTTTACCACGCCGTAGTCACTACCGCGCCGTCTTCTACTGCGTCGTCCATTACCGCGCCATGGTCAATACCTCATTTAAATTTTTATGAATACATAAAAATCTGCCGATTTTATTTTGCTAGTTCGACCTAAAAAAGGATTTAGGTTTGTAATTTGGAAGTTATAAAATACTGCCCAGTTTTAATTTATTATTGTATGATTTTTTTAGTGTTTTTTTTTGTGTGAGTTTGTAACGTGTCAAGTATTTGAATTAGATGTCCTAACCCGCTCGGAAAAATCTACCATGTTTTAACCTGTTAAAAAGACACTACCGTGAGTGGGGGATACTTTTAACCTTTTTTTTCAAAATATTTAAATAACTATTAATATTGCCGTAATCCTCCTGTTTTAACTGTTTTTTATGTATAAGGCAACTTTAGCTATGTCCAGACATGGCCACTTAATATCAACATCTTATAAATAAAAGAAAAAAAATTATTTTATATATGTTCAAAGTTAGGTATAGGGGTAAGGAATCTTTGAACGTTTATGGTTTTTCAAGCTTATTCAATGATATGTTAGCTTCAGCATAATTTTAAAAACATGTTTATAGCGAGCAACATGGCCGGATTCAGGGGCGTGCAGATTACCCAGGGCCCGGGCTCGAGGGGGGCCCGGCGTCAGAAGTTTACAATAAACAGTTTATTTATGTATACTCCCCCAAAAGAAAGGCGTTAAAACGAGTAAATATGCAGAGCTTTTTCCAAGTGGACCATTGACCCTCAAATTCTTAAAAAATTTCGCCTCCGGCGCTAGGACTAATTTGCGTTTGTTTAGATTCAAGCTTGTAAAACATAAGCGTAAAATTTCTAAAAAAATTGCCTGCGGCGCCAGAGTTTGCATTTTTTTGAAATTTAAAATAAAATGGACTATCAAATCGTAATAATTTTCGCCTGTGGCGCAAAGACTTTCTTTTTTTAATTTCAGACTGTAAAACTTGAGTTTAAGGTATGAAATTTAAAAAAGTCAGTAATTAACATAATTCGTAAAAAGTTTCGCCTGCGGCGCTAACTTAGTTAATGAATAGTGGCGACACTTCAGCCCCTCAGCGCACAAGTGCCTTAGCTGCGGCCTTGCATGGGACAATCATGTTTTGGAAAAATGGGGAGGATCGGATAAATAGTTTCACAGGGGCCCGGGCTGGCTCGGTCTGGCCCTGCCTATAAATATATTCTAGCATTAATAGGTTTTATTAAATAAATCATTCAGTATCATTAAATTTTAGTTAAAAGTTTTCCTACCAAAAATTGGAGGTTTTTGAACACCGATCTATACTGAAAAATCACAAATACCAACATATTATTTTATGAAGAATTAACACATGCGCCCATTTTTCATATTACAGAACTTGAAAATATAAATGATAAAGTCTCTTTTTTTAATGAATGGTTGTTATACCTTTATAATAAACATATACCTCTAAAAACAATAGTTCCGCGTAAGAATTATACACCTTGGCTGTCTGAAAACACAAAACTTATGCAGATAGAACGGGAAAAGGCATTAGAAAATTATAAAAAAAATAAAACAGATACAAATTGGAGAGACTATACTAGGCTGCGCAACGCTACTACGCTAACAAACAGAACTGAAAAAAATGCATACTATATTAATAAATTTCAAAATCTTAGCTCAAACGACACTTGGAAAGAACTTAAAAAAATGAGTATTATAAAAAATTCTTGTACTGACATACCAAGTGAGCTGCAGGACCCTAATGCAATCAATAACTTTTTTATAAATTCCATTCCTCCCACAAATTCCAATAATAAAAAAAAAACTTATTAGGTTTTACAAAAATAATAAAATACAAAATTTTGCAGATAGCTTTAAATTTAAAACAGTTTCGGATGAAATTGTGAATAAAATTATAAATGGCATTAAAACTAAAGCTACTGGAAAAGATGGCATAAATATTACATTTATTAAGTTATGTTGTCCTTATTTAACACCTGCTATAACGCACTTAGTAAATTTCTGTATCGAAAATAATGTAGTCCCACAATGTTGGAAAGAAGGTCTTATAATGCCAATACCAAAAAATAATAGTCCATCCGGGTTTAAAGATCTTAGGCCAATATGTATTCTGCCAACCTTATCTAAAGTCTTTGAGAAAGTAATAGAAATTCAACTTCGCGAACATCTTGATAAGCATAACATACTACCCTTAACACAATCGGGATTTCGTCCAAATTTTAGTTGTGCCTCAGCACTTACGAACATTACGGATGACATAATTAGCGGATTGGACTCTGGCATGGCCACGGCGTTATTACTATTGGATTTTAGCAGAGCCTTTGATACCTTAGATCCAGAAATATTACATTCTATCTTACTCTTTATAGGACTAGATCAAGGCTCTGCTGAATTAATATTAAACTATTTATCGGATAGAACGCAGGTAGTAGTTGTCAATAGTCAAATGTCAGAGCCTATCAATGTGCCATCCGGCGTGCCTCAAGGGTCCATTTTAGGGCCGTTGCTTTACATTATATACACTTGCTATTTTTATGCATCTATCAAGTTTAGCACTGCGCATTTCTATGCAGATGATAGTCAACTGTACATGTCCTTTAATGTATCAAATTTAAATGATGCAAATGAAAAATTTAATCAAGATATAGCCAAGTTAATTAATACAGCCAGGGATCATAGCCTTTTTATCAATGCCTCAAAGTCCTCGTTAATAGTTTTCTCTAAAGCCAATTCATATAATCACTTCCAATATTAATGTCTTAGTTGATGGCACACAAGTACAATGTGAAAATGAAGCGAAAAACTTAGGTGTTATTTTAGATAAAGACTTGCGCTTTAAAAGCCACGTTAATAATATGATTAAAAAAGCTTATTCTAGTCTAAAACTTTTATATAACAACAGACATATTCTGTCGAAAAAACTTAAAATATTATTATGCGATAGTCTAGTATTGTCAAAGTTTAATTATTGTGATAGTTTTTATCATTTTTGTATAGATAAGGCTGATGCTGACCGTATTCAAAAAATACAAAATTCGTGTGTTCGCCTTATCTGCGGAATACGTAAATATGGTCACATATCTTCAAAATTCTCAGAATTGGGCTGGCTTGACATGTCGAAAAGGCGAATTCACCACGCTGCCACTTTCTTTTATAAAATTATTCCTTTACAAAAACCACAATACTTGTACAATAAAATTCGCTTTCGCTCTGATGTGCATAACGTCAATATACGGCACAGGAAAATCATAACTGTACCAACACATAAAACTGCTTTGTTTAAACGGGGATACTCCTACAATGTTGCTAATTTTTTCAATAAGTTGCCTGATGAATTCAAGTCGATGTCTTTAAGTAAATTTTTTAGTAAATTACGGATCTATTTAAATGATAATTTAATTTAGTTTTTTCTTTTCTCTCATTTGTTTTTTCTTTTTTCTTGTTTATTGATATAAGTAATTATGTAAAAACTTAATAGCGTACTTTAGTTTATCTACCACCTAATAATTTTATTTTTAAATATATTTAATTTATTTTTGGTTGTGCGGAAGACCAGGTGTTGCTTTTATTATTTGACACTAAAGCAAAAAAAAATTATAAATAGTAAATCTGAGCTTAACCATTTTGCCTATGGGTTTATATGTGTATATTTATATTTGGACTTATGTATCACTTTATATTTTCTTTATGGGTAAATAAATGTATTTATTATTATTATTATTTATATTAACATAACAGGTTGAAAAGTACTTATATATACGTCTAGTATCTAAATAACAGCGGGTATCAAAATTTTTTACTTCAAAATATTTATAAGTAGTTATAAAGTATCCCCCGCGCAAGGTATTTTAAACAGTTGTAGGATATAACTCAACCTATAAACTGATTATTTTAACAACATTTTAAAAATATAAGTTAGTCATGATTGGTGGAAGATTAAATATCATTTTATCCAGTAATATTATAAGTTTTAATTTACTAATTAAATTTCAGTTATATACCAATAACATATACAGGAAGAATTCCACGTCAACTAGCCCCTCGATCCGGAACTCATCTCTCCGATTTTGCTGAAATTTTGCATGTCCCCATAACTTAGTGTTTATATACCCCCATTAATGGCGTTTTGCAAAAAAATCGTTGGTTGCTGAGATATTAGGGTGGGTCATTTTTTGACTTTTTCAAAATCGGAAAACAACCATGTAATAAATTCGTAATAGCTTAACTTCTATTGAAGATATAGACTTTAATCGTATTGATTTTTAAAGAGAATCAAATTATGGTCTAGAAAATCCATTTTTTTAAACATTCTGACATTTCCAAGATGGCGGACCGCCATGCCAATTCGGGGAAGTTTATATTTTGTATCCCCAAAATAGCTTATCTTCGATTTTATTTATTTTTTTAATATTTACTTGTATTTAGTGGTAGTATGTCCTTATAAAATATTTTGACTCAAATAGCATATTTGTGGGAGATATGACCCATAATGTGCGACCATACCCTAATTTTTTTTCATTTTTAACTACAAAAAATTAGCTCTGTGTGGAATTTAATGAAGAAACTAAATCCATTGCACAATATTATTAATTTGATTACTTATTTAATGAAAAGGGTCTTCAATAACAATATTTTATTTATTTATTTTATTTATTTATTTTTTATTTATTTATTGTTACATCCAACAGTAAAAACCAATTAAAGGATGAGTCAAACAACAAGATACAGAATTATAAAAAAAAATAATAACAATCAAACTAGTAGAGTACAGAATATTAGTCCAAATTTAATTGGCGAAAGACAAATTTAATGCGGCTGTTACTGCAGAAGAATATATCAACATCAGTTTGAATCTTATGATAGTTTTTGCACATAGTGTAAATCGGTGAAAATGTTAGTAAGTTGGTTCTAGGCTTCGACAAATAAAATGTATCGTTTGTACGAGTGGCTGTAGGAATATGAAAATTTAACATTTCTAAGAGTTCTGAACAATCAATCTTATTGTGAATTATTTTGTACAAAAAAATTACAGGGTGTACCAAAAATCTAGGAGCACCCTATACAGGGTGTCACAGAATGTTTCCCAAATCTCTTAAGGGTAATTAGATCTCGTCAAAATAGTACCACAAGTTCATATAAAATTTTTGGCTACGGCTCCGAGATATTTGCCCCCCAAGATGAAAAAAAAATAATTTTTTTTTGATAACTTTCTTACTTTTTAGTATTTATTGTCAATTTTTTTTGAGCTGTTTAAGAAAATTAATTCGCATTGAATGATTTTGACAGAAGTTTTAAAAGTAATCAGAAAAGTCAGGGGCGGACTTCCATTATGGTTCCTAACTCCTAAATTTTTTTAGGGGTACAAATTTTAGAATTTTAATTACTTTTGTACATTCTGTGAGCAATTTTAATCAAAAAATCACTCTACAAAAAAATCGATAAAATGAAGTGTTTCCGAGAAAAAGACACTTTATTAATTCAAAGGCAGGAGGACCTTAAAAAAATATTTTTATAATTTTTCAAAAATATATTATTTTAAAAATGTTTTTATCTCATTAAAATGAAATAAAAAGTCCATATGAAATTTTCGACTACCCCCCCCCCCCCCTTGAGATATTCACCCCTTATATAAAAAATAAAATTCCAACTTTTTTAAATATTTTTTATCGATTTTTTTAAGGTGCCTTTTTCTCGGAAAAGCTTCATGTTATCGAATTTTGTGTAGAGTACTTTTTTGATCAAAATTACTCACAAATGTAAAAAAAGTAATCAAATGTCTAAAATTTGTAACCCTATAAAACTTAGGGGTTTGCAACCATAACGGAAGTCCGCCCCTGACTTTTCTGATATTTACGGAACTTCTGTAAAAATCATTCGATGCGCATTAATTTTCTTAAAAAACTCAAAAAAAAAATTGTCAATTAATATTAGAAAGTAAAAAAGTTATCCAAAAAAAAACATTTTTCTATTTCATCTAGGGGGGCAAATATCTCAGAGTAGGGGGGCCGTAGCCAAAAATTTTATATGAACTTGTGGCATTATTTTGACGAGATCTAATTACCCTTAAGAGATTTTGGAAACATTCTGGGACACCCAGTATAGGGTGCTATTAAATTTTTGGCACACCCTGTATATTTTTATTGATGACCCTTTTCATTAAATAAGTAATCAAATTAATAATATTGTGCAATGGAAGTAGTTTCTTCATTAAATTCCTCACAGAGCTCATTTTTTGTAGTTATAAATGAAAAAAAATTAGGGTATGGTCGCATATTATGGATCATATCTCCCATAAATATGTCATTTGAGTCGAAATATTTTATAGGGATATACTACCACTAAATACGAGTAAATATTAAAAAAAATAAAAAAATCGAAGATAAGCTATTTTGGGGATAGAAAATATAAACTCCCCCGAATTGGCATGGCGGTCCGCCATCTTCGAAATGTCAGAATGGGTAAAAAAATGGGTTTCCTACACCATAATTTGATTCTCTTTACAAATTAATACGAATAAAGTATATAACTTCAATAGAAATTAAGTTATTACGAATTTATTACCCACCCACCCTAATATCTCGGCAACCAACGATTTTTTTGCAAAACGCCATTAATGGGGTTATATAAATACTAAGTTATGGGGACATGCAAAATTTTAGCAAAATCGGAGAGATGAGTTCCGGATCGAGGGGTTAGTTGACGTGGAAATACTCACAGGTTTAAATAGAGCTAACCTACAAATTGATATTTCCTAATATTATAATATAATATTAAAATACTAGTTCATTATATTGAAACTACTATTTAAATATACTATTAAGACACATCAATTTGTAATAAACGTTCTAGATGGTTCTTGGCATACATTTATTAAGGCTCTATACAGGATGATTAATAACTGGCATGCTAAAATTTAACAGATGATTCTGCATCCAAAAATATAAAAAAGGGTACTATAAAGGTTAGTCTGCAAATGAGCCCTAAGGGAGCTACGCGTAGCTACGGCCCTTTAAAATTGTAATAAAAATAAGGTTTTTAATTGATAACTCAGGTACCCTTTAAGCTAGAGCGACGAGATTTTGCATGTATACTAGTATTAATAAGGGCAATAA
The DNA here is from genome assembly GCA_958510825.1 of Brachypterus glaber. Lineage (NCBI taxonomy): Eukaryota > Metazoa > Arthropoda > Insecta > Coleoptera > Kateretidae > Brachypterus > Brachypterus glaber. The sequence goes on from OY294044.1 coordinate 70,184,339, forward strand.
GTTTTAGTAAATTATTTTTTTTTTAATTTATCCAGAGGCGTCCCTAGACGGAAAAATATATTAGGCTTAACATTTTTGCCCCATACTTGTTTATGTGTACTTTTTATGGATTTTTTGTAAAAAATATTGATTCTTTGAGGCCGTAGCTCCCTTAGGGCTCATTTCTGGACCAACCTTTATCAAAACTTTTTTATATTTTTAGATGTAGAATCACCTCTTAAATTTTGGCATGGCAGTTCTGATCACCCTGTATATTAATATCTAGACCTTTAACATTTATTAGTTCCAAAAATTATAAGCAATGTTTATTTGTTTTGTTGTCAATCTAAAAAAAAACAATTTTTTCTACGATTCATACAACTGTTTATGTTTTGCTCTCGTTAAGGTAAACAAACCCTAACAACAAGCAGAAATGATTTTTTCCTGATGCTGTCATGGCCACTGTATAATACACGGTGTCCCACGGTAGACAAATCAGTCAAACTGTGGCGTTATTAACAAAGATATCAACATGAAACTTTTACCAGTCAATATGGACCTAATTATCTTCAATTGACCCAAAACAAAAGTTTTCTACTCTTTTTTGGTTTTGAGCTAGAGCTCCACACATGCACTTTTAAAAGCATAACAATACTTTCAAATGCCAAAATTAAAAAAAGTAACAATTTTTCTTTATCATATGATAGTTTTTTTCACTAAAAACAATAATTTTACATTATAATCAAAAAATTATCAAAGCAAGATTTTTATAAAACCAAGTTTTGAATGCCAAAATGATAACTTTAGAAATAAAGAAAGAAATTATTTTAACTTATGGAGAATGTGCTCGAAATTTAAGAGGAACTGAATGAATAAAACCACTTGAAATCAATCTGTGATGGTTTATTCCTATTTTGAGTACCATTGAAATAATTAACAATAAATTGTTACACGCTAGATCAGGGATCTTATGGCACTGGCAAAGATTTGCCGAAAAACACATGATACCCAAATATGCGAGTGGGGGTAAACCCCTACTAGTACAGTTACATCATAATTTTATGAACACAAAATATTCTTCAATTATAAAAATATTAATTATTAAAAAACACAAAAATGGCTCAAACATGCCCCCCACCTTGGAAGGATCCCTTACAAAATTTAAAATAAACACAAAAATTAATTGTCTTTTTTGTAAAGAAATGTAAAGTTGAAAGTCTTTTTCTTTCTGGAAAGTTTATAACACCTCACTAGCTTCCATCGGAAGTGGACATAGTTTAGAGAAAGATCTCTTTAAGACACCATTTGCTGTCTTAACATTTGCCACACGGGCAACTCCATCTGGACCGCTACTAGTGGATACAATCCGTCCTATTTTCCAGTACATAGGAGGAAGATTGTCATCCTTTAAAAGTACTACACTGTTTGGTAATAACTGAAAACCCTGAGTTTTCCACTTTTGTCTTTGTTGTAACTCAGTTAGGTAGTCTCTGGACCACTTTTTCCAGAACAACTGCTGAATTGTTTGAAGTCTCTGAAACCTTGATAACCTCGAGTCTGTGATATCCATAACCTCAGGATCAGGTATGGAACTTAATTTTCTCCCAATCAAAAAATGTCCAGGAGTGAGTACGTCAAGGTTAGAAGGATCTGAGGTAAGTGGGGTCAGAGGGCGAGAATTAAGGATTGACTCTATCTGGCACAGCACTGTACAAAAATCTTCGTAAGTTAACCTATTCCCCCCTACCACTCTTTTGAAATGAAATTTAAATGCTTTGACTCCCGCCTCCCACAGTCCCCCAAAATGTGGAGATAGAGGTGGGATGAAAGACCACTGAATTTCGTCATTGGCGAAAGTATGTTTCAAAGTACTCTCGTTCTCACTTAAAAATGTATATAACTCTTTTAATTCTGTCTGTGCTCCCACAAAGTTTTTTCCGTTATCAGAAAAAATTGAATGAGGTTTACCTCGTCTGGAGGTAAATCTCCGTAACGCTGCTATAAATCCTTGAGTTGTCAGATCAGTGATCAACTCAAGATGTATTGCTCGACTTGTAAAACATATAAAGACACACACGTAGGCTTTATAAGTTTTATTTCCCCGACCTAATTTATTTTTCAAATAAAAAGGCCCCGCGTAACCAACCAGTGGTAAAAAATGCCGGTTGAGGCTCCACTCTTTGCTTTGGTAAACACCCCATGATTGGAGTCCCTGGGACTGGTTTAGCCTTAAAACATTTTATACACGTATGAACTGTTTTCCGAGCCAAGTTTCTTCCTCTTATAGGCCAAAACTTGTCTCGTACGGACGAAAGCAACAATTGAGGACCCGCATGAAGTAACCTCTCATGTTCAGACACAAATATCAATTTTGCAAGCTCATGTTTTGAAGATATTATTAATGGATGCTTCTGCTCAAAACTTAAGTTTGACAGTTGTAAGCGCCCACCCACTCTGAGTAATCCACGATTATCCAGAAAAGGATTTAAACTCAATAAAACACCCTTTTTTATATTTTTACCCTTTTCTAAGTTATGAATGTCCTCTGGAAAAGATTCACGCTGAGAAGCCTTCACCAGAAGTTTCATTGCTTCACTGATTTCAATATTAGATAACTCCCCAGTTAATTTATTATTTGGATTTTTACAATTGTGTATAAACCGAACACACAATGTCACAACACGTTTTAATTTTTGAAAACACGAAAATTTACTAAAAATATAATTTGACTGACTGGTTGTCAAAACTACACTCTTGGCTGATTTTTTAAGCTCTGGAAGGTCACTTAAAACCTCTAACTGATTTCTTGGCCAATTTTCTGAATCATCACTTAACCACACCGGACCATGAAACCACAAATTATTTTCAATTAACTTAGAAGGAAATGTTCCACGGCTCACAAGATCTGCAGGATTTTCAGAAGTTCTTACATAACTCCAATCCTCGGTTTTAGTAAGGCTTTGAAATTGAGACGCCCTGTTTCCTACAAATATTTGAAATTGACTCGAATTGGATTTAATCCAACTTAAAACCACGCTGGAATCTGACCAAAGAAAAACTTTATCAAAATTAATTTTCATTGAATTAATAACTTTATTAACAAGTCTAGCTAGTAATAAAGCCCCACACAACTCTAACTTAGGAGTAGTCAGTGTTTTTAACGGTGCGACCTTTCCCTTTGAACAGAGAAGACTGACAGATATATCACCTAAACTACTGACACAACGAATATACACACACCCACCGTAGCATTTGTTTGACGCGTCCGAAAAACCATGCAGTTCGATCAATTTAAACTCCTTGGCTACCACCTGCCTTGGAATTTTTAAATCTATAAGAATATTTAATTCGTCTCTAAATTGTAACCACTCACTCTTGATATCCGGTGGGACCGGATCATCCCACTCTAGCTTTAAACACCACAATTTTTGAATTATTAACTTTGGAATAATAATTATTGGACTTAATAACCCCAACGGATCAAATATATGTGCAATACGGGAAAGAATTGTTCTTTTTGTAATCTCACCACCATTTACAATTTTTCCTATATTGTATTGCAGAACATCACTTTCACACGACCAATATAAACCTAAAGTTTTTGTTTCATTTTGTTCCCCAAAATGTACGACACTGGTTTCATCTTGACATTCGAGCTCCTGTAGCACAGCCTTGCTGTTTGAGTGCCACTTTCTAAGTTCGAATCCCCCTGATAATAAACATTTTGAACACTTTTACCAAGCTGTATAGCTTCACTCTCCGTTTGCGACCCAGATAGCATGTCGTCGACATAAAAATCTTCCAAAATTACTCGCGACGCCTCTGGATTTGACACTGCACTCTCATAACCTAACCTTTGTAGACAACTGATGGCTAAAAATGGGCTTGAGGTTAACCCAAATGTTACCGTATTTAACTCATACTCTAAGATTTCACTTTCTGGAGTAGGCCTCCACAGAATTTTTTGGAGTTGCCTATGTTTCTCATTTATCCAAATTTGTCTGTACATTTTTGCGATATCACCACATATTACGAAATTATGAACTTTGAACCTTAATAAAATTGAAATTAACTCATCCTACAACTGAGGACCAACATATTGTAAATCGTTTAATGACACTCCAGAATCTGAAAGATGACTGCCATTAAATACCACACGCAACCTTGTAGTAGCACTATTCTCATTTATGACTCCATGATGAGGAAGAAAATATTCTGGTACACACTCTTTTTTTCTCACGACCTTTGACATATGACCTAAACTCTCATATTCTGACATAAATTCGACATAACTCTTTCTCAACGTTTCATTTCTAGCGAATTTTCTCTCTAAGTTAAAAAACATTTTTAAAGCACCTTCTTTGGACGACCCTAACTCTGAAATTTGTTTTTTGAATGGAATATCAACACTGAATCTTCCATCAAAACCTCTTTGCACTGAACTACTAAATAACTCCACACATTCTTTGTCATCACCTCCTAACTCCCTAGAAACTTCCTCCAGTTCCCAGAATTTTTGTAACTGATTTTGTACGTCCAATGTTTTTGTAAAATGACACAATGTATTTTCGCTAGAATACGCAGGCTCTACTGGCCCTGACACAATCCACCCGAATCTTGTTTTCTGCAAGATTGGCTTATTTTCACCTAAATATTTTTTCCCTATCGAAATTAAATTCCAAAATATTGATGCACCTATAAGTAAATCAACACCTCTACACTTATCAAATTCAGGATCAGCCAAGTTTATATATGGAATATTCAGCTGTGATTTATCTACGCACGTTCCTGGTATATCCCCTGTAATTTGATCAATGACTAAACATGAAATCGTAGTCTGAAACGGCTCTGCTCTAGAATGTATTTTTAAAGTACACCTCCTCGAAATATTTGAAGATATTTGACCAATACCCATCACTGACACCTTGACCTCATCCGTTTTCAAACTTAATTTCTCACAAAGACCTTTTGTAATATACGACGACTGTGACGCATTATCCAACAAAGCCCTACACATATGACTTCTACCTCTGCAATCGAACACCTCCACTATCGCTGTAGCTAATAACACCATATTATCGTTTTGAACACCTAAACTCTGTGAATTGTTTGTACTTACAGTTGTAGCCTCCGCAGAAACTTGACCTGTTCTGTCACTGTAAGAACCTCCCTTATTCTCGTCATTTTCACACACATTTGAATTTTTAGCTACATTTTGACCACCCCCCGTATTACCACTGTTTTCTCTCTTCGACTCAAAATGAATAAGACTGTGATGTCTTTTATGGCATATACGGCAGTTTCCCCCGGTACAATCTTTAAAAGAATGCGAACCTTTTAAACAGTTAAAACACAATCGCAAACCTTTTAATTTCTCTACTCTATTATCTACGCTCAAATCTAAAAACTTTCGACAACTCCAAATGTTGTGATTTTGTTTACAAAAAGCACAAACAAATAAAGTATTTTGATTGTCATTATTTGACACTAAAGTTTTAGTTTTTAAATTTCCCGAATTTTCTTTATATTTTTGTTTTGAACTATTCGCCTCTAACGTTTCCAACAAATTGGCTCTACCCTGTATAAATTTTTTGAAATCTTCTAGTGTAGGCAACTCATCGTAAACCCTATGCGACTCCCACTCACGTAATGAAACTGTATCTAATTTACTTGATAACTGAAATATTAACAATAGATCCCAATTTTTGGTATCTACTTGCAATGCACTCAACGCTCTTAAATGTTTGTTTAATGTTTCTACCATTTTTCTCAACTCTACACTTGACTCTGATGCTATTGGTTTAAAATTAAAAATAGCTTTTAAATGATTATTAACTAATAATGTTGAATTATTATATCTTTCACACAGTAAATTCCACGCAACTTTGTAATTTGACTCTGAAAATTCGAGTGATTGTATTATTTGTTTTGCACTACCCTCAAGTGACGCTCTTAGGTAGTGGTACCTCTGCATATCCCCAATGTTAGAATTTTTATTTATTAAAGAATCAAAAGTCTCCCGGAACTCCAACCAAGAATCATAGGAACCATTGAACTTCCCTAATTGAATTTGTGGAAGCTTAATCCCTGCTAAAGGATTGGACACACTTGCCCCGCTTACCGCTACACTCCGTATAGACTGGGAATCACTTTTTTCACTGACATTATCACCGCTTAACCCATTTAACAAAACTTTACCCACAGCTAAAGCTTTAAAATAATCTTTTGCAAATGACTCACGCTCTACTAATTGAGCCTCCTCAAAATTCGACCCCTCCTCTATCTCACTTTGTAAACTCTCAAAATCCTCTAAAACCCCTTCGGCTTTATTTATTATCATTTCTAACTCAACCCTTATTAACTCTTTTTCCTCCGCGATATTTTCACTATTTTGATCTATATTCTCTAACTCAACTTTAACGCCCTCGAGATATTTTTTAAATTGTGTAAGACGAGCTTTGATAGCCCCGCGCTTACGCGTTAAGGTTTGTAAATCCATATTTTATAAATAAAATAGCAAACAATATTTAAAACACAAGAAAAAACTTTTTCCCTTTTACAGTACACTGTACTGTGCCAAGTAGTAGGAAAAAGGAATGTATAAAAAAATGGAACGTACTCACTTTGTCGATGAGACGTCGATATTGAACACGCTACTCCTCTCTCAATCAGCTGTTTTTACCGGTTGTTGCACTATACTCTTCAGTCAGGCGGCCGATGTATTCCCCTGATGCGGATCTACCCCTCTCGAAGGGCCCGTGCGCTCCCCACCAGTCTCTCGCGCCTGTGTTACTAACGAATCCCGCCGTTTTCAACAGGTTTCCACACGAATTTTTCTGGAATTTCACCAGATTTCTCAATGTTTTTCACTTTTCACGATGTCTTAATGTAATTTTCCGATGTATCTAACTCTCTTGTTGAATATTCACTCTGCTTTTTGATGTTTTCACGTTAGAATCACGGTTTTCTCTGCTTTTTCTCAGTTTTTCACGATTTTTCTCTTGATTGACAATAAAATGTCACACACTATCCGACTGTCGAAGGACCATAAAATGAATGAATTGAAATCAATCTGTGATGGTTTATTCCTATTTTGAGTATCATTGAAATAATTAACAATAAATTGTTACACGCTAGATCAGGGATCTTATGGCACTGGCAAAGATTTGCCGAAAAACACATGATACCCAAATATGCGAGTGGGGGTAAACCCCTACTAGTACAGTTACATCATAATTTTATGAACACAAAATATTCTTCAATTATAAAAATATTAATTATTAAAAAACACAAAAATGGCTCAAACAGGAACAACGAGAAGAATAGTAGAAAAGTTCCCCGATGATAGTAAATTATTTAAATTTATTAACTTGCTGCTTGATTTGAATCCATTTGAATCGTGGAAGAATTAGAATTATTTGCTAATAATAGATTTTGTGAAAAGGCATTTATATTTCCATGATTCTCTGAAGTTAGATGCGTAATTTTGACCTTTTTTCATCAGAACTGGAGTGATTTGGGAAAACCTAAGGACTAACATGGATTTATTTGAAATATTGTACAAAATAATTCTAATAACACTGAAAATATTCTAGAAAGGCGTAATATTTTGTAGATGTATAATTCAAATATCATAAATACGTCTTGCGTTTCGCATATTAATAAATAATATTAATAATAACAATCAATTTGATATTTTAACTTATGAGAATTATTCTTAGTATCATTTAACTTTTAACTCCAACCAAAATGTACGTAATTAATTACATAACAATAAATTAATTGACTAAATTGCCCATAATATGACAGTTTTTTTCCTTTGTTCTTCTGTATATATATATCATTGGCTGTCCAACCCATTTAGGGTCATAGCCTCCCGTGAGGGTTTCCGAGCCTTTTTTTTTTTTACATAGAGCGGTGGCCAACCACATCTATAACCTTTTGGATTATGAAGGTATAAACTCCTTTGCTCTTTGCACTACCTTTGCCCACTCTTTTCTGTGCATGGCCTTCTCTTTCCAGTTTACAATACCTAGTTCTTCCAGATCCTTTTTTACCGTATCTAGCCATCTCTTTCTTGGTCTTCCCTTCCTTCGTTTTCCTTCCTCTTTACTATTAAGAATTTTTTTGGTGCATCTATTCTCTCCCAATCTTTGTACATGGCCTAGCCAGCTGATTCTCTTACTTTTTATTTGTGTCGACAAACAACTTTCCTTAAACAGTTCCCTTAGCTCGTCGTTTCTTCTTATCCTCCAGATTTCATTCTCCTGCACGGGTCCGTATATTCTCCTTAAAACTTTACGCTCCCACGTATCCAAAGATTCCTCTTCCTTTTTTGTTAAGCACCATGTTTCAGATGCATACATCACAACTGGTCTGACCACTGTTTTATAAACCTTAATTTTAGAATTCAATGACAATGACTTGGATTTTAGGATGTTTTGTAAGGCGTAGTAACACTTGTTTCCTGCCATTAGTTTTACGTTGACGTCTGTATTATCGTTTTTCGAAGTTATTTCTGCACCTAAATATCTAAAACTGTCTACTTTTTCAAATATTTGATTATCGATCATTACTCCTTCATTTCCACAATCGTTCCTTGTTGTCACCATATATTTCGTTTTTGCCACATTTACCCTTAGACCCATTCTTAATGCTGCTTCTTTAAAATATCTATATACTTCCACTAACCTGTCCTTTTTTCTACTTATTATATCCACATCATCGGCAAATGCTAAAATTTGGTATTGTCTGATAAATATATTTCCTCCCGATTGAATATGACTATTACGTACCACTTTTTCTAGCACCATATTAAACAGCGTAGTAGATATTGGATCTCCCTGTCTTAATCCTTCCTTGATCTTAAAAACCTCTGATACTTTATCCTGTATTCTTACCTTAGCTTGTGTTCTTTTTAAGCACATTTTAACCAGTTTAATTAGTTTTACTGGCACTTTTAGGTCTTTTAGTCCTTTATAGAGTTCTACTCTAAGTACTGAATCATAAGCCTGCTCGAAATCTACAAATAAATGATGTAAATCTGTGTCGCTTTCATAAAATTTTTCTAGTGTTTGCCTAAGTACAAAAATTTGATCTATCGTTGACCTGTTTTTCCTAAAGCCACATTGATAGTCCCCAGTGCTCTGTTCCATGTAATTATTTAGTTTTCTTTCTAGCAACTTGCTAAAAATTTTGTACCCTACCTCTAACAACGAAATACCTCTGTAATTTTTACAAACCGTTTTGTCTCCCTTTTTATACAATGGGCATATTATTGCTATATTCCATTCTTCTGGTAAATTTTCCTTCTCCCATATAATTTTAATCAATTCAAAAAGCTCTTTAATTACTTTATCTCCTCCAAATTTTATCATTTCTAATGTTATGTTGTCCTCGCCTGGTGCCTTATTATTCTTCATACCCTTTATAACAGACTGTAGCTCTTCCAGCGTTGGTGGCTCTGGCCCTAGTTCTTCGTCTTCCTCTAATTCCTGTCTTTCTATTCCATTTTCAACTACAACCTCGTTACTTACATGTGTGTTTAGTAGCTCCTCAAAGTATTCTTTCCATCTGTCGATAATTTCTTCCTCGTTTCCAATCAATTCGCCTTCCTTGTTGCAGCATATCGTTGTCCTTGGTTGGTATCCCTTTTTTTGAACCGCTACTTCCTTATAAAATTGCCTTGTATTTGTTAGTCTGTTTTCTTCCATCCTTTCCACTATCTGTTTCTCGAAGTTCCTTTTCTTTCTTCTAAAAACCCGTTTTGCTTCCCTTTTTATATTTTTATACTCGTCCTTTTTTTCCTCAGTAGTATTTTGTAACATTAATATTCTTGTGTTGTTTCTTTTATTACATACCTGTTGACATTCTATGTCAAACCACGTCCTGTTTTCTCTTTCCTTTTTTATTTCCAATGTCTTTACTGCTGCCTTTACTATACTTGATTTTATGTTCTTCCATTTATTATCAACATTCTCATTCTCTTCCACCCTATTTTCATCTCCATTTTCTAGCTCTTCATTAACTGCATCCAAATATCTTTTCCTTAATTCCTCGTTTACTTGTAGGCCTACTGAATTAAAATGTTTTCTATTGACTCCTTTTTCTTTTCCCTGGTTTGATATTCTTTGCTTATATTTGGCTATGATCAAGAAATGGTCAGAGTTTCCGTCAGCACCTCTATAGCTTCTGACATCTAAAATGTCTGAAGCGTGCCTGGAGTCTATAACTATGTGGTCAATCTGGTTTTTTACTAGAGTATCAGGTGATATCCAAGTAACTTTATGTGCATTTTTATGGGGAAATTTTGTGCTACTTACTATCATCTTTCTACCGGCGGCTAGATCTATTAATCTTCTTCCATTGTCATTACTGTATTCGTGTAAACTATATTTACCTATTACGTTTTGATAGATATCTTCCTTACCCAGTTTGGAATTAAAGTCCCCAAGTAAAATTTTTATGTCACTTTTATTTATTTTCTCGAGCTCTGTTTCAAGAGTAGCATAAAAAGTGTTTTTATCCTCCTCGTCCTTATCTTCAGTTGGTGCATGTACATTTATAAAGACAATATTAAAAAATGTTGACTTTATCTTTAATATAGCTATCCTTTCATTTACTGACACAAAGCTTTTTATCAAGTTTTTATATTTTCTCGATATAATAAAACCCACCCCAAATCTTCCGTCTACCGCTGCGCTGTTGCATATTGTATACCCCTCATAATCCATGATGCCCTCATTTTTCCACCTCATTTCTTGCATTGCTAGTACTTCTATCCTGTATTTTTTTAATTGTTGAATTAAGGTTTGTAAAGCTCCTAGCTCCATAAGGGTTCTCATATTCCAGGTGCCAAACCTTACACCGTTTCCTTTATTCATTTTCTTTTTTCCTTTCTTGTCCTTTTCTATATAGTTGTGCATTTTTAGTTTTTTGTTATTTCTTGATTTCCTTCTTTTAATTCCTTTCTTCGAGTTGATAGTGCTCTGCGGAATACCTGGCATTTACCAGACCCAGCCTTATGTCCTTCCCGTTCGCATAATGGGCATTTCTCATTATTCGTGCACTCCTTTGTTTTATGTCCTCCATTTCCGCATTTAAAGCAGGAGTCTGATCTGTCCGGTCCATTACATTCCTTGGTTTGGTGTTCATATGACCAACATTTTCTACATCTTTCCATAGAAATTGCCAAATTCATCGTACACTGCACAATACCTACTCTTAATTTTTTCATATTCGTCAGCTTCTGAGCAGCTTCTTTATTAAGCATCACTGTGGCCGCCTGAGTATTATTGGCGTTTGGCCTCAAGTCACTAACGTTAACATTTAAGTCCTCTTCACCTATCTTCTCTTTTACCGCCGCCATTAGTTCCTCCCGTGTGGTGGTTGCGTCCAATCCTCTAATATGTACCTTCTCTGTCTCCAAGTCCAATGTTTTTCTAATTTTTATCTTAACGTCCGCGGAAGTGTCTTTAATCCCTTTCTCTAGTTTTTGTATTGCCTCATCGTCTTTTTCCATTGTTATAAGCACTTTGCCTTCTCGGGTCATTCTTACTCCTCGGATTGCTTGGCTGGCGTCCATTTTGCATACTTTATCTTTTACATTTTTTAGTACCTCCTTGTAGTCTTTTCCCTCCTGTTCGACTATCAGTGCATACGTATTTCTGACTTTTTTGCTACTACCGTCCGGAACTTTCCTGTTAGTATAAATTACAACCTTACTGTGTGATCCATGAAATATGACCTCCACCATTTTTCTTAAGCGCTCCAAGCTCATTCTATTAACGTGATGTATCGCAATCCACTCCTCATCCTTAACTTCTGTACGTAAACGGGTCATTTGTTCCCACAAGTATTCATCCGTCTCGCCAATTTGCATCTTGATAACTTTCTGGCTGGGTGTTTGTTCCTTTTTACTTTTTAACGTTATAACTTGTTCCATAACTTCAAATTCATCCTCAATCTCAACAATTTCAGGATACCTATTTCTGTAGTGCGCTTGAATGCTTCTGGTCATTTGGGAATCTTCCGGTTCAACCATTACCACCTTGACTGTTGAAACTTTCGTTGTTAGTGGGTTTCCTAATTTAATCTCACTATTAGTATATGCGCTTATGTCCCAGGTTTTGGCTTCCATTTCTTTCCATGATATAAATGAATTTATGCCTTCCAATGTAGTTAAAACATTTCTATCCTTCCTTCCCCAAGCCTCGGTTTGCGTTCCTTGGTCAACCATTTCAGATTTCATTACAGAGTATGTACTTACTATCTCTTCTGTCTGCATTTCCGTCTCTATCGTCATCTTTTCAACGTTTTCGTATCTATTTTGGTCCATCCATTTCTTTATGGTATCTGCGTTTACTGTTTTCACCTGTTTTTTCAATCTGTCAGATATGGATTTGATATCTTTTCTCGTACCACCAGTCTTTTGATGTTCCAAACATCCTTCTAGTTCCTCAGCCAATTTTGTAATTGTTTCTAGCGCTTCACCTAAAACGAATACTTCAGGACTTTCCCTTTTCTTGTATATCTCCACATGCTCTGTTGATCCCCCATAAGAAGTATCCATTACTTTGCGCTTTCTACTTGGATCGCTACTTACTGATGCGCTCCTAATCAACTTACTAAAGATATCACCCTGCACAATCTTTTTTACTTGATTACTTCGCGGATTTTTGCTCCCCCCAGAATCCATGGAGCAGCCTACATTAGTAGGGAGGGATTCCCGGCTTTTTACCGGACCCTCCTGGGGACTTCTTTTTCCTAAACCCGACATTTCATCATTGTTATTTGGTTTCTTTTGAGTGTCCTTCTCTAGACAGGGTACCTTCACTGCGGCTAAGAGGCCTATCTCCTCTTGTGAGTTTTTTGGTCCGCGGGAGCTATTTTATTTCACTCCTACCACCCATATCTGGGAGGCATTCCCCTATCCGCCACCTGGGGACGCGCCCGGTTGGGGAAACTCACAGAAACCCCCCCTGTATTTGGTCTAATTTTGGTCTGGTTTGGTTCAAAAAAACAAAACAAACGACTAAGAACAAAAGCACGAAGTAGGACTAGATGAAGTGAGCCTAATATGCAGGGCCGGGCAGAGCCAGCCCGGGCCCCGGTGCAACTTTTTACTCGGGCCCCCATTTTTTCAAAACATAATTGTCCCATGCAGGCCTGCAGCTAAGGCACTGAGGGCCGAAGCGGCGCCCCCATTCATTAACTAAGCGCCGCAGTCGAAAATTTTTCCAAATTATGTTAATTTCTGACTGTTTTATTTTCATAGTTCAACAAGCTTAAGTATGTAAAAAATAATAAAGTCTTAGCGCCGCAGACGAAATTTTTTTCAATTTTGATAGCTCTGGCGCCGCAGGCAAATTTTTTACAAATTTTAAGCTTTTGCAAGCCTGAAATAAAAAAAATACGTAGGTAAATTAGCCCTAGCGCTGCGGGCGAATTTTTTTACAAATTTTAAAACACTAGTAACAGTGCACTATTATTTTTTACAAAAATCCAAAAAGGCTGCCGCGGCGAAATTTTTTCTATTGCCCATTTGGAACGAGATCTACTTATTTGCTCATTTTGACGCCTTATCGATCTGGGGGAGTATAAATAAATAAACTGTATTAAAAACTTCTGTCGCCGGGCCCCCTTCGAGCCCGGGCCCCGGGTAATCTGTACCCCCTGCACCCCCCTGAATCCGGCCCTGCTAATATGAACCAGCTGCAACTTTATGCAACTACGAGGGAAGGGGGTTCTTTACAAGCTAATTAATTATGTTTTTTAAAATCTCATAATTATAAAACATGTTTTATCATAAGTTGTCCAATAGGTTTTATAATAACTTGCTTTACCAATACTTTCATTATGATATAGACTTGACTTTGTAAAAAAAACTGCTAAGATTAATCTAAGATTAATCCAATCATACCAATTAAAAAATTTGATTGAGCGCAAAAAATCAAAATTTATTAGTAATTAAGTAATACACTCTGTAGTATAAAATACCCTAGTCCACAAGGTCCTTACTAAGTCTAAGTAAAAATCTAATTTATAACATTAGATTTGACATTTATTTTTATCGTGAACGTCATATTTGCAAACATTTATTTTCATAGCATCCTCTGTTTTACATTAGTAGGGTCATTCCATAATGCACCTACCATTTTTTACCGTTTTCTAAAATTAAAAATTTAAATAGAAAACTATTGTTTTTAGTAAAAAATATGATAAAGAAATGATATTATTTTTTTAAATTTTGCCGTTAAAAAATGTTATTATGCTAAAAGAAAATTCTGTTTGTTGCTCTAGCCTAAAAACAGAAAAAAGTACAACACTTTTTTCTGGCGTAAATTGAAGGTAACTAGGTCTATATCGACTGGTAAAAAATATATTTTAATAGCTTTGATAATAACGCCACAATTTGACTGATTTGTCTACCGTGGGATACCGTGTATACAGTGATCAATACCTGCCTTGCCAAAATTTAAGAGGTGATTCTGCATCCAAAAATATCAAAAAAAGTTCCTATAAAGGTTGGTCCGCAAATGAGCCATAAGGTAGCTACGGCCCTTTAAAATTGTAATACAAATAAGGTTTTTAATTAATAACTCTGGGACCCTTTAAGCTAGAGAGATGAGCTTTATCATGTATACTAGTATTAATATGGGCAATAAGTTTATGTTAATTTATTTTTTTGAATTTATCCATAGGCGACCCTACGGAAAAATGTATTAGGCTTAACACATTTTTGCTCCAAACTTTTTTATGTGTACTTTTTTTTGGATTTTTTTTTTAATTTGGATTCCTTGAGTAAAAATACATAAAAAATGTCATATAATGTAACACTGTAGGAGCAACCGTTAAAAAAAAATGCAAATTAAGAGGAAGTAACATTTTGTGCCACCAAAAACGTTACTTTTTAAAAGGCTATTACTCCTTTAATATTAAATTTGGTGTTTTGGTGAGGGATAATTTTTTGCTCAGTTTTAAATGAAGAATCACCCTGCGGCATTAAAATTTTATTGATGCTTTTTTTGTTTCCCATTCAATATGTCATCTTCGAAGGGCCGTAGCTCTCTTATGGCTCATTTCCGGACAAACCTTTATGGAATCTTTTTTTCATATTTTTATGTAGAATTACTTCTTTAATTTTGGCATGGCATTTACTGATCACCCTGTAGTGTATATATTTTAACAACGAATTTTGGTATTTTTATTAAATTTAAGGAAAAATATTGTTTGTATTACGAGCGCAAAATGTGATTTTTGATTTAGCGTGATTGCTGATCTTGACTTGACGCCTTGATCAGCAAGTTCCACGCTCAAGCAGAAATCAGTCATTTTGAGCTATAAATACAAACATAACTATTGCGTGTTATTATGGGCCCATAACATGCAAATAGTGTGTGAATAATGCAATAATATTTATATTAAGAAACTTTATATTTTTTCGGGATCGTAGGAAAAATAGTGTACATTACTCGTTGGAAAGTGTATTTCTTACACTCGTGGGATTACCTCACTCGCCTGTAATATACTATTTCGAATTTCTCAAAAAATAGAACTGCGTGGATTCGTGGACTTTTTTTTTACCATTAAACATGATTGATGAAGTCTTCAAAATTAAAACCTAAAATGAAAGGGGGTAAATTCACTTTTAAGCGCGAAACAGAGCATTCCAGTTTTGGTCTGCAAATAAGTTTCTTAAACTAGGTCAAAATGTCCAAAAAAAATAGCGATTTAATGGCTTTTTTAGTCTTAAAATGAGAGGGGGTAAATTCACTTTTAAAATCGCATTCCAGTTTTGGTCTGAATATAAGTTTATTAAACTAGGTCAACATATCCAAAAAAATTAGCCATTTAATGGCTTTTTTAGTCTTTTTATCACAAAAATCTATACTTGTTAATATATTTTGCTACCAATATTCGGGTTTAGCAACCCCAAATTAATATAAAATCTGTAATATAACTAAGTCTAATCTAATCTAAAACTCGTGTTATTTTATGTCAACTATAAACAAACATTTTATTTAAAAGTTATGATACAAACTTTATAATTTATATTTAAAAAAACACTTCTACAATATATCTCATCGGTTTAAAGTTTAAGAAAGTTTTTTAAACTTATAGATAACATTTGTATAAGCTGGTAAGTTAATCAATAAATTTATTAAAAGTTTTAAAGAGAAAATATAAATAAACATATACATCGATAGATAAACAACGTGAGAAAACTTTAAAATGGCGTGAAAGAAAAATAATTTAGTAAATACAGATAAATTGAGATAAGACAAACATAAAGATGTCTAGATATTGAAAATGTTCAGATAAGACATAACACGTGTCTTAGCTGGACTTTTAAATAGCTTTAAGGTGTTTACAATTTACTCTATCCAAACCTCTACTATTATCTATGTATAAAAATTACATCTCACGTTGCAACTAGATAATATATTATTAATAGTAAAGATCAAATTTTAAAAACATTTTTTTTTGTATAGAAAGAAAAAGATATCATTGAGAAATTTTGTAGGTATGTTTACTTATATTTAAAAAATAAAATTTAAAGTGTAATTATTTTACCATCAAATTTTTTTGAAAAAAACATCAAAAAACGGTGGTCGCTATGATTTTCGACCGTTTGGATCTACTGAAAAAAAAAAGCAGAATATTATTTATTAGTATTAAAGTCGATAAGTATAGCCCTATCTAAACGAAAAATTTTCTATAAATCTGGACCCCGGAGGTAAAGGACAACATGTCCATTTTTTTGTGAAATAGAGTTAGCACCATGTCCTTGATGTGCATTTCTCGCTTTCTAACTCTTACCCTCCAGGGTGTCACAATTGTGGCTTTACTTCTTTATTTTTTCTTTAATACTTTTATAGACTTTCTATGTATGCAAATAAGTATGCAAATTTAATTTAGTATAATACAGCTCTCCTGAAACTCTAAGGAAACAAAAACTCTCGTAAAAACTAAAAAAAAAATGGTTTATTTTTTATTTTATTTTTCTTCTTTTTAGGCATAGCAAATATAGAAAAATGCAATTAAATCGAAAAATTATCATTAGTTTAGTCTCGGGAGGGTAAGGGATATAGAGGTACAGGGCACTCTGTCCAGTTACTATGGAAATACACAATGGAAAACAAAACCATGTCCATTTTCGTTGGAGGTAAAGAACACCATGTGGACTTGAATATTCATTCAAAGGAAACAAAATGTTCAGAAAGAGAAGTTTCTTCTATCAACCTGTGTTCATATTCAAGTACGGCAGGAAAACAGGGTGATTTACTTAAAATCATCATTTGATGGCGAGTTTGACGCAGTGGATCTGAACGGAATAAAAAGGATGAGTGGAAGATTGGAAGCTTGATTGTAAGATAGTAGGAGGCCTAGGTTTCCAACACGTCTACCAGTGAAGTCAGCGGTTCCAATATCCCAGCAGAAGTACAAATACCTATTATCTCTGTTACCTTATGTACCTAGTGTTTGCCATGCATTTTATAAGAATCTGCCAAAAAGCGATGTCAACAACAGAGACTATCCTGACGGTGATTTCTTGGAGCACTAAAATGCTTTCTTTTACATACTGTGTTATCAGTGCCTAACTAATATTATCAGTTTTTTTCAGCACAACTATTGATTTTTTTTTTCAGTGAATTCTAAAAAAAGCCATTATAATGTTTAAGTTTATTTTTTTAAGAGTTTGTTCAGTAATAAACTGTATTTTCATTATTTAATGCTTGGCCTATTTTTATAACATATCAAAAACTATTACAAATAGTGTAAATAACTTTCAAATCTAATATTATGTCAAAAGTGCAACGTTCAGTCCCAAAAAGTGTACAACACTATGCCCACATTTTTTTAAATAAATTAC
This sequence comes from Brachypterus glaber, assembly GCA_958510825.1. Taxonomy (NCBI): domain Eukaryota; kingdom Metazoa; phylum Arthropoda; class Insecta; order Coleoptera; family Kateretidae; genus Brachypterus; species Brachypterus glaber. Next base: position 70,202,193 of record OY294044.1, read on the forward strand.
CAAAATATATTATTAAAAACAGTATTTCCATTTAGTGCATAATGCCATTAATAATTTGTTACAGTTTCGTAAAGCAATTCCTATTACTTGCAAAGAAACATGCGTTTAAAACGAAAATTGGCTCTCCTGAAAAATTACGTTTTTGTGACATGATGTCCTTTGCCTCCGGGGTCCAGAAATATGAATAAAGATATCTACAAAATTTCACAATGATATCTTTTTCTTTATATATAAAAAAAGTGTTTAAAAACAAAATATTTTTAAAATTTGAAGATAGAAAGACTCCTTAATTAAGAAATATATCAATATAATATAGTATAAAGAAAAAATATATATAAAAAACATAAAACATAAAAGAAAACAAGGGAAAAGGAGAAAAACATAAGTATGAAGAAATTTTCACTATGTAGTTAACTCTTGTACATCTATAAATGTTGATCGGTTATTGATTACCCCTAAGAACAAATATTGTTTATATCACATTGGTCACAAACTAGGTATATTAAAATTTGTTTATCCAATACATACAGATAATAAGACAATTACTAGCTTTATTTTAAATAGATAAACTTAATAATAACCCCCGCGTGGCTTTTACTTTATTAAGTGGATAATTATTTATTTTACCCACTCAACTGTCACTTGTCAAATTATTTTTTTGTAAATGTCATTAAAATTTTTAATAAAAATATGAATTCCTAAGCTATTTATTGGATAAAACCTTGTATGGCACTCATGGGTAAACCGATATGGCCCTCTCATTTACGTTTTCAAGGTCATTTCAAGGTCAACTTCGTTTTTTTTTTTTAAATGGAAGCATATATTTTTTTTTTAGTTTTGTTTAATTCTTCCCAAAAAAATTCAAAAAAATTGTAAAAAGCTTTTTGATGGGACTATCTAAAAAGGTGCGTCTCCGATGGACTTGACTAGTCAATTCCTATGTATTTTGAGACGCTGAATCCGAATCAGAGGTCGGAATTTGAAAGTTAGCTCCCATTTTCAACATAACCTCAAAAAACATATTTTCACTATGATATGATATGTTTTTTGTAGAAATGTTGAAAATGAGAGCTAAATTTTAAAATTTCAACCTCCGATTCGGATTCAGCGTCTCAAAATACATAGGAATTGGCTAGTCAAGTCCATCGAAGACACAACTTTTTAGATTTTGTGTAGCTGTGTTATCTCCGCAACTAAAAGTCCCATCAAAAAGCTTTTTACAATTTTTTTGAATTTTTTTGGGAAGAATTAAACAAAACTAAAAAAAAAATATATGCTTCCATTTAAAAAAAAAAACGAAGTTGTACTTGAAATGACCTTGAAAACGTAAATGAGAGGGCCATATCGGTTTACCCATGAGTGCCATACAAGGTTTTATCCAATAAATAGCTTAGGAATTCATATTTTTATTAAAAATTTTAATGACATTTACAAAAAAATAATTTGACAAGTGACAGTTGAGTGGGTAAAATAAATAATTATCCACTCAATAAAGTAAAAGCCTCGCGGGGGTTATTATTAAGTTTATCTATTTAAAATAAAGCTGGTAATTGTCTTATTATCTGTATGTGGCTGTGTTATCTCCGCAACTAAAAGTCCGATCAAAAAAAGCTTTTTACAAAAAATTTAAATTTTTTTGAGAAGAATTAAACAAAACTAAAAAAAAAATGAAAAAGTAAATATCCGTAAAAAATAAATACGCCATTTTGTTTCCTCCATTAAAATAAACAACTTTTGTCTGACATCATTTTTTCTAAAATGCATGGTATTGGAGATATTTGAAAGTTTCAGGTTAAAAAAAAACACCCGGTATAGTAGTAAAGATATGAACTGACTTGGTTTTGAGACAAATCAGTTTAGATCTGAAGTACCCATTTAAATAATATTTAATACATTTACTTAATTTTTAACAGTAAATTTTCTTTAAAATCTGATAATATTGTATAACTTTTTAATTAAAAAAATATCATGTGAGTTATGCAGCCTAAGTACTTTACAATAATTACGGCTGGAATTAAAAATAATTTAATTAATAGTAATAGTTATTTATGGTACTAGTGGTTAAAGTAAGATATTGCCCATGAGAAAATTAACCTGCGAGGCGTCAGCCAAGCAGGTTAATTTTGGAGAGGGCAATATCGGTTTACCCATGAGTGCCATAAGGTTTTATCCAATAAATAGCCTAGGAATTCATATTTTTATTAAAAATTTTAATGACATTTACAAGAAAATAATTTGACAAGTGTCAGTTGAGTGGGTAAAATAAATAATTATCCAGTCAATAAAGTAAAAGCCACGCGGGGGTTATTATTGAGTTTATCTATTTGAAATAAAGCTGGTAATTGTCTTATTATCTGTATGTATGGGATAAATACTATTTATCGAATCAGATAAATAGTTAACTGTTTCTTTGTAAAAATACTATTAAATTCAATTTTCATTATATCAAGTACCGGTATAGTTATACCTATATTATTTATTTTGTTGAAAAGAAAGATTATTAATATTTTTAGCGTGTCAAAGGTTACTTTCTCAAATGCTATTATAATTGACATCTGAATAATAACTTTCGTGATAAGCGATCTTTACACAGAAATTATTATAAAAAAAACTTCAAAACACCCTAAAAATCACTAATATTATAGGTTATTTGCAGATTATACTTATTGACTCTTGTGTTTAGAGGCCGCGTATCATAAATAAATTATCTTACCGACGTTTAAAAAAAAATTAGACCTCAAACACGGTACGCCGTTATTTACTTTTAGTTCGACACGTAGTTTTCTTGTATTAAGTATTTATCGGGTATGCAGTTTCGGGACTTACAAATTAAAACTCTTTAATTAATTTAATTAATTTCCGAGCTTTCGGCTTTTATTTAAAGCCTTTTTCAAGGTTCTGAAAATATGGAAGCACATGATAACTATGTAACAAAAGTGTAAAATATTACCTACAATTGTGTGTTTTAATAAAACGGCTTTCTTCATTCTTCAAAATTGTGGAAAAAGGGAAATACATACAGAAATATAAATATAAAATAAGGAAAAATAAATCAAAGCCCAAAGCTCGGAAATTGTTTGTTTTTTTGTTTGTTTGTTTTTTAACCTCGTACTATTTTACTTAATTAGGCATCCCCTAAGTCCAGGACTTGTGTGGGCTAGTAGTAGAGGGAACTACCGGCTTTAATTGACTTTCGAACCAATATATCTAGGGAGTAAGCCTTCAGTTATTAATTAACTGAAAAAGGCAATCGGCGCTATTAATTAAAGAGTTTTAATTTTTAAGTCCCGAAACTGAATACCCGTTTGGACTTTTTCGAGTAACGGAGATTTTACCGGGGTTTATCAAAAAAAAAAAAACAAAAATATTTAAGAATTTTATTTATTTTTAGAAGATCAACGCAATAAATTAAATTTATTACGAAAAAAACAAAACCAAAAATTAAAAAAACTTTTTCTCCTTGCTTTAAAACATAAAAATAACATTAAATAAATATTAAATAATTCAAAATATTGTTGTTCTGCTTTCAATAACTTACCGTAAAATTTACATGTGTGTTAGTGTTGCTTCTAAAAACCAGAGCTATATCCTTAGTATTTGTACAAAATTTAATTGCGATCCAGCAAAAAAATTACTTTATTATTAATAAAAAAATGTAAAAAAATAATATATAAACCACGGCAGAGAGCCTTGCACTCTTATATCCCCCGATACTACTCATCTCGGGAAATCATACACTCGGCTATAAAAAGTGTCTTCTCTATCTGGGTATATAATTATTATTATAATATTTTTCACAATTTTTATAAAAAATAAAACATATTTTTGCAATAAGTTTACAAATTTTTGCGAATATTTGCAGCATTAAGCATGAGTAGAGGAAATGCGCCTAATTTCGGATGGTTTCCAAATTTCGGATAGTAGTGTATTTAAGATACTGTCTGCAAAGGTAAACAGAAACCTACTTTTATGTGAAGCCAAAAGTCAAACTAAATCAGTCCTGTAATATGATAACGGTAGAGCTTCTCCCCTTTAAATGGCAGCACAAATCGTTTATATTGCAAATGGCAGTTTTGTGCTCAGTTGCATTATTATGCTTGTTTATTTTATAAATAATCGTTATAAAAGTTCGTGATTCTGTCTTGGGTAAGTTATGATGTTAGTTAAGTTGATCCACTATTCATAATTAAGCAATTTGAAAACGTAAACATTCTACAAATTTCTAATCTAAAAAGCAGAAAGTTGCCTAATTTCGGATAGACCATTTTTGTGCATTTGATTCCCAATTTCGGATATCCGCAAGGTAATTATTATTCAGGATAACCAACCATTAATTATTATTTTTATAATGATACAACAAACTAAGATAAACAATTTTGAAAAAACGAAAATTACCTAAGATACTAAGATATTCGAAATTGGGAATCTAAAATTATAGTTCCTATAGTATTTCGTAGAAAATCGCTTAATGATTAAATTACGTCTTAAATGTGAAGGAATAACAAGAAACATAAGCAATGGGATCCAGATCTACTCTTGAAAAATTTTTTTCGGATATGTCCGAAATTAGGAGCCCTTTTTCAAATGCACAAAAATGCGCTGATTTTTTTTAACCGTGTTTTTTGGAAAAAATAAACTGTAATAAAATTGCTTTTATAATAAATCATGGTTCGCTATAATAAGTTATATCTGGTTATATAAAAAAAATATCAAAAAGTAATTCCGAGTATTAAATATTGAATACATTGTAAATGGTATCCGAAATTAGGCGACTTTCCTCTAACTTAAATACCATGGTTTTAGCTGTAAATTTTGCAGTAATTCTTTTGACGTATGGTCAAACTGCCTTCATAAAGCAAAAATGCCCGTGGCCATGCGTTAGTTATTTGACTGATATAATTGCAAAAAAATGGCTACTAAATCTCATTTATTTATTGAAGCATAAAAAATTACTGTCAATTGATTTGTGTATTTGAACAGGGAAAATATTTTCAAGGTAAAAATTAATTAAAAGTGTAAAAATAAATTTTAATTATTATTTGTATTGGGTTGTAAATTTATTTACTTATACAACGAATAAAATAAAGAATACAGCATAATTTTCAAAATGAATAAATTCAATTCAATAAATATTCTAATAACCTAATAGATTTAAAAAATGCTTACCAATAAACAATTTCTAGTCAAACAATTGCACAAAAAAAACTAAAATACTTATTAACAAATAGTCCTTAGTCACTCAACTTACTTAATTAACAAAATGTAGTACCTTTTAAGCCTTTTTATGTATTTAATTTTAATTTTATATGTAATTTTGATTTTTAATTTATTTATCTAGTTATGTATTTTTAAGTCTTATTTTATGTTAATTTAATTTTGTTTGTATGTTTTAGTTTTTAATTTATTTATTTACTTTTTTGATTGTTTTTGTTTTGTATCTTTGTCTTTATTTTTATTAGTTGTTATACATTAGGTTAGTCTAGTTTAGTTTTTAGTTTAATATATTATTTAAATTTTACACTGCACACACAAATAAGCTAGACTTATTTACGTGCATACTATGCATATTTATTGTAAAATAGGCTTTATTACAATAAATATTATTATTATTATTATTAACTCTAAAAGTATATATTTTTTTCTATTTTGTGACTTTAACAAGCTCATAATCACACGCATTTTGCGTGTTCTTATAGGTCCATAAGAGGTCTGTACTTTTTTCTTTTGGGTTGGCAACAGACAAAAGCCTATCGCTTGACGTTTTCCGTGCAAATGTCAACGTCGATTTATAGTTTAATTTTCTACAAAATTTTGTGTTTGGGTTAATTTTTATCGTGTTAAAAATGTGGCTTGGTTAATGCAGTGAAAAAGAGAAGACATTACTATAAATTATATCAAAATGTCATTTGTTCTTAGAATTTTAAACATGGCGAAAACTGTAATGTCAATCAAAAAAAAATCCCTAAATTAGTCATCAATTTAAATGTATTTTTTTTTAATTTTAGAGTAAAATAGAAAATTTGTATAAAGCACTCGTTTCGTAAAACGTTTTTAGCGCACTAGTACAAATTTAGAAAACGAGCCGCCATAAAGAAGTAAAGTCATAATTGTGACACCCTGGAGGGTACGGGATAAAAAAGGTAGGGGATCGAAAAGAATGCTTAATTAAAAAATTGGCAGAATAATTTGTTCTCAAAAGAGGAAATTACTACAGTACTTATTTAAAATATTTTTTTGATAATATTTTAATAGCCTCTAATGGTGACATATTTGAAAATATATATTTCTTATATATGTATGCATGTTACTACTGTTTCCTATATAGGTATGCATGTTACTAAAGCGCGCTCTGTCCCACCCTATGATTATAAACCACAAAGTGGAAGTTGCATAATATGACTATATTGTATACATGGCGGTCCAATAAAAACGATACAGAGCCAATATCCCTAGAACCTTACTAAATATAAAAAATCTTAAAAGAAGGTCGGTTTGATTTGTTTAGAGGGAAAACAAATTATGAAATTGTTAAGATTTTAAATCTCACCCCTTATCCTTAATCACTTTAACTTTAACTCCCTATTTGTAATACACCATTAAAAAGAACTAAAAAATATGCTTTTTAGTGATATTAAATAAATGTCAAATCAGTTCATCCCTTCCTTGGGGGTGGAAAATTTTAATATTTAAAACTAACTATAATTCTGGCAACAAAATATTGACAGAAGACACAATTTGTTGCATTTATGTTTAGAACTTTATTCTTTCACCCTCAAATACCCAAAGCCACCCTTAATCATTCCATTCTATACATTTTAGTAGAAACAAGATGTTGCTAATGTACAATGCATATTATTATAATGCTGTCTGGCGATATATTTGTTGAAAAAAAAATTAAATGTTTCTTATATTAAGAACTAGCTTCAACATTAACCACCCTGAAAATATACATATATTTTATTAAAAAAAAACACTTGTTGCATATCAATTGAAATGTTTTTTTGTAATATTTTAATGTGGTTTTGAAAAATATCCAAAGAACTACTACTACTCCTACATGTTATGCTTTTTAAAATATTAGAACCATGGTTCTAATGGTACCCTGGATGAATTTTCAAACTGGATACATAATAAAATGTATAAATTACTTTTATTTATTTTTATAAATTTATAAAGTTGATTTGGATTGTTGATGGTATCCCATATAGCACTGGTCTTCCAATGGACGTCTATTTTAGATCCCTTTTAAGTACATTGGTCCACTGACTAATAATGGATGTACTGTGTACGTCCATATATTTACATCCTTTGTACGACTATTAGTGGACGTCCATTCAGTGTCCATTTTAACCCAATAATTTCAGCTCTCTACGTTTATTGTATCTAAGTGGGTGAAACAGAGAGAGGGTAAACTTAGCTTTATACTCGTATGGAGGGGGGATGGGAAGATAAGGGGGGATATAAAATTTATTTTAAAAATCACTGGATGAGTATGTAACATTATTTTAGTTTTAAATTCTCTCGTGAGTAATAAATGGATATTTTAAATTTCAGGGTTGGGGGGTAAGTTTTATATAAAATTGTATTGTCAGACGAGCATGTATTCTAAGTGGTCGAAAAATCCTTTGGACATTTGCCCTAAACAAACAAACAACAAGAAACATTGCAAGTTAAATTAAACAGTTTTTACACTCGCAAAAACCAGTTAAGTAAGCTGGATGGATGGTTTGAACGGACACCTTATAGATGTCCACAGTTGTGTCATCTGAACTCTGAACGGATGTCCATGGGACGTCCATAGAGAAAAAATGGTCATACTATGGACATACAGCCGTCCATGAACATACGTCCATTGGCCGTCCGTAGTATCACTTTGTGCTGTCTGGGATATGGGTAAAATTCTAAACATAAATGCAAAACATGTCTTTTCTACCAAAGATATCGCCAAAAGGGTTAACTAGGAGTGGCTAAGGGTGTTTGAGGTTTAAATGATAGAGTTTTAAACATTAATTCAAAAAAAATCAAAAGCATTTTATCAATATTTGTTTTACCAAAATTTAATTAGTTTTAAATATTAAAATTTGTTATTCTGAAGTAAGGGATAATGGGTCATTCCGTCGTTACGTACGTTACATTCATACACTTTAATTTAGGTTTCAGAAAATTACTCGATAGTTCATTCATTTTTATTTCAGGTTATAATCCTTACAGGCACTTTTATACAACTTTTAGTATTCTTATAAATTTAATTATTAATTAGGAAATAAAAATAATGTAGCTCATGTGCGCGTTTCGTATGTTACAACATTTGGAAGTACACTTATGCAATTAAGTAAATGATAATGATTTGATAATCTAATTTGATTTTTTTTTTAATTATTTTTGCTTAATTTGTGAAAGATTTGCTTTCTGATAAGCATATGGGATAATAAAAAAAAATAAATATAATTTGTATGAATTATTATAGTTGAAACGTACGTTACCAAAAAATGTTACGTATGTTACTTGGGGTTTTCAACAAATTTTAAACTAAATTTAGAAAAAATTACAATACGTTAAATTATTATTTTCAAGGGCAATATACTTTTTACATTTTTTTTTGTAGTTGACTGTGGTTCATTTAGGGGTCGTTTAGAGGTCCTACATTTTCAATTTAAGCTATTTTACAAGTTATTTCACCACAACAGTTTTGGAAATTCTGGATGAATTTTGAACTATAACCTTACCCAATATTTAAATAAATATACAGGGTGATCAAAAACTGGCATGTCAAAATTTAAGAGGTGATTCTACATTTAAAAATTCCTATAAGAGAAAGTCCGGAAATGAGCCCTAAGGGAGCTACGGCCCTTTAAAATTGTAATAAAAATAAGTTTTTTTAATTAATAACGCTGGTACCCTTTAAGCTAGAGGGACGAGCTTTTGCATGTATACTAGTATTAATAAGGGCAATAAGTTTATGTAAAATAATTTTTTTGAATTTATCCAGGCGTGCCTAGACGGAAAAAATATGTGAGGCTTAACACATTTTTGCCCCAAACTTTCTTATTTGTTTTTTTTTTGGATTTTTTTTGTAAAAAATATATATTTCTTAAGTAAAAATGTCATATAGTATGACACTGTAGGAGCAACTTTTAAAAAAAATGCAATTAAAAGGAAATAACATTTTGTTCCACCAAACGTTACCTTTTAAAAGGCCATTTCTGCTTTAATATTAAGTTCACGTGTTTTAGTGAAGAATACTTTTTTGCTCAGTTTTAAATGAAGATTCGCCCTGCAGCATTAAAATTTTATTGATAATCTTATTTGTTCCCCATTCAATATGTCATCTTCGAAGGGCCGTAGGTCCCTAAGGACTCATTTCCGGACCACCCTTTATGGAAACTCTTTTTTTATATTTTTGGATGTAAGTTACTGACCACCCTGTATAATAATACTTTTTTTTGTGCTGTGGTAGCAGTTGACGCGAAATGACCCTAAATCGATTCGACTTGTGCATCACCAAAAATCATTTTCTGCCCTATTATAAATCAAAAGTTCCATTTAAGATTTTAAATTTGTAGTTAGGGGAATAAGATGCTCTAAAATCTTAACAATTTCATAACTGGGTTTCTTCCTAGATAAATCAAGTTGAACTTATTTTTAGATTTTTGATACTTTGGACGGTTCCTGAGATATTGGCTCTGTTTCGTTTTTGTTGGGTCACCCTGTATAATATACGTTATAAATTATACAGGATTATTCAGCAATAGGTTCGAGATATTTAAGAGGTGATTCTACCTTAAAAAATATGAAAATAAATATGCTATAAAGGTTGGTCGGGAAACACAGCCCTAAGGAAGCTGCGCCTTCTTGAGGGTACATCTGAAACCCTATAATTTTAACAAGGGACTTTTTGCTAAATGGGGGAGGGGCAATGTCACTTTTTTGCCCCAAACTTTTTTATATGTAAATTTTTTGACATTTTCTCAATAAAATATTAACCCTTAATTAAAAATACATAAAAAAGGTACTCTTTATGTAACACCATAGAGACAAAATAATTAATTGTTGGTTTTTTTCAAAAATTTTATTACTTTTTTTTTCTATGTATTATGTAGGCGTTTTTTTCTGGTGTAAACGTTAGCTTACGTTAAAAAGTCCAAACGTATTTTTATTTTTTTTTTTAACACAATATGTTTTTTTGGTTTTGTTTTTGATCTTAAAAATGTCTGAAAGTTGGTAAACTGTCAGAGTAAGACACTTTTTTTTTGTTATAAATCTTTTTTTAATTCCCAGCTCATAGAAAAATTTTCTATGCCGGGGATAAATCCTTAAAAAAAATTGCTCGGTCGCATGCAGAGATTGAGATATATTCCTCGTCATACGCAATTTTTTTTTCGCTTCTAAGCATATTTTAACACAAAAAGGTAAAAGGAATAGGTAAAATTAGTTTTAATTTGGTTCTGTCAGTTATCTGACAATTTTCCATAAGGGGCCAACAAAATTTTGTATTTGTTTTTTCAAGCACAACCGCTATACAATTTTCCAAAAGGGAACGCCGAAGTAAAACAAAAGACAAACTGTTAACAAAATTGTCACTTTTAACTTAACAGTTCTAACCGAACAATGTCACTTTGGACTACAAGCAAATAAAAAAATAGTTCATTATATTTTAGCGATGGATGCGCTTCACAAAAATTTAAAAGATTTTGATGCTTTGTATTAAAGTTAAATAATAAGACATAAATAAATTGTAAATAAAGAATTAGTATGTTAAATAAATTAATATTTTTTAAATTAATTTTTATTAAGGATTTATCCCCGGCATAGAAAACTTTTCTCTGAGCTGCTAATTAAAAAAAGATTTATAACAAAAAAAAAGTTTCTTACTCTGACAGTTTACCAACTTTCAGGCATTTTTAAAATCAAAAACAAAACCAAAAAACATATTGTGTTAAAAAAAAAATAAAAATAGTTTTTGATGTTAAAGACTTAGTATTTAACGTAAGCTAACGTTTATACCAGAAAAAAACGCCTACAAAATATATAGAAATAAAAAAGTAATAAAATTGTGGACTTTTTTGAAAAAAACCAACAATTAATTATTTTGTTTTTGTCTTTAAATGAAGCATTTGACCTAAACTATTAAAAACATATAAAAAATAATATGTGCCTTTTTTGTAAAACAGCTACTTCCAGCACAATTCCTCATTGTCGTAAAAATTTAAAATGGCTAAAATATATAGTAAACCTAATTTGCCCAGAATAAATTTTACGTAATTGAAAAAAGGACACTTAGAAGTACATTTGACCAAAATTTGAGAAAAATCGTAGGTGGGACACTTTACGAAAAATTGGGTTAAACATAGTTATAAAAAAACGTAAAAAAATATTTTTGAAGAAGAAGAAGAAGAAGAAGAAGAAGAAGAGCAGAGACCCACTATTAAAAAAAATTATAAAAAATTCAAGATTGTCATCTAAGTTTACATGGGTGCACCAAATTTCATCAAATTTGGATTAAAATTGTCAGACTTATAGTAATAAATTGAAAATAAAGCTGTTTTCTTTATCGTCAAAAATTGAAAAATTACAAAATTTTAAAAAAATCATATCTCAGGCAAAATTTTTTTTTAAATTATTTTTTTGCATAAGGCTTTTAGTATTAGAGTGGTGATTATATAAAAAAAGTTTAACGAAAATCCGTGACATTCAATCACCAAGGTGGTATGAATTCGTACAGAAATACCCATATACAATCGCTTTTTATCTGAAAAACAGGTACCGATATTTTTCAAAGTTTGAGTGCTTTGAGCTATCTCTAAACATTAATCGATTTGGCTCATTTTTGAGTGGCCACAGTTTTTTACTAAGGAGCAACTTTTGAGCCAGAGAGCGTTTTCGATTTCGCAAATCGGAATTTTTTGACACACCCTATTACTCAAAAAAACGTTTTTTTATCTTTCTAAAAAAGTGTATCTTTTACGATTTTCTTTCAAATGGAAATTTATTTCTTATGTCATCAGGTATGTTTTAGTCCAAAAAATGTAGGGGTCCACGAAATTTTTATTTAAAATCGCCCAGGTGAACCGTGTTCAATGCATCGAGAAAAGGTTATTTTTATCAGGCTTAAAGAGTGCTAAAGTAAAATTGGGGAAAAAACTTTGAGTCGCGAGGAGTTTAGAAACTGTTGCCTAGAGTCTGGGAGTGTGTTTTTAGTAAATGGCGCACGTCGTTGATAAAGGCCACAGGTGAGTCAGAATTGCCCCAGTATTGACCCACTCTTTCACTTTCCGGCGTTGCCGTCGATGAAGTGAGGGCGCCACCGACGCCAGGCGTCCTTTGGCGTCAGACCTCAGTTAGCGCCTAACGCGTGGTGAGTTACGACAATGTCCGTGTCCTTTATCGCTGAAAATAATTGGTAAGTCCATTTTATGTAAATTTTTTAATTTATTTTAAGTATTTTTTTTTTAGTCTCAAAAAATTATTTTTTTTTCCAAAGTAAAAAAAATACTACCAAAAAAACCTATTAATTTATAATTTCAAATTTCCCGCTCAAATTCCAATGGACGCGCAAAGCGCAATTCTTTGTATTCTTTGTTTAAAAGGCGAAAGAGTTATAAAGGGTATTTCATTTAAGGTAAAAACAACTTGATAGGTACTTGCATTATATTAATTTTTGGAAGCATTTTAAATTATACGAAATATATTTTTAAAGCGCTTAAAAAATGCAAAAAATAAAATTTCAAAAAATATATTTAAAATAGGGAACTTTTTCGAAAAAATGTCAAAAAATATAAAAAAAATAAATTGTTTACTAACGCGTGGTTTGTACGTAGGAAAAGTAAAACTGAATTTCGAATTTAAAATTTTATTTAGAATTTGGATTTTGTTTTTTTTTTAAATACTACGAAAAGTCAGATATTATCTGTTGAATAAAGTTCATAGGAAACTTTAAAGCTTATGCAACAATTGATATTGACTAGTTGAACTTTAAGCTTAAAATACAAGATCAACATTTAAATTTGAATAACTCTTACACGGAAAAAAATATTTATAATTAATTAATTTAAATCCCAAGTTTTAAGATTATGTACTTTAAAGTTTATATAAAGAATACCATTAAGAATACCATTTTGTCAAAATTTATTATCAGTTTGACTTTAAGTTTTGAGAAAAGTTATTTTCAAAAAACCTAAAATATAAGAACTTCGTTAATACCAAGCACATAAAAAGGTATATTTAAGTTGAATATAGTTGTTCATATGTATAGCGGGTGTTTTAGGAAGCTGGTCCCCCCCCCTTACTTTTTTTACTATTTTATGTGGAATCGTCAAATATGCAGGAGCTATATTATGTATAATTTATAATTTTTTGACATGGTTAGAAAGTTTTTGGGCCTTCCGGTTTCACCGATGAAAAAATTATATATTTATTATAAGAATATCGTATACTAAGCTAGAATATTAAAAAATAGGGATTTTAGTATTATTTAATTCAGAATTATTTTTCTTATTTTCTGTAATTGATTTTCACTCTATTTTCTAAACATAAATTATGCCCAAGTAATAATAAGCAATAAAATGCTTTATGTCTTAATTTTAAAACATTTTAATTACTTAGTTTCAATTAAGCCTTAACCACGTAATTAAATAATTTTCTGTCCAATAAAAATTATCACAAATGTAAGGAAAACCGAAAATTGCAAGCTATTTCTTAAGTATACTTAAGTACTTATTTGACTTACTTTTAATCCTATTTTTCCAGATAAAGGTTGATTTACCTAATAACATTAACAATTTGACCAGAAAATGTAAAATTCGTTTGTCATACAGCCAGAACTCGCGTACAGAAATTTGAGGGTAATATGGAAAATATGAAAAAAATTTCAAAAAAAATCCATCTTCAATACTAATAAAAAAGGAAGCTATTTAATCTGACCAATCCTGTTGCTGATGTTAAATTACCTAAAAATTAGTTTTTCCCTACTTATTAGTAACTATGGTTGCATTTTAATTGTTGACGCGTGCATTGTTTGAGGCTTTCAATTTAGAATCTCTTTAGGTTATTTTTTTTTTAATTTATTAAATGACCTTTACTATAAAGCAATTAGCCAGAACATTATAAATTACAATATGTTTTTAAGTTATTATATTTTGGCAAAACCGACAGAGGCTATCAAATATTCTATATTTATTATATAAAGTTTAGTGTTAATTATTAGCTAAACTAACCTTAACCCAATGCAAGTTTTTTTCATTTTAATAAAATTTAGAAACTTTGTCGTATCAGAACAACAAGGTTTCAACTGATATTGTGAGATTGCAGTAATTGTCAGTATATTTTCTATGATAAATTTAAAAGCCTTTACCTTGAAGAGTTAAAACTTTTTATAGATATGGATCGCATTATTTTCGTTATTTGTACAAATTTAAATTTATAAGTAAAGGCGTTTAAAATTTATCTTACAAAATATACTGACAATTACTGCAATCTTTCAATGTCAGTTGAAACTTTGTTGTTCTGATACGACGACTTGTCTGAGACTCAGACTCTGACCAAAGTTACACTCAAAATTAAGTTTTTATAATGTAGGTTAAAATAATTTGACAAGCTAAGTTAATTTGACTAATGCCCAGTATATCAGTGTACAGTTAAAACCTTATCTAAAAGATAAAGTCTCAGTTAAGAGCAAATTCTGGATTTTGGTTGGAGTTGCTATGGTTATTACGTGTCAGCTAAATTTAGCTGCACTTTGATAAACCCAGCCTAAGATGAATAATATTTGACATAAACATTAAAAATTGACAAGTTTTAATTATCCAATTTAAACAAAACAATTTTTTCCGGGAGAAATGTACGTTTATTAGGCTTATGACGGAAAATACGGTTTGATTCGTTTATTTAAAATAGTGACTATTAAGGTATCGATTTTGTTTATTAAAAATTTACATTCAAATTTTAAATGCAAATTTGGAGCATGTTTGTTAAATTTAAATGTGAAAATAAAATATTCAAATTGAAGCATTTTTACTTACTCGTCTGAAAAGAAAACAATCTTATAATTAAAACATTATTAAATAAATGAAAAAATCTTAACACAAACTTCACGTTTTTTTTGTCAAAACAAATTAAAATAAAGCTGGTGACCGCGGTTTTGCTATCATAGTATTAGCATCGACGGACTAAAATACATAAAAATAAGTATTAACTGGTTGTTTTTTTGTGGTAAAAATAATAATTATTTTATCAATTTTAGTCCTTAATATTATAGCGAAACCGCGGCACAACCCTTATTTTAATTGTTTTTGACAAAGAAAAACGTAAAGTTTAATTTTAAAACTGTATAACTATAACTATCAAAAATCTACTTTTTATATATTTTTTCAACCAACTTTCTAAATGCGAGAGTTTCTCAACTTTTCTCATAGTCCAGTCAAATGATAAATATTAATTGCAAGAAATGTACACGGGCTGATATTTTAAAGCGTAGTAGTGGATGGTACAGGTCACTACTGTTAGTTTTTCACCGGGTGATTTGCGTAAGGGGTGTCCACCATCTTGAATTTTAGGGGTGAGTTGCTTAATATGTATCTTAAGATAAAAATGTATATAACCAATTTTGTTGTTAAGGAGGAAATTTTCAACAATTTTTGTTTGGATCATTTTTTTAATATAGTAATAACAATCGAGTTAATTTAAAAATATCCATGTTGAAGGTGGTTATGGGCAAACTTGTAGCTCTTGAAATTCTCTATAAGTTTCACATATTATAAATTTTCATAGTTACTTTGGTACGGTTACAGAGGGCGCAACTCGACTTTCAGCTCCCACAGTAACCGTAACAAAATACCTATGAAAATTATAGTATATAAAACATATAGAGAATTTTAGGAGCTACAAATTTTCTTATAACCACCTTTATCCTCCGATGAATAATTTGGCTGAAAAATCGAAAAAACCAATTTCACTCCCAACATGATTATTTTTGAATATTTATAACTCGATTGTTATTATTATATTAAAAAAATGATTTAAACAAAAATTGTCGGAAATTTTCTCGTTAACAAAATTTGTGCATATTTAACCTAAGATGCATCTTTAGTGGGATAACCGCACTCACCCCAAAATTCAAGATAGCCGTCACCCCTTAGGCAAATCACCCGGTGAAAAACTAACAGGAGTGTTTTGTTACTATCCACCATAACCCTTTAAAATATCAGCCCGTGTACATTTATTTCAATTTAACATAAGAATTTCTCGTTATTTGAATGGGCTACCATTCCAATATTTTACTTTTGTCGAGGTTTCGTGAGATTATCATGTTGTAAAATACATATCTGGATTACATTTTTGATATTATATAGATAACAATCCTTTAATCAAATTTTGTTTGTTTAGGCCCGGTACACACATGTGTTTTTTGCCTCGCGGTGCCGCCGCGGTACCGCAATTGCGGTGTGTGATACTATAAATATAATTGGGTAATGCATACATACCTTTACATACATACATACCAGTACATTGTTGTTAATAGAACGGTACACACGCGAAATTTTTTTATCTAGTGGCGGTTAACTGCAGTCGTACGACGGCCGATGCCGATAGATAGAGTTGCTCTATGCTTGTTCCCTATTTTTTGAGGTGTTATACAATATACATAAATTAAATTTTTACAATTTTGGCGAAGGCGCCTTTAAAAGTCAACTGAGATACACTTGAAAAAGGAATATTCAGTTACAAATGAATAGTAAAATTTTATTCTCTCCTAGTAGGAGTAAATTTTATAAACAATATCTGCCACTTAATTTTCTTTGAACTACAAAGACATATCATTGCTTAAATTTTTAATGGAAAAAATGCAAAAATATTTTGCCATTGGATAAAAAATTAGCATGGCAAATATTATAAATGAATTAATTATAATAGAATACAACATATTATTCAGTAAATAAACAATATACCGATTTTTTCACACATTTTAAAAATATTAAAATGCCACCCACTAGAACTGTCAACTTTCAATTAAATTTATTATTAATAAATCAATTTATTCATTTGTTTACAGAAATGGCGATTTCAAAGGTTACTTGTTTTTGCTCGGTTAATATTAAGATCCAGCAAACATTTTGGTTTATTATCATTAATCGGAATAAATTCAGTTATGACTCATCAACGTTGAAAATAAACAGAGAAACATAGGCTTACGGAATAATTTTGCCGAATTATGAGGGAAATTTTTATAAAGGTCACTAAATCGAAACATTTGACGACTAATTTGTTACACACAACAATATTGAATATACATATTAACTATAAATATGTAAATATATCGGTGTTTTTCGAAGAAAATAAAAATGTAAATATTTAAAACCTCGCCTCAACGATAGAATCGACGCTGCGCCTATGCGAGCACTGGACATTATCCGATGACTGTTTATTATTGATATAAAAATATTAAATAATAAGAATAAATGCGCTAGTAGTAAAAAAAATAATATATAGGTACTGTAGAGAAGACCATTAAATCCTCGTAATCTTAAATCCCTCGCTGCTATGCAGCTCGGGATTTAATATGCTTTGATATAAAAAATATCTTCTCTACCTTGGTATATAATTACTATTTATTTAAAATTTAAATTAAAGACAACTTATTGATTACATTGTCTATAAAAAAGTCCTTCTGACCTTCACCTTTAATTATCTTGTTCTTTATAGATTCTATTATAATTCTTAAGTGTTTAACTTTAAAACTTTGTAGTTATATTAATTATATCTAAGTTTACTTTTTCTTAGTTAAAAAAAATCATTAATAATGTTGTTACTAGCATTGTTAATAGTTTTTATATATTCTCTATGCAGCTATACTAAAATATATGTTTTACGTTATACCGGAGAATTAGCAGCAATTATCCCAACAAAACACTTTGCGGCTCAAAGTTTTCTTCTTAAAAATTTAGTTCGCAAGGCCTTCATGTCGCAATTTTGTTCTCGCACGTCTTTAATTTCTCACAAAACACAAGTTTGTAAAATTGTGTTTCAGATATTGCAATATTCCAATACTTCCAGTATTAGGTATATTTATTTTATCTTAATATTTATTTTTATTCCATAAAAAAAGAATGTTACATATTGAATTGGGAACAAAAAAAGCAGAGATAAAATTTTAATGCTGCAGAGCAATTCTTTAATAAAAACTAACCAAAAAGGTATTCGTTACGGAATAACCTAAATTTTATATTAAAGGAGTAATAGCCTTTTAAAAAGTAACATTTTTTGTGTCGCAGAATGTTACTTCCTCTTAGGGCCACTTGCACCAACGATGGTTTAACTTTAATCTTGGATTAAATGGACGGTCAACCAATCGGAACGCAGCATTTTTAACTTAAACTCGGTTTAGTCGAGATAATCCCAGATCAAAATTTGGTGCAAGTGGTCCTTAATACCATCTTTTTTGAAAACGTTTTTCTCTTACTGTATTACAGTATATGACATTTTTTATGTATTTTTACTTAAGGAATCTATATTTTTTACAAAACATCCAAATACGCACCAAAAAATACACATAATAAAGTTTGGACCAAAAGTGTGTTAAGCCTTACATATTTTGACCGTCTAGCCACGCCTATGAATAAATTTTAAAAAATAAAATCACATAAACTAATTTTCCTTAATAATACTAGTAAACATTTAAAACCTTGTCGCTCTAGCTTAAAGGGTGCCAGAATTAAAACCTTAGTAAAATTTTAAAGGGCCGTAGCTCCCGTAGGGCTTATTTCTGGACCAACCTTTACAGGAACTTTTTTAATATTTTTGGATATAGAATCACCTTTTAAATTTTGGCATGCCAGTTACTGATCAGCCTGTATATCATATTAATTGACAGCTCACTTTAAAGGTCTTTTGATTCCGGTTTCAACAGTTTTTTAGTTATATTTTTACTATTGTTTTATTAAGTTAGTTAACCAGTTCAAATACCTAGGACATATCCTTACTAGTGATCTGTCAGACAATCCTGACATACAAAGGCAATACAAGGCACTTTGTATACGGGCAAACATGCTTGCCCGACACTTTCATAAATACAATTCTGATGTCAAAAAACTATTATTCCAAACATCATCTGTAATTTGTTTGGTCTTTAAGAGACAGGCTCAGTGCCTATGGCTCATTTATCTAAAATTTGAATTAATTTGAAGGGATAATTGGGGGAGTGAGTCTCTGCTCACTGATGCTGATTTGCATCTGTCATGAATTTTTGGGTGTTGCGACGAGGAAGGTGGGAGGAGGATTTGGGGGGATGGAGTAGGGATTGGAGGGAGGTGTGGGGTATTCCAAACTTATTGTTCAAACCTTTATATACCTGAGCAGTGATACAACTATACTTTAGGATAGTGGAATAATCTGCGCATGTGCTTTAATAATACCTTTAGACAAATAAATAACTACCTAGATGCTCCAGTGCGAGTGATATGTTTAAACAAGCTCATTTACCGGACTTTTTATGCAGATTTATGATTTTCGGTTTCCGCGAGCGTCTATTTATTTGGACTTATGGCTTATAATTTTATTTTAAGGCTGAAATAAAGTTATTATTATTATTACTATTATTATTATGTCCAAACATGTCATTACGATTGTTTTTTACAAAAAAAAATATTCAAAATATTAAAAAAACATAAATGTAAGTTAAATTTGTCAATATCTCAAAACCATGTTTTTTGACTTAGTGTTTTTTACTTGTAAGCCTACGATATAACATTACCTAATGTAGTTTATATTAAGGCAGGTAGTCGTAACTAACTTTATTTATTGACATTTGAATAAATTTAACATCCAATAGCTTGGTTAATGTTAGTTTTTAACGACAGTTTAATGATACTATAAATATTCTATGACAATTGAATAAAACATTAAAGTTTTTAGTCAATAAATTTTGAACTTGATAAATTGAAATTATTCCTAAAAGTTTAATATTTAATGACTACCTATTCGATTGTGACATTTAAAGGGATATTTGATATTTAAGTTTTGGCTTTAAAATTTGATTTTACAGACTGTTTCTAAAAAGTAAAATAGTTGAAGGTGATTGACTGAATGTCATTAAAACGAATGAAATTTGAAATTTACGTCAAACAAAAGTTAATAAATTATTAGTCCAAGTCCACTTTTGTGGTGGGTAATTTTTTGTATTAAAATGCTTAGAAGGAGTAAAAGTAAATATTTTCCAATCAAAGAATAATTCGGTATCTTCACCCGAGTAGATAACACTTACTTTGGCCCCTCCTTAATATTTATAAAAAGTCCCAGCGCAAAAATGGACATAGAAGTCTATGTAGATCCTGAACTAAATTAAAAAAATATATTTTATAAACTTAAAAAGCGATCAAAAGAAAAAAAAAACTTCACACGTTTTAAAGTAATACATTTAGTTTTTATACGCTTTTCTTGTTTTTTTTTATTAGTTATTTAGTCAGTTTAACGTAAACTGATAAAGTTAAAAAACTAAGTTTGTTAGGTAATTTAACTGTTAAATTGTTAACAATTAAATTAAAAATTGTAATTTACAATGTTATTTAATAAAAATAAGAAAATGGTATTTGTTTATACTGTTAAATAGCTTATAATAGTTATTTATAATACAAGGGCGAAAAGTTAAATTTTTTGATTGAGTAGGGTTTTAGAAGCCGAGGGCCAGCCGAGGCCGACCCGAGTGTAATAAACCTACGAAATCAAAATTTAACTTTTCGCCCGTGTATTAATTATACAGTATTTTTTATTCGATTTTTACTAATTATAATAAATTATTAAAATATATTTAATTTTAAATTGCCAAAAATATTTCCTTTTACTTTATTAAAATAAATAAAATAAAATAGTTATCTATGACAATTTGCTATCCAATCAAATCGCTAAAAAAAACAATTGAATGGTTTCTTTTGCGTGCGGTTTTATTTTCAAATTAGCTTAGTGTTTTGATTAATTTGTGTTAAAATGTATTTATTTTGAACATATTAATACTTCTGATACGTTTCTATAAATATTATAAATATTGAAATTGATTTTACAATTTAAATTTTGTCCGTGAATGAATCATAATGCAGTAACAAGGTAAATTATATTTGAGATAAGATTATTAAATAAAAAAGTTTCTTCTACAAACAGGAATGGAATACTATTATTAAAAATATTAGGTCTAAAATGTCAATAATCTTATTAATACAAATGAATTAATTTATGGACTAAAAACTTAAATTATTTTACTTGAAATATATAACAAATCTGATTGTATCTGGAATGAATACCAAATTCGCCATCACTGGTTGTACGTGAAGCAGATTTTAATTAACTTCATTTAGTCGAAAGCAAGAAAAATGCATTTAATTAAGGTGTATGAAGGTTAATTTACGAAATAAAAAAGTTGGAATAATCAAGATACTGTAACTTTTTATTTTGAAAGTAGAAAATGTAAGGGGAAAGTTTTTATTTTATTTAAAAAACTTCTACTAATAAGTAATTTGATCGGATAAATAATATTTTATATGGATGGTTTTAGAGTTAAAGTTTCGCACACCAATTTAATGCCAAAATTGATAGCCAAATTATTACTAATTATAAAATTTATAAAAATTAGAATTTTACAACAATCGAATCTTTGTGATATCAAATCACTGACTATGTATATTACATAACTAGTGTGGAAAGTGACATATTTCACACGAGTGAAGAAACTCCACGAGTGTACGAAATACACTTTTCAACGAGTTATGTACTCTATTTTTCCTATCCTATCCTGAAAAAATATAAAGTTTCTTAATTTAATATTTTCTGATTTTTATTACTTATTCAAAGAATTTTTGAGAAAAAGAAAGCATAAAAAGCAAAAAATAGCATACAAATGTATGTATGTTAAACAGGAAATATGATTTTCTTGTACTTTTAGTTTTCTTAGTTTTAAATTAAATAAAATATTATACAATAGAATACCTAGCTGTTTAATAGGTTGCCTATAACGCATGCCTCTTTTGTAAGTTAAGACAAGACAGTTTACTAATTAATTTAGATTTCTTTAGATATGTTCTCATATAAAACAGTAAAATTGTACTATTTTACGATTTAATAAGAAAAAGACCTTGGATTTTGATGTTTTTTATAAAATGTAAGGTAACTAAATAAAAAATTAAGCAATTTTTATAAAATCTAGACATAAATAAAACACTCCAAGTTATATCTTAGTCAATCTAGCAAGGTTTCTATTTTTGACATGAAAAACAGAGGTTACAACGTAAATTAAGGCAAACCTACATACGTGAAATTAGGCAAACCTACATAAATAAATATCAAACTAGGTTTGGACTTTTTGATGAAAATATCAAACAAGTGTGATATAAGGGGTTTTCTAAAGAAAAAAAGAGTGTGCTAAATGTCATTTTCATAGGGTATCGTAGGAAAAGTCCTTATCCTTTAAATTAAATTGTTCCAGAATTGGTGGATGAAAAATTTGAACTCACTCAAGTTTTTTGTCAAAAATATCAATTGACTTATTATTAGTTATATTATAATCTAATTAAAACTTGTGTATGTTACATCGACAAAAACTGTCTTTTCGACAGATTGTCATGTTTTCGAATAATTGATCGCAAAAATTATACCATAGAATGAAAAGCGTTATAATATTTTTACTTTCCTCTTTTTTGTTTCTTGTTTTACAGCTCACTAGCTAAAAGACTATATGATTTTCAGATTTAAAAATATTTAAAAATTAGGTTCCTAATCTATCTGTCTCTACGTACAGGTGTCCTATTTTTCTTTATCCGATAACTGAAGAACGGATTATTATATCGATAAAAATATTTCAGGAAAAATCAAGTTACGCAAGAGAAAGAACCTTACAGTTTTTGAAAAACCCTATTAAAAAAAAATAAATAAAAAAGTTAGAAATGGCGCAAATTTTTAAAGAATTATAAAAAATAGAAGTAAAAGTCCGATAAAATTAAAATTTTCAGAGGGCATTACATTAATTGAGCGTCAGATAAAAAGGGCTCTTGCAAGTCAAGAGGCAAAAAGAGACTAAAATATTGTTAAGGGCAAAAGCGAGACAAATGCTGTGGTATGCATTTCTGGAATCCTTGTTAAACAACGATCTCAAAAATGCATAAAACCAAAAATCCGTTTTTTTTTTGCAGGATATTTTGTCTTAGGACTGCGGCATTTGAATGTATACATACATATTATGTATGTATATGCATATTCACGGTTTGTTTACTATAGATTCAAACGTAAGGGCTACGATTCAAAGTATATGGATTATAACAACTTTCCTTAAAAAGCTTTAAGGGCAAATATGAATCGAAAATATGAAGTAAGGGTTAATCCCTTTATTGATTTTTACTTTATATCTACCTGACTATAATTTTAAATTAAAAAAGAAACACTTCGATTAAAGCAAAACGAGGGTCATCCCTTTCGTTTAGGCTACCCTTGTTCTCCTATATCAAAATAATGGCCCAAGGGTATAATAATTTACTCCATTTCCATAATTCGTGACGACAGAGTTCAGAAACAAATAATATAATTCGAAAATAAATATTCATATTTTGAATAATTTATACACTGAGAAAAAACATTTTACGTAACGGACGATTTGAGCGAATGTTCACCAGAAATTAAAGAAAGGCAGAGATTTGTAATGCCGTTTATAGACATAACAAAACACGTGACTTAATCGTGGAAAAATTTATATTTTGTTTTTTTTGCAAGTTTTCTAGTATTAATTTTAATAAGCTGTAAAGATGTATACGAATTCCATTATATATCTACTATTACTACAGTGGATCGTACATTGAATTTTTCCAAATAACGTTAAAACTATTCAAAGCGCAAAATAAAATATTGCTGCCATTAAAAGAATACTTTCCCTGTAGGTCTGGGTTCAAAACATAAAATTTAGTTAAAAGAATGAAGTTTTAAATTTAAAAAAAATTAAAAATTAACATTAAGGGGTTTCCTAGTGACTTTTCTAGAAAAATGCAAAAAACATGATTTATGTATTTTTTTTATGGTTTTTTGGAACTAAAACAAAAAACAGAAAATGATAAAACTAATCTGACTTTTAATTTGAATTTTAGCGATCAAAATACATCGAAAACTATATTTAGTTTTTTTTTTCACGAAATTTTGAAAACTGTAGTAGCGCAAACAGCGCGTAACAGCTAAACAAACAAAAAGTATCTTGATCTGGAGACGAGACGTATATATTCCTGTGTATTTTGACACGATAAATCCAAATCCGCCACCAGAATTGGCCCAACGGGTCTTGGTTTGGCCCTAACCTCAAAAAACACCTCAAAATTGCCAAAATTGCCCTTGCACTGCTACGTTTTCAAAGTCCTGCAAGAGTCAAAATTTCGTGAAAAATAAACTAAATATGGTTATCGATGTATTTTGCTCCATAGAATTCAAATTTGAAGTCAGATTAGTTTTATCATATTCCCTTTTTTTTAATTTAAAAAAATACAAAAACCATAAAAAATCATGTTTTTTGCATTTTTCTCGAAAATCACTGGGAAGCCCACTAATCTGACTTCGGATTTGGACAAGCGATGAAAAATACATAAGAATAGATGTCTTGTAAAAAGTTCAGGGTACTATTTTATTTTGTGGGTCTGTGTAATTTACTATTTTGAATTTTTTTTGTTGTTCATGTGTAATTTTACGCTATAATTGTCGACAGTCTGATTAAATTCACTGATCCATAAAAAGCATTCAACAAAGCAATTTGTCTGTAATGTTCAATATTTCGAAATGATCAGGAATATGTAGTAAAGGGGAATGCAGTTATAACTTTATAATGAACAGGTAATAGGAATATGCGTAGAAGCAGGGAGATTTCAGTCTAAGATTAAGATAGCTAGGGTGGCCGTCCTTGTCACGTGGATTACGGTAGAATGCAAAACAAGCCGTGAAGATACGCATACGCATCCACTATATATTATCCGCAGTAAATGGTATTTCCCAAATACAAAAATACAAAAATACAAAAAAAAAAAAATAAAAAAAAATATATTTTATTTTAAAAGATCTATTTTTAAAAAACGAAAAATTACAAAAAAAAATCAAAAAACTAAAAAAAATTTTTAATTTATTTTTATTTTCTTTTTTTCAAAAGTGTTTTAATATTTTTTTTTAAGTTTTTACCCCTCATAACGTTTTTGGGGGGATTACTTTCAAAATTTGTGGAATTGATCTTTATAATTAAAGTAATTTTTCCTGAAAAAGTTACGTTAATCGGAATTTTTTTTCAGATTTTTTTGATTTTAACCTCCATAACTTTTTGGTTTTGGGGGGATTACTTCCAAAAACAATAAGGATCTGCCCCTCATAGAATTTGATTTTTTCTGAAAATTTCAAGTCAATTCGATTATTCGTTCTTGTGTTATCGTAGGTATTCACAAAAATCGTGACATCGGACAGACAGACAGACAGAAGGAGGAACGGACGAAATAAAAAAAAAATTCTTATTCATGCTTTCATGAAACAAATTTATATCCAAAAGTTTTTTGTCTAGGTTTTTGAAAATTTTTGAAAATTCGAAACTACCTTATACATAATTTATTATAATATTATTTTAGTGCAGGCGCTGTGAATAATATATTCTTCACAGCGTACGTGTAAGTCACAGATACAATTTTTGTCCAGCAATTATTAACGTAGTTTCTGTTCTCACCCCAACTAGGTTTCTCCCTATTCAGTAAAAATCACCAATATATTTCTGCTAATTAGCTCAATCTTGCCTGAAACCCAAGTAAAATCAAATTTAAGAGAACTCTCTTACGATGTTATTATTAACTTTAATAATAACATCGTAAAAGACCAGCCTTACCGTATAGTCGGTGACAAGTCTCCACGTCACAAAGTGAGCAGACATACTGTAAGTCTCGATGCCACATCGCAATGCACTGCATAAATAAAAGATTGTCTTCCACCGCTGAGACTCGAGCCCACGCTGAAATAAGTAAAGGCCAAATCCTCCGCAGCTTCTGCCTTATCCAAGTAAAGTTATTAAAGTTTACGAAAAAAAAAGAAAAAAAGATTTATACATTTATTTATAAATTGTATTGGTTTAGAAAAATTTAATATATTTTATATATTTAACATATATAGTCTCTAAAGGAATCTTAAAAAATTAATAAACAAAAACATTTTCAAATTTAGAGACAAAGAAATAAAAAAGTTAAATAACGGAAAGGCTAGTTTTTAAAAAAAGAAAGAAACAAATTAAATTAAACAGACAGGCGAACTTATATAAGCTTTTGTACAAATAAAGAAGTAAACTTAAGCGCATTATGTTGTATAAATTCTAAAACAGTGCTATAATATTGCTTTGCTTAAAAGATATACCTTCTGGTTTATTTACATCTAAACTTCTGATAGCTGTAAAAACCCCTAGGTAAAATTTAATCATATTTATGATATATAATAATTTTATTACATTAAATTAACTAAACGTTTTCTTATTGTATTTAAAAATAAAGTAAGCTTTAAACACCTTTGTTTTAAACCTCAACTAAATACAAATAATTAAAAACCCTATTTTGTATACATATAACAAGCAACGATAAGCCCATAAAGTCCCAACACTTCTGCAAAAATTAACATCAGCACCATACCCACGAATAATTTCGGTTGCTGTGCCGTACCTCTTACGCAGGCATCTCCGACGATCCCAATTGTACATCCTGCTGCCAGTCCTGAAAGCCCCACCGACAGTCCCGCTCCCAAATGCACAAATCCTTTGTACAGGGAATACTTGTCTGGCTTTTCAATGTTGGTTAAAATGAGCACGGCTATCACCAATCCGTAAATCGCTATTATTCCTGCCATTACAACAGGAATGATTGATTTCATTATTAAATCTGGACGCATTATGGACATTGCCGCTATTCCAGTGCCGGATTTTGCAGTGCCGTATGCTGCACCCATTGAGGTGAATATTATTGCTGATGCGGCACCCATTATGCCAAAAAATGGTGCGTAGACTGGTTTTTCTTCGGGTAGTTCTTGAGACATGCTTCTTGGTTTTTAACAATTATAATTGTTTTTTTATTTTTATTTATAATTATAAATATATTACAATGTAGCTTATTATTTTTCTTAAAACTAGTTCTTATCGAATTATTGTCAGTTTGACACAATTAGGTGCAAAAATCTTTCTTAATTGACGGACATCTTAAATTAACTTGGATGCGTAATATCATATAAAAAGTGTTTTAATTAATTTTGGGCCGATGATCGCTTTTATTTCATTGACTGATTAAAATATAATTATTTAAAAATAATATTAATAATTTTAAGCAATAATATTATAAATCTTTCCTTGTTCCAATTAAAAAGATTAATCATTATTTCAATGGTAATCAATGAGTTATATTGTTCTAATAAACTTGGCCAATATACTACAATACTTAGACAGCGCTAAAGGGCATAATTGTTGCAAAATCCACCTTTTACCTTTATTTGTGTGTTGTCAAAAATTGTAAACCCGCATACTAAACTCAGGGCGTCTATTCGGCCAATGGGCGCACTTAAGGAGGTTCGTTTTGATCATTATTGCAGTTAAACAGTTGAAGAAACTTTTTAGTCTTCATTGATTCATCCACTTTGAGTGAGCCTACTATAGTATAGTACAGTTAAAATTAATAGGATATCACCAGTAGTCGGCGTAAACTCAGTTATGACTCATCATCGTTAAAAATAAACACAAAACATAGGCTTGCGGAATAATTTTGCCGAATTATGATGACTAATTTGTTACATACAACAATATTGACTATACATATTAACTATAACATATGTATATCGGTGTTTTTCAAAGAAAAAACCGACATTCGATTTTTATCTTTTAAGTATGCGAAAGCTTTAATTTTAATTAATCGATAACTTTTTTTCCCACCTTACTCGTTTAAATTGAATCATTAAAAAAAATCAAGATAAAAAGAAATAAAAATGTAAATATTTAAAACCTCACGTCAACGCCAGAGTCGACGCGGCGCCTATGCGAGTACTGGAAATTCGCCGAGTACTGGATATCACAACATAATTTTTTAAACTTTACATTCCGGAATTAAATTTTATTCAAACTCGGGATAGACATTTTAAGTAGCCATTATCTGCAGACTGCAATATAAAAAATGCGAAAATATCAGATTAACTTTTTTATTATTAATAATAATATATTACTTATACACTGGCGCCTTCGCCAAAATTCTAAAAGTATATACCGTAGGGTCCAAAAGTAACCTCCTCCCTCTTAACTTTTGAACCAGTTGAGATATCGATTTTAAATTTAAAACACTAAAAGTCCAAACTATTTCTTCGCATATATTAATTATTTTCATCTCTTAAAATGTGTAGAGGGGGGTATGGGGAGATATTTTTTCAAAGAAAAAGGGTTGTATCGCATATAATTTTAAAGCTTATAAAATTTTATATTTAACTATATTTTTTATTTTTTAAACTTTTTTCTAAGGTTTTATTTTTGTGTGAATTTTCCTTTATATCAGTTAAAATTAGTTTAAATAAAAGTACAATTTACGTTTTTGCAACATAAAAGAAATAATTTTTCAATTTTTTTTTGTTGACTTTTTTAAAGAAATTTTGACGAAAATACCCATTTTTAACCTTATTTTGAACCCCAAAAAAAATGTTTAAAAAATTAAAAAATATATTGTTAAATAGAAAATTTTATAAGCTTTAAAACGATGTATCACACGACCCCCTTTCTATTAAAAAAAATCCCCCTATGCCCCCCTGACCACCTTTTAAGAGATACAAATATCAAATATATTCAAAAAGATGGTTTGGGTTGTCTTATTTAAGTGTTTTAAATTTGACATCTCAACTCATTCAAATGTCACCCCCCTGACTTTTGGACCGCACTGTATACAGTATATTGTAAAAGTATGATATATTTCGTAATGGGTGTTGCATAAGACAGACAAACAGACGAACATTTTTAAAGTTACTTAAATTTTCGTAAAACTCATTTGTATCCAAGATTTTTTTTTGTCTAGGCTGTTTTTTTGGCGATTTTGGAAAATTCGATGTCGTATTGTACTTTTCTAGCCCTTGCGAAGAGTATAGTAAATATGTGACTATCTCTGAAAGAAGGTTTTAGATTGTTACATCCTTAGTTTATTATATTATTCACAGCGCCTGCTCTAGAATAATATTATACGGTAGTTTTGAATTAAAAAAAAATCAAAAATCGTTAATGTCCCTCTGATGTCAGGATTTTTGTAATTTAATTTTTAGTTTATATCATAGGTAGGCCATGATTACTTAAAATTACTAGAAATGATCTAAGTAATCCTAGAAAAATACATTTACGCTAAAAAAAACATTTATAACTCAACTAAATTTTTTTAAATGGCACCATATTGGTACACTGGTACCGTCAAAAAGTACCGCCTTTTAGGAATCTACCAATATCCTTTATTTTAATGTAGGATAAATACAGCCGTTTTTATAAATTAAAATCAATGATAATTATCATATTTTTAATTATTGCGTGATTTTAGTTAACAAAGTTGGCTTTGACAAATAAAAAGACAAAATACTGCTTTCTGCTTTCTGTCAAATTTAGTGTTATTAATTTTTGAACGTTTTTGTAACATACATAATTTTGTTTATTAAAAATGGTACATTATACTAGAGACGAAAAAATTGACATGCTTTTAATTTATGGGGAGTGGAGGAAAATTCTGTACAAGCACAGTTACTTTACATTGAAAGATATCCGGAAAGGCAAGCCCCCTTGACAGCCTAAACTGCTTGACCGCTTATTAGAACCATTTTTAATTACAGATTACATAAAAAACCGAAACAAATCAACAAAATTTAACCTGACAGATAAAAATAAAGGCATCCTGTCTTTTTGGTTATCAAAGCCAGCTTTGTTAACTAATATCACACAATAATCAAAAATATGATTATTATCATTTATTTTAATTTATAAAACCGGCTGTATTTATCCTACATTAAAATAAAGGATATTGGTAGATTCCAAAAAGGCGGTACTTTTTGAATGTACCAGTGTACCAATATGGTGCCATTTAAAAAAATTGAGTTTTTGAGCAAAAACCATTTTTGAAAACTTTAAAATGGTGCAACTGAGTTATAAATGTTTTTTTTAGCGTAAATGTATTTTTCTAGGATTACTTAGATCATTTCTAGTAATTTTAAGTAATCATGGCCTACCTATGATATAAACTAAAAATTAAATTAAAAACTACATTGACATCGGAAATGTCACTTTTTTGGTATCATTGTATTCAGAATAAAGCGCAGAATTGAAATATGTAAAAATATATAGGGTGTCCCATTTAAAAATCAAAAGTTGATATAATTTCCGGTTAAACCGGAAGTGGCTGAAATGTACAGTTTATGTTAAAAGTTGACAATTTATGGCTTTAAGAGACCCTCCAAATTTGAAATCTCTAACTTTTAAAATAAGGAAAAAAATGGGGGTGTACCTTGGTCTTGTAACACCCGGTATACTTGATTGTTAATTTTTAATTGTTACCAGTTTTCAAATAAAGTTGGGCGGACACAAATTTTATTTTTTAAGCTGAAATTTACACAAAATTTTGTTATGGTTTTTCTCCAAAAGTCCAAACACATGAGGATGGACTTAAAAAAAAAGTTTTTTATGAAAAGCTCTATGTCGAAAATGTCGACACAACTTTTGCGGAAGTAATAAAAAATCGATGCTGTTCCAGTTTTTAGCCGAACGGATGAGAGACAGCGAAAAAATTGCATATAAAGTCGTAATTTACAACCTGTGAAAGTTAGTGAGAATGAAGTTTCCTATAAAAATGTCTGAAACAAATTCTCCGAAGTCGGAACTTTCATAGTAAAAACCAAAAGGCGTTTATTACTTTTAAAAGTTTGATCTAAGCCAAGAAATTTGTTTTTTTCTTGTATACTTTGCATACAAAGTTGTATCTTTTGCTAAATACTTTTTTTATATTAAATTTTTAGGACCGCACCAAATATTTTTATATTATATATGCACAAAATATGTCAAAATATTACACTTATACACTGAAAAGGCTTTACTTATTAAATACTGAACGAGTTTTTATATGTGGCTCCCCTAGCAAAGTTAGTTATTAAATGCATGTGGACCACATGAACTGGTACAGTAAAACATGACGTTATTTTGTTACTCTTACGTTATAGTCCATTCAAATAATAAATTGCAATGTAATAACAGCACAGGGGCTGATATTTTAAAGGGTATTAGTGGTTGGTAACAGAACATATCTGTTAATTTTTCATCTGGTTATTTGCATAAGGAGTGTCCACTCTCTTGAATTTTAGGGGTGAGAGCTGTTATCTCGGTAAATATGCATCTTACGATAAAAATGCATATAACCAATAATTATTTTGTTAAATTTCCAACAATTTTTGCAAAAATCATTTTTTCATGATATATAATAATAACAATACAATATTTCATCAATCTATTTTCTGATCATCGTACAGAGTGATATTGGTAGACTGGCAGTTTCGAGCTGCTGGCCCTCTTTAGTACCAAGAGTCAACTCTGCACGCTGATTAAGAAAACGTATTTAGACTTTTTTCGAAAAAGGAATATAGTCATTAGTTTGATGTAGACTTGTGCACCATCTATTGCTAGATGTAGACAACTACTCATAACTCTCCTAGTCTGGAGACTTTGAATGGTAGCAATTTAAAGACTCTCAAGCACATAGTACCGCTAACGTGTGGTTAGACGTAGAATTATTAAGGACAGAAATTTTTAATTCTAAACAAAATTATAAAAATATTAATTTAATATTCCATCAATATATTTTCTAACCAGGAGTCAACTCTGCACGCTGATGAACAAAATAGACTGATGGAATAACAAATTAATATTTTTATAATTTTGTTTAAAATAAAAAAATTCTCTGTCCTTAATAATTATAATTATTGTTATTATTATATATAATAATAACAATCGAGTTATATTCAAAAATAGCCATGTTGGAGATAACATTGTTTTTTTCGTTTTTTTTTTACGAATTTTCATTCATATTTTGGTACGGTTGCGTATTGCACTTACCATCCAAAAAACCCAAAAATTTTCTAAAAATTAATTTGACAATTCTCTAAAAGCAGATATGTAAAATCAGCTGTTTTTCACTTCCCGACCGCTGTCCTGGAAACGGGCGGAAAATGAGCACTAAATACTAACTAGGTCGTAGGAAAACTCATTTTCACATCAAAAATGTGACAGCTTTTGCGAATGACAATTTATGCTTATGTTTATGTCCAAATGCATTAAATTAAAGCCTGGCATGTATTTTTTTTTTAGTTCCCACATTCCCTTTTAACAACCCTTATTTTTTCTTGACCGTTTTATTACACACTGTCATTCGGGTAAGTTAATTTGCTCCATAAACACATTTGTAAACTCTACTCTAGAGTTAACTACCCGAACGCACTGTTGCAGAATGTTCGTGTTCATAATAATTTAACATTTTCTTTCATTTTCTTTATAAAAGTCAAGTTTTTCAAAATCGGAATATTTTAGTACAAAAATTAACCCTTAAATGCACAATGTATCATATATGCAACACTCAAAAAATATTTTCTTGCTTGAATTCGTTTTAATAAATAGGTCAATATATCACTTTCTCATGTCTTAAGATGTTTGTTTATAAGAATTTATACGAAAAACATATAGATAGTAGCAAATATTCTACTATTTTCAATCAATTGGTAAGCTAAGCCAAAACTGAAAAAAAAACAGCTTCAAGAACAAAGCAGTGCAATTATTTTTTTATTCCACCCAGAGAGGTTGTAACTTAGGTACCACTCTACAGAGAAGACGGAAGTTCTCATTGCCTAGTCTGGATGCGTGGAAAGGCGTGTATGCTTTAAATTTCCCAAATGTGGAGGATATACTTACATTAGTTGCGAAACA
The DNA here is from genome assembly GCA_958510825.1 of Brachypterus glaber. NCBI lineage: Eukaryota > Metazoa > Arthropoda > Insecta > Coleoptera > Kateretidae > Brachypterus > Brachypterus glaber. The sequence goes on from OY294044.1 coordinate 70,235,167, forward strand.
CGGTGTTTAAATAAAAACAATTTTTTTCGTAACTTCCATGTTTAATGTCCTCTTTTTATTTTTTATATTAAAGTAAATCAAGATAAAATTTTATTCTGGTATTAAAAAATATACCCAAATGCTTACAGTGACGTGTATGCAACAACAATAAAAAATAAAAATAAATAAATATTTTTTTTGTAATCTAGAGGTAAAAAACCTTTATATTTTATGTTTTCACAAAATTTGGTTTAGTTGTGCATTTAAGGGTTAAGATAATTATTTTTTTTTTCAAGAAAGTGAAGGTTTATTACTCATCAAGCTTTAAAGCTGCGAACAGTTTAATAATATCCAGACCATATGTACAAATTGCATTACCTTTCATGCAAAAAGAACATGAATTTACAAAGTTTCGACTGGAATATCCAACTTTACTCTGACAAGTAGCATAAAGAGACTTAGGGTAACATGGCTTCAATGAGTAAAATTATAAACTTAATTTAAAACGGTTCAGGGGATGACATGCATCACATTTAACTAAAATAACAACATTATTATTAGTCGATGAAAATTAATTTTGGTTTTACAATTTGATCTAAAAGTTTTTTTTTTCAAAATGTAGACCTTAAATAGATTATCTTTGTTCCCCACAGGGTGGACTGACTATACTAGTAAAAACTTTCCATATATATACTGTAATTTTTACAGTATATTTATGGCTATTTCAAAAATTTACCCTATATTTTGTGTAAAACAATATTTACAGGATATATATTGTAATATTTTAGTAAAAAATTATTTTTACACCATATATAGTGTAAAAATAATTATTTTTACACCATATATAGTGTAAAAATAATTTTACAGTATATATACGGTAAAATGTTAATTTTACAGTATACATACTGTAAAATGTTATTAGTCAAGCCTGCGCATTTGACCCATACGGCAAGCATCCATGTTAATTCCATCAGTTGACTTCTAGATATGTCTAGAAGTAAGCTGGTTCTTTTCTTGGTTGTTCCCCCTAGTAAGAGTTTAGAGTCCCTCATTTTTCTGACCTGGTACTTAACTGTGTAGTATGACATCCCTTGCACGGTTCTGTTCCTGTGTCCTTACTTTCCTTTCTTGAAAGGTCGTCTGCCTCCTCATTACCATGTTGAATATTTAATTGCATAGTTAACTGACGGAATGCAGTGGAGTTGATAAAACCACACTGAATATGCAGAAGCATATTGTGTCCTGTTAGCATACTAAAATGATGTTGACTTATAATTACCAAGTTTGGTTTTACAACATGAAATTGTTTACATAAATATAAATATAAATAAATTATTTATTGTTGTATATAGAGTTAGGCATAGTCGGGAGCTTTAAGAAAGCTTTGATAGAAATTATAAAATGTATCTATATCTTTATTGATAACAACAAATAAAGTACCTAAAATAAATTTACTTTTATTCGATTTGTTTTGAATAATATGGATTTTAAAATATAAAAATTAGAAGAAAAGCAAAAATTAAAATTTTGCATATATTTTTTAATGTCTGAAAATTGTCTCTGTTAATTAATTATTTAAGACTTTATCTATAACAGACGTTTAAAAGTGGCCTGTGTAACTGTTGAATTCCGGCTTTACAAACAGAATATCGTAGGTTCGAGTCCCACCTAGGCCAGTTTTTTTATTTTTGTATCTTTAGTTAATGTAAAATCTAATAAAAATTATTGTAACTGGCTAATAATGGAAAGGTTGATGCTATAAAGCTTACTTTAGTTAGCTCTTAAAAAGCGGAAGTTGTACCCATAGAAATAACCAGAAATAGTCATAATAGTCATAAGGTTCCAATAAGAAAAATTTAAATTTTGGAAAAATAACACAAGCCCAAAAAAAATAAATAATTTAAATTACTACTGACGTCAAAAATAGGTAAGAAAAATAGGCTATTTGCATTGTCTCGTCATGATGAGGCAGTGATTTTTTACGTGTTCTTAAGCCCTGAAAACGAATTTGGTGATAAAAAATCTCGCTGCCCCCAAAGCACCTCTCTCCCTTCTTCTGGAAAAGTAATTTTGGTCGAATTTGGCTATTATGTTATAGTTCTCGGCTTACTATTTCAAAGTGTCCCAGAGCACTCCCAAAAATCAATAGTTTAGAACACTTTAAAAATATCAAGAACCACGGTACACCGGTCTTATAGAAAAGTAGTTTCTGTGAGACTTGCTGAAATTTGCATAAGATGTAGTGGAGTAAGTGTAACGGCAAAAATGCTTATTTCGTTTTCAAAAATTAGCCCTAACTAAATAAGCATTATCAGGGCAGTACGTATTTTTTGTAGGTTACCAGCCAGGTAATACCTGGGGGTTTAAAAAAACACTAGTAACAAGTTTTTGAGTAATTTTATTGCACAATTTTTTAATCTAAAAAAATATTTTACCATGTCGTGTGGTTCTACTTTCCCCGCCGTTTGGAGCATGTGTAACCACGGCTGGCCGCAGACATATACAACTTGGTGTATGTTACGGAGGCAAGTGTAACATAGAAGAATTTAGCTTAAAAAAATCTCTCATAGCAAAAAAGATATAATAATAATAATAATAATATATTTATTGAGACTAGCTAATACAATCCACTGTACAATTTGTCAACTTAAAAAATAAATAAAAACAAGGATACATTCAGGTACATTACAGGTTTTCTAATATATGTGTTCTAAGATAGTTTTTATACCTATTGAAATTATCACAATACTTAATACTTGCCGGTAAGCCATTAAAACTAACCAAACCATTGTAAAATAGTGTTTTACTGTATTTATTTGATGATGCTTTGTTAACATAAATGTCATTATTTTGTCTGGATATTCATGTATATCACAATTAAATTTTATTTTTTAGATAATACAATTTAACTTTAATTTAAAATCTAAAACAAAAGAAAACCTATAGAAAACATATACTAAACTAAACTAAACTAAAAAACCCTTAGAAAATTATACTCAAGTTATTTTAAAACGCAGTTACACTTACCCCAGTTATACTTGCCCCTTCTATGGATTTAGGAGGGGTAAGTGTAACTAGTAATTTAAAATTTTAAGGCTTGTTCGTGGACAATTTTTGATTCCAATTATGGAATTCTTGTCAAAAACTACCCAATATGCATATATGACACAAAATATTTTAAATAAACTCTAACAATAACGCTTATAAAAATCAATAAAAGTAAAGGCCTTACTTAATAGTATAGTTAAAACGCATGCGCGCCGAAAAAAAGCTATTTCTTTCAGTATGCTCATACTTGCTAAAAAAACATGAATTAGTAAAGGAAAACCTTAGATCTACCGGAATATTGCTAAAAATACATTTTTTCTTGAACACGAAAAAAAAATGGTGGTGGTTACACTTACCCCGCTACTAAACTTACCCCCTTCACCTTATACTAAAGATATTAAAGTAATTAAACTTACTAATCAAAAATTCGTTAGGCACAACTCTCAAAATTCAATAGTTTAGGTGCTAGAGAATTTTGAGCTAGCTCGCCCAATATTCTTTATCGGCTTTTTTGAAAAAAATATATGGTCAGCGAGCATTTTCACTGTTAAATTCGATCAGCACTAAAAACATGTAAATTTAGAAAATGGCATTGTAATTTTAATTCTAAATTTTATTTGTAAATACACATTTGTTATTTATATCGCCACCATTGCAATGGTATTTAATACTTTACTTGTGATATTAAATACTGCAATGTGTGTATTGTATACAAAATATCGTCATACTAACATAGGGTCCGTGCTGGTACATTTGAATCCCCTCGCAACATGTGTTTATTAATACTACCATGTTATAGTAAAACATTTGGTAAAGTATATCATACTTATAGTATGGTATACTTTGAGTTGTTGTTAAGTTGTATTACTATAAAGATTCCAACCACACACAATTACACACTGATAAAATAATCGATCTTTTTTTACTTTTCTCTGTAATATTACTAATCAAAATATTGGTATTATTTACCTATTGTTATTTTACTAAATACTGTAACAAACTTTAAACTAGATCAATAACACAACAACTACAACTTAAAGTATACCAAACTATAACTGTGATATAATTTTCCAAACGTTAGGGTATTAATAAACACATGTTGCGTGGGGATTCAAATGTACCAGCACGGTCTCTATGTTAGTATGACAACATTTTGTATACAATACACACATTGCAGTATTTAATATCACAAGGCTTTAATACCAATGGTGGCGATATAAATAAAAAACGGAGCAATTTATAAGCAAGTTTGGTGCTATGTAAGTTTGCTGCCAGATATACCAAGAGGACAATTACACGTTCATTTGACATTTCACGGAGCAAGTTATACGCAAGTTTGACGCTATATATTGCAAGTTAAACAATGCTGCCAACCAGACAATTTTGACGTGTCTCTGCATTTATTGACATAATCAAGCATTTGCTTTTTTAAGGAAACTTTTTAGTTAGACAGCTCTTACTATTATTAATAGTAATAATTATTAACATGTCAAGTTGCTACTATATTAGTAAAAACAAATCGATTTAGTAACTTTTTTCCAGGTTGGTACCACGAAAATAACTATAAATCTTGCATGAAAATCGTCCAAAAATAGAACTTGTTCTAATAATTTGAGGGCTCGAAAATAGAATCAAATTTGCCTGAAGGCATGTGCAGTTACTGAATCATTCTTGCAACAAAATTGCATAGCAACAAACTTGCGTACAAATTGCTCAGTAAAAAGGCGCCTTTAAAAATTCCAGGAATGAGTGTAAGAAAAATATAGCCTGGTTAAGAGTTACTCAGGTATTTTTTTTGTCGGCCCATGCAATTGATAGTTATTTATATATCAAGGGAGTAAACTGGTTGTTTTAGTAGTAGTAGTAGTAGTAGTAAGGGTGGGGAGGCTACAAGCCAGGCAACTAGGCCATTATGGCCCTTTTTGCCAGCCCCGAGCTGTCCCAGCCACACATCTACCCTACTCCCTGCCTAAACCTGCCGGACCTCCTTATAAAGGTCGCGATATCTGTCCAGGCAAGGGTACGCAACTCCTCTCTTCGGAGAGTTGCCACTCCGAAGATCTCCTGTCGTATTCTGCCGAACCGATCGCATTGTCCTAGGAAATGGAAGGACGATTCTTCGTCTATCCCGCAACCCGAACAGACGGGGTCGTTACCAACCTTCATCTTGAACAGGTGCCTTCCTAGTCCACAGTGACCCGTGAGGATCCCTGTGAGTTGGCTGATCGTGGCTCGGCTTCTTCCTAGTAGCCACGCGGTTTTTGACTTGCTTGGACCGGAAAGGAAGTCCTTTGCCTGTCTGCAGTTCGTGACCGTTGACCAGCTTTCCCTTAGTTTTTCTCCAGCCCACGTGTTGAGGGCTGATGTGACTTGTTTCCTTGTAATACCAAGCATGGGTTCGGGTCCCATGCACGGAGTTTCGGCTCCGAGCCTGGCAAGTTCGTCTGCCTTCTCGTTGCCTGGTATCCCGCTGTGTCCAGGGACCCATACAAGGTGGACTCTTTTGTTCCTCGCTAGCTCCTCCAGGGCTTCTATGCATTCCTGCACAAGACTGGATCTTGTGCTGGGTGCACTGAGAGCCTTCAGGGCTGCTTGGCTGTCGGAGCAGATGTATACATCTGATCCGTTGCTCCCTAGAACCTCTTCGCATCTTGCCGCTTCCTGTATCGCAAAGACTTCCGCTTGGAATACCGTGGGGTACCTGCCGAGCGAATAGCTCTTTTGAACCCCCGTGTCTTGTACAAAGAAGCCTGCGCCCGAGCTTTGCGTGCTTTCCATCCGGGAGCCGTCTGTATAGCACACTGTTGCGTTTTGGGCAAAATTAACTTCCTTGTTCTCCCACTCGTGTTTTGTTGGTATAGTGAGAGAGAATGCTCTGTCAAACCTTAATCGGTCTTCCGCCTCTATCACCTTGATGCTGCTGATAGGTAACTCTACTCTGGCAACATCGGCGATTTTTGTATGTCCGTAGACTGCCCCTTCACCCAGCCAGCATCCAACATCTCTCATTCTAAGGTAGCTAGCCATTGCCTCCCTCCTTATCCAGGACGGAAGCGTTGGCAGCCCCAGTAGAACTTCCAGTGCTGATGTGGGGGTCGTCCTGATTGCGCCGGTGATCCCGAGACACGCTAGTCTTTGGATCTTACTCAGACTCCGAGCTACTGTGGTTTTGCTGACGCTTGGCCACCATACCACCGAGCCATATTGGACTCTGGGTCTAATGACGGCGGTATAGATCCATAATAGAATCTGTGGGGTCATGCCCCAGCTTTTTCCCACTGCCCGACGCAAGTGCCAGAAGGTCGCAATCGACTTGTCAATGACTTTGTCTACATGCGCCTTCCAGTTGAGTTTACTGTCTAGGGTTACTCCCAAGTACTTGACCTCTTGTGAGAGCACAAGCGGTTTTCCGTACATTTGGGGGGCCCTAAAGTTCTCTATCTTTCTCCTATTGGTAAAGAGGATAAGCTCAGTCTTTGTTGGGTTGACTGATAAGCCTTTTTCCTCACACCACTCTTCTATTATCCTGCAGGCTGTCTGGATTCTTTCACAGACCGTGCCCAAGAACCTTCCAGTGACTAGGACCGTGCCATCATCTGCAAATGCTTGTGCGTATAGCCCAGCGGCCGTCAGCCTCTCTAGGAGACTGTCCATAACTAGACACCATAAGTGAGGTGAAAGACAACTGCCCTGTGGACATCCACCCCTCACCCCGATGTCCAGACGACAGTCCCCCAGAGAGGCCATGACATTCCTTTCTACCAGCGCAGATCTTACCCAACTAACCAGCGCTGGCGGGGTAAACTGGTTGTTTTAGTCCCGCAGTCATGTTAGGGGCTAAAACACAGTTTACTTCTAAGGCATATACAATATTTTTTGCACGACCGACAACTATATTTACATCAAATTTAAATTAAAACGTCCAAACCAACTAATCCATTTTTGCAATTTCTTTTTTCTTTTTTTAATATGGCGTAGTTTTTTAAATGTGATAAAAGTAATAAAAAATATGGATTTTGGTAAAATAATGTTGCAGGCTATCGAAACCGACCCCGTAGTGATTATTGTGAAACCAGCAGCAGAGGCTATTTTAAATGTATTGCCATCAAATTAAGAAAAACATATCGTCGGCTTACAAGTAAAAGGCACTAAGTCACTTTTTTGCAAAAATGGGATTTGAATTGCACTGTAATCAATTTTTGATGATCTAGGTAAACCGAACTAACTTCTAGGTGGACTGCCAAGGGAGTTACCCACTATACAAAACGCACCAATTTGATTTTGATTAAAATTTTATCTGGCAATAGGCACCAAGTCACTTAGTGCACTTAGTGCGTTTTACTTGAAGATTATTTCAAATATTTCTGCACTAAGCGACTTTCTAAAAAGTTAATTTAAAAAAATATGATTGCTTGAATCATTTATATGATACAATATCGCGTTATTTATTGTACTGACAAACGCATTCAAATTTTGCTATGTTAAAGTTGATGGAATAGAGACAGAACAGAGTAACAGAACTTTACCTATAAAATGACAATGCTTTTTACGTGTACTTTCGATGTGTAGGTAATAATTTAATTTTCATTTGCATTGGTTTTTTTTATTATCAGATAATATTTCAAAACTAATTTTGAAGCCTTCACACTAAGTTCAAAGTCTTGGTATATTTCTGAGGGGTGTTTTCCGAACTTTCGGCAAACTTTAGTTTTTCTTTATATTCTTATTATTTATATAACCAACGATTTAAGAGCAAAATTAAAAAAAAAATCTATCGAATAGTTTTTTTTTTAATTTAGATTTTTTTTGCCGGCACAGCCGATGGCCTCTGAAAACTGTCTTAGTTCTGGCATAATAAGCAGTTTCATATAATTAATTATTATTATTAATTTTAAAAACGTTCTTTAAACAATCAAAAAGTCCAAACCCTTCTTTTAAAAATCTAGTTTTTGAAAATTTATGTTAACATCTTGTTTTCTACTTTATAGTGATACATTACGTTTAACTAATAGAAGGGTTTTAATTTTAAATAGTTGTTTTTTATATTATTTTATTGACTTAGTGCTCTTTACTTGTAAGTCGACGTCGTGGGCCTACAAGTAAAAGGCACTGTCCATGTCTTTTTTCAAATTTAGTTGAATTAAACTTCAATTTTTCTTTATTTAACTGCAAATGGGACATTATTATGCCCACACATGTCATTGCAATTTGGGGTAGTTTTTTTTTCAAAAACAATTATTACAAAAATTAAAAAACAACAATGAAAGTTAAATTTGTCAATATCTCAAAACCATGTTTTTGGATTTAGTGCTCTTTACTTGTAAGCCGGCGATATCTATGAGTAAAATAGTAGGTTTGATCCCGCAAAAGGGGGAATAGAATAACGTTTTAGTCCCAGTCTCACAAAAAGTTAGTTGTGGCTTGTGTGAGAGAGAGAGAGAGAGAGAGAGAGAGAGAGAGAGAGAGAGAGAGAGAGAGAGAGAGAGAAGTATTCGTATAACTTTAGAGAAAAACAATGGTTTTATAATTTCAGATTTTTTTGCAAAGCTGTAAACAAATTAAAACCTGTACCTGATGTCGATTAAAAAAGCTGCTATACTCGTATTTATTCCATTTCAAATAAAATTATCGTTTGGATTTTTATTTTTAAATCTAATCAGTAGATATAGCTAAAAGGTCATGCCTGCAGAAAATTACTTGAATTTTTATAAAGCTTGTTTTAAATTATTTAAGGAATTTTAATTTAAAGTTAAAGTTTCCATTAACATTTAAAAACAAGCCGTGAAGATAAGTGTAATATTATTTGCATATGACATTCAAGCCTGGGCGGGTTTTTGGCGATTTTGGAACACTATCGTATAATACTCCTCTAGTCATGAGACTGCAAAGAGTATTATAATGTAATTATAAAGTCTACAAAAAAATTATATTGCCTTTTAAAAAGGATTTTAAGGTAAGTAATAAAAATATGTATATTTTTTTTGGCCAAAATTTCCACTTTTTTAATTTTTTTTTTAAATTTTATATAGGTTTCTTTTATATGGATGGCAAATTAAAAGTCTCTGCTTAATCTGAAAATTTATGAAAAATTGCAACGAATTCTAACAGAAAAAAAAAATTAAGTAGTTCCAGGATATAAACAATTATTGTTATAGCTGAATATTTACTAAACTAATATAAATCGCAAATAAGCAAAAATGAACCAGAATATGGAATATTTTTTTAAATACTTTAAAATATGGGCTTATTTCTGAAGTCCACATATAGCTTTTAACCTTTCAGGGAGAAACATAAAATATTATTTTTTTTAACAGACGTACTTGAATGTTGATCAATAGATTCAAGGTAAAACAATTATTTTTAACTTCTTTTCATTAAAAAATCAAAATGTAAAAATTGCTTCTATTGATCCTCAGTTTAATTTATTAAAAGAATACTGAGAATTAACACCTCAGCGAGCAACATAAAATATTCTTTTTTTTAACAGACGTACTTAAATGTTGATCAATAGATTCAAGGTAAAACAATTATTTTTAACTTCTTTTCATTAAAAAATCAAAATGTAAAAATTGCTTCTATTGATCCTCAGTTTAATTTATTTAAAGAATACTGAGAATGGCCACCTCAGCGAGAAACATAAAATATTCTTTTTTTTTAACAGACGTACTTAAATGTTGATCAATAGATTCAAGGTAAAACAATTATTTTTAACTTCTTTTCCTTAAAAAATCAAAATGTAAAAATTACTTCTATTGATCCTCAGTATAATTTATTTAAAGAATACTGAGGATTTACACGTCAGCGAGAAACATAAAATATTTTTTTTTTAATAGACGTACTTGAATGTTGATCAATAGATTCAAGGTAGAACAATTATTTTTAACTTCTTTTCATTAAAAAATCAAAATGTAAAAATTGCTTCTATTGATCCTCAGTTTAATTTATTTAAAGAATACTGAGCATTGACACCTCAGCGAGAAACATAAAATATTCTTTTTTTAACAGGCGTACTTGAATGTTGATCAATAGATTTAAGGTAAAACAATTATTTTTAACTTCTTTTCCTTAAAAAATCAAAATGTAAAAATTACTTCTATTGATCCTCAGTTTAATTTATTTAAAGAATACTGAGAATTAACACCTCAGCGAGAAACATAAAATATTCTTTTTTTTTAACAGATGTACTTGAATGTTGATCAATAGATTCAAGGTAAAACAATTATTTTTAACTTCTTTTCATTAAAAAATCAAAATGTAAAAATTGCTTCTATTGATCCTCAGTTTAATTTATTTAAAGAATACTGAGAATTGACACCTCAGCGAGAAACATTAAATATTATTTTTTTTAACAGACGTACTTGAATGTTGATCAATAGATTCAAGGTAAAACAATTATTTTTAACTTCTTTTCATTAAAAAATCAAAATGTAAAAATTGCTTCTATTGATCCTCAGTTTAATTTATTTAAAGAATACTGAGAATTGACACCTCAGCGAGAAACATTAAATATTCTTTTTTTTAACAGACGTACTTGAATGTTGATCAATAGATTCAAGGTAAAACAATTATTTTTAACTTCTTTTCATTAAAAAATCAAAATGTAAAAATTGCTTCTATTGATCCTCAGTTTAATTTATTTAAAGAATACTGAGAATTGACACCTCAGCGAGAAACATTAAATATTCTTTTTTTTAACAGACGTACTTGAATGTTGATCAATAGATTTAAGGTAAAACAATTATTTTTAACTTCTTTTCATTAAAAAATCAAAATGTACAAATTGCTTCTATTGATCCTCAGTTTAATTTATTTAAAGAATACTGAGAATTGACACCTCAGCGAGAAACATTAAATATTCTTTTTTTTAACAGACGTACTTGAATGTTGATCAATAGATTCAAGGTAAAACAATTATTTTTAAGTTCTTTTCATTAAAAAATCAAAATGTAAAAATTGCTTCTATTGATCCTCAGTTTAATTTATTTAAAGAATACTGAGAATTGACACCTCAGCGAGAAACATTAAATATTCTTTTTTTTAACAGACGTACTTGAATGTTGATCAATAGATTCAAGGTAAAACAATTATTTTTAACTTCTTTTCATTAAAAAATCAAAATGTAAAAATTGCTTCTATTGATCCTCAGTTTAATTTATTTAAAGAATACTGAGAATTGACACCTCAGCGAGAAACATTAAATATTCTTTTTTTTAACAGACGTACTTGAATGTTGATCAATAGATTCAAGGTAAAACAATTATTTTTAACTTCTTTTCATTAAAAAATCAAAATGTAAAAATTGCTTCTATTGATCCTCAGTTTAATTTATTTAAAGAATACTGAGAATTGACACCTCAGCGAGAAACATTAAATATTCTTTTTTTTAACAGACGTACTTAAATGTTGATCAATAGATTCAAGGTAAAACAATTATTTTTAACTTCTTTTCATTAAAAAATCAAAATGTAAAAATTGCTTCTATTGATCCTCAGTTTAATTTATTTAAAGAATACTGAGAATTGACACCTCAGCGAGAAACATTAAATATTCTTTTTTTTAACAGACGTACTTGAATGTTGATCAATAGATTCAAGGTAAAACAATTATTTTTAACTTCTTTTCATTAAAAAATCAAAATGTAAAAATTGCTTCTATTGATCCTCAGTTTAATTTATTTAAAGAATACTGAGAATTGACACCTCAGCGAGAAAGATTAAATATTCTTTTTTTTAACAGACGTACTTGAATGTTGATCAATAGATTTAAGGTAAAACAATTATTTTTAACTTCTGTTCATTAAAAAATCAAAATGTACAAATTGCTTCTATTGATCCTCAGTTTAATTTATTAAAAGAATACTGAGGATTGACACCTCAGCGAGAAACATAAAATATTCTTTTTTTTAACAGACGTACTTGAATGTTGATCAATAGATTCAAGGTAAAACAATTATTTTTAACTTCTTTTCATTAAAAAATCAAAATGTAAAAATTGCTTCTATTGATCCTCAGTTTAATTTATTTAAAGAATACTGAGAATTGACACCTCAGCGAGAAACATTAAATATTCTTTTTTTTAACAGACGTACTTGAATGTTGATCAATAGATTTAAGGTAAAACAATTATTTTTAACTTCTTTTCATTAAAAAATCAAAATGTAAAAATTGCTTCTATTGATCCTCAGTTTAATTTATTTAAAGAATACTGAGAATTGACACCTCAGCGAGAAACATTAAATATTCTTTTTTTTAACAGACGTACTTGAATGTTGATCAATAGATTCAAGGTAAAACAATTATTTTTAACTTCTTTTCATTAAAAAATCAAAATGTAAAAATTGCTTCTATTGATCCTCAGTTTAATTTATTTAAAGAATACTGAGAATTGACACCTCAGCGAGAAACATTAAATATTCTTTTTTTTAACAGACGTACTTGAATGTTGATCAATAGATTCAAGGTAAAACAATTATTTTTAACTTCTTTTCATTAAAAAATCAAAATGTAAAAATTGCTTCTATTGATCCTCAGTTTAATTTATTAAAAGAATACTGAGAATTGACACCTCAGCGAGAAACATTAAATATTCTTTTTTTTAACAGACGTACTTGTATGTTGATCAATAGATTCAAGGTAAAACAATTATTTTTAACTTCCTTTCATTAAAAAATCAAAATGTAAAAATTGCTTCCATTGATCCTCAGTTTAATTTATTTAAAGAATACTGAGAATTGACACCTCAGCGAGAAACATAAAATATTCTTTTTTTTAACAGACGTACTTGAATGTTGATCAATAGATTTAAGGTAAAACAATTATTTTGAACTTCTTTTCATTAAAAAATCAAAATGTACAAATTGCTTCTATTGATCCTCAGTTTAATTTATTTAAACAATACTGAGGATTGACACCTATTAGCACATCGTAAAACAAAATTTATTAACATTTTTATTATTAATATAGTAATAATAAAAATAAATAAATAATAATAAATAAATAAATAATAATAAATAAATAAATAAATAAATAAATAATAATGATATTAATATTAATATAATTCTTATTTTGAGAGGCCGCGGCGCCGCGGCATGCTGGTTTGAAACAACTTAAATAACTAAAACCTAACTAAAATAGTGTAAATTTAAATTAAATTAAAATGAAATTAAGAGCCATTCTTGTTATTTTATTGCTAAAACTGCCAATAGATAAAAGATTAAAGCGTGTAAGGTTAAAAGTTTGTTGAATTTTTAGAGGCATTTTTATTTATATAAAAAGTGTTTTATACTGATTAAAAAATAAAATATAGGCTAATATAAAGAATGTTTTTAATTCGAGAAATTAAATTTTATCACCTAGAGAAACAATAATGTGAGATCCTACTAATTAATAAAATTAATAATTATCATCATCATGATAAGAATCTTAAAGAAAACCTAAATTTTTAAACATCAGTTTCTGTAAATATTTTGCTTTATTATCTGAATAAAAATACTTAAATACTTAGTATTAGTGGTGAAAAAAATATAAATCACGGATGATTATTATAGCCTTGCACTCTTATATGCCTCGATGCTATGAAGATCCAAACATCTGGGGATATAACATGCTCGCCTATGAAAAATGTCTTCCTACCTTGGTATATAATTACCAATCCCTGATTATAATTATTATAAAAAACATGTTTCGAAGGTACCAAAAATAGGCGTAAAGGACAAAACAAGGGAGGCATAAATTAAGCAAAGATAAGTCTGGCTATTATCTCTTCTAACATTTAAATTTATTAGTAGGGGAAATATTAAACGAAATACAGAAAAAGTTAAGCTTTTGTGATTAAATACAGAGAAGGATGGTTATGGTTATGGTTATTAGGGTGGAGGGTAGCTATCTACACGAACTTAGGCCACTTAGCTGGGCCCATTGTACTACCTCCCTTTTATATGGATGGCAAATTAAAAGTCTCTGCTTAATCTGAAAATTTATGAAAAATTGCAACGAATTCTAACAGAAAAAAAAAATTAAGTAGTTCCAGGATATAAACAATTATTGTTATAGCTGAATATTTACTAAACTAATATAAATCGCAAATAAGCAAAAATGAACCAGAATATGGAATATTTTTTTAAATACTTTAAAATATGGGCTTATTTCTGAAGTCCACATATAGCTTTTAACCTTTCAGGGAGAAACATAAAATATTATTTTTTTTAACAGACGTACTTGAATGTTGATCAATAGATTCAAGGTAAAACAATTATTTTTAACTTCTTTTCATTAAAAAATCAAAATGTAAAAATTGCTTCTATTGATCCTCAGTTTAATTTATTAAAAGAATACTGAGAATTAACACCTCAGCGAGCAACATAAAATATTCTTTTTTTTAACAGACGTACTTAAATGTTGATCAATAGATTCAAGGTAAAACAATTATTTTTAACTTCTTTTCATTAAAAAATCAAAATGTAAAAATTGCTTCTATTGATCCTCAGTTTAATTTATTTAAAGAATACTGAGAATGGCCACCTCAGCGAGAAACATAAAATATTCTTTTTTTTTAACAGACGTACTTAAATGTTGATCAATAGATTCAAGGTAAAACAATTATTTTTAACTTCTTTTCCTTAAAAAATCAAAATGTAAAAATTACTTCTATTGATCCTCAGTATAATTTATTTAAAGAATACTGAGGATTTACACGTCAGCGAGAAACATAAAATATTTTTTTTTTAATAGACGTACTTGAATGTTGATCAATAGATTCAAGGTAGAACAATTATTTTTAACTTCTTTTCATTAAAAAATCAAAATGTAAAAATTGCTTCTATTGATCCTCAGTTTAATTTATTTAAAGAATACTGAGCATTGACACCTCAGCGAGAAACATAAAATATTCTTTTTTTAACAGGCGTACTTGAATGTTGATCAATAGATTTAAGGTAAAACAATTATTTTTAACTTCTTTTCCTTAAAAAATCAAAATGTAAAAATTACTTCTCTATCCCTGATTATAATTATTATAAAAAACATGTTTCGAAGGTACCAAAAATAGGCGTAAAGGACAAAACAAGGGAGGCATAAATTAAGCAAAGATAAGTCTGGCTATTATCTCTTCTAACATTTAAATTTATTAGTAGGGGAAATATTAAACGAAATACAGAAAAAGTTAAGCTTTTGTGATTAAATACAGAGAAGGATATTCTTAATTTAAACAACTACCGCGTGTTTTTATTCTAAGTTGGTCAGGATCATTTTGAAAACTAAAAAAATCATTAGGTTCTGCAAAAATATTTTCAAATGAGACGTAAAAACCTACAAAAATACTACAAATAAAAACTTCATCCTCACCCTATGGTGACTTACCCCAATATTCTAGTTTCAAAGACCAACCATATATTTTTTTTGACTTTGCAGAAACATGAATAATTAATTTAATTTAGTTATTTATGAGTTACCAGTAGTACTGGTTCAAAAAATTAACACCCTACGCTATGTAGACCACACATCGTGGGTGGGAAATAATAAGACAGAACGTTATTCTGAATAACCTGTGTATAACACAATTATCCCCCAGGATAACATTAGTTTCTATGCCAGCTTAAAGTTAGAATGGAGGCAAAACAAGGATTAAGAGTTTTCACACTAAGCCTATTTAATCTTACATGTAAGGGGCTGCATAATGCCCAAGCGACCAATTTTTAATGAAATTTAAAGAAAAGGCATTGAAAGAAACGGGGACAATCCTATAAAGACATATGAGAAATAAGTGTTATAGTAAGTAAGAAATAAGAAAACAGAAAAATTTATGTGAAATTTGATAGGACTCCATTGAAAAAATTAACTTTTAGTACAACCGAAAAAGTCCAAACGAAAAATCGTTTCATTATTATTTTAAGTGCGCATAGAATTTTTCATTCCTCATAAGAATGAAAAGTTCTATGGTAGGTAACAATCTGGATGTTCATATACAGTGATCGCCAGAAAAAATGAAACAGTGACACATAATGAAATGTAATTTTGGTATTTTTTCTATACTTTAATTTTAGTTTCAAGATATTATATTTTTGGACTTTACGTTAAAGGCGAATTTTGAAACGAGGTTTTTGACTATGAATATCAGTCAAAAATTCAGATTTGATTGTCAACCTATTGACAAGCTGCTATCAAGATGACTGGAGGAACTAGTTCCCTGGGTATCTATTCTCGGGCTCGAGAGAACATGAACAATTTTCGTAGGAAGGGAACTGATCATATCATATAAAAGTTCCCCAAAGTAAAAAAATGCTATTCTTGAACATTAGTGAGCGTGATGGGATCTCTGCAGCCGGCTGCAGCGTTGCCAAGTATTTTAGAGGATTTTAACCAATCAGATTATGCGAAACGAGTTTGCGTGCGCAGGCTGTAATTATTTTCATTATTTGTAAACAAGTTTCTGTGGTTTGAAAATTTTTATAATTAATATCTAAAAACTAATGTGTAAGAAATGAGAATAAAAACAGAAAAAGATCTGAAGAAAATTTTATTCAGGACAACCCCCTTGTCAGTAGTGGGCTGTTTAGCCCTGAATTCACTATAATTTTTTTGTTGGAAAGTTGGAAAGGGTCGGCCCTAGCCAACACTTCCCGTTATTCGTTCTCCATTTGATCTTCCGCATCTTGCAGATCTCCCAAAAGGGCAACAGCCCCCACAATTTCCAAATCGTCATTCGTTATGACAATGACAGACAGACACAAGTTATACTTCCCTATGTAAGCGGTATCACGGATAAAATAGGTAAACTTTTGAAGAAGTCAAATATTAAGCCTATATTTCGGTCCAACCAAAAATTAGGTCAATGTTTGACTTCAACAAAAGATAAAATACCCCTGAGTTCAGAAGGCGTATATAAAATACCCTGCTCCTGTGGTACGGTTTACATAGGTGAAACTAAGAGAAAAATTTCTACAAGACTTCAAGAGCATGAGCGCAATATAAGAAAGAAACAAATTTCCTTATCGGCAGTAGCCGAACATGTACATGAAACAGGTCATAAAATCAATTTGTCTGAAACAAAACAAATATTAACAGAAAACAGAAAAATGCCAAGGAAGATACGGGAATCGATAGAAATCATCAAGCATCCTAACAATATCAATCGGGACACTGGTTACCACTTACCTGCAATATGGAAGTGATAGGAAAAACCTCGTCACGGGTGAATAACCACAACTCGTCATAAATAGTGACACAAGTTGGTTCGAAACTTAGTTTCAGATTAATCCCTGAAGATGTCTCTAGTCGTAAGAGACGAAACGTCGGAAAGTGAAAATCCATTAACACGGTCTAAACCCGAAAGTGAAAGTTCTTTACGTCATTCGTTATATTATTATTATTATAATATGTATTATACATATATATGTATAATAATGTATAATAATTTATAAATATAAAAAATCTTTTATTAATTACGATTAACTATTATAAAACAAAACGGTATTCAAATTAAGAACACAAAACCAAAGCAAAAATAACGTTATGTTCGAATGCGCGCGAGTAACTTATATGTCAAAATTTCCGTGAACGACCGCTTCTCACGATCCCGAGTAGTAGAAGTAAAGTTCCTCAATTTTCGTGCGAATTGAAGTTCAAGAATAAGTAGTTTTGCGTTTCGAGAGAAAGAATATGCAACCCACACTACCTTTCTCCCGGGAATGCGTTCTCTCGAGCCCGAGAATACATACCCTGGTGTCATCAGTCAGTCAGTCTTTGGGGCTAGTAACCAGAGGCCGCCACACTATAAGCGGCTGTCAAATTGAACTGAAAGTTGCTAAAACGACCATATATACATATATATACACTGCGGTCGAAAAGTCACCCCCCCCCCTCTTAACTTTTGAACGAGTTGAGATATCGATTTCAAATTTAGAACTCTTAAATAAGACAACTTAAACTATAAGAATATATTTGATACTTTTATCTCTTAAAATGTGGGCAGCGGGGCATGGGGGGAATTTTTTTTAAATGGAAAGAGGGGTCGTGTGATACATCATTTTAAAGCCTTTAAAATTCTTTTTAGAACCATACATTTTAAAAATTTTTAAACATCTTTTTTAAGGTTTTGATTTTTCAGTTTTTTGTGCTAAAAAAATAAATTTTTTAGTTTTTTTTTTTGTTAATTTTTATAAATGTCAACTAAAATTAGTTTAAAAGTATAATTTACTTTTTTTCATCATGAAATTAGTCAATTTTAAAAAATTGTTTGGATTTTTTAAAGAAATTTTGACAAAAATACCCATTTTCAACCCTATTTTAAACCCAAAAAAAAATGTTAGAAAAAATAAAAAATATACAGTGAAATGGAGAATTTTATAAGCTTTAAAATAATGTATCACACGACCCACCTTTCCATTTAAAAAAATGTCGCCATATGCCTCCCTGCCCACATTTTAAGAGCTAAAAGTATTAAATATATGCTTAAAGATAGTTTAAGTTGTCTTATTTAAGAGTTCTAAATTTGAAGTCAATATCTAAACTCGTTCAAAAGTTAAGAGGGGGGGTGACTTCTGGACCGCTCTGTATACAGGGCGGGCCATCTAAGACGTATAGGGAATTTTTTGGCGTTATTTTTAAAGCTATCAATTTAAAATTAAAACTATTGATTATAGACCCAATAAGCTATTAGTCTGACCAAACAAAACTTTTTAACTAGCTTTTATTTTGGAGTTGCGGCCATATGAAACTAAATTTCAATGATAAAGTTTAGTTAAAAACTTGAAAATCTAAAAATATTTGCTTTTTCTTTAACGTTCAATACTTTTTGTAACTAGTAACTCAATTTTTTAAACAAAAAATCTAAATTGAAAAATTAATAATTTTAAAATTTTCTTACAGTGTATTTAAATAAAATGATTTTATTTAGTTTGCTGTGATAAAATTTTTCTAATCGTGAGTCTTTCATAAATGTCAATTTATTTTACCTATGATGTCAACTGACTTTTTCTTTCGCAATAACTATGTCCGAAATTAAAAAATAAACTTATTTTTTTGATAAATTAGTGAAAAATGGATTAAAAAATAGGAATCAGTTAAAAGTGCTTCTGAATTTTATCACCAACCAGCATAATTTGAATAATGTAGTTTTTGAACGTTTTAAGAACTTTTATAAAAATAAGGTCTACAATAAATTTATAACTAAAAACAAATAAAAAAAACTAAATAGATACGTATTTGAATTTTTATTTAAGTTAAGCAATTAGAAGTATAATTTAGTTCATTGTATTAGCTCTTGTATCTCTTGGCTTCCGAGACAAGTAAAACCCAAATTTAAGTAAAACTCGAGGTAAAACTGCACCATTTTTATGAAAAATAAACCTGCACCAGGCTTTTCTTGCTTATTTATAATGTTTTATCACTTCCAAGTTATAATTTTAAAACTTCTCACTGAATAATAATTTTTCGCCAAACCATGGTTTACAAACTGTAACTTCCTAATACATGCTATTATTTTATTTTTCTAAATATCTATTTATTTATTATAATTATTAAGTATTTTTCTTGTTCATAAATAAAAAACTAACATTTTCAAAATTATTCAAACCACTGACAAGTGAATTGTCATTTTACAAGATTTAGTAAAGTGTCACAGCAAGCTTTATCTACTTGCGTTCAACTCATACACTGTTAAAAATTTTTAAAAATAACTATTTTTTAATTTCAGTTTTTTGTCTTAAAACTAATGTTATTAGTTATGAAAAGTATGGAACGTTAAAGAAACGCAACAGTTTTTCAAATTTTAGAGGTTTTAACTAAAGTTTACCAATTAAATTCAGTTTCATATGACCGTAACTCCAAAACCAAAGCTAGTTAAAAAATTTTGTTTAGTCAGATTTATAGCTTATTGGGTCTATAATCAATAGTATCAATTTTAAATTGGAAGCTTTAGAAATAACTCCAAAAAACGCCCTGTACGTCTTAGATGGCCCGCCCTGTATATTATATATGATAATTTTGTTCAGTTAATAATACTTTTAAAATTAAACATGTAAAAATTACCTTTAAATACGGTCGTTTCAGCAATTTTCAATTCAATTTGACGGTCGCTTATAGCGTGGCGGCTTTTGGTTACTAGCCTCAAAGACTGAGTACAGGTACCAGAGCTAAATCCTCCAGATATCTTGGCTGCTATGTAACAATATTAAAGAATGCGTTTTGAAATTCGTCTCCTTATTTATTAAAAATTTATAACATTTGTGTCAGTTAATGGTAACTTTGGCACTCGCTTTGGCATATTAATAAAAACTTGACTTCGTTTTGCTCACACGCTTACTCATTGCATAATATACTTTTTTCCTATCTGTTATATGAAAGATAAAACTTGATATATACATAAGAAACAAAAACGAATTAGTTAATTGCGTGCCACGAAAATCTAAAATAATAGCGTGACATACAATATTTTCAGGCCAACCTATTTTGGATATATGAATAATATCCTTTGACAAAGGAAATATTTTTTAGCGAATTTATTTTTGTCACTGTCCATTTGCCACTGTCCTATTAGTTGTTATATCGGAAACGAAAATACCAATAAGCCCTGTAGATGTGTAATGCGAGGCATTATAATATACTCTTTACAGTTAATAGTATATTGCGTTTGTTCTCTGTCATGTTTCTCGTTTAATGGTGTTTAATGTTTGCCAAAATATTTTTATATTTTGGCTCGATCGGTTTTATTCCAAAGACCCACCATACCAAGTGTCATGTTTCTACGTCAAGACTTTTAGAAGTTGGTTGTTTTTAAATTGGTCTTATCGCAAAGAAGATTTAAATAACTTCATGTTTCCAAGTCGAGGCTTTTGTAATTTAGCAAAATATGCATGGATTTTTTTATATTGGTATGAATATTTCTGTTAACCACTTCAATGTTTTCTAAAAGTTTGAAATTTATCGAACTTTTCATCCAGGATGGATAGACGAACTTTCCATCCAGGATGGGCGAATGGGCGGGCAGACAAACAGATAGGCAGATATTTGAAAGTTGTTCAGAATTTGATAAAAAACATTTCTATCTAATAATTTATTATTCCATCAATTTATTTTCTAATCATCGTACAGAGTGATATAGGTAGACTCACAGCTTCGCTCTGCTGCACTTTTCAGTACTTTATTTGCAAAAGAAGTAAATTCATTAGATTGATATATACGTGTGCGCCACCTATTGCTAGATGTAGACAACTACTCATACTCATTGGTACACTGACAGTTTTGGGCTGCTGCCCCTCTTCAGTACTGAGAGTCAACTCTGTACGCTGATTAAGAAAAGGGCCAGCAACCCGAAACTCTCCCTCTACCAGTATCACTCTGTACATATAAAGGATGATTATATAATAGATTGATGAAATAAAAAAATAATATTTTTATAATTTTGATTAAAATTAAAAATTTCTGCCACTAATGAATAATCTGTTTAAATTTATGTAGCTGAACCTGTTTTTTTTCAAATCTGTCCATAAATATTTGAATTGTCCACCAGTAAAGGCTCTCGGGCCCTACTAGAGCCGCTCTGCATACAATATAACACAGGTTTTCAAATACACTGTATGGTCCTTTTTCTTATGAACAGACCCACGCTGTAACTTTATAGATATATCTTGCTCTTGTATTATATAAATTTGAATAGGCCTTTATGGTAATGCGTCAGATATATTCTGACCAAAATTAAATACCAAGGGGTACATAAATCATTGTTAACCCCAAAATATGTGTATATTTCTTTATACATATGGAGATATCTCCATATCTAGATATTAGCATCACAATAATTTAAACGTATGGTTTAGCAATATTAAAAAAAAAACATATATTACTTTAAAACTTAAGCCAAATAACTGGTAAAATACTGAATATTTCTTATCAGTTCAAACAACCAAATACTTCTGGTCCAAAAATTTGAATTCTGGTTGCACTAAACAGAAAAATAGTCGAAGGATATTTTACTATTATCTAGTTTAATCTAATTTTTTTAAAACACGGTTTTTATCAGACAGATAAAGTTTTGATTAATATTACAATCTTTATATTTTATTAGTTTTCCAATGCCACTGACTTTCAGGAAACTAGATCTAGTTTCTATAGAGCACCAGGTAGGTAGGTTTTTTGGGGTTAAGTAGCTTGGTTGGTTCCGCTATTAGATCATATATAGATATGGCATTAATGTTGATTTGTTTTATGTAGAACATATACAAAGCCAATTGTAAACAAACCACTATAGCGATGAGGTTGCGAGGAGGTGAAGTATAACATATTTGTAAACAAACCACTATAGCGGAGGGTGGTGACCAGAACCGGGAAGGTGAAATCTACCTGGATATAGCAATAAACACATTTTGGTTTGACGTAGACTCAAGGCGCATCTATGTATATATGATCTAATGTTCCGCTTGTGTTGTGTGTAAACTATCTACATAACATAACAAACCTACTTATACATGGACTCAGTGCTCTACAGGAATCTAGTTTTTTTCCGTGAGATATTTTTTTTCACTTGATTTAGTTATTATTTTATATTTTTACAAGCAAATATAAATAATATATAAGGTAGAAATATAAAGTTTATTTAATTTTTTGTTAAATCTTTTAAAATGATAGTAAATACATGTGCACATGTAGTTTATAAACTTTAATATAAATAATCTGAACATTACATTTTAAATGGCGGTTAACAGGCTATAAATGGATTAAGTACATTATTACACGTCAATATTTTCACTCGCATATGCTTTATAATTACCATGTAGATGTTTACACATAAAAGCTTACCAGAACAAGAACTGGTCAGATCGAAATATTCATTTACTAAAAAACAGCAGATCGGGTACTAATGGCTTTATTACTATATGCAATTTAAACTATTGCCAACGGTTTGGTAACCGGTTAGTTACTTTCTTAAGGCTCAAAACGAATGAAAAAAACGAACTACAAAAAGGCTGAAGTTATATAACCAACAAAATACTTTTTTCAACAATTTTGATTTTTCTAGCTGTAAAATTTTAGATATTGAAGATAATAAAGAAAAACGTTTAATATCACAAAATGGTTCACATTAAAAAAGAAAAAAATACAGTAAATTTTATTAATATATTTCGTATGGCGTTGAATTTTGAAGTATTCATTTACCGGGGCATGCAAAAATAAAATAAAAAAAATATAAGTAAATAAATATTTGAAATAATATTTTACTAACAGGTTTGTTATGCAGACGTTATTGGAATAAAAAAAAACTATTCTTGAAATATTTTTTGTTTTGTTTTCAAAATGCGGCACTGTGGATTACAAATATTGTAATCATAATAACAAACGAGTCTTTGCGCTAGCCAAAATCTTTAAACCAAAACCAAATATATGAGAAAATTGTAAAATTTAATTTTAAATTAAAAAAAGTAATTTTAAAATAAAAGAAAACAATCTTTTTGAAAATTATAAATAAAATGCAAAAAATTTCGTCTGTAGCACATATAGTAATAGTTACCAATAATTATTGGTAACTATTGGTAACTATTATTGGTAATTATAATTTAATTACAATAACTTGCTTTTAAAATTTAGTGCTATTTGGAAAATACGTGACCTTGAAATTACGAGGCCATCACACCCCACCAGCAGAAAATCTCTTCTACTCCCTTGATTGCAGTGGATCGATCTTTTAATTTGTTTGGTCATCAATTTCTTTTTTTTTTTGAGTGGGGGGGTATGTTACATATTGCCTAGGGCGTCAAATTTAGTAAATCCAGACCTGGCATTAAGCTATCTAGCCACTAAGCTTTTAGAATAATAAACAGGCGGATTTAAGGATTCTTAGAGTAATCTTTAAACGTAAATTTATTTAGTTTTAGATTTCGTTTTAAGTTTAAATCATGTATATGATCGACAAGTGTTTGTTTGAAGTTTACTTTGACGTAGTGTGACTTAATTTATTTAAAATTAGATAATTAAAAATAAATTAACCTAGTTTTAACTTTAAAGGCACTCGCTAATCAACTTTAAGTTTCCAAGAAATTTGCTAATCACGCAGTTTTAAACAGTTTTAAATATAAATGACGTTTCTTAAAAAAAATTATTTGACGTTTCTTGACAATTAAAAAGTTCTGTGTCTAGGATTGTTCAATTCCTTTAAAACTAAAATAAAATTAATATATTCTAAAAAATTTAAACTTAAAATAAAACTTGGTTAATTTACCTTGATATTAACCTTACTTTTTTCAATACAATGAATAAACCCTTTATTGCACCTTGTGCCCATTTGGGAACATTGGCATTAACACCCATGAATTCTTTAATAACCAAAATACAAACATTATGGGCACCTAGTTTTTACTTAGGAATATCGTTCTTCAAGTTGGAGTACCTACTGAAAGATGACAGTATCTGATAATTTTCTACGACTGCTTTAGAATGTAAGCAAATACACACACTTTTCAAAGAGAATGAATCCATTTTAGCTCTAGATACGGTATGAATATTCCGTATCAAGTGTTAGAATGAGCACATGTAGTGCCATCTCTTGTTTATAAAAGTTAAGAAAACCGTAGCAAAATTAGCAAAAATATATATTTTTTACCATGAAATATTGAATAATTTAATGCAATTTAAAGTTTTGCGTTAAAATTATATAAAGATTATTAGTTTTTCTTAATATTTGACCAGTTTTTTTTATCAATTTAGTTCAAAAAATTAAAACTGCTCCATCTATTGTTAAATATTTAAATCTGATATCTGTCAACAACAATCTGACATAACCTTCAATTTTTGCATTATAATTCGTAAATATGTGCTAAAATTAAATAAAAATCTTTTTTAAGTACTGATTTGATAAAATGATTAAATAACATTAATTGCTTTATTTAAAAATATGTGTTTTGTTGCATTTACAATGTCGAGTCACAAAAAATATGGTTTTTAACCTTGTCCGCAGTTTAAAGCCATACAGTGTTTCATATTTGCAGTCGAAGAAAAAGTATAGTCAACAACACGTATGGAATAGTCATTTCGCGCTCGCGGGACCGTCATACTCCCCTGCCGGCTCGTATGACAAACTTTCCGCTCGCGCGGAATATTGTCTATTCCATACTAGTTATAGAATATACTATTCCGGTAAATATTTAAATATGTGATCATGTCACGCATTTTTGTTAGTGTTTTGGTTTTGTTTAAAAATGATCTTTTGAGTTCTGATAAATTTTAAAAATTGTTTTTTTATTACAACACATAATTTGTGAGTAAGTAGATATTAGTATTTTTTAGTTTTGTATTCCTTTCTGTTCTTCGTATACACAATGGGTTTTAACAAACAAAATTTTTGAAATAAAAGAAAAAATCAATTTTTTTTATGAATAATGCAATCATATTTTTTTTCCTTATAGGGTTAATACATTACAAAACATTATATTCTTTGATTTAATAAAAATATTTTCCTTTTTAACGTTTTACTTTAATCTCAATTAAGCAAATGGATCCATGGAAATGCACTAATGGTTTGTTTAAATTAATTGGCTACATTCAGGGAGGGAATAAGTAAATTTACGCCGTTCTGCACACTGTTCTAAATTATACTGTTATTAATACCATAATGTAATGTACTGACGCACCTTTATTAAATACATTTGGATATTTTGATAACGTTATACATATATATAGATATACATGTCAACAATATGTTTACTCATGTTAGAATTTATTTAACGGCTATCGGTACCCTAAGTTTAAAACAAATTGTAAAATTTTGTCGAATTTTATATCGTAATATTAAAACAAGCCGTGAAGATATGTAATGCTAAGAATTCCATTATAGGTCCAAAAGTCACCAAAATCTTAACTTATGAACTAGTTGAGATATCCACTTCAAATTAAGAACTCTTGAATAAGACAACTTAAAATATCTTTTACATGATACTTTCAGCTCTTAAAATGTGGGCGGGGGCATGGGGAGACATTTTTTTAAACAGAATGAAAGGTTTGATACATCATTTTAAAGCAAATAAAATTCTCTATTGGACTGTATTTTTTAATTTTTTTTAACAATTTTTTTTAAGGTTTTGATTTTTCAATTTTTTTGTGCTAAAAAATGCGATTTTTAAGTTTTTTTTTACTTTTTTATTTATGTCAATTAAAATTAGTTTAAAAGTATAATTTACGTTTTTTCATCATGAAATTAGTCATTTTTAAAAGATTGTTTGATTTTTTTTAGAGAAATTTTGACAAAAATACCCATTTTCAACCCTATTTTAAACCCAAAAAAAAAATGTTTAAAAATTAAAAAGTTATATAGTTAAATGGAGAATTTCATAAGCTTTAAAATGATGTACCACAGGACCCCTTTTTCCATTTAAAAAAATTTCCCCACAACTTAAGAGCTGAAAGTATCAAATATACGCTAAAAGATAGTTTAAGTTGTCTTATTTAAGAGTTCTAAATTTGAAGTCAATGTCTTAACTCGTTCAAATGTTAACAGGGGAGGGGGTGACTTTTGGACCGCTGTGTATATATTATTTAAATGGTATATTGCAAAAAAAAAAAAATAAAAAGTACCATATTTTTAAAAGCAAAAAAATTATTTATTTTTTTTTTTTAATATAAAATTGTTTCAAAATTTTTGATTTTTTTTATTTTCTTTTTGCGAAAAACGATTTTTTTTTAAATGATAGTTTTTTTATTTTTATTTTAAAAACCCCCTATAACTTTTTTGTTTTTGGGGAGATTACTTTTGAAACTAGTAGAATTGACCCTTATCATAAAAGTAATTTTTGCTAAAAAAGTTATGGTAATCGGAATTTTCTTTTAGCTGTTTTCGATTTTTTAAAAAGTTTAAACCCCCATAACTTTTTTGTTTTTCGGGGGATTACAATCAAAAACAATAGGACTCTTCCACTGGTAAATTTGATTTTTTCTGAATATTTCAAGTCGATCGAATTATTCTTTCTTGAGTTATCGTGTTCACAAAAATCGTGATATTGGATGGATGTACAGACGGACAGACGGACGGACATTTGAAAAAAAGTCACTATTTTTTCATGAAATATATTTATATCAGAATTTTTTTGTCTAGGACGATTTTTGTTTTTTTTTTGATAATTCGAAACTACCGTATAATACTATTCTAGAGCAGGCGTTGTGAATAGTATAATAAATAATATTATATAATATTATGGTAATTTTAAAATATTATTTTAGGATATTAAGTAATCCTAAATTTAAAGGGTAAAATTAAAATTCAGTTTCTATAAAACAGTGAAAAATTCGGTTTAAAGCATATAATTTAACCATAATTTTACTATCTAATTCTACCCTCATTTTTTGCAGTGTTGGGTAAACCATCCATAAGTGCTTTAAATTAAGTTTTTTTAACTAAATTTAAAATTTACACAAGTTAAAAAATGGATTCTAAGTATAATGGTTAGCCATTTTCCTCAACCAACATCTGTATTTGATAACCTCGTTTCTCTTTAGAGACTTTAAAGCAACAAGTCTATAAATATATCGATGATCCTTGTTATATTATTCAAAGCGCATGCGCTAGAATAATATTATACGGTAGTTTCGAATTTCCCAAAATAGTAAAAAAACGTCCTAGACAAAAAATTTTTGGATACAAATGTGTTTCATAAAAAAATAAGGGACTTTGAAAATGTCCGTCAGTCCGTCCGTCCGTCGGTCCGTCAGTCTTTCCGATGTCACGATTTTTGTAGACAAGTTTACTCCAGAACGAATTATCCGATCGACTTGAAATTTTCTGGAAAAATCAAGTTCTATGATGGGCAGATCCCTATTATTTTTCAATATAATACCCCCGTAAAACAAAAAAGTTATGAGTTATTAAACTTTTTTAAAAAATTAAAAACAATATCATTTTCAAAAAAAAAGAATATATATATATATATATATATATATATATATATATATTCTGTTTTTCCCCAAAAGAAAATTAAAAAATAAAAAAATTGAAAATTTTTATTAATTTTTTTTTATTTTTTTTTTGTTTTTCGCAATTTTTTTTAAGTACGAATCACTTAAGTGTTTCATTTTTCAAAAAAAAGCTTTTTTTATTTATTTTTTAAATATTTTTTTTTTAATATTTGAGAAAATGCAATATACCATTTACTGTGAATAATATATAATGGAATGCGTAGCATTGCATATCTTCACTGCTTGTTTTACTAGTCACACGGCAAAAAGGTTCTTCATTACAATAATTTAACCGTGTTTTGTATTGAAAGATGATATGAAGAAAATCTTTAAAAACCTACTGTAATTTCACAGTTGGTTTTCTTTATATCTTTTTAATGATTAAATTAAAGATTACAAATATTTTACATGTTATGACACTTGAATAACTGAACCGAGTGATTAGTTTTAGTCAAAACGTCTAAAAGATAATAAGAAAAAATATCAACTTATTGTCATCTCACAGTGTGGATTAACATATTATTGCATAACACTATCCAATTTTAACATTGTAACATACTTTTTTAATCAAATTGTTAAAAAAGTGAAATGTTTAGAGTAGTTTTTTTCTTAAATATAAAAGAAGAATCATTTGAATGTTTTTTTTTTATTAGTTTTTACACAAATCTTAAAATTCTATATAAAAATTAGAATGTAAAGACAGAAATAACCAGGTTCCTAACAAAGAAGGAAATAGAGGAAAATTTATTTAAATTATATTCAGAATTTCATTATTATTTACAAATCTCATTTAAAATGTATACAAATATAAAATGTATATAAATTTAAAATTTACACAAGTGTCGAAATAAATTCTAATATTAATGCTCCATAAACCGATCTGCATCTGACAACATCGACACTCGGGCAAAAATAGAAAATTGAATGCAACAGGACTATAAATAAATCCATGGTCCTGGCTCGTTATACTTCTTCCAGTTATACAGCTAAAAGATTACACTTCTCTACAAGAAAATATTTTTTTTTGGTTTCTCTGGACCTTTTAGTTTCGTTTGGCTTTGATGCGCTTACTTCCAAACCTTTTTCCGGTTTTCTCCATTAGCTCGTTTTTTTTTTTGAGATATAGCTCACAGTGGTTTTATTGCCTATGGTCGTGGTAAAAAAATTAAGGTCTATTTAATTTTTTGTTTTGCTTTGGATTGGTTCTCTATTAATGGGGCTCTAAGCCAAAAAAATCGGATTTTAAATATCTTTATTCGTTTGTTTTTTTATAGGCTTCTAAATTACGCCATTTATGAATATCAAAACTCAATATTTATTAAACAAATCCGCGAAAATATAAGGCACTCTAATATAAAATTAAATCTAAGGTCAGAATTTCATGATTACATGATCAGAGATAATTTAAATATTAATCTTCCAATATTTAAAACTAATCTGGGAATAAAATCAGTCTTGCACAAAGGAGCTTCATGCTTTAATAACTTACCTAATGAGTTAAAAATCTTACCATATAAACAATTTAAGATTAAACTAAAAAAGCATATTTTAAGTCAAAACTTACTGTGATGTAGATGTAATTAATTTGAATGTAGGTATATTTTTTAAATATTTTTTTAACAGTTGTAACGTGTAGTTATGTAATATATAGGTCTATAAGTTGATATGTAATATATTATAGGTACTATGTAAGTATTTAAGGGGATGAACCATATAAATGTAAATTTCTGTTTTTTTGAATAAATGATTAAAAAAAAAATAAAAAAAAATACATTTCCGCATTTTTTGATATATTTTCAAAAAAAAAATTATATAAATAAAAGTCTAAACACACACTGTGCGGTTTATAAAAATAAAAAAGTTTTAGATTTAATCCAGTGACGGAGATTTTACCGGAGGTTTAAAAAAATATGTACTGAAGTATTTTATTTTTTATTTATTTTTAGATGATAAGTTAAGTTTATTATGAAAAAAAAAAAAAACACGAAACGAAAAAATTAAATTAAACTTAAAATAAAAAAAAACTTTTTCTCCTTGCTTTAAAACATTAAAATAACATTAAATAAACATTAGTTCAAAATATTGTTGTTTTGCTTTCAACAGCTCCCCGTAAAATATTTACTGGATTCAGCCTAAAACTTTTTTTATTTTTACAAACCTCACATGCATATAAGGGTTGTTTTTAAAAATCAAGCCGTATCTTTAGTATTAATAAAAATTTTCATAAAAATATAGCGAAAAAATGCGAAAAAATCTAATTTTTTGAACTAAGAAGCCTATAAAAAACAACCGATTTTAATCACATAACATAACATAATTTAAATCCTCATTTTTTAGTTTAGAGCACCAGTCCACCGCAAGAAAAGAGATAATTAGACATTAATTTTTTTTTACTACTATTATAAGCAAAAAAAACAATGTGCGCTATATCTCAAGAAAACGAGCTGATCGAGAAAATCGAAGCAAGGTTCCGAAACAGCGCACCAAATAGATTTAGAATCAACTAAAATGGTGTCGGCAAATTTTTGAGTGTAGAGCAGTCAGATTGACTATTATATTTTTTAAATTAAAGTCTTGAAATTTACAGAATAATTGCTTTAATTAAACTAGTAGTTTGGGAATATTTAGTTAGTTATTTTATGAAGCAACTATACAATGTAATATTCCTTATTTATAATAAACGGAATAGAGAGAAATTTGTTTAAAATGTATTTAGAAATCCCTTGAAATATTCACAAACTTGTTTAAAATTTATAAGGGTTAGCTTAAAATTTATAAAGATTTAAATTGTATATAAATTTAAAATTTACATAGCTTAAAAATAGATTTAAAGATTAATGCTTATAGTCGTGTCAATCTGAGAATGCGACTCTGATGTCACAGCGCTTAAACTAAATACCATTCTGTAGGGTAATCGAAACTTATTTCTTAAGATTTAATAAATTATTTTCTATATAATAATTATGTGTTAAGTCTTAATAAATAAGTTTCAGTTACACTACAGAGTGCTTTTTAATTTACGCGCTGTGACGTCAGAGTCTCATTCCAAGATTGACACGAGTATAGCCATGTTCCTTAACCAACATCTGCATCTGATAATGTCGTAACTCGGGCATAAATAGAAACCCGAAAGCAACAGGACTATAAATAAACCCATGATCCTTGCTCATTATACTCCTCGCAGACAAACAGCTAAAAGATTTTTCATTAGAGCCTTGACTATTTTTAAATTAATTTGTCATAAAAAATCTTACAAATTTTTAGTAATTTTTATCTTTAATTTAAATAAAAAAATCTCACACTAATGCTTTTTTTAATTAAATTTTAGCCGAGCCTGTTTAAAAATTTACAGAATAATTGCTTCCATTAGAGTATGTGACATAGACGAATAGTTTGTGAATATTCCGTTAGTTTTTTAAGGACGCCAGTAAACAAAGTAATATTCCATGTTGATAATGAACAGAATAGAGAGAACTTTGTTTAAAATGTATTTAGAAATCCTTTGAATTTTTTATAAAACTCGTTTAAAATGTATAGAGGTTTCGTTTAAAATTTATACAGATTAAAAATGTATTAAAATGTAAAATTTGCACAAGTTTAAAAATAGCTTCAAAGATTAATGATTATTAGACATGTCCCTTTTAAGGTTAAAACCGACATCCGTATCTGATAACTTCGTTACTCTGATAGAAATGGAAACTCTAAAGTAACAGGTCTATAAATAAATCCACGATCCTTGCTCGTTATACTCCTCACAGTCAAAGAGCTAACAGATTATTAGAAACAGAGTGACTACTTTATTTTTTAATTAAATTGTCATTTGGACAATGTTATTGGAACTCCTTTGATTTTTTAGGAAACTAAAAAGTACTAATTTAAAATTTAAACAGGTTTAAAATGTATATAAATTAAAAATTTACACAAGTTTAAAAATAGAATCAAAGATTATTGATTAGCCATGTTCCTTAACCAACATCTGCATCTGAAATCCTGGTAACTCGGGCACAAATAAAACTTAACCAACAGGACTATAAATAAAGCCATGATCCTTGCTCATACATACGTAAAAGATTACACAGGCCCACAAAAAAAGAACAAGTTACATTACTATTAACCAGACTTTTTTTACGTATTTTAGGTATTCCTATGTTTGGCGCACCCAGAAATGATGTGCCAAAATTGCTCCAAAACCAATTACTAAAATATATTTTTTTTTGTTTTAAACTTTAGTTTGTACCTTTTTAAAAAAGTTAATTTATTTTTATTTTGCTATGATTATTTTTATTTTTTTTAAGTTTTTTATGTTAAAAAGTACCATTGTTACCTTTATGCTCATATATTATTTTAAGAAATGAAAATTTTATTTGTTTGTTACATTTATGTCTTTTACATGTAAAAGACATAACTGTATACAATGAATAAATAACTGAACAAAAATAGATTTATATATTTTTTCTGTCACACTGATGTATCGATTCATCCTGATGTTATCCTTCGTGTTACAAAAAATCATGTTACTCTTTTAGGATTAAAAGGCTGTGAAATAAAAGTCAGAGATTTGATTGGTTAAGTTTACTTGTCTTTAAAAAAGAACATAAAGTAGCAAATTTTATGTAATATGAATGTGAAGCAACACAAGTTATCATCACAGCTTGTAACATTTACAGTAGAATTGGTTTTTATCCAACAAGATAAAAAAATCACGTATTAGGGTCAAACTTGTAGCTTAGTGGTCTGTATTTATCACTCTAATTTGGGTCTAACTCATGCTACATAGTCAGGAAAATTTCATATTTAGAGTATTTTTTTGTATATAATGCTTTAAAGTAGACCGCAGGTAATTACCTGCAATGAAAACCGTGCAGCGAAAACTTCAACCAGTGGTAACTTACATATGTATAGTATACATTGTATACTTAAAACCGATTACGGATTATTTTAAAAACATTTTGTTTGGTCGTGGCGACTATTTCAAGCTTCCGGTTCACGGCAAATTTTGCGTTTTTAACATGTTACAATATTTTAAATATCTCCGGGTATAAACAGGATAAAAAATTGAAACAAGGACCATGGTCTGCAAAATACGACAGACTACATTTTTTGTAAAAAAAGTTTATCAAAATTATTTTTTAAAAATTGGTTAAATATGGTCTCAAATTTACTGTAAAAAAATCCTAAAGAGCTGAAATTTAAACTAAAATATTTCTGAAACGGTCGCCCCCTGAGAGTCAATATTTTTTTTTTAGATAGCTTATTATGACTGCTAAGTACTTCCATATTTTAAAACCTAGATATTTTCTCCCTATTTTTTTACAGACTTCAAAACTTTGGCTTTTTCTTATAATATCCTATATTTCGGTATACGGTGGTATATACTTTTATTCACAACCATTTAGTAATTGGCTAATCACATATACACGGTGTATTTGAAATAGGGTAGGAAATTTTAACAGGTAATTCTACATGATAAAATATGACAAAAAGTTCCTATAAACATATGTCTAAAAATGCGTCATAAGGGAGCTACGCCCCTTTGAAATAGTCTAAAAAAATCGGTTTTTATTTAATAACTCAGAAACCCTTTGAGATATATTAACGAGGTTTTGCACGTGAATTAATACTAATAAGGCCCATCTTTGTATGTCATTTTCACGTACTTATTTAAACCAGGGGTGTGCGAAACGGGTGGGCCTTATCAGTTTTTTGTCCCAAACTTTTTTCTGTGTAAATTTTTTGCAATTTTATTTCTGAAATATGATTTCACAGGTCAAAATACATAAAAAAGGTACTCTTGTTGTAATACTGTAGGATTAACCGTTTTCGAGAAAAATTCATTTGAAGGTGAAATTCCACGGTTTGAGGACGAAAAATTTAATACTAAATTGTAGAAAACCAAAATTTTAATGATGCAGGGCGAATGTACATTAAAAACTAAGAAAAAAACCTCATATACAGGTACTTCCAAAAATCAATCCTAGTGGAGCTATGGTCTCCTAAATATGCACCATTTTTAAAGGGCTATGGTAGCTTTAAAAGTGTTTTTTCGACCTACATGTATGGAAACTTTTTTTCTTAGTTTTTGATGTAGAATAACATTGCATCATTAAAATTTTGGTTTTCGACATTTTAGTATTTAATTTTTCATCCTCGAACAGTGAAATTTCACCTTCAAATGAACTTTTCTCGAAAACGGTTAATCCTACAGTATTACAACAAGAGTACCTTTTTTATGTATTTTGACCTGAGGAATCATATTTCAAAAATAAAATTGCAAAAAAGTTACACAGAAAAAGTTTGGGACAAAAAACTGATAAGGCCCCCCCGTTTCGCACACCCCTGGTTTAAATAAGTACGTGAAAATGACATACAAAGATGAGCCTTATTAGGATTAATTCACGCGCAAAACCTCGTTAATATATCTCAAAGGGTTCCTGAGTTATTAAATAAAAACCGATTTTTTTAGCCAATTTCAAAGGGGCGTAGCTCCCTTATGACGCCTTTTTAGACATATGTTTATAGGAACTTTTTGTCATATTTTATCATGTAGAATCACCTGTTAAAATTTCCTACGCTATTTCAAATACACGCTGCATACATAAAAGTTAAAAACTTCCTTAGAACACCTCATTTTCTTCCCTTGGTCGGAAAGGCTCTGGTAGCTAATTTCACCTATGTTACTTGTCAAAAAAATTGAATTTATTAATGAATTTTATGACAAAACTGTTTAAAATGCATTTGTTTTTTCGTTTGTTCCTTTATTTATGATTTATTTTTATAAAATAACATGACTTAAATTGAAGTTATATTTTTTTTTGGCATTTTTAAAACGTAAAAACTTTATAAGTTATGGTATTACTATTTTTAGGAAGGACAGAAAATTTAAATTTTGAACAAAATTATATATAAAAAAAACTGTCAGTCTACAAATATCACACTGTACGATGAAAGTTAAGAATTGACAGTCTATAAAAACATATATATATATTTTTATAGACTGTCAATTCTTAACTTATTTAACTCTTCTTAACCGGCTAAAGGTTCATATAATGGTTTAGGTCCTTGGCATTTTGAATGCACGTTACTGTACACCCTAAATTGTGGCGATTTGCCTTTTGGGAACAAGTGAACAAATAACAGTGACCACATCAATAGATGGCACCATGCTTTTATATCTATCTAACGTTTTATTTGAATATTAGCAACATACAGGATACACAGTGCTGATGATTCCCAAAAAGGATGAAATGGTACTATTCACTGTTTACTGTCCATTTGATTTTAACGACAGATAGATAACTTTCTTATAAATAAATAAAAGTTTATAACATTTTTTTATTCGTTTTTTGGAAAAAAATATTTTTTCAAAAAAAAAAAATAAAAAAAAAAAAAAATTAAAAAAAAAATAAAACTTTAACCCCCCATATTTTTTTTGTTGTTGAAGGGATTACTTTAAAAATTGGTAGAATGGATCTTTATAATAAACGTAATTTTTCATGAAAATGATACGTTAATCGGAATTTTGTTTCAACTATTTTCGATTTTTTTAAATTTTAACCCCCCATAACTTTTTTGTTTTTGGGGGGATTACTTTTAAAATTGGTAGAATTTATCCTTATAATTACAGTAATTTTTCCTAAAAAAGTTACTTTAAAATTTTCTTTCAGCTTCTCTTGATTATTTTAAAAGTTTAACCCCCCATAACTTTTTTGTTGTTGAAGGGATGCCTTTCAAAATTGGTAGAATTGATCTTTATAATAAAAGTAATTTTTCATGAAAAAGATACATTAATCGGAATTTTCTTTCAACTTTTTTCGATATTTTTTAAATTTTAACCCCCCATAACTTTTTTGTTTTTGGGGGGATTACTTTTAAAATTGGTAGAATTTATCCTTATAATTACAGTAATTTTTCCTAAAAAAGTTACTTTAAAATTTTCTTTCAGCTTCTCTTGATTATTTTAAAAGTTTAACCCCTCATAACTTTTTTTTTTTGGGGAGGATTACTATCAAAAACATTACGGATTATCCCCTTGTAGAACTTGATTTTTCCTGAAAATTTTAAGTCGATCAGATTATTCGTTCTTGAAATGTCGTGGTCCTAAAAATCGTGACATCGAACAGACGGACTGACATGTCGGGACAGACGGATCGATGAACATTCCAAAAAATAAAAAAAGTTCCTTATTTTTTCATGAAACTAATTTATATCCAAGATTTTTTTTCTAGGACGATTTTTGAAACTTTTTGAAAATTCGAAACTACCATATCAGGAAAAATTACTTTTATTATCAATTAGGATCAATTCTACCAATTTTAAAAGTAATCCCCCAAAAAACATCCAAATGTTTTAAAGTTTTTTTTTAATTTATTTTTTTTTAATTTCAAGTATTTAGGAAAATGCAATATTCCATTTACTGTGAATAATATATAATGGTTTGCGTAGTATTACATAACTTACGGCTTTTTATTTAAAACTTTAAGTAGTACATTACATTTATTAAATTTTCGGGCCAAAAACAATTAGTGTTGGATGAAATTTTGTACGGAACATGTGGGTTAACAGATAACCTATAATAACTATCCAATCACAAAATTAACCAAGTTATATTTTGTGGGTAATATCGTTGTTACCCCAATGATATGTAAATAACTATTTAAGAATTCACCCATCATGTTTTAGTTTTCAAACAGCCCCCAAAAAGTGATTAAATGGTATTTAATGACTTAACGCACGGGTGAGTTTTTTTCAGACAAGTAGTATATTTTCACCGAAGGTAAAGTAGGAGATAATTATAAAAAACATCAAAATAAATTTTAAAAAACGTCATTTTTATGTTAAAACCATTTAAACTGAGACTTAATTGATGTATGCCTTAAAAATGAAAACTTAAAATAAAACTGTATTTTACTTTTAAAACCAAGCTGAGAAGGTGGAAACTAGTTTTAAAACCAATAAAACAAGTTTATATTCTCTCTCTTCGTAGTTATACACATCGATTTTTCAGAATTAAGTTTATAATATTTGAAGTTTTGTACTGAAGTTTTTTCATTTCTGTTAAAATATGAGATGCAATAAAATTAATTTTCAATCTTGATATACGATTCCATATTACCATATTACAGTTTTGCGGTAATAAACTATTAAATGTTTTATGTATAAATTAAAACCGAGACTTGATTATAATTTGAAGCGAAATAATAAAATATAATATGCTTTTGTAGGTATTTTTATAATTTTAAAACATAAATCAAAAATGAGATTTAATATAAATAAAATTATATTTAATTATTATATTTATGACACACCAATAATATTCTTTGTTTGGACTTTTAATAAACATAGGTAACTTTTATTTATTATGCAAATTAACAAAAAAATTGTAATTTTTCATATGTAAAATAATTATTGTTTTTATAAATTTCAATTATTTTCAGGTAATTTAACCTAGAAAACAGGATTGTTCAAAATAAAATGATCTTGTTATCGGTACCTAAATGTAGGTTTACTTTTTTGTTAATTTGGTGAGTTTTCTATCTATCCGTAAAGTTTGTCCCG
The DNA here is from genome assembly GCA_958510825.1 of Brachypterus glaber. NCBI lineage: Eukaryota > Metazoa > Arthropoda > Insecta > Coleoptera > Kateretidae > Brachypterus > Brachypterus glaber. Next base: position 70,272,678 of record OY294044.1, read on the forward strand.
TGCACTTGGGACACGTTGTATTACAAATGTGAATAATTATTTATTAACCAATCATTTAACGGTGACGGACAGGTAATTAATTACCTTGACACATATTACAGTACAGTCGGTCAAGTAAAAGCGTACTTTTTTTTTCGGGGATATACTTTACTTCCTGACCGACAATGCTTTGGACATAGAGACTTTTTCTGAACCTTATTTTTAGTAATTCAGCACGTTTTAAAACATGAGTGATGTGTAAGCATCACGGTTCCAGGCTGGCTTCCTCTGTTTGCACCCTAAAGGTCCGAAAATGACTCCTACAGCGGCTGTAAAGTATATGGGAAAGTCAAAGACATTCGTCAACAAACGTCTCCAAACATCGGAGCAAGTTGTGTAGCCAGTGGAAGATGACATCCGACATCATCAAGCTGGATTGACGGTCCCAATCGCCCGACGCAAACCTCATTGAGAATGTGTGGTCATTCATTAAGCACAATCTTCGCGGGAAAAAAGGTATACACATTAAAGCAGCTATCACAAGGAATATGCAAAAAATCTTGTTTAAAGTATGCTCCGACGATGCCAGGCGATCATTGAAGCAAATGGAGGCTGGACAAATTACTAAGTTATTTGCATTTATCTATCATTCATTAACTGTAATTAAATATAAAAAAATAGTATAAATATATTCTTAAATAAACAATGAGACACACTCTCTTACTTGACCAACTGTATATTAAAACATGGCACCCTTGACGAAGCCATTAAACATAGAAACCTGCAGGCTGGGAAAGCTATTTCTCAACTAACCCTATAAAGCATAACCTAAACAATATAAGCACAATTATACACATAATTACATACCCTGGGCCTGGAAGGCCCGAATATAAAAATTAACCGTTTAATAGGTATTATTATTATATAAAATTAAAATATTATATTTAAGTTTTCATATATGTTTCTCTCTTTAATTAATAAAAGCTCAAACAAAAACGAAACAATACCCTTGAAAATATCTTGAACAGTATAGAGGGCGCAATTACTTCAGACGATTGTGCCTCTCACTTGGTCGCATCCCGCCTTACGAAGGTTAACCCTTCGTTAGGCGCGCGGTCTACGATCGTATACCATGCTTTTTTTTAGCTGGGTAACTTTTTACAAGGAGTGTTTACGCTTGCGCACCTTCGAGTAGCATTATGCATTATGCATCAATCTATTAGAAATAATTCACACTTTGAATGGGTATAATATTGTTTTTATTCATATTGAAACCTGCCTGGTCTACAATTGTAGACCACGCGACTAACCACGTTACCTTTTTTTGCATTTTTTATTTTGCGTAAGTTTAAGTTTTTATGGTTTCTTTTTTTGAATATTGTTTTTCAAAGTTAGTTTATTAGTTTAAAGATAAATTAAAGATACAATATGTCTTTACCACCAAAAAAAATAGCGGTTTATAGGAAGACACTGGCACGAGTCTTTTTGGTCATGAAAGAGCTCATACGTAATGTTTTTGACAAATAAGGTAATTTTCTGTTCTATAAAACTAAAATTTACTTTGGACACTAAATGTGCCTAAGAAGGGAAAATAAATCGAAAAAAAAAATGCTCAAAATATCATAACTACGATTGCAAAGAGCACATGTACAAGGCGCATGAGTTACTAAAATATTGCATGATTTCGAGTCAAATTTTATAATTATTTTTTCTTTTAATTTTGGTGTTTTTTATTTTTTTATAATCGTACATGTTAAAAAAAAACAAATGTTTTAGTTTCAGAAAGTTTGTTAAGTTATTTTTATTTTTTTTTACAAATTACCGTACAGATGTAAAATATATGTCAGAATTGTATATAATTTTTTTTACCCTTAACACTTACTAAAACAATAATAATTTGAAAATTATTACTACTATTAAAATAATCAGTAAAAAAAAATAAATGAAAAGAATTTATTCCAATTATTACAAATTATGGTACAATGTTCATTGCAAATATTATTTTTACATTTTTGACAAGTAAATTTACTTTTTTTTTCTCCAATTTTGAGGGGCACAAATAGCATTTTTTCCTATTGGACAGTCCTGGTTATTCATCAAATGGTTTGGGAATTTCTATAAATTACCCCTGCTGTCAAAAACGTAAGGTGGCAAACATGGATTTTTAGATCTCTTTAGCATATGAGGCATTGTGAGCTGCTTTGCAAATCTTTTAAAAAAAGTCTTTATCTGTGGGTTAGTTTTGAATTCCAAAAATTTGGCTGTTTCGTTGTAAAAACAATAAATGCATTTGAAGCTGCTACATCAATCATATTTAGGAAGAACGCCATTGTACAACGTTTAGCTTGTCTCTTACAATCTTATATAGATACCATATTTTACATTTAAGGGGTATATAATTTTCACAAATATAGAAATTTTATGAATTCAAAATATATATATTTTTAATTAAACGTTAGAAAATATTCTTCCGAATTGTACACGAGCCTTCGAATAATCGGGAATAATTGAACTATTTTCAAGTTTGCTGTCAAAGTAAATAATTTCTCCAGGAGCTTTTATCGCACCTGTCGTATTTATTCCCAGACAAAATACATTCATGAAAACACTTGAGTTATTTCCGCATTATTCTTAGTGATTGTGAAATTATTTATAAAAAAATATTTTTATGTGCTTCGAATTTAGGTAGTCGTCATTTTTTTTAACTCTGAAAGTATAAAAGTCAAATTATAAAATTATAAAGCCCTTAGTTAATTTATATACTATAAATTTAAAATCAAGTATGTATTAAAAAGCATAATAAATTGTGTTAGAAAAAAAGTAATTTCAAGTTAATTTAGAGTTTATAATTTGTAAAACCAAACTTGGATAATTAAAAATAATTAATGGGTAAATAAAGTGTTTCAATAACGTAGGTATTCAAAATTATAATTGCTGCTTCAATTTACATTCGTTTAATTCCTTCGAAAAGGGCACACAGGGTTTAGGAAATAATGAACAAAATATAAAAGCATATTTTCTCTAAAAAAAGGTTTCGCTCATAGAATGGATTCTTAGTTAACCCTAGAGTACCTGCACAGATCTGACAGATTCAGGCTTTACAACTTTCAGTGTTGCGGCCTAATTTTTGATTAATTAGTTTCTATTTAGTTATAAACAGTATAAAAATTGTACAAAATAACAGTTGTATTGATTTCAAAACTTGTTTTATATACAATAATAATACTTAATACATCTGAGTGGTCAGTGCGGGTACTAACGTTGAATACAAAAATGCTGGTCCTGGAAGTTAACTTATTTCAAGATTCAGTTTTAGTAACTTTAAAAACTGGGTTTCAACCCCTATATAAAATGGGAGATTTAGCTCAGCGGTTAATGGCATCGATATAGCCTGACACTGATCTAATGATCGTGAGTTCAAACCTCACTGGCGCCGATTGCCTTTTTCAGTTAATTAATAATTGAAATTTGGCGAAGGCGTACTTCCTAGATATATTGGTTCGAAAGTCAATTAAAGCCGGTGGTTCCCTCTACTACTAGCCCACACAAGTCCTGGACTTAGGGGATGCTTAATTAAGTAGAATAGTACGAGGTTAAAAACAAACATAAACAAACAAACAAATATACCAATGGTTATCAACAAATACTGTAAAAATTTAAAAATATAACTCCCCACCCCCCGGAAATGGAGTAAGAAAAATTTGATTATTATATTTAGTTTCATAGACCCCAAAAACCCCTATATACCAATTTTGACGAAAATATTGAAAATATTTCAAAATATTTACCCCCTCCCCCGGTGGGGGTAGAGTTAAAAAAATTTATTATCAGATTCAATTTCAGCAAACTTAAAAACCCCTATAAAGAAATTTTTGTTATTTTGTTAAAAATATGTATTTTTTCCCATTTTCCCCTCTTGCCCCACCCCAATGTTTACCAAAAACAATTCCGAGCAAGAACTTTTGGTAACATACCTGTATACTAAATTTCAAGTATCTAGCTTAAAGCGTTAGCGTAAAAAATGCAACATTTATTCATTTTCAGTTCTAAACTGTTGCATCTCTCAACTGTCCCTATTTATCTATTTTATAAATATATAAAAACATATAGTGATTTGTTTTCATGATAAACTTATAGCCGGATAAATCTAACTCCAACCCTGAGTGGGGAAAACTTTTTTTTAATATTTTTAGATGTAGAATCACCTCTTAAATTTTGGTATGACAGTTACTGATCACCCTGTAAACTAGTTATTTTTTCTAGTAGTTATAGTGTTTCTAAGAAATGATCAAACGTACATACTTTTTTCCATATCAAAGAGAATAAAACCTTCGTTTAAAGTCGAAAGTATTAAAAATGGAAAAAATCATAATTTTATTTAGTTACTTAAATAACTGCAAAAGCTACATTTTAACTTTAATTAAACGAAACACTTAAATTAAGGAAAATAGAGAAATTCGGATAAATCATTTCAGTTATAGCCAAGTTTTTTTTTATTGAACTTTACGAGTTCCATTAAAATTTTATTTACCGAGCTTGCTTAGAGTTTTACATTTCACGTGTAATGTTGTTTCATTTAGGTAAAAAATATATTTTTTTTAAAACGTTCTTTTTACTAAAAGTTAATTAAAACTTTTTCTATTTCCTTTAAACTTGGCTGTAATATAAGGGCACATTGGGTTGGAAAGACGATTTTCTATTAAGTCGTTTTGTCTTTCATAACTTGTTTACATAAGACACAGCGATTATTTTAAGGTCGATTTAAATACATCTATTGGGTAATTTTTGTTTTATTAACAAAAAAGGTTGACGTAACCGTCATTTATGCTTTATAGCTCATTATAATTCTGCATAACAAAAAGTTCCGAGAAAGATAGCTCCTAATATGGCTCCCTAGGGAATAATTTTTAAAGGACCGAGGTTTGCTCGTATATTTATAGAGTTTATGTTCCTATAAAATTACTAAAAGTATAGGATTGTTTTTATTCCCCAATAGGAATAAAATTTTATCATTTTTAGGGATTAATCTCTTTTAATGAATATTTTATCGAAAACGGTTCATCCTATGCTGTTAAAACAGGTATATTTTAACTCTTAACTAGTAACCTATTTAAAACTTAAAAACGTTCATGTTACAGAATAAGATTTTTGGGTACTTGCGATGAAGCGTATAATGCATTGCATTGGACAGTTATATAGAAATATTTTGTTTTGAGTCCTACCCTGTCACTAAATCCGTTATTGTCAAGTGCGTTTGGATTGTTTACACTTGCATTTTAAAGTTGAATATACTATAGATGAAATATATAATACGTGATGGAAACAAAAAATGCTTGTTTGGCAGTCACTGGGTCTTAACTAAGCTAGAAAATAAAAAAAAAACATCCGATCACAAAATCTTTGTTGGCCTGTGTTATATATCTGTCTTATTAACAATCATCGGCGAATGTCCAGTGCTCGCATAAGCGCCGCGTCGATTCTATCGTTGACGCGAGGTTTTAAATATTTACATTTTTATTTTCTTCGAAAAACACGGATATATTTACATATTTATAGTTAATATGCATATTCAATATTGTTGTGCGTAACAAATTAGTCGTCAAATGTTTCGATTTAGTGACCTTTATAAAAATTTCCCTCATAATTCGGCAAAATTATTCCGTTAGCCTATGTTTATTTTCAACGTTGATGAGTCATAACTGAATTTATTCCGATTAATGCTTATTAATGAATCTTTCCCTTCCTGCCTCTAAAAACCTATACCACTAGTTTACAAATTTCAACTTATGTTTTATGCGCAACTTTATTTACATGTTTTCTTACATAACTTTTGATGAAGAATCCAAATCCGTCCAAAAAATATTTAAAAAAACATTAAAATAAAGTTGGGCATAAAACCCTTGTAAACTAGTGTAATCTGAATTGATTTTTCTACTAAAAACGAGTAAAGACAGTGAAAAGTCACAAGATTCATCGAGAGCTTTCCAGGATCATTGCCAGAACATTATGTTAATGTAGCCTATTAAAGATAAATCTACTTAACGTCAAGAAAAGCACAAACTTTAGTATCGTAAAAATAAAAACAAAAACAAAAAACGAAAAAGAGACGCACGGATTTATCGAATGGATAGAGTTTTTAAGAGTTTTTTAAACTTAACTGGAAATCTGATGTGATATCGGATTTTTTCTATAAACCCGTTTTGTTTTAAAAACTAGATGAAACGTTGCAAGCACCCTGTCAAAACATCGGCACTATTGGGAAAACTAATAACATGCTATTAGAACAGGGTAGCATAACATAATTACAATTTTACTACTACTCGTCACTGCACAAATTAACTTGTATAATATTTATATTAAACTTTAGCTTTTCTTGTGCACTTAATATACAGTGCGGTTCAAAAGTCACTCCCCCCCTCTTAACTTTGAATGAGTTTTTTAATGTTTTAAACATGTTTTTTAAGGTTTTGATTTTTCAGTTTTTTTGTGGTAAAAAAATAAATTTTTAAGTAATTTTTTTTGTTAATTTTTATTTATGTCAACTAAAATTAGTTGAAAAGTATAATTTACTTTTTTTCATTATAAAATGAGGCATTTTTAAAAAATTGTTTGGATTTTTTAGAGAAATTTTGACAAAAATACCCATTTTCAACCCTATTTTAAACTCAAAAAAAAATGTTTAAAAAAAATAAAAAATATACAGTTAAATGGAGAATTTTATAAGCTTTAAAATGATGTATCACACGACCCACCTTTCCATTTAAAAAAATGTCGCCCTAGGCCCCCCTGCCCACATTTTAAGAGCTAAAAGTATCAAATATATGCTTAAAGATAGTTTAAGTTGTCTTATTTAAGAGTTATAAATTTGAAGTCGATATCTAAACTCGTTCAAAAGTTAAGTTACCCCCTTACCCCCAATCGTTTACCTCCAAAATCTAATCAGCTCTTCGGAATACGATAAGAAACAATATTCAAAAACCCGCAAGTAGATATCTCATGTAGAAATGGAGTTTACACCCAGACAGACAGACAGACAGACAGACAGACAGACAGACTGACAGACAGACAGACAGACAGACAGACAGACAGACAGACAGACAGACAGACAGACAGACAGACAGACGGACGCAAAGAATTTTTTTACTGATTTCGACTCAGAATGTTTAGACCTTTCTGAGTCGAGAAATGTGAAAAAAAAAACGTGGTCAAAGATTTTGACTTTTCGGCTAAGATTTCAATACATCGGCACTCTTAGTAGCACTAAGTGCCGATGTAATATATATTAGCAAGATTGAGCGGAATTAAATTTCCTAAAATGGCGTATTTAATAAATCAAAATTCAATTATTTATTATTATGCATCGAAAAAGTAAGACTTTATTAAAAAAAAGAATACGTTTTCAATTGCTATTGCAATTAATGGCTTTTAGGAAAAAATAATTATGATCAAATCAAAAAAAAGATATTTCCTAAAATATTAACTGGTTGTTAGTAAGAAAAATATATGATTTAATTAAATAAACCACCTTTATTATTATTTCAATATGTAAATTTTATATTCCTTGCTAATTAAAAATGTAAAGATTTAAGCTATTTAGTTAGTTAGTTTAAATAAAAATTGAGTATATTCCTGAATTGTTATCATACTTTTAGTTGACTGTCAATTTAACATAACTTTTATTTTCTATAAAAATTAACCTAAGGAACAAGAAGCTTAGGTACACACACGAAACATAAAAAAGTATTTTACTACAACTGCTTTAGAATGTAAGCAAATACACACACTTTTCAAACACAGAATGAATCCATTCTAGCTCTAGACACGGTATGAATATTCCGTATCAAGTGTTAGAATGAGCACATGTAGTACCATCTCTTGTTTATAAAAGTAAAGAAAACTGTAGCAAAACTAGCAAAAATATATATTTTACCATGAAACATTGAATAATTTAATGCAATTTAAAGTTTTGCGTTAAAATTACATAAAGTTAATTAGTTTTTCTTAATATTTAACCAGTTTTTTATCAATTTAGTTCAAAAATTAAAACTGCTCCATCTATTGTTAAATATTTAAACCTGTCACAACAATCTGACATAACCTTCAATTTTTGTATTATAATTTGTAAATATGTGCTAAAATTAAATAAAAATCTTTTTTAAGGGAGGCATAGCGTAGTGGCTAGCGCCTATCTATAGCAAGTCTACTAGAGTGAGTTCGATTCTAACTGGCGCCGATTTGCATTTTTCAGTTAATTAATAATTGAAATTTGACGAAGGCGATAAGTGAAACGGACACTCCCTAGAAACTGGTTGAAAGTCAGTATAAGCCGGTGGTCCCCTCTACTACTAGCCCACACAAGTCCTGGACTTAGGTGATGCTTAATTAAGTAGAATAGTACGAAGTTAAACAAACAAACAAACAAACAAGTATTGATTTGATAAAATTATTAAATAACATTAATTGCTTTATTTAAAAATATGTGTTTTGTTGCATTTACAATGTCGAGTCTTGTCTTGTCCGCAGTTTAAAGCCATTGTCATATTTGCAGTCGAAGAAAAAGTATAGTCTACAACACGTATGGAATAGTCAATCCGCGCTCTCGGGACCGTCATACTCGCCTACCGGGTAGTATGACAAACTTTCTGCTCGCGCGGAATATTGTCTATTCCATACTAGTTATAGAATATACTATTTTATAAAAAAGTCGAAATGAACGGGACACTTTTTTTTAAACCTCCTGCCAAAAGTTTATTTTTAATCTTTTATGCGTATTTTGTTTGGAAGTAAAAGAACACAGTCCTACACCCGAATAAAATTTATTTTTACGAAAACTACAAGCATTTTAAAAAAATATTTATCTGGTCCCATTCAAAAACACGTTATTATTGAATGCGACAAAAATACAAAATTGCTATTAAAGATATAAAATCATGAAAATAGCTATCATTATCACTATTACTAATAACAATAAACCTAAAACGTCATTTCATAACAAAAAATAACTAAAGTGTTACATTTTTAAGTAATTTTATCAAACTTTGATTCATATTTTCTTAAATCAATATCACATATTAGTTTGTTTTAAGTTCTATCTGTTCTAAATTGTTGTATAGGTAGTACCCTAGACACTTTAAGTCCTTTTAGAGTGATTTCTTATTTAACAGAAATGAATAGGAATGAAAAATAGATGTCCCATTCAAGAAAACGAAACTTGTCCCATTCAAGAATACCTACTAACAATAAAAAAAAAAATAGGCTAAAAATATTTAGCTTTATCTATAGTATTCGATTATTTGTATATGTTCGTGTTTTTCTAGACTATTACATAAACCAAATTCCAACAGATTCGTTTTTGCCTTTCGTCAATAAAATGTCTTTTAAAATAATTAAAAAGTTTATTTTTGACTTTACTTTTAACATTTAATTATTAACTTACTTTTAGCACTGACATATTAAATTTTTCAAAAATCCAGCTGCCCAAACTTTGCCATTTTTTATTGTTTTTTAACGCACATCTAGGGCGATCTAACCATGGTAACAAAAACCAAAAATAGAAAGCACAGTTCAGAAACAGGCACTGTCCCATTCAATAATATATCCCACTCATAGTGATCTCCCCCTTAACTCAGAGAAAAGTCCTTTTAATTAAAAAAATTATATGATTTAAAAGAAAACCAATTTAATTTTGCTTTTAATTTTAAAAATGTTTCCTTTTAAAGGTTCGTTTACCCAACAATTAATACTTATATGACTAAGAATTTGATCAACAAAATGTCAAATTTGCAACTCCAAATTTAGTTAGTTAAATTTTTAGTTTAGTGTTATTTGTTGGAGAAATCAACCTAAACTCAGGTAAAAAATACCAAAAAAAGCGGAAAAAAATCATGAAGCATCGAAAGTTGAATATTTATAAACCTTATAGTGTCCTCTAAATGATGTCTATACATCTTGCTTAAAAAAATAAATTTAAGTGGCACACTGCATGCCGGGTGGGACATTTAAACGGTTAAAAGTCGATATCTCAGAAACCGTACAAGATATTTTTTTGAAATTTGGTATTAAGCTTCAATATCAACACCTTTTTATCAAAGCAGATTTTTTTTTCATCCACACCCTTGGGCGGGAGAGGGGGTAACTTAAAATTTTTAAATGGAATGAGGGTGTTTTTTATTCAGATTCAAATTCAGTATAACATAATTGACCGAAAAAGTTTTATTTTGAACCTCAAATTAGGCTGTTAAAAAAACTAAAATAAAAAAAACCATTTAAAAAAATTGAAAAATTTGAATATTTTAGTAGTTTTCTATTGTTTAGGTTAATTGATTGTTTTAAACCTAAAAATATACAAAAGAAATCAAATCTGAATTTTTTCCAAAAATTTAAATTTTTTTACCTGAAGCGTCCGGACGCGTCATGACGGGTCCGGACATGGAGATAATACCTTTCTATGATTTAATACCCCATATTTGTACTATATTTTAAAATTTAAAAAGTACAGCCCTAAAAAAAATTAAGTTTAAGATATTGTATATTCAATGTGCCACTTAAATTTAATTTTTTAAGCAAGACCGCAAACATTTTTAAAAAAATGTATATACATCATTTAGAATTTTTTCACTATAAGGTTTATAAATATTTAACTTTCGACGCTTCATGATTTATTTCCGTTTTTTTTTTGGAATTTTTTGCCTATGTGCGGCGTAGCCAAAAAGGATTTATCTAAAATCAAAAATTCTTCTTAATTCTTGTTCAGTAGTAGAATACTATCAAATAATGCGGAAAAGTAAAATAATCGTGCCAAAATTTTTTGTTTTATAACAAAAAAAGGTTTAAAATAAAGGCATACAATTACTAGATACTATTTATTCAGTATAAAAATTAACCAAATCCCATTATACTGACCTTCAAAAGGGGCCCAAACGCCAAAAAAACTTTTTCTAGTTTTTCGATAATACTGGCACTTAGGCCCTTTTTTGAATAAAAGTCAAACGACCAGTTTTATTAACTATTTTACTGTCTATATATATATTTTTTTTATTATTAGAATCGGTAAGTAAACCAAAAAGTCCAAACCAAAATACGATAAAAAGTCATGAAAACAAGCATAAAGAAAATATTTCTAATTATAGGAGTGTCTGCATCCAATCTAATATTCCCAAACTTTTCGATAGTCTTATCTCAGATTACCTTCAATGGTCATGTAGTAAATTATTAATTAATCAGCAGCATGGTTTTTGTCGGAATCGTTCCACAGTTTCAAACCTCTTGGTCTACGAATCCAAAATTTTAGATGTTATAGAGCGTAAATTTGGTCAGGTAGATTCAATTTACACTGACTTTTTTAAAGCTTTTGATAGTGTTGACCATCAAGTTCTTTTATTTAAATTAAAACAGTTTGGTTTTAGCGATCATTTTGTCAATTGGATAGCCAGTTTTATTTCAGACCGAACACAATCAGTTAAAATAGGTTCATTTATATCTTATATTATTTTAGTAACCTCTGGTGTTACTCAAGGTTCGCATAGTGCTCCTACATTATTCCTTATTTTTATAAATGATATATATTCAGTCTTTAAATATAGCGAAGTCATACTTTTTGCGGACGATTTGAAATTTTTCAAACATGTATCTTGTAGCGCTGATGCTTATCTTCTTCAAAGCGATTTAAATCGGTTGGTTGAATGGTGTGTCAATAATAAATTATCACTAAATGTTAACAAGTGTAAACATATGTCTTTTTATAGGGGCATTCGCAAAGTTGAATTTTCATACTTCATTAATGATTCTATCTTAAAGTCCGTTAATTCTATTAAAGATCTTGGTGTTACTTTTGATCGTGAACTTAACTTTATAATGCACATTAATAATATAACATCTAAAGCATCTAAGATGTTGGGTTTTGTTTTAAGAAACTGTGGTGAGTTTTCTGTTAGATCTTCAGTTAGAGTTTTCAATTCTTTAGAATATGCCTCAATTATTTGGTCTCCTCAATATAATAATCATATTGATGGGTACAAATTACGGTTGTAATTCTCCCATGGATAGAGTCATGACTTTAGCCAATAGTTTAGATAATTGTGACTTTACTTTTTCCACTTTAGCATCGTTTAAAACCTCTTTAAAAAGCATTAACTTCACCGATGTTTAAATTTCTTATTAATGTTTAATTTTTTTAATTTTAGTATTGTATAGTTTTTTGTTATCTGCAAGGTTATTTTTTCTATTTTTTTTTTGTTATAATTATTATTTTTTTTTTACATTATATTAGGTTTCTATTATCATGTTATCTTATGTACATTTAATTTTTGTAGTGCGGTTTTCCCGTTAATAAATAAATAAATAAATTACGCATCGTTTCATAAATCCTCTTATATTGCCTCTATGGTAAATTTTATCAAAATGTTCCTTGAGACAAACTGATTAAAGATTACTTACGCTATAAAATCACGTTTTCCTTTTTAAAATCGGTTCAAAAATAAAAAAGTTGTATACTTATAAATGTAATACATAAAGTGGTTCGAGTACTATAAAAAAAATGAAAATGATAACTTCAAGCAAAAAAATATTTTTTAAAGAAAAAAAATATTTTTAATTTTTGAAAACAGTTCTTTTTTTTCGAAAAAATAAATACTAAAAAAGAAAATTGTTTAACCCTTTGACGTACCACTTTTTTTCGGAAAGGTGGGTAATTTTTCACCAATTCGGCAAAATATAAGTCGCCCGAGTTAACTTGAGTAAGCGGAAAAGAGCCAAGGTATTGCAAACAAGTTAAGTCGGGTGAGTTTCAAAAAGTATACAACTTTTTTATTTTCAAATCGATTTTAAAAAGCAAAACTTGATTTTGTAGCTTAAGTAATCTTTAATGAGTTTATCTGAAGGAACATGTTGATAAAATTTGCATGCATGCATAACTTTTTATCGTATTTTGAGGCCCATAACTTTTTTATTTACTTACCGATTTAGAAAAAAAAAAAATTATAGCCAATAAAACAGTTATTAAAATTGTCTGACTTTTTTTTCAAAAAAGTGCTAGATTATCGAAAAACTAGAAAAAGTGCCGTTTTTTTGGCGTTTGGGTCCATTTTGAAGGTCTTAGAATAATGGGATTTGGTTAATTTTTATACTGAATAAATAGTATATTGTAAGTAAGGTTTTATAAAAAAATCAGCTCATATGAAATAAATTACAAAATGAGGCCTAATTTTACCCCTCTATTTTAAACGTTTTTTGTTATAAAACAAAAAAAATTCTCAAGATTATTTAATTTTTTGGCTTTAATTTTTCGTATTCGATTACTTAAAAAGAATTAATAAGAATTTTTGGTGGGGGTGAAAATTTTAGATAAATACATTTTGGATACGCCGCGCCGCGACATTTAATGATTTTTTTTTCTAGTTCTAGTTTCTATATTTTGCATCCACTAAGCGAAAAGCTAAAAAAATATTTCATGGTATTTTAAAATTAGGTTTACTAGGATTTTATACCCTCCCTTTAGGATAAGAGACTTATGAATTATTTCTCCCTGAAGACATTTGGTTTCTTGATGCACTTTCTGTGTTCTTAATATTTAATGTAAATTTTCCACTAAAAGCCAGACTGCAATATTTGTACCTGCAAAATGTATAATCATGAATATTAAGTTAAAATAAACATACTTAAAAAAATAATAATATACGAAAAGATTTATTGTGATCCTGACACAAAAAAAAATTTCTCTGCAATAAAATTTGCTAAAGGACTCCGCACATTTAATGCAAAAAATGTCTTTCCGCGGATTTGGCAGAAATTTTGTTAAATCTGCGGGGTGCAAAAATATTGCTTATTAAAATTTTGTTAGTTTATGTCTAACATTAACGCTAATATTTAAAAAAGAAAAAAGTATCAAAATTTTTACACAATTTAGTTATTGTTTTATTTAGGATGCACTATGCAAGTGTAAAGATTGAGTACTTTATGCAAGTGTAGGTACTAATTAATTAGCTTAGGTGGGAAAATCATATTCTATTTATTTATTATTATTAGACTACTGAATAAATATAATTCCAGTTTAGACAGAATGATCATCAATCACCTCTATGTACATATTACATCGGCACTTAGAGCTACGATGTAGTGAAATCTTCGCCAAAAAGTCAAAATCTTTGACCAAGTTTTTTTCACATTTCTCGACGTTTTGGACCTTTCTGAGTCGAAATCAGTAAAAAAAAATTTTTCGTTAGTCCGTCTGTCTCGATAACTCCATTTCTAAATAATATATTGACAAGCGGCTTTTTGCGTATTTCCTAGAGTTGATTAGATTTTGGGGGTAAACGATTGGGGGTAAGGGGATAAGAATGAGAATTTTTAGCGTTTTTAGGTTATAATTAAGAAAATTATTATTTTATTTTATTAATTTAGCACTTATATGAAAGATAATTTTAAATTGATTACAAAATGATACAAACAATTTTTTCCTAAAATGCTTTGTTTCCAAGATATTGGCGTTTAAAGCAGTAAAACGTTTTTTTACCATATCTTACTTATTAATAACCCGATTTCAAAAAAATATGTTTTAAATGAAAGCCGTTTTTAAGCCCTATAAAACATGCTATATATAGTTTTTTTGCTAAAACATAACGTTTTGGAGTAACAGACTTTCAAACTGTAATAAATTATGTAGGTGTATTAATGCCTGTAGGATGTAGACTCACATGATCACACAACTTTCCTTTTCATAACGTTGGAAATTAGTGCCTAGTGCCGATGTTTTGACAAGGTGCTTGCAACTGTTCAGCTGGTTATACACAATGAATTTATACAAAAGCTTGCATGTATAGAAACGGCGTATACTAATTTAATAGGAAGGTCGAGGTCGAGTTCCTGCAAAAAAAGATTTTTCGTATACGATATATAGAAGAAAAATTATTTTTCCGGTTCGAATTTTACGAAATATTAAAGTTACAAGTTTGCAAAGGGAAATCCTTTTGTAAAAAAAAATGGATTAACTACAAATTTACAGTGCTTGTCTGGAAGTATTTAGTGTCATACTCTAGGGATTAAAGGTTATTTATACGAAAAAAAAAAAAATCAAAAAAATCTATCGTTTGTATTTTATCCGCAAAAAAAGAATCAAGTGACCGGCATAAATCTTTCAAATTTTGATTAAATAAGCCAATTCAACTTTTTTTTTTATTATTTTAGTGCAAAAACAAATGTCAATATAAATAATTTTAAAAATATATATATATTTTTTTAATTTTAAACTTTTTTTTTTAGAAAATTTAATTCCTGAAATATGTTTTTTTTTTTAATTTACTTTTTTTAAGTAGCCGTATTTTGTTTGTTTTAGAAAAAACTAAAAATGTAAAAAATACTGATGCCAACAAAATAATACTTTCCCCTATAGAACTAGGTTCGTTAAAAACAAAAACAAAAAAACAAAAAAAAATTACCAAAAAAAATTTCTTTTTACTTAAAACGAAAAATAAATTGAAAAAAATACGTTTTTGAAGGAATTTTTTTATCCCATTTTACCCTTTTACCCCAATCTGATTTTTACGAAAAACAATTCCAGCCTAGAAATTTGGATAAACATCCTGTGGTCCAAATTTGCTGTCTTTAGCTCGAAGCGTTCTAGAGTTATCGCGGTCATAAATTTCTCGGACACAGACCGACAGACACATTTTTTTTTAACGGAAATCATATTTTTTGGATATTAAACTTTCAGGAACGTAAAAAAGCAATAAAAATTTTTCGAAATTTTTTTACTAACGCAAGACTTTCCTTGGGAAAAGTAAAATAATTAAATCGGCTTATTTGATCATAAGTTATGAAACACAAATGGCTCAGAATCGATTTGTAAAAAAAATTTGTGGCAAGAATATTATATAAAGTTCTTCCAGTCATGCACTGTTTAATGTAATAAACATATTAACCTTAGATTTTTAACCGACTTCCAAAAAGGAGGAGGTTATCAATTCGACGTGTGACTTTTTTTTATGTTTGTTCCCGCATAACTTTGGAACGAATGAACGGAATTTGATGAAACTTTTTGCAACTCAAAGAGGGCATTCATAAGGTGGTCCCGTTTTAATTTGACGCTCGGATAATGTCGGGTAAGCAGGATAATTAAGATAAATATAATCATTTTAACGCAATTTCACTTAAAAACGGCTTAATTTGGTTCTAATACCAGCCAAATTTTTAAAGAAGTATCAGATAACTCGGATAAGTTGGATAACTTGATTAAGGGGTCACTTAAATATTACGGCACACTGAAAATCTTTTAAATGCCGCTAAACTTAATTCTCTGGACCTGTAGTATTAAAATACCAATAGAAAATGATAAATGTTGTGATTTTACCAAAAAGCTTTGTTTGATTATTACTTAACGCTTAAAGTTTAACAAGATTTTCTTTGGTATTTTGTTTAAAATAAGGTTGGTTGGACTCTTGGGCGCTGAAATAAAAGTATTACTTTTATTTTTTAAAAATGTATCTTTAAGATAATGACGTCACCTTGCACTAATAGCTTAGATGACGTTACAAATCTACAAGTTCTGTGTCTCTAAAAAGTAAAAAATAAAAAATACGGTGCCAATTTCATAGCAAACAATAATAAAATAATAAAAAAATAATTGTTAGTACATAACTAATTTAGGGAATGGTGAAATTGGCACCGACTTAAGTATTTTTAATTTTTTACATTTTAGGGACATAGAAGTCGGTTTATTTTTTTTGCGAAAAGTTTTTATTATCGAAAAAATGTAAAATTATTATTATATACAATAAATAACACTAAACTAACAATTTAACCAATAAACTAAAATGTGTCAAACAAATTTGACATTCCATTAGTCAAATAAGATTGAATTACACAATAATTAATAACTAATTTATTATTCCATCAATCTATTTTCTAAACATCGTACAGAGTGATATTGGTAGACTGACAGTTTCGGGCTGCTGGCTCGAATAATAAATTAATATTTTTATAATTTTGTTTAAAATTAAAAATTTCTGTCCTTAATTAATAACTAATAATGAGTTGCCATATTAGTTTTTCATATTTCATTTCATTGGTTAGTTTAGTGTTAATTATTGTGTAAACTAACATTTAGTTAATTTATTCTTTACTAAATTCTAAGAGTATTTTTTACATAAAAACATCTCTGTTTAATTTTATAATCAAGTTGTGAATATATATGGAGTATAGCCCTATATCCTGCATAACTGTAAACCTTTATGAACACAGGTATTAGCTGAGGAAGCAAAATTATAATATATTTAATTCAAGCAATTATTAGTTTGCTGAAAATGGATTTTCAGTTTCGACAAGATAATACTGCTGAACACTTAAAAAAATTTCGACACCATTAGTTGCATCTGGCTATATTTCGGAACCTTTTTTCGTTTTTCTCGATCAGCTCGTTTTTTTTTTTGAGGTTAACGCACAATGGTTTTTTACCCATAGTTGTAGTAAAAAAAAAAAATACATTTTTTTTGCATTTTTTCTCTAAATTTTCATGAAAATTTTATATAAATACTAAAGATATGGCTCTGATGTTTATAGGCAACACTAACACACATGTAAAATTTGTAAAAATCAAAAGGTTTTAGTTTAATCCAGTAACGGAGATTTTACGGGGAGTTATTGAAAGCAGAACAACATTTTGAATTATTTTATGTTTTTTTTTTTAATGTTATTTTAATGTTTTAAAGCAAGTAGAAAAAGTTTCTTTAATTTTTTTGTTTTTTTTTCTTCATAATAAATTAAATTTATTGTGTTGCTCTCCAAAAAAATAAATAAAATATTTCAAAATTTTTGTTTCTTTTTTCGATAACCCCCGGTAAAATCTCCGTTACTGGATTAAACCTAAACCTTTTTTCATTTTTAAAAACCGCATATTTGTATTATATTGCATATAAAAATTAGAGTAATATATTTGGTATTCATATAAAATTTTTATCAAAATATATCGAAAAAATGCGAAAAAAAACTAATTTTTTGAATTTAGAAGGTTATTTAAAACGAATAAAGATATTTTAAATCCGCTTTTTTTTTGGCTTAGAGCCCACTAATAGAGAAGCAATCCGCGGTATAAAAAAATAATTAGACCCATTTTTTTTTAACTACAACTATACTGCCCTACTACGCTAGAAAGCAGTAACTCCATTTGTGGCCTAGCGACGTTTTCATGTCAACTCTGATGTAATATTTTGAAAACGCTGCTATGCGACAAATAGAATTACTGCTTTCTATCGTAGTAGGGCAGTATCGGCAAAAAACCACGAAGCGCTATATCTCAAAAAAAACGAGCTGATTGAGAAAAACGAAAAAAAGGTTCCGAAATAATCGCATAATATATAGCCAGACGCACCAAAAGCTCCCCGGCAAATAAAAAAAAATTTTTTTGTAGAGTAGTGTAATCATCAATCAATGTTATGGACTTTATTAACAATGAACATAAACAATAGGTTGCATGTAGAAAAATGAGGTACTTAATAGAAAGATCGTGGTGGGTTTCCCATATACAGAAAAAAATATGTATAGTGATGAAAGTTCCACAAAAAAATTGTAAGTTTCATTCTGTATTTTAAATAATCTATAATAATACTTAACGACTTTAATTAACATATAAGTACATTAGAATGCCATGTTTAATTTTAAAGATAAATTTTAGACTTAACCATAATAATTTATGATGTTTTTATTTTTTTTTATTCGATTGATTCTAAAAGAAACACTTTTTGTTTATGTTTTGCCGACGAAAAGTTGGACTTTGTGGTCCTAAGGCCACTAACTAAAACTTTTTATAAAGCCTTTTTTAAATAAGATACTTTACCTTTACTGTAATATTTATAAAGAAATATGACCTTTTCTTCACTTATGGTCTTAAAATATGTGTTCTTTTTGACAAGATACATGTATTATAATCATTTTATGTAAATAAAACTTTTTTCTATATAGCATAACCTAAAAACATGGTTAACTGGATTTAACCAATAAAATAAATCACAAACACAAAATTTCAATTGTAAAATCAATTTTAATATTTATAATATTTAAATATAATTACAAAACTGTGTAAAAGTATTAATATTTTCATAACAAAGACATTTTAAAACAAATTAATCGAAACACTCAGTTAACTTGAAAATGATATCGTAGACAGAAGAAACTATTTGTTTTTAGCGATTTGATTTGATAGCAATTTATCATGGATAACTAAATAGGTAATAATATAGCAAAAATAAATATTTTTTACAATTAAAATTAAATATATTTTAATTATTTTTTATAATTAGAAACAATCGAATGAAAAACTGTGCATACAAAGTTAAATTTTGATTTCGTAGGTTTACTACCCTCAGGCGGGTCGGCTGGCTGGCCCTCGGCTTTTTCGCCCTTGTATTATAATAACTATTTTCGTAAATTACGATTTTGACTTATAAAAAAATAATCAAGTGTAATTCTTAAACATAGTTTCGTTCTCTCCCTTGTATGTTCGCTTTACATTCCGAAGAGAACCAGCAGCTCTATTCTTGACCATTCGCAAAAATAATTCGCATAGGCTGTTGCTAAGGAAGGTAATATGTGGTTGTACCACAGCAACTGCGTATGCGAAATATTTTTGCGAATGATCAAGAATAGAGCTGCAGACCATTTACTCCCTAGTTATTCAAACAGCTATTATTTTGTGGGCATGTGTAATCGAGTCCTTTAAAATCAGAGTTCAGATTCAACACAGTCATTTATCAATATTACTCGAGCTCAATATAGAGCGGAAATGAAAGTTTCTCTGAGTGTGATTAATACAGCGTTATTGTATCCTGTTCAATTATAGCTTCTTCCTGAATTCAGGCTCAATAAATTACCTGTCCGTATTATACACTAGGTAACAAAAGAAAATCATATTATTGTTCTTGATTAATAAAAGCATGTTTAAACCTAACCTGGTTTTCACATTTCCACACACACACACACACACACACACAAACAGAAAAAAATCTTATATGAAGTATTTGTGATACTTGAATTAGATACTTGTTGCCAGTACAATACAAAATACTTGACATAAACCAATATATTTAATTCAATAATTTGTTTCAAGTTCATTTAATAGTTGTTTCCAAAAAAATAGTGTTGGTACTAATTTTATCATTTTTAGTATTTTAAATACTTAGTATAAATCTCTACTTGCATTTAAAATATTTCTTTAAACTTAATACACGATATTTCCTTAATCAAACGAAGCATTTTTAAGTGATTCAAGTTTTATTTTTATACTTTTTTTGAATAAACATTAGTCAAAAGAACAGTAAACACAATCTTTTTCATGAAAATTATATGCCCTTTTGGTGTAATAAGCGGCTAAAAATTGTTTCATTTTGGACTTGATATGTTTTTGAACCTAATCTTATTTTTTAAATATTTATATAAAAAAGCGATTAACTAGCTTAAAAATAAGGACAGAACGAAACTTATAACTTTCATAGTTTTCTAGATACTGTCTTTAAGTAGAGAACTGACTGTCAAGATTGGCCCGAGGCACGCCACTGATCTAATCTACCCTACGTACATTTTATTTTATTCCAGAATGACCATATTGAACTCTGAACCACATCTTAACAAAAGAACAGTAAATATTTATATTTTTTTTAAAGAAAATAAAAGTGGCATTTTTGGTGTAATAAGCGGCTAAAAAATATCTCATTTTGGACTTGCCATGTTTTTGACCCGAATCCATATTTTTTAATATTTATTAACAAAAAGCAATTTGTTTGCTTAAAAATGTAATTAGAACGAAATATCTTACTTTCATTGTTTTCTAGATATTGTTATTTAAGTAGAGCACTGACAAGTGTTTTTGGCGATATTTTAAAAAATTTAAAACCGCTTTTCCAAACCAAGACTACAACAGAGAAAGTTTTAAAATTTATTCCTGAATTTAACAGTTACTATCCCTTTTAAATGTGTAGGCAAAATATGACTCAAAAATAAGGAATTAAGAGAAATGGCTGAGTTGGTACGGTTTGGAATTGCCCTATTGCATCCTGTTTGATTATACTGCTTCCGGAACGTGGGATTCAATAAATTACCTGTTGGTATATTATACAGTGTGTGCATTAAGTCTGGAATCACCCGAATAACTTTTTAGTTACAAGTAAAATACAAAAATCCTCAGACAGGTCGATTTATATTTTTAATTCTGCAAATTTTGGTCTAAAAAAAGTTATCAAAATTGGCACCCCCTTGCACCCTCACCCCCCAACTTTTTTTTTCAAATAGCAACCTACCCCTTGTGATACATCATTGGAAAGGTAATTTAATAAGCTTTCCAACAGTGTATGATAAAGCCTAATTTGTTAAAGGGTCTATGAAAAAACGCATGTTTTATTTAAACATTGTTTGTGTGAAATATTACGCATAATATGGTAATTGTTGCCCTATTTCCTACTTGGCACCTTCCTGAGAATCTAAATAAAGTTGTTTTAAACTTATTGTAATATTTTATACCCTGTTAAAAAAATGCATTTTTTTTCTTTTTATTGACCAATTTTATGTTTACTATTTAATTGATTTTAATCCCGTTTTTTTACTGTCCACTGTCAAAGAGCTGAAGGACATCAATTTGAACATTTATAGTGAACTAAAGTTATACTTTACATGTCTTTATAATAAACTAAATTGTGCATTTTGTCATTAGCCCTTTACCAAATTAGGCTTTATTATACACCGTTGGAAAGCTTATTAAATTACCTTTCCAACGAAGTGTCGCAAGGGGTAGGTTGCTATTTGAAAAAAAAAAGTTGGGGGGTGAGGGTGCAAGGGGGTGCAAATTTTAATAACTTTTATTACATCATAATTTGCAAAATTAAAAATAAAAATCGACCTATCCGAGGGTTTTTGTGTTTTACTTGTAACTAAAAAGTTAATCGGGTGATTCCAGACTTAATGCACGCACTGTATATTGATTAAAATACAGTGTATAATATATACTGTAAATTATACAGCCACTTAAAAAATAAAAAAATCATAGATACTGTTTTTGATTAAAAATAACATTTATCTTGATGATGCATCAGAATAAAGTAATATTTTTATAGAAAATTGTTTTACCATTGGAAAATAAATAAAACTATTCTATTGATTTAAAAGCCTTTCTTTGGCAATATGCCACATACTGTGTTGATGTTCCTATCTAGATAAACACATATAAGGGAGAGAAAATTTGTTAAATCGATGGCTAACTACTAATTTGATCATCAAAGAAAATTTTGCCTTATTCTTTGTGACATTTTATTCAGTAAATATAATTATAGTCCAGTCATATAATAAATGTAAACTGCAATAAATGTACACGGGCTGATATCTTAAAGGGTAGTAGTAGATGATAACAGAACACTCCTGTTAGTTTTTCACAGGGTGATTTGAGTAATGGGTATCCCCTATCTTGAATTTTAGGGGTGAGTTACTTAATATGCATCTTAAGATAAAAATTCATATAACCAATTTTGTAAAGAAGAATATTTCCAAAAATGTTTGCTTGCATCATTTTTTAAATATATTAATAACAATTGTTAATTCAAAAATAGGCATGTTGGAGGTGAACTTGGTTTTTTCCATTTTTCAGCCAAATTATTCATCAAAGAATAAAAGTGGTTATGAGCAAACCTGTAGCTCTTAAAATTCTCTATAAGTTTTATATATTTTAAATTTTCATAGGTACTATGGTACTGTTACAGAGGACAAAACTTTCATCGAAAAAAAAACAATTTAACCCCCAACATGTCTATTTTTGAATATTTGTAGTTCAATTGTTATTAATATATTAAAAAAATTATCTCAATAAAAATTGTAGGAAATTTCCTCCTTAACAAAATTGTTTACATGCATTTTTATAGTTATATAATATTTAGCGAGATAACCTCACTCACCCCTAAAATTTAAGATACCGGACACCCCTTACGCATATCACCCGATAAAAAACTTACAGGAGTGTTCTGTAACTATCCACAACTATCCTTTAAAATATCAGCCCGTGTACATTTATTGCAACTTAATCGTTGTTGAATTTCTCGTTATTTGACTGGAATATTATAGGTATTAAAAATTAAAATTAGTTTATCAAATAAATTTTATCGATATTTACCTTGAAGTTAATAGTATATTCCAGCTTTGTATACTGGAAATTCAATAAAATCTGCAGTGACTCAGTTGCGAATGTGTGGTAAAAGGCGAAGATCATACTAGTTCGGGTGCATCTCGAGTAATTTCGTCGAAGCTTCGCAAAAGCGGACCCCTTATACGAAAGCAGCAGAGGTATAAGTCACTGCAGATTTTATTGAATTTCCAGTATAGCATATTATGTTTTCATGTACTTTTCGTAAAGTTTTGGAAATTATACATAATTATATCTTTAACAAAAATTACTTTACTATACATAAGTAATATAATACTATCTACATCATTCATCATAATAATGTAACTGCGGATTGGTTTTTAGTTACAACTCGTAACTTACAAGCTAACATTAAATTTGATCAGATTGCTATAATTTACTATAAACTTCGTTTTTTTTTTATTTTCAGACTGAATTAATAGCGTGTTTTCTAAACTTTGTATAAACTTTGTATAAACTTTGTATAAACTTTGGGACTAACTTTGAATATGAAGATATTTTATCTTACCGATAATAAAAAAATTACCTAAATTAATCAATTATTTAAAATCGGATCGATATTATATCTTACTACAAAAAAATCTACTTTAAAAATTTTCAGTAGTAATATCATAAAAAGTGTTGTCATGTTGAATTATCAATATTTTTTTTTACTGTATTACAGTTCCCGGCATAAAAAATGAGATATTGACATATTGCGATCTGACATTTAATAGTAATAATTCTTGGATTAAATTGGATTTAAAAAAATAGGTTATGGTTAAATATTAGTTTTTATGAAAGAATTGATTGGTTGACTGACAACTAATAGTTGTTAATACTAACCCAGACTGAAAGTAATATATACTCAAAAACAATAACGAAACTGAAAATACATTTTTTATTAAAAACAAAAACCCAAAAACATTTATTCTTATACTAAAATAGGCATAAAATAATATTTTGAGCTATAAAAATCTTAATCATAATACAAAAGCATGGAGAGCCCCAAAAAAGTTACAAAACTTGTCAAGAAGAATAAATTTAGTACTAGAAAACAATGTAAATAATAATAATTAATATCTTGTTGGATTTCCATTGTTTTCTAGTACCAAATTTATTCTTCTTGGCATTGAATTAACAAGGTTTTGGCAATACTGCACTGTTAAGTTATTCCAAGCTTCACGAATAGCTTCAATTAGTTGAGCTCTATTTTGGGGCCTAAAATCTGGGCTATGAGATGGCTATGGTAATACGTGGACATTATGGCGTCTAAGGCATCTTTGCACAGAGTTTGACATGTGCACTGAGCAGTTATCTTGTTGGAATATAAAGTTGTTATTGGGAAATACTTGATTAACTGATGGTAGCATTGCTTCTTCAAGATTCTCCATTAAGGTTTTCTTCAAGAATAACCAGTACACCGGGACCTTGATTGCTTATCCAAGCCCAAGTATTTACTGTGAAATCTTGAAGCGCGAACTTTTCGAGTATAACGCTCATTGTAACGCGTACCATGTGGCCGATATACCTTAATTTTACCATCGGAAGATGATTTAAAGTTTTTTTTCATCATAAAACACCACGTTTTGCCAAAAATTTGCATCCGTGTGGTTTAGGGCAAATACCAACCCATGTGATCATCTGATAACAATGGCTTTTTAGCAGCAGTCCTACATTTCATTTCAGAATTCTCAATTCTTCTCCGGACTGTTTGGTCTGAAGCTATAAAATTGACTTCTACCATAGCTTAAGGGGTAGTTTTAAATAGATCATCTCTCAGAATATCCAAGAATGATTCATCCTGCTCCTCTGTTGTTTTTCGTGGTCTTCCTGATCCCCTTTGTCTTGCAGTTGTTCGTTCTTTTTCCCACTTCTTTTTTATTCTCCCTATGGTGCTTCGGTGAATTCCAAATTCATCAGATACCTGGTCAATAGTTTTCCCATTTTCCAAATGTGCGGCTATTATAGCTCTTTGGGTCTCATTTAATTGTCTAGGCATAATTTTAATTTATTTTATTTTATTTCTGCTTTTAACTGACAATATAGACACTAACTGTCATAAACCTTCTAGATTAACAAATGTTTAAAACCTAATTCAAACGTTACCATTTTTCATATCTCATTTTTTACGCCGGGAACTGTATCCTTAGGCAACATCCACGAATGGTTTGGACTTTTGAATTTTGAATTTTGAAAGACTAGTTCACAAACAAAATAAGGAAGTATATAATTTTACCATGTTTAATGTTGTTTCATATTTAAATTAAAAATGTAAGAACTAAACAACAATATTACTTTACAACTATAATTAAAAATTTTAATGTCAAATTTGCCTACCTTTTTAAAACCACGATGATCACTTGTTCGCGCATGTTGCCAAGTCTAAACTTTGCTTGAAGGATATTTCATGCTTGAGATTATTCCAATAAAATAGTTGTTATCATATATTTTAGCATTTCAATAAAGATCATTGCTGTTTTTGTTTAATAAGTTTAGTTTTCAACTGAAAAGAAATAAAATAACTGGTGTTTCCACCCGTAAAAAAACAATTTGCGATCGGTTTCTAATAAAGTTTGGCAACGCTGTACTGGTACCAGCGCAGTCATTTGATGTTTTGATTTCCGTCATTTAAAAGAAGTAAATTATTTACTTCTTTACTGTAAATATATTTTTAATAAATAAGTGTTTAAATTAGTTTTGAGTGGCCTGTTTTTAATACCAAGATTCAATTAAATAAATTAAATTTTATGAATATCATGAAAAGTGCATAAAATATAATACCTATATTATCTAAAATTAATTAGGGTTTATACCTAGGATGTTTTGGTAATAAAAATATTATATTGCCGGGTGAAAAAAATCAATTGAAATTAGAATCGTTTATATATGGATCCATTAATACAAACACTTTTGCATTCTGTTTGCAGATCTTTTAATTTTCTTTTACACAGTTTTCTAAAAATGTTTGGGGGTGAGCGAGCTTTTTTTATTGACAAATTCTTTTTCAGCGCCTAAAAATACTTAAGAAAAATAAATTTAGGTTAATAGTAATTGGACTATATATTTTTTTGTGGACCTGTGTAATTATTTAATAAAACAAAATTTATAAGGTGGATAAGCTAATTGTTGCCACGCTGCATTCAAATTTATTTTTCATAATCTGTAACTGTACTGCATTAAAAATAAACATATCTATAACCTTATAGGTAAAAAATAAACAAACTGCAAAATCTCAAAAAAACATATTATTGTTTTTTAAAAAAGATTGCATACTACATTACTAATAATTAAAAATTAACAAACTAACAAGAAAATATTTTGGCACAAAAACAATTTCAGCTATTTTATTAGGTACAATTTGGGCACTTAAATAATAATTTGTCGTTTTTAGTAAGCTCCACTCTTTTTATAGGTATCGGCCTAGCGCGACAGGCCAATCGCCATGGCGATTCCCTTCCAATAAAAACAGAACCAATATTCAGCACTACATGATTTCTTCGTTACTTTCTTTTCTTGTTGTATTTTGTTTTTGTCAGTTTTTTTTTCGTTGTCAGGTACTTTGCAAGGCAATATTAGGAACACAGCTACTTAGACAACAATATCAAAAAATTATTTTTACGCTTCCTTATTGTGTGCAACAGAATATGAGCAAAGAATGTGCATGTTTGTGCCTACCTTATTATGTTCTTGCCCTGCAATAATCGATGCTAATCAGCTTGCGACAGCCAGCACAATTTTAAAAGTTTTTGTAGTGGAAGATCACGAAACACGAACTGCATTTTTGTGTCCGCCATTACCAACTGGATACCGATACATAATATTTACACACATTTTTTCTATATAACAGATGTATTGGCAGTGTCATCTATGACAAACAGGACGAACTAACAAGTTTAAGAGGAGGTGTCAATATTACAAACATGTCAATAATTGGCTCACCCACCTTATTTAAAGTATACTTTAAAAAGGAAACGTGGTGTTTTATATTCTCTTAATTAGGCATTGCCTTTGTCAATTTTCTTTTGTAGCTATCCAATTATCCTTTCACAATTTGCATGGCCTATAGATTTTAGTTTGTTTAGAATTTCCCTTTGCAATTGTCAGGTTTACTCCTATTCTGTATTTTCAATTGAAACAACTTTCATTACAATGAATTAGAGGAAGAGAACTATTTTTGACTTTGTTGTTTAAGAGGATTAAATACAATATTATTTGAAAGATTTGTTTTTTGTTATACAACCATTCCTTTACTTGCACAGAGAAAATATTACATGAATGAGGTATAATATTCGGGCCAAGTAAACCATACATTTGTCATAAGAAATATATTTATATCTAAAAAAGATAAAGGAAAAAAGAAAAAAAAATAAGTTTTTAAACTGATTATGTATAATATTTAAAACATGAGGAAAAACCTTCTTTTTGTTGTACACGGTAACAAATGAATGTAAAATCATGTAAAAATACCAAGGTATTATTTAGTATTATTTGGTACCAAATAATTTTACACTACCTGAATATGTTTAATTTATGAATTTTTGTAGATGTGTATAAATAATGGGCCGGGGACAACAATTGTTAAATCTCCTTTCAAAACTTTTTCGTAAAATGGTATCTAGATGTTAAATATGATATAAAACTTTTCTAACTTGACTTTATGTGGGGCAATACAATATTTTAATTAGCATGTAAGGATTTTTGGGGTCGCTGAATCTGAATCTTATAATACAAATTTTAATTGCACTCCGGAGGCCGGGTGTAATAATTTTTAAATGTTCAAAAATTTTTTTGGGCAAATATAGCTATAGCTTGAGCTTTTTACCTAGTTTATATAAATTCATAAATTTCAAATTTTATTTTTCAATATATATATATATATATATATATATATATATATATGCAGAATATAAAATGAAATAAAGAATTTTTATTTGATGTTTAAAGGCGTGTTTGTGCTGGGATAAATTTCAGATATTTTCCAGAAAGTTTAATAATACTCATAGAACCGATATTTCAAAATTATGATCGACATCAATACGGATAACTGAATTTTCCGACGAAAAGGAAAAGTTAAACCTCTAAATTGACCAAGTTAGGGACTTAAATCAAGTTATAGGATGCTGTCTTTATTTATAACGATTTAGAAATGTCAGAAATTGAGAAAATAGGCTTAAAACTTTCATATCGTAAAAATCTCTAACTGCGAATTTAAGACGACTAAAGTGTTTTTATGAGTGGAAAAGATAATTTAATTTTTCTATAAAGCATATATTACGTACACTTTTTTATTTTTATACTCTTTAGGGTGCAAAAGCTCTAGAAAAGCATAATACAGTACAAAAACTTGGATACAAATATCTTTCATAAAAATAGGCAACTTTTAAAACGTCTGTCTGACCTTCCTTTCGGTGTCACGTTTTTTGTATATACGATAACTTAAGGAAGAAGTATCCGAACAAATCAAAATTTTAAGGAAAAATCAAGTTCTGCAAGAGCAACATCCCTATTGTTTTTAAAAATAATGTCACCAAAAACTAAAAAAAAAGTTTTAGGGAGTAAGTAATCCACACACGGCAGCAAGTGCTTCAAAAATGTACTAAATTAGTGTCCAAAAATGAGATTGTTGAATGTTGTTGAAATAACAGAACCAAGATATCTGGAGACGTATTCTTGATTTTCGGGGAGTAGAACAACTGATAGAACAATATGACGCATATCTTTGAAACCAATTGAGTACGATCACAGTCTCAGACTCGTTCTATCAGCTGTTCTGCTCCCCGAAAATCAAGAATAGATCCACTGAAGGCTTTAGCCCTGGTACCTGCACTCAGTTAGTCTTTGAAATTGAAAAGCAAAGTTATGTATGAAAAGTCTGGCAGCGTTCTGTTCAAGATGACTGGAGGAGCTAATAGTCATCTGAACAGAACGTTCAAGATGACTACTAGTTCCTCCAGTCATCTTGAACAGAACGCTGCCAGACTTTTCATACATAACTTTTCTTTTCAAATTTTTGGTTGACGATATAATAGATCACTAAATTGTAAGTGGATACAAACTTAAATGTAAATTACATTATGTAATAGTTAATTTGGACTTTTTATAATAGCATACTTATTTCTGATAAATTCTGATTGCTTCTTAATTCAGCGGTTATATATAGAGTTTATAATCTTTTAAGAATAAATTTTGTTAATAATAAATTGTGTTTTATGAAAACATATGTTAAAATGACTTTTGTCAAACCTTATTATGTTATTATTATGGGAGCTGTGACGTCATATTTGAGGGTTCCGTCAGGTTTTTGGTAAAAAACTTTATATGTGACTCGGATGAGAATTTTCCATCGTTACATTTTTTAATTTTAATTGCTTAAAAGTATGAATATTCTAAAATGTGGTTTGGTCAGTGAAATATTTCCCCAAGATCTTTGCCAATGCAAAATTTTCTTGAATATCTTCTCCTGTTTTAATGTGTAAAACAATATAAGTTTAGCACCATTCAAAACTTAATTGTGAGAATTTATGTATCACTTTCTATATTTACTTCTTTAATAGCAAACTTGTCAGATCGGACGGAAGCCTAGTGACGTCATAGCTCTCGGCGATTCCGAGCCATGATAATAACAATCCAGGTTGAGAAGTTAAAAATGTTTGGTTAGTCATAAATTATGACTCATAATGCGTCAACGCAATTTGACTGCAAATGACAACGGTGTGGAAACCAACCTTATAATAAGTGGTCCGTAAACCTGGACCACTTATTTTCTTTCCGTGTCAATACTTGTGTGGATTACTTGGGTGAAAATTTTAGAGAAATGAAAGAATTGGTTGGGGATAGGCCCTAACTGATAGGGTGGATGGAGAGTTGCTCAAACCAGTCTTGGGACTGTTAAACTGATGATGTTGAATTTTAAAAAGTCAAAAAAGTTTTATCTTACGAATAAGGCAATTATATATCCGTCATGGCGGTTATATTTCCCTAAAGTTAAAATTCGAATTATTCAAAAGGAAGCTCTGGAAAAAGTTACGCTTAATTTAAAGTTAAAACGAAAGTTCATGGTCATTAGTATACATTGTATATTAAACAGGCATTTTTATATTTTACTAAACAGAGGAAGTGTGAAAGGATAAATTACCTAGTCTGTCTGAATAAACTTTACAGAGAAACTATTTAACTTATTCCTAGTAGATTCGTAAGTTTTATTTTCTATTACACAAATGAAAGTGATAACATAATCGAACAAAAATAATGTAAACCATAGAAAAGAATTTATCTTTCCAAAATATAAATTTATTGTCTATTAAACATTCCAGGTAGCAAGGGATGTTATATTACAAGAAATTAACATCACTTTTGGGTGTATTTTTAAACTAAATCATAACATCACATAATATTGAAAAATAACATGTATTTAACATCACATACAACGTAACACGTGAGACGTGACAACCATGTTATTTAATAACAAATATTTAGCAACGCTGTGAATATATCGAATGTCGCATATTAACGTGGCTTTCATGTGAATGTCATGTTATTTTGCTTCTCACCGACGTTCGAAGCAAAAAAATCGATATAAGATGATGTTGATAGAGTAAATTATTATAAGGAGATTGTATACACATTATACGATTTTCAATGGAGCCCCTCTGCCGGACTTCTCAAGACCACGGACACGGATTAAAGGAATATATTCTCCGCTTAATCTGCAATTTCGTATTTAGAATCTATCTGTTTCAATCTGTGATTGTTTCAATTACTGATTGATTTTAAATCCAATTTTTTTTTATAGGGTTATAGCGTTTTTTAATGGTTTTATTTAGAAAAAGCTAATATCCTAGGATAATAAATATAATAATAATACATATAATAATTAACAATAATAAAACTACCAAAAATTAATTAAAATAACAAAATAAAAATAAAAAAATATATACATATATGGGTATTTCTGTACGAATCCATACCACCTTGGTGATTGAATGTCACGGATTTTCGTTAAACTTTTTTTATATTAGCACCACTCTAATACTAAAAGCCTTATGCAAAAAAAAGAATTTAAAAAAATTTTTTGGCTGAGATATGATTTTTTTAAAATTTTGTAATTTTCTAATTTTTGACGATAAAGAAAACAGCTTTATTTTCAATTTATTACTATAAGTCTGACAATTTTAATCCAAATTTGATGAAATTTGGTGCACCCACGTAAACTTAGATGACAATCTTAAATTTTTTATAATTTTTTTTTAATAGTGGGTTTCTGCTCTTCTTCTTCTTCTTCAAAAATATTTTTTTACGTTTTTTTATAACTATGTTTAACCCGATTTTTCGTAAAGTGCCCCCCCTACGATTTTTCTCAAATTTTGGTCAAATGTACTTCTAAGTGTCCTTTTTTCAATGACGTAAAATTTAATCTGGGCAAATTAGGTTTACTATATATTTTAGCCATTCTAAATTTTTACGACAATGAGGAATTGTGCTGGAAATAGCTGTTTTTCAAAAAAAGGCACATATTATTTTTTATATGTTTTTAATAGTTTAGGTCAAATGCTTCATTTTAAGACAAAAACAAAATAATTAATTGTTGGTTTTTTTCAAAAAAGGCGTAAGTCCACAATTTTATTACTTTCTTTTTCTATGTATTATGTAGGCGTTTTTTTCTGGTGTAAACGTTACCTTACGTTAAATACTAAGTCTTTAACATCAAAAACGATTTTAATTTTTTTTTAACATAATATGTTTTTTGGTTTTGTTTTTGATCTTAAAAATGCCTGAAAGTTGGTAAACTGTCAGAGTAAGAAACTTTTTTTTTGTTATAAATCTTTTTTTAATTCGCAGCTCAGAGAAAAGTTATCTATGCCGGGGATAAATCCTTAATAAAAATTAATTTAAAAAATATTAATTTATTTAACATACTAATTCTTTATTTACAATTTATTTATGTCTTATTATTATACAAAGCTTATCAAAATCTTTTAAATTTTTGTGAAGCGCATCCATCGCTAAAATATAATGAACTAGTTTTTTATTTGCTTGTATTCCATATGACATTGTTCGGTTAGAACTGTTAAGTTAAAAGTGACAATTTTGTTAACAGTTTGTCTTTTGTTTTACTTCGGCGTTCCCTTTTGGAAAATTGTATAGCGGTTGTGCTTGAAAAAACAAAAACAAAATTTTGTTGGCCCCTTATGGAAAATTGTCAGATAACTAAAAGAACCAAATTAAAACTAATTTTACCTATTACTTTTACCTTTTTGTGTTAAAATATGTTTAGAAGTGAAAAAAAAATAGCGTATGATCCAAGGACGAGGAATATATCTCAATCTCTGCATGCGACCGAGCAACATTATTTCTCGTCCTTGGATCGCAATTTTTTTTCTCTTATAAACATATTTTTAACAAGAAATAAATAATAATGTCATATTAAAAAAATGTCAGGCCAGCATCTTGTCGTATATAACTGGCAGTTGTTTTACCATTGACAGGCCGCGGCATGACGGTTGCCTACACTGTGCGCGCGAAAAAATGTACTTTCCCGCACGCTGCCATGGTAACGTGCGGGAAAGTAAAAAGCTAAGAAATAGGATATTTTGCGGTCAGAAAACTTCATTTGTTTATGTAGAAATGTTAACTTTTCTATTAGATCGTAGAAAAACTTTTTTTGATCTGCGTTATTATGGTATGGTACTTTTTAATTGTAAATCAGTTAGCCTTGGATTGGTTTATGCATGTAATATGTCAAAATACACTAGCGTCTTTTCATAGATAATTGAATTTATCTGATTTATTGTGATTTTTGTTGTTGAAGACTATAATAATATAATGTACTATAATGTAGCTATTTATAATTTCAATGAGCACGAAAATGTTTATTCCTTTTTAGAGAACCCAACAGTTATAAATATATATGAGAATCAAATAGTAGGCTTAGTTAGGTTAACAAAAAAGATGGTACATAATATTTAAATAAAAAAAAATCAAAAGATTTTAATAAAAAAAGAACTTTGTATAATAAATTAAAGTTAAATAATAAGACATAAATAAATTGTAAATAAAA
>OY294044.1:70306059-70338995 GCA_958510825.1 Brachypterus glaber
ATATATATATATATATATATACATATATATATATATATATATATATATAGTTACAGTTTTTCTCCATCTTTTTCTTAAATATTTAAAGGTTTTTAAATCTATATTCACCTTAATGCTCCGTTGTATGCTTCCAGTTTGTTCCCAAGATAGTTTTCAGGGGCTATCCAATAAAGAGACTCAATACCGGGTATCTGGACCGAAGAATACACCGCCTTTTCGTCGGTAACCGGATTACGGATATTGCTCGTTTTTAGATCACCAATCATCCAGTTGGTGAGCGCGTTGAGCTATAATTAAAAAATAGTAGTTAATGATAGAAGTACGAATAATACTGTTATTCAATCCCTTAAAAGATGGCGGAAAGTAAAAACATAAATTCATTGTGCTCCGTTTTAACTAATTTTAAATGTTGTAAAACAAAACAAGTACTAAATTATGTTTGTATAAATTGTTAAAGTATTTATCACAAATCTTCTATAACTAAAATTAGAAGTAAAATCTCGTTTGTTAATGGGTATAAAATTCGTTGTTGTGATAGTACAACCATAAAAGTGGACGAAGAGATTCAAGAAATCTTGGAAAAAACAATAAGTGAATTAACTGAAGATGGTGAACAAAAAACTAAATGTATAGAACAAATTAGAATGGAAAATAAAATATTAGAGAAGGGTAAAAACACGACTCCAGGAAAAGACAACATCACTCTTGAAATACACTCCTTTATTATTAAATTGTACGAATTCTGTCTAAATCACCACTATTTCCCAAAAGAATAGAAAACTGGCTACATTACTGTGATTCTAAAACCAACACAGACCTTCCTAGCCACAAATTACAGACCAATTACCCTACTCTCGACTTTAGGTAAAAATCTTGAAAAGATAATTAAACAAAGAATTGAAGATGCTATTAATGACAAAATACCTAAGTACCTCCAACGTTCAAGCCACCAAACTCAACATAGGAAAATCTACAGCTCTTTTGATAGATGTACAAAAAGCTTTTGACAGCGTTTGGCATAAAGGCGTCTTATTCAAAATGAAAGTACTCGATGTTCCAGATTATCTTATACTTATCACCAAAAGTTTCTTAAAGACAGATACCTACAAGTCAAAATTAATTCCTTTTTTTCTTCTCTTTTTTACTCCGAAACAAGGTGTCCCCAAGGATCCCTATTATCTCCCCTTCTCTACAGTATTTTCTGCTACCATCTCTATAATCCTCATCCTAATTATTTCGATCCCAGTGCTTACATCATTTAATTCGCTGACGACTCTGCACTTATATCCCACAACAAGTCCCTCAAAAAAAACAATGGCTGCACTAGAATTACTGTCAGATCAATCAGCACTTTGGTATCGCAAGTGGAGACAAACTATTAATGCTCGTAAATCACAGCTCACTATCTTTAACCACAATCCTAAACCACATTCTCCTTCCATCTCTCTCAACAATGTAACGTATCCCACCAAAAATGTCAAGTATCTGGGTATGCATCTCGATAGTAAGCTAAACTTCAACTATCGCACAAAATTAGCCAAGGCAGCTACAATCACCAGAGCCAGTCACTTTAGAAGCCTTACCTTCAGGAACCAAGGAATAAGCACACTTACAGCAAGCAGAATTTACAAATCCATATGTAGACCGCTACTGGACTATGGTCATCCGCTTTTCCTCAACTGCAAAAATCCTGCCAAAATGAACTTAAAAGTAGCCGAAACTTCTGCTCTTAGAAAAATCACCAAGCTGAGAAACTCCACTAATCCCCTACAGAATCCACCAAATACTCTCCTACTTGAAATCACCAATACTATTCCCATCCTCACACGTATTTCAACTATATCCTCAAATTTTTGCGAAATCTGACCACAACAGCACCATACTACAACTTTTCTGCATTCCTTATGCTCCGGCGGTTGAAAAATCATTCTATGATATTTTGACAGATCTCAGAAACTAGACTTTTTTTTTAGTATATACACTTTTTTTGCCTTTTGCAATTTTTATTTATTTTTTTTTGCATTAAAAAGTTATTTATTATTTACATATTTTTAAGGACTTACATTTAAAATTTAGATATATACTGGCTGAAGGACTTCGGTCCATGGCCATTTGTATTTTTTTTTTTGGTCTTTAGGAAAATTCCTTTTTAACCAGATACAGTTTATTTATTTTTCAATATACATTATAATATTCGATAAAGACAACACACAACAACCATGCCCTAAGTGGGATTCGAACCCACGATCCCTAGCACCGAAGCCAGATGTGCTATCCACTAGACTGCCGGGATCGACGGCCATTTGTATAATATTGTTATAATAATAATAATAATAATAATAATAATAATACGTCGTATGAAAGCCCTGAAGCCTGAAGAACTGGCAAGATTGGATGCCCAAATTGAAGATAACCTTCCAGAAAACTCTGACATCTGGCATGTTAACAGCGTGGTGTATGAAGCTGCTGCTAGGGTTTCTCAAACTGAGGACCGAAGGGCTCCTCAAGCGGAGAGAGCAGAGCGGCGCATACACAAGATTACATCTAAGATCAAGTCGGCGAGACACCACGCATCTCGTATTCAATGTGTGATGGAATACATAGGAGCCCATAGGCCCTTTACCCCCAAGGTGCGAAAAATAGCTGCTACTCTAAGGCGCCACCATCACACATTAAATCGGGCAGTGTTGCAAACAATTAAGCAACATTGTCTGGATAGGATACGAATGCTAGTGTCTGCAAAGAAGATATTGATGAGGAGGGTAAGGGCTTTTAAGGAAAATAAGCTTTTCCGCGAAAAGCCCTCTCGCCTTTTCCAAGATCCTCCTCGTGTTGTAGAAAATCCGCCGACCGCTGATCGGGTGGAAAATTTCTGGAAGGGAGTCTACGAAGAGGTACATCCAGTCAATTTAAACACTCCAGCCCTGACGCAATTTGAAGCCTTTTGTCAAAGGTTTCAAGAGCCTCATGAAGCGCAACAACCGATTACCACGGAAGAGGTTTGAAGAGCACTTAACGGCTCAAAGAACTTTGCTGCTCCTGGCCCAGATGGCCTCAACAATTATTGGTGGAAAAAACTGCCATCCACCCACCCCCATTTGGCCAGAATATTTAATTAATGGCTGAATGAAGAGCAGCAAATTCCTTCCTGGTTTGTCGAGGGGCGAACAGTGCTTCTCCCTAAGAGCGGAGATTTGTCTGACCCAAAAAACTACAGGCCGATAACATGCTTAAACGCATGTTATAAGATTTTTACAAGGATCTTATATATGCGTATACTCCACGTGGTGAATCCGGTGTTTCAGTCTATCTATGAGCAACGAGGGTCAAAGAAAGGTGTTGCTGGCTGTAAAGAAAACCTGTTAATAGACAGGTGCATCATGCAGGATGCTATACAGTATAAGCGTAACCTTTCAATGGCCTGGATCGACTACCAAAAGGCATTTGATAAAACACCTCACGAGCTAGTTATCCACTTGCTTGAATGCCTTGCGGTACCGGATCCTATAGTGAGATGCATAAAAGATCTGTTGCCTCTCTGGAAAACTCTAAGGAATACCAAAGGATATCACTGCGGCCTCCCAGGATTTATATAGATGACCTTAAGCTTTACGTGTCCGGAGAAAGGGAACTCAAACAAGTCCTTAGAGTGGTTCAGGAGTATAAGCATGCTATCGGCATGAAGTTTGGGATAGACAAATGTGCACTAGTTCATCTCAAGGGAGGGCGATGCGTGAATATCGGAGAAGATGCCCAGCTCGTAGATGGAAGCATCCTGCATCAACTGGGTGTCGGAGAGTCACAACTACCTGGGGGTGGCTCAAAGTCACACACAAGAGGTAGCCACAATAAAAAATGCTCTCCGCGGTAGGTACAGGCACCTACTTCGACAGATCTGGTCTTCAGAGTTGTCGGGGAAGAACAAGGTGTCTGCCACCAACATGCTTGCCGTTCCGATACTTGGTTACTCTTTCGGAGTAATCAAGTGGACTATAGACGAGCTGCTGCAACTCGATAGGGATACACGCAAGATGATGCATCTTCAGAGAAGTCTGCATCCTAAATCGTCCATCCCACGACTTTACATTCCTCGTCAACAGGGTGGTCGTGGGCTCTTGAGTTTGGAGTGTTTACATGATAGAATGGTTCTGGATGGAGCCTGTAAAGTCATCAGGAGTTCGGATCCCCTGCTGCGCATGATTCATGACCATGAAAAAGCAGGGGTTGGAGCGTTTCTTTATAGGGCAGCGACGAAAGCCGCCAATGAACTTGGTCTTGAATTCGACATTAGTAGGGAGCACCAAAACTCAATTACTGAGTTAGAGTGCTCTCGACTAAGGGCCCAGGTCAAATCTACAGAAGCCATGCGACTTCTGCAGATACACGTAGATGAGCCAATGCATGGTCTTTATTTTAAGGCTGTGAGTGACCGTGGCTTATCTCAACGGTTGACCTTCGCATTTCTAAGATCTAATGGGCTAAAGTCAGAGACCGAGGGATTTATTATGGCGTGCCAGGATGGCGTATTTAACACTCTCGTCTACCGTAGTCGCGTTATGGGTATAGCAGTGCCTGATACATCTTGTAGGGCATGTAGAAGATCGCCGGAAACTCTTATGCACTTGCTTTCAGCGTGCTCCACATATGCGGTTTCTGCCTATATCCGAAGGCATAACGCGGCTCTACGAGTGCTTTACTACCACCTTAGACACTCATACGGCATAGACGAACAGCCAGTTCTGCCCTACGTTCCAGAAGAAGTTGAGTCCGTTGTGAAAAATGAGAGGTGCCGTATTTATTGGAACTACTCATTTCCCACTGCCAGGCAAATCAATGCTAATAAGCCTGACATTGTCCTCCTGGATAAACAACTTAAAACTATGTTTGTAGTTGAGTTTTCAGAACCTGCTGAAACAAACATAGTGCGTAAAGAGGAGGAAAAACGGACCAAGTATCATGATCTTCTTTACGAACTCAAAAGGCTCCATCCATTGGTGGTTCTCATTATTGGTTCTCTTGGTGGCATGAGGCAGACGTTTCTATCTGCATTAAAGATCATTCCGGCGTGCTCCAAAGGAGCAGAGTACCTAGCAGCAAATATGCAGAGGGCCGTCATTCTGAGGTCATTGAATCTGCTCAGGACACATACCAATCGGACCCAGTAACCACTTACCTCACGGTGTGGGGAGTGATTGCTGGTTAATTGCCAGCTCGCCTTTTCGTGGTCGGAGGCACGGAAATACAGGCCTGACTGGTATATGCTTAGCATAAAAAAAAAAAAATAATAATAATAATAATAATAATAATAATAATAATAATAATAATAATAATAATAATAATAATAATAATAATAATAATAATAATAAAATAGTACCTATAATTGTATCTGCTACTGGAGTAATATCAAAAAACCTTCAACACCACTTAAAAACACTGGAAATGAATGAAGATCTAGCAAAAACAATACAAAAAATTGCTATACTACAATCGTGTCATATTGTAAGAAAATTTTTAAACAACACTATTAATTAAATAAATAACAATACGGGTGGGTTACGGTGAATTCCCTTCCCGCTCCCACAGAGCCTAATTCCAATACCACCGCGAGGAATAGGTGAATGTTTCCCGGCTTATTGCCGAGAAGTGTATTACGCTAATTCAATAATAATAATAATAATAATAATAATAATAATAATAATAATAATAATAAAAATACAATTCAAGCCATAAATACTTGGGCTGTTCCTGTAATTAAGTATACAGCTGGAATAATTAATTTGACTTAAGCAGATTTGGAGGGCTTGGATAGAAAGACCAGAAAACTAATGTCTATTAATCGAGCTTTGCATCCTCGTAGCAATGTAGATAGAATATACCTACCTCGGTGTGAAGGAGGACGAGGTATGTTACAAATACAACAATCAGTTGAAGAGGAAAAAAAGAGTTTGGCTGAATATCTACAAGACTCCAGCGAAAATTTGTTACAAGAAGTAATAAGGGAAGGTATAATTAAAAATGGCGAAACAAGAAAAAATTATAGAAAAAATCAACTTCAAAATAGAATAGAAAATTTATGCAACAAGCCACTTCATGGACAATATTTCCGAATAATTAAAGAAAAAGCTGATAAAAAGCAAACATGGGAATGGTTGAGAAAAGGAAGTTTGAAAAAAGAGACAGAGGGATATATTCTAGCTGCGCAAGAACAAGCAATTCGTACAAATGCTATAAAAACAAGAATTGATAAAACTTCTAATAATAGTACCTGTAGATTATGCAAAGAATCTGAAGAAACTATTGACCATTGTTAGCTGTTGTAAAAAAATTGCCCAAATTCAAAAAGCTGCTATTTTAGGAACCGCATATATACTTAGGCGATATCTTAATTTTTAATATCTTAAGTCTTAGGCTAAGACCTGATCTAATGTATCTAGTATTTTACTATGTATGAAAGAATAATAATAATAATAATAATAATAATGTACCAGTAAGTCAAAAGGGAATTAACACCAGGAGGGCACTGAATATCATTAAGCCCCCCAAGCACCAAGATCTGGCTCGAGAGGATGTTACGATTCATGATATACTCCCAGAAGATGCCGACATCTGGCGTATTAATTGCGCCTTGTATGAAGCCGCTGAAAGTTTTAATCAGCAAAGGCAACGTGATCCATCGCTATCATTCATACAAAAGGTGGAAGGTAAGATCCGGTCGGCTCGACAACATGCATCCCGTATCCAATGTGTGATAGAATACATAGAGGCCAACAGGCCATTCACGTCTAAAGTGCGACAAATTGCAGCCACCATACGACGCCAACATCACACATTAAACAAGACAGTGTTGAATACAATTAAACATCATTGTCTTGACAGGATACGGATGATAATGATTGTTAAAAAATCACTAGTGAGGCGGGCGAGAACCTTCGAGGAAAACAAACATTTTCGAGAGAAACCTTCTCGCCTGTTTCAACCGCCTCAACAAGTTGTCGAAGATCCACCGACCGTCGATCAAGTTGAAAACTTCTGGAGGGAAATTTATGAAGAAGTTCATCCGCTTAACCGAGATACTCCAGCGCTGGCACAGTTTGAAACATACTGCAGACCGTTTCAACAGCCAGTTGCTGAACCAGATGCACCAAATAAACAAATCACGATGGAAGAAGTTCGGAGAGCCCTTGAGGGTTCAAAGAACTTCGCGGCTCTTGGCCCAGATGGAATTAACAACTTCTGGTGGAAGAAGTTTCCCTCAACCCACCAGCATTTAGCAAGAATCTTTAACTCTTGGCTAAATGGGGAGGAGCCTATTCCTGATTGGTTTGTTGAAGGTCGTACAGTGCTTATCCCGAAGACCGGAGATTTGTCCATGCCAAAAAATTACAGGCCGATAACGTGCTTAAACGCGTGATATAAGTTGTTTACGCGCATCTTATACATGCGAGTACTCCATGCGGCTGACCCAGTATTCCAGTCTATACATGAGCAACGAGGGTCTAAGAGAGGTGTTGCTGGCTGTAAGGAGAACCTGCTGATAGATAAATGTATCACTCAGGACTCCATACAGTATAAGCGGAACCTCTCAATGGCCTGGGTCGACTACCGCAAGGCATTCGATACAACACCACATGAGCTAATTATTTTCTTGCTCAGATGCCTTGGGGTACCAGACCCTATAGTGAGATGCATAGAACAACTCTTGCCACTCTGGAGGACGCGCTTTACCATATCTAGTGGTAAAGTCAAAGTCAAGACAGGGTTGGTGATACTCCTAAGGGTAGTGCAGGAGTACACACACGCTATCGGCATGGAATTTGGCATGGATAAATGTGCACTGGTGCATCTTAAGAGAGGGCGATCAGTAGACTTCGGCGAGGACGCGCAGCTTGTGGACGGAAGCATCCTACATCATTTGGATGCCGGAGAGACGTACACCTACCTGGGTGTCGAACAGCGACATACCCATGAAGTAAGAACTATTAAAGACGCTCTCCGCAGCAAGTACAGACATCGGCTCAGACAAATCTGGTCATCAAAATTGTCTGGAATAAATAAGGTGTCTGCCACAAATATGCTTGCTGTTCCGGTCCTACTTTACTCATTCGGAGTTATTAAGTGGACAGTAAATGAGCTGCGCCAACTCGACGTAAGTACTCGCAAGCTTATGCACCTCTATAGAAGCTTGCACCCAAGATCGTCCGTTCCACGACTGTACCTCCCACGAAATCAAGGTGGTCGTGGACTCTTAGGTTGGGAGTATCTCCACAATAGAGTGGTTTTGGATACAGCCTGTAAAGTCATAAGGAGCAGAGATCCCCTGCTACGCTTGGTCCATGACCATGAAGTAGCAGGTGCTGGAGCCTTCATCTTTAGGGCGGCCACGAGAGCAGTTGATGAACTTGGTCTCATTTTCGACATTGAAAGGGAAACCCAAAACTCGATCACCGAGTTGGGTCCCGTTCAATTAAAAGCCCACATAAAATCTGCCGAGCATTTGATGCTCATGCACATATGGATAAGCCAATGCATGGTGTCTTCTTTAAGACCATAGAAGACCTTGGCTTATCCAAAAATCTGACTTTTGCTTTTTTGAGGTCAAGTGGGCTGAAGTCGGAGACCGAGGGATTCATTCTTGCTTGCCAAGATGGCGTTTTTAACACATTGGTCTATCGGAGCCGCGTTATGGGGTTACAGGTACCTGATATGAACTGCAGGGCCTGTCGGAAAGAGCCAGAGACCATTATGCATTTGCTATCCGCATGTTCAACATATGCGGTCTCGGCATACATCCGTAGATATAACGCGGCCTTACGAGTGTTGTACTTCTTTCTAAGGCACTCGTACGGGTTAGACGAAACGCCAGTGCCGCCCTATGCTCCAGCAGATATTGAGTCCGTGGTGGAGAATGATAGTTGTCGCATTTATTGGAACTATTCATTCCCCAACCTAAGGAAAATACGAGCTAACAAGCCAGATATTGTTCTTCTCGATCATAAATCCAAAACAATGTTCGTTATCGAATTTTCGGCCCCAGCCGA
This sequence comes from Brachypterus glaber, assembly GCA_958510825.1. Classification (NCBI taxonomy): domain Eukaryota; kingdom Metazoa; phylum Arthropoda; class Insecta; order Coleoptera; family Kateretidae; genus Brachypterus; species Brachypterus glaber. The sequence goes on from OY294044.1 coordinate 70,315,098, forward strand.
GAAAAACATTGTTTTGAAGAAGGAGAATAGGCGGACAAAATATCAGGATCTAGTATTTCAGCTCCAGAGACTGTATCCAGGCCACACTATAAAGTTGGTGGTGTTAATTATAGGATCCCTCGGTGGTACAAACGCTAGCTTTCTCTCTGCTTTAAAGACAATACCAGCATGTCGCGATTCGGCTGAAATCTTAGCCGATCGCATGCAAAAAGCAATTATCCTTGGGTCCCTAAATCTACTTGAAGCACATGAGAATCGGTCCCAGTAGCTGCTTACTCCATGGACGTGGAGAGCAGCTATTGGTCTTTCACCAGCTCGTCACCTCGTAGGTGTCGGAACGCGAGGTGATCTGACTGGTTTTAATTTTTAAATAATAATAATAATAATAATAATAATAATAATAATAATAATAATAATAATAATAATAATAATAATAATAATAATAATAATAATAATAATAATAATAATAATAATAATAATAATAATAATAATAATAATAATAATAATAATAATAATAATAATAATAATAATAATAATAATAATAATAATAATAATAATAATAATAATAATAATAATAATAATAATAAAAATAATAATAATAATAATAATAATAATAATAATAATAAAAATAATAGTAATAATAATAATAATAATAATAATAATAATAATAATATTAATAGTAATAGTAATAGTAATAGTAATAGTAATAGTAATAGTAATAGTAATAGTAATAGTAATAGTAATAGTAATAGTAATAATAATAATAAAAATAAAAATAATAATAATAATAATAATAATAATAATAATAATAATAGTAGTAATAGTAATAGTAATAGTAATAGTAATAGTAATAGTAATAGTAATAGTAATAGTAATAATAATAATAATAATAATAAAAATAAAAATAATAATAATAGTAATAGTAATAGTAATAGTAATAGTAATAGTAATAGTAATAGTAATAGTAATAGTAATAGTAATAGTAATAGTAATAGTAATAGTAATAGTAATAGTAATAGTAATAGTAATAGTAATAGTAATAGTAATAGTAATAGTAATAGTAATAGTAATAGTAATAGTAATAGTAATAGTAATAGTAATAGTAATAGTAATAGTAATAGTAATAGTAATAGTAATAGTAATAGTAATAGTAATAGTAATAGTAATAGTAATAGTAATAGTAATAATAATAATAAAAATAAAAATAATAATAATAATAATAGTAGTAATAGTAATAGTAATAGTAATAGTAATAGTAATAGTAATAGTAATAGTAATAGTAATAGTAATAGTAATAGTAATAGTAATAGTAATAGTAATAGTAATAGTAATAGTAATAGTAATAGTAATAATAATAATAATAATAAAAATAAAAATAATAGTAATAGTAATAGTAATAGTAATAGTAATAGTAATAGTAATAGTAATAATAATAATAATAATAAAAATAAAAATAATAATAATAATAATAGTAATAGTAATAGTAATAGTAATAGTAATAGTAATAGTAATAGTAATAGTAATAGTAATAGTAATAGTAATAGTAATAGTAATAGTAATAGTAATAGTAATAGTAATAGTAATAGTAATAGTAATAGTAATAGTAATAGTAATAGTAATAGTAATAGTAATAGTAATAGTAATAGTAATAGTAATAGTAATAGTAATAGTAATAGTAATAGTAATAGTAATAGTAATAGTAATAGTAATAGTAATAGTAATAGTAATAGTAATAGTAATAGTAATAGTAATAGTAATAGTAATAGTAATAGTAATAGTAATAGTAATAGTAATAGTAATAGTAATAGTAATAGTAATAGTAAGAGTAATAGTAATAGTAATAGTAAGAGTAAGAGTAATAGTAATAGTAATAGTAATAGTAATAGTAATAGTAATAGTAATAGTAATAGTAATAGTAATAGTAATAGTAATAGTAATAGTAATAGTAATAGTAATAGTAATAGTAATAGTAATAGTAATAGTAATAGTAATATTAATAGTAATAGTAATAGTAATAGTAATAGTAATAGTAATAGTAATAGTAATAGTAATAGTAATAGTAATAGTAATAGTAATAGTAATAGTAATAGTAATAGTAATAGTAATAGTGAACTTTCACTTTCGGGTTTAGACCGTGTTAATGGATTTGAAAATCCATTAACACGGTCTAAACCCGAAAGTGAAAGTTCTTTATATCTTAATGGCCGTGAAAGCTTAAAATCTAAAATAGTAATAGTAATAGTAATAGTAATAGTAATAGTAATAGTAATAGTAATAGTAATAGTAATAGTAATAGTAATAGTAATAGTAATAGTAATAGTAATAGTAATAGTAATAGTAATAGTAATAGTAATAGTAATAGTAATAGTAATAGTAATAGTAATAGTAATAGTAATAGTAATAGTAATAGTAATAGTAATAGTAATAGTAATAGTAATAGTAATAATAAAAATAAAAATAAAAATAATAATAATAATAATAATAATAGTAGTAGTAGTAATAGTAATAGTAATAGTAATAGTAATAGTAATAGTAATAGTAATAGTAATAGTAATAGTAATAGTAATAGTAATAGTAATAGTAATAGTAATAGTAATAGTAATAGTAATAGTAATAGTAATAGTAATAGTAATAGTAATAGTAATAGTAATAGTAATAGTAATAGTAATAGTAATAGTAATAGTAATAGTAATAGTAATAGTAATAGTAATAGTAATAGTAATAGTAATAGTAATAGTAATAGTAATAGTAATAGTAATAGTAATAGTAATAGTAATAGTAATAGTAATAGTAATAGTAATAGTAATAGTAATAGTAATAGTAATAGTAATAGTAATAGTAATAGTAATAGTAATAGTAATAGTAATAGTAATAGTAATAGTAATAGTAATAGTAATAGTAATAGTAATAGTAATAGTAATAGTAATAGTAATAGTAATAGTAATAGTAATAGTAATAGTAATAGTAATAGTAATAGTAATAGTAATAGTAATAGTAATAGTAATAGTAATAGTAATAGTAATAGTAATAGTAATAGTAATAGTAATAGTAATAGTAATAGTAATAGTAATAGTAATAGTAATAGTAATAGTAATAGTAATAGTAATAGTAATAGTAATAGTAATAGTAATAGTAATAGTAATAGTAATAGTAATAGTAATAGTAATAGTAATAGTAATAGTAATAGTAATAGTAATAGTAATAGTAATAGTAATAGTAATAGTAATAGTAATATTAATAGTAATAGTAATAGTAATAGTAATAGTAATAGTAATAGTAATAGTAATAGTAATAGTAATAGTAATAGTAATAGTAATAGTAATAGTAATAGTGAACTTTCACTTTCGGGTTTAGACCGTGTTAATGGATTTGAAAATCCATTAACACGGTCTAAACCCGAAAGTGAAAGTTCTTTATATCTTAATGGCCGTGAAAGCTTAAAATCTAAAATAGTAATAGTAATAGTAATAGTAATAGTAATAGTAATAGTAATAGTAATAGTAATAGTAATAGTAATAGTAATAGTAATAGTAATAGTAATAGTAATAGTAATAGTAATAGTAATAGTAATAGTAATAGTAATAGTAATAGTAATAGTAATAGTAATAGTAATAGTAATAGTAATAGTAATAGTAATAGTAATAGTAATAGTAATAGTAATAGTAATAGTAATAGTAATAATAAAAATAAAAATAAAAATAATAATAATAATAATAATAATAGTAGTAGTAGTAATAGTAATAGTAATAGTAATAGTAATAGTAATAGTAATAGTAATAGTAATAGTAATAGTAATAGTAATAGTAATAGTAATAGTAATAGTAATAGTAATAGTAATAGTAATAGTAATAGTAATAGTAATAGTAATAGTAATAGTAATAGTAATAGTAATAGTAATAGTAATAGTAATAGTAATAGTAATAGTAATAGTAATAGTAATAGTAATAGTAATAGTAATAGTAATAGTAATAGTAATAGTAATAGTAATAGTAATAGTAATAGTAATAGTAATAGTAATAGTAATAGTAATAGTAATAGTAATAGTAATAGTAATAGTAATAGTAATAGTAATAGTAATAGTAATAGTAATAGTAATAGTAATAGTAATAGTAATAGTAATAGTAATAGTAATAGTAATAGTAATAGTAATAGTAATAGTAATAGTAATAGTAATAGTAATAGTAATAGTAATAGTAATAGTAATAGTAATAGTAATAGTAATAGTAATAGTAATAGTAATAGTAATAGTAATAGTAATAGTAATAGTAATAGTAATAGTAATAGTAATAGTAATAGTAATAGTAATAGTAATAGTAATAGTAATAGTAATAGTAATAGTAATAGTAATAGTAATAGTAATAGTAATAGTAATAGTAATAGTAATAGTAATAGTAATAGTAATAGTAATAGTAATAGTAATAGTAATAGTAATAGTAATAGTAATAGTAATAGTAATAGTAATAGTAATAGTAATAGTAATAGTAATAGTAATAGTAATAGTAATAGTAATAGTAATAGTAATAGTAATAGTAATAGTAATAGTAATAGTAATAGTAATAGTAATAGTAATAGTAATAGTAATAGTAATAGTAATAGTAATAGTAATAGTAATAGTAATAGTAATAGTAATAGTAATAGTAATAGTAATAGTAATAGTAATAGTAATAGTAATAGTAATAGTAATAGTAATAGTAATAGTAATAGTAATAGTAATAGTAATAGTAATAGTGAACTTTCACTTTCGGGTTTAGACCGTGTTAATGGATTTGAAAATCCATTAACACGGTCTAAACCCGAAAGTGAAAGTGTAATAGTAATAGTAATAGTAATAGTAATAGTAATAGTAATAGTAATAGTAATAGTAATAGTAATAGTAATAGTAATAGTAATAGTAATAGTAATAGTAATAGTAATAGTAATAGTAATAGTAATAGTAATAGTAATAGTAATAGTGAACTTTCACTTTCGGGTTTAGACCGTGTTAATGGATTTGAAAATCCATTAACACGGTCTAAACCCGAAAGTGAAAGTTCTTTATATCTTAATGGCCGTGAAAGCTTAAAATCTAAAATAGTAATAGTAATAGTAATAGTAATAGTAATAGTAATAGTAATAGTAATAGTAATAGTAATAGTAATAGTAATAGTAATAGTAATAGTAATAGTAATAGTAATAGTAATAGTAATAGTAATAGTAATAGTAATAGTAATAGTAATAGTAATAGTAATAGTAATAGTAATAGTAATAGTAATAGTAATAGTAATAGTAATAGTAATAGTAATAGTAATAGTAATAGTAATAGTAATAGTAATAGTAATAGTAATAGTAATAGTAATAGTAATAGTAATAGTAATAGTAATAGTAATAGTAATAGTAATAGTAATAGTAATAGTAATAGTAATAGTAATAGTAATAGTAATAGTAATAGTAATAGTAATAGTAATAGTAATAGTAATAGTAATAGTAATAGTAATAGTAATAGTAATAGTAATAGTAATAGTAATAGTAATAGTAATAGTAATAGTAATAGTAATAGTAATAGTAATAGTAATAGTAATAGTAATAGTAATAGTAAGAGTAACAGTAACAGTAACAGTAACAGTAACAGTAACAGTAACAGTAACAGTAACAGTAACAGTAACAGTAACAGTAACAGTAACAGTAACAGTAACAGTAACAGTAACAGTAACAGTAACAGTAACAGTAACAGTAACAGTAACAGTAACAGTAACAGTAATAGTAATAGTAATAGTAATAGTAATAATAATAATAATAATAATAATAAGTGTTAAGTGATGCAAAAATTGTAATAAATTGTTTAAAAATTACAAATAAATAAAAAGTCTTATGGAAAATGGGTTATTGGTATTCAACGCATATTAAGAAATGGAGGCAGAGGAGTCCGTATGGTTTTTCTATAGAAAAAGTTTTAAAATATTTTAGAAAATTTAAGTGTCACAATTTATGCCAGATATCAGAAAATTAAAAGGGAAGCATTAAAACTAAGGAAACATCATTTAGACATTGCACCGAAGCGATTCAAAAGCAACCTAAATATGTCCAGAGTTTGGTATGTGCTGATAGTCAAAGTTTTACCGGAATACAAACAACCTACTCCACTTAAGTAACATTTCTTGGTTATTGCACAGATTAAATTCAAAGCAACCCAAATATGTCTACAAAAGTATGTCCAAAATAATTCAAATGAAAAAATAAATTATAACACTAATTGGACAAAGGATAATTTTTGGAAAAACAACTCCCCAGCGCCAGTCCCTGAGGTTGTTGGTTACAACTTGGAACTGGTACGAAGATCATTATATATTTATATAATCATATGTATTTAATATATAATTGTAAAAATAAAGAAATAATAATAATAATAATAATAATAATAATAAATCTTGGAAAAAATCTTGAGAAGCTAGATATTGAGGAGAATATTATTCAACATCTACAAAGAATAGCAATTTTGCAGACATGCCATATTATTAGAAAATTTATGAACAATTAGGTTTATAGGTGGAGCAGGGTGAATTCCCTTACCACCTTTTTAACACAACTATTCTCTCTTACTTACTCTTCCTTTAATTTTTTTACTATCTACAAAATTTTATATACCAACTTGAGATAGTTTAGTTTTACCAGTTCTAATCTGAGAAAATAATAATAATAATAATAAAGAGAACTGGCAAGGGTGGATGCACAGATTCAGGAGCAACTTCCAGAAAACGCTGATATTTGGCGCATAAATTGCGCTGTGTATGAGGTCGCTCGGGGTATTTCTCAAACCAAGAAATCCGATACCTCTCAAGAAAAGAGGGCAGAGCGGCGAATACAAAAATTAGAAAAGTCCAAACTCCAAAGGTGCGGCAAATAGCAGCCAGTCTAGGGCGCCACCATCACACATTAAATCGAGCAGTTATGCAGACCATCAAACCGCACTGCCTCGATAGGATTCAAATGCTAGTGACTGCACAAAAGTTACAAATCAGGAGGACCAGGGCTTTTAAGGAAAACAAACTTTTCCGCGAAAAGCCCTCCCGCCTGTTTCAAGATCCTCCACGTGCTGTTGATAATCCGCCGACCGCTGATCAAGTGGAATACTTCTGGAAGGGTATCTATGAAAAAGTTCGTCCACTTAATTTAAACACTCCAGCCCTGGCGCAATTTGAAACATTCTGTGAAATATTGCAACATCAGGATGAGCGCCTGCCGATAACCAAGAGGAAGTTCGAAAAGCTCTTGAGGGATCTAAGAACTTTGCTGCTCCAGGCCCAGATGGTATTAACAATTACTGGTGGAAAAAGTTACCATCCACCCACCAACATTTAGCCAGAATATTCAATTCAATGAGGAGCAGCAAATACCTTCCTGGTTTGTCGAGGGGCGAACTGTGTTATTCCCTAAGAACGGAGATTTGTCTGAACCCAAAAACTACAGGCCGATAACATGTCTAATCGCAGGCTACAAGATATTTACAAGAATATTGTACATGCGGGTACTCGAAACAGTGGATCCGATATTCCAAGATATCTATGAGCAACGAGGGTCAAAAAGAGGGGTTGCCGGTTGTATAGAGAACCTGCTGATAGACAGATGCATCACGCAGGACTCTATACAGTACAAGCGTAATCTCTCAATGGCCTGGATCGACTACCTCAAGGCATTTGATACAATACCCCATGAGCTTATCATACACCTGCTCAAATGCCTTGGGGTACCGGATCAAGTAGTGAAATGCATTAAACAACTGTTGCCGCTCTGGAAGACCCGATTCACCATAGGTTCAGGTGAAGCTAAGGTTACCACAGAGTTCGTTACTTTTAAGAGGGGAATATTTCAAGGGGAGTCCTTGAGTCCACTATTATTTTGCATTTCACTACTTCCCCTATCCGTTGTTCTAAGGAATACTAAAGGATACCACTGCGGCACACCAGGAAACCGAAGGTATAAGGTCACACATCTGTTTTATATGGATGACCTTAAATGCTATGCTTCGGGAGAAAGGGAACTCAATCAAGAGTAGTGCAGGAGTACACGCATGCTATCGGAATGGAGTTTGGGGTCAGCAAATGTGAAGTGGTTCATCTCAAGAGAGGACGATGCGCGAATGTTGAGGAAGAAACGCAGCTAGTAGATGGAAGCATCCTACATCAACTTGATGCCGGAGAATCTTATACCTACTTAGATATGGCTCAAAGCCATACTCAAGAGGTATCCGCTGTTAAAGAGATTCTCCGCGGCAAGTACAGACACCGGCTTCGACAGATCTGGTCTTCAGAGTTATCGGGAAAGAACAAGGTGTCTGCTACTTATATGCTTGCTGTTCCAATCTTGACCTACTCCTTTGGGGTAATCAAGTGGTCAATAGACGAGCTGAGACAACTCGACATAGGTACGCGAAAGATGATGCACCTTTATCGAAGCCATCATCCAAAATCGTCCGTTTCACGACTTTACATCCCTCGTTATCAGGGTGGTCATGGACTCTTGGGATTGGAGTGTTTACACGACAAAATAGTCCTGGATGGAGCCTGTAAGTAGTGTTGCCGCCTAAGGCCTATCGTCTCGCTATCGTCTCGTTATCGCTGAACAGAACGATAGCGAGAGGTGGAAAAATATAGTATCGTTGTAACGATAACGAGAGGCCTCTCGCCCGCAACGAGACCGAAGCGAGAGCAATAACTCTCGTACAGTCAGAGACAGTCGAATGTTCAAGTCACCTAAAATCAGATAAAAATATTTGACACAAACGTCATTATTTATTTTTGAATTTAATGATTTTGACACAAACGTCATTATTTATTTTTGAATTTAATGATTTTTAAAATGCAAATATATTCTTTAATATGCATTATGCAGCATATATTTGCCCATTATAAAAGGCATTTATCTTTTAAAATCCTATAGCAGGCAGAAATTGCTTCAAAATTATCCTATTTTTATAGCAGATATAAAAATATGAACTCCTGGCAGTTGCACTAAGTACCTAATTAGGCTTATAGTAAGTATGGTAGTATCTGACTAATACGAGGGGTAATTAAAAAAAAGGCAAAAGGCCAGCGCTAGTAGGACCTGAGTGCTAAAAATCGATTTTAATAGTCTTTATATATTTTGCTTTCCCATTTTTACTTTCTAAACAAAGTGTGATAGAAAAAAAGCAAAAATTTTCTCCCTTTCCTCAAACCGATTTTGCTCAAAAACGAACTTATCGAAGATAGCTCAAAGCGTCCAGACAGACAGACAGACAGACAGACAGACAGACAGACAGACAGACAGACAGACAGACAGACAGACAGACAGACAGACAGACAGACAGACAGACAGACAGACAGACAGACAGACAGACAGACAGACAGACAGACAGACAGACAGACAGACAGACAGACAGACAGACAGACAGACAGACAGACAGACAGACAGACAGACAGACAGACAGACAGACAGACAGACAGACAGACAGACAGACAGACAGACAGACAGACAGACAGACAGACAGACAGACAGACAGACAGACAGACAGACAGACAGACAGACAGACAGACAGACAGACAGACAGACAGACAGACAGACAGACAGACAGACAGACAGACAGACAGACAGACAGACAGACAGACAGACAGACAGACAGACAGACAGACAGACAGACAGACAGACAGACAGACAGACAGACAGACAGACAGACAGACAGACAGACAGACAGACAGACAGACAGACAGACAGACAGACAGACAGACAGACAGACAGACAGACAGACAGACAGACAGACAGACAGACAGACAGACAGACAGACAGACAGACAGACAGACAGACAGACAGACAGACAGACAGACAGACAGACAGACAGACAGACAGACAGACAGACAGACAGACAGACAGACAGACAGACAGACAGACAGACAGACAGACAGACAGACAGACAGACAGACAGACAGACAGACAGACAGACAGACAGACAGACAGACAGACAGACAGACAGACAGACAGACAGACAGACAGACAGACAGACAGACAGACAGACAGACAGACAGACAGACAGACAGACAGACAGACAGACAGACAGACAGACAGACAGACAGACAGACAGACAGACAGACAGACAGACAGACAGACAGACAGACAGACAGACAGACAGACAGACAGACAGACAGACAGACAGACAGACAGACAGACAGACAGACAGACAGACAGACAGACAGACAGACAGACAGACAGACAGACAGACAGACAGACAGACAGACAGACAGACAGACAGACAGACAGACAGACAGACAGACAGACAGACAGACAGACAGACAGACAGACAGACAGACAGACAGACAGACAGACAGACAGACAGACAGACAGACAGACAGACAGACAGACAGACAGACAGACAGACAGACAGACAGACAGACAGACAGACAGACAGACAGACAGACAGACAGACAGACAGACAGACAGACAGACAGACAGACAGACAGACAGACAGACAGACAGACAGACAGACAGACAGACAGACAGACAGACAGACAGACAGACAGACAGACAGACAGACAGACAGACAGACAGACAGACAGACAGACAGACAGACAGACAGACAGACAGACAGACAGACAGACAGACAGACAGACAGACAGACAGACAGACAGACAGACAGACAGACAGACAGACAGACAGACAGACAGACAGACAGACAGACAGACAGACAGACAGACAGACAGACAGACAGACAGACAGACAGACAGACAGACAGACAGACAGACAGACAGACAGACAGACAGACAGACAGACAGACAGACAGACAGACAGACAGACAGACAGACAGACAGACAGACAGACAGACAGACAGACAGACAGACAGACAGACAGACAGACAGACAGACAGACAGACAGACAGACAGACAGACAGACAGACAGACAGACAGACAGACAGACAGACAGACAGACAGACAGACAGACAGACAGACAGACAGACAGACAGACAGACAGACAGACAGACAGACAGACAGACAGACAGACAGACAGACAGACAGACAGACAGACAGACAGACAGACAGACAGACAGACAGACAGACAGACAGACAGACAGACAGACAGACAGACAGACAGACAGACAGACAGACAGACAGACAGACAGACAGACAGACAGACAGACAGACAGACAGACAGACAGACAGACAGACAGACAGACAGACAGACAGACAGACAGACAGACAGACAGACAGACAGACAGACAGACAGACAGACAGACAGACAGACAGACAGACAGACAGACAGACAGACAGACAGACAGACAGACAGACAGACAGACAGACAGACAGACAGACAGACAGACAGACAGACAGACAGACAGACAGACAGACAGACAGACAGACAGACAGACAGACAGACAGACAGACAGACAGACAGACAGACAGACAGACAGACAGACAGACAGACAGACAGACAGACAGACAGACAGACAGACAGACAGACAGACAGACAGACAGACAGACAGACAGACAGACAGACAGACAGACAGACAGACAGACAGACAGACAGACAGACAGACAGACAGACAGACAGACAGACAGACAGACAGACAGACAGACAGACAGACAGACAGACAGACAGACAGACAGACAGACAGACAGACAGACAGACAGACAGACAGACAGACAGACAGACAGACAGACAGACAGACAGACAGACAGACAGACAGACAGACAGACAGACAGACAGACAGACAGACAGACAGACAGACAGACAGACAGACAGACAGACAGACAGACAGACAGACAGACAGACAGACAGACAGACAGACAGACAGACAGACAGACAGACAGACAGACAGACAGACAGACAGACAGACAGACAGACAGACAGACAGACAGACAGACAGACAGACAGACAGACAGACAGACAGACAGACAGACAGACAGACAGACAGACAGACAGACAGACAGACAGACAGACAGACAGACAGACAGACAGACAGACAGACAGACAGACAGACAGACAGACAGACAGACAGACAGACAGACAGACAGACAGACAGACAGACAGACAGACAGACAGACAGACAGACAGACAGACAGACAGACAGACAGACAGACAGACAGACAGACAGACAGACAGACAGACAGACAGACAGACAGACAGACAGACAGACAGACAGACAGACAGACAGACAGACAGACAGACAGACAGACAGACAGACAGACAGACAGACAGACAGACAGACAGACAGACAGACAGACAGACAGACAGACAGACAGACAGACAGACAGACAGACAGACAGACAGACAGACAGACAGACAGACAGACAGACAGACAGACAGACAGACAGACAGACAGACAGACAGACAGACAGACAGACAGACAGACAGACAGACAGACAGACAGACAGACAGACAGACAGACAGACAGACAGACAGACAGACAGACAGACAGACAGACAGACAGACAGACAGACAGACAGACAGACAGACAGACAGACAGACAGACAGACAGACAGACAGACAGACAGACAGACAGACAGACAGACAGACAGACAGACAGACAGACAGACAGACAGACAGACAGACAGACAGACAGACAGACAGACAGACAGACAGACAGACAGACAGACAGACAGACAGACAGACAGACAGACAGACAGACAGACAGACAGACAGACAGACAGACAGACAGACAGACAGACAGACAGACAGACAGACAGACAGACAGACAGACAGACAGACAGACAGACAGACAGACAGACAGACAGACAGACAGACAGACAGACAGACAGACAGACAGACAGACAGACAGACAGACAGACAGACAGACAGACAGACAGACAGACAGACAGACAGACAGACAGACAGACAGACAGACAGACAGACAGACAGACAGACAGACAGACAGACAGACAGACAGACAGACAGACAGACAGACAGACAGACAGACAGACAGACAGACAGACAGACAGACAGACAGACAGACAGACAGACAGACAGACAGACAGACAGACAGACAGACAGACAGACAGACAGACAGACAGACAGACAGACAGACAGACAGACAGACAGACAGACAGACAGACAGACAGACAGACAGACAGACAGACAGACAGACAGACAGACAGACAGACAGACAGACAGACAGACAGACAGACAGACAGACAGACAGACAGACAGACAGACAGACAGACAGACAGACAGACAGACAGACAGACAGACAGACAGACAGACAGACAGACAGACAGACAGACAGACAGACAGACAGACAGACAGACAGACAGACAGACAGACAGACAGACAGACAGACAGACAGACAGACAGACAGACAGACAGACAGACAGACAGACAGACAGACAGACAGACAGACAGACAGACAGACAGACAGACAGACAGACAGACAGACAGACAGACAGACAGACAGACAGACAGACAGACAGACAGACAGACAGACAGACAGACAGACAGACAGACAGACAGACAGACAGACAGACAGACAGACAGACAGACAGACAGACAGACAGACAGACAGACAGACAGACAGACAGACAGACAGACAGACAGACAGACAGACAGACAGACAGACAGACAGACAGACAGACAGACAGACAGACAGACAGACAGACAGACAGACAGACAGACAGACAGACAGACAGACAGACAGACAGACAGACAGACAGACAGACAGACAGACAGACAGACAGACAGACAGACAGACAGACAGACAGACAGACAGACAGACAGACAGACAGACAGACAGACAGACAGACAGACAGACAGACAGACAGACAGACAGACAGACAGACAGACAGACAGACAGACAGACAGACAGACAGACAGACAGACAGACAGACAGACAGACAGACAGACAGACAGACAGACAGACAGACAGACAGACAGACAGACAGACAGACAGACAGACAGACAGACAGACAGACAGACAGACAGACAGACAGACAGACAGACAGACAGACAGACAGACAGACAGACAGACAGACAGACAGACAGACAGACAGACAGACAGACAGACAGACAGACAGACAGACAGACAGACAGACAGACAGACAGACAGACAGACAGACAGACAGACAGACAGACAGACAGACAGACAGACAGACAGACAGACAGACAGACAGACAGACAGACAGACAGACAGACAGACAGACAGACAGACAGACAGACAGACAGACAGACAGACAGACAGACAGACAGACAGACAGACAGACAGACAGACAGACAGACAGACAGACAGACAGACAGACAGACAGACAGACAGACAGACAGACAGACAGACAGACAGACAGACAGACAGACAGACAGACAGACAGACAGACAGACAGACAGACAGACAGACAGACAGACAGACAGACAGACAGACAGACAGACAGACAGACAGACAGACAGACAGACAGACAGACAGACAGACAGACAGACAGACAGACAGACAGACAGACAGACAGACAGACAGACAGACAGACAGACAGACAGACAGACAGACAGACAGACAGACAGACAGACAGACAGACAGACAGACAGACAGACAGACAGACAGACAGACAGACAGACAGACAGACAGACAGACAGACAGACAGACAGACAGACAGACAGACAGACAGACAGACAGACAGACAGACAGACAGACAGACAGACAGACAGACAGACAGACAGACAGACAGACAGACAGACAGACAGACAGACAGACAGACAGACAGACAGACAGACAGACAGACAGACAGACAGACAGACAGACAGACAGACAGACAGACAGACAGACAGACAGACAGACAGACAGACAGACAGACAGACAGACAGACAGACAGACAGACAGACAGACAGACAGACAGACAGACAGACAGACAGACAGACAGACAGACAGACAGACAGACAGACAGACAGACAGACAGACAGACAGACAGACAGACAGACAGACAGACAGACAGACAGACAGACAGACAGACAGACAGACAGACAGACAGACAGACAGACAGACAGACAGACAGACAGACAGACAGACAGACAGACAGACAGACAGACAGACAGACAGACAGACAGACAGACAGACAGACAGACAGACAGACAGACAGACAGACAGACAGACAGACAGACAGACAGACAGACAGACAGACAGACAGACAGACAGACAGACAGACAGACAGACAGACAGACAGACAGACAGACAGACAGACAGACAGACAGACAGACAGACAGACAGACAGACAGACAGACAGACAGACAGACAGACAGACAGACAGACAGACAGACAGACAGACAGACAGACAGACAGACAGACAGACAGACAGACAGACAGACAGACAGACAGACAGACAGACAGACAGACAGACAGACAGACAGACAGACAGACAGACAGACAGACAGACAGACAGACAGACAGACAGACAGACAGACAGACAGACAGACAGACAGACAGACAGACAGACAGACAGACAGACAGACAGACAGACAGACAGACAGACAGACAGACAGACAGACAGACAGACAGACAGACAGACAGACAGACAGACAGACAGACAGACAGACAGACAGACAGACAGACAGACAGACAGACAGACAGACAGACAGACAGACAGACAGACAGACAGACAGACAGACAGACAGACAGACAGACAGACAGACAGACAGACAGACAGACAGACAGACAGACAGACAGACAGACAGACAGACAGACAGACAGACAGACAGACAGACAGACAGACAGACAGACAGACAGACAGACAGACAGACAGACAGACAGACAGACAGACAGACAGACAGACAGACAGACAGACAGACAGACAGACAGACAGACAGACAGACAGACAGACAGACAGACAGACAGACAGACAGACAGACAGACAGACAGACAGACAGACAGACAGACAGACAGACAGACAGACAGACAGACAGACAGACAGACAGACAGACAGACAGACAGACAGACAGACAGACAGACAGACAGACAGACAGACAGACAGACAGACAGACAGACAGACAGACAGACAGACAGACAGACAGACAGACAGACAGACAGACAGACAGACAGACAGACAGACAGACAGACAGACAGACAGACAGACAGACAGACAGACAGACAGACAGACAGACAGACAGACAGACAGACAGACAGACAGACAGACAGACAGACAGACAGACAGACAGACAGACAGACAGACAGACAGACAGACAGACAGACAGACAGACAGACAGACAGACAGACAGACAGACAGACAGACAGACAGACAGACAGACAGACAGACAGACAGACAGACAGACAGACAGACAGACAGACAGACAGACAGACAGACAGACAGACAGACAGACAGACAGACAGACAGACAGACAGACAGACAGACAGACAGACAGACAGACAGACAGACAGACAGACAGACAGACAGACAGACAGACAGACAGACAGACAGACAGACAGACAGACAGACAGACAGACAGACAGACAGACAGACAGACAGACAGACAGACAGACAGACAGACAGACAGACAGACAGACAGACAGACAGACAGACAGACAGACAGACAGACAGACAGACAGACAGACAGACAGACAGACAGACAGACAGACAGACAGACAGACAGACAGACAGACAGACAGACAGACAGACAGACAGACAGACAGACAGACAGACAGACAGACAGACAGACAGACAGACAGACAGACAGACAGACAGACAGACAGACAGACAGACAGACAGACAGACAGACAGACAGACAGACAGACAGACAGACAGACAGACAGACAGACAGACAGACAGACAGACAGACAGACAGACAGACAGACAGACAGACAGACAGACAGACAGACAGACAGACAGACAGACAGACAGACAGACAGACAGACAGACAGACAGACAGACAGACAGACAGACAGACAGACAGACAGACAGACAGACAGACAGACAGACAGACAGACAGACAGACAGACAGACAGACAGACAGACAGACAGACAGACAGACAGACAGACAGACAGACAGACAGACAGACAGACAGACAGACAGACAGACAGACAGACAGACAGACAGACAGACAGACATACAAACAGACAGACAGACCGTCAGACCTACAGACCGACAGACAGACGGATATATTTTTTTTTGCTTATTTTGATTTTTCTCCATGCTTCAGGAAAAAAATAAGATGTTTTAGGTAAAAAAATGTATGCTTTTTTTCTTTCACAATACTTTCTTTGTGCGAAAGTAAAAATAGGAAAGCAAAATATATAAAGACTATTAAAATTGATTTTTAGCACTCAAATCCTACTAACAGCAGCTCTGGCCTTTTTGCCTTGTTTTAAATTACCCCTCGTATTAGTCAGATACTACCGTACTTACTATAAGCCTAATTAGGTACTTAGTGCAACTGCGAGGAGTTCATATTTTTATATAGGCTATAAAAATAGGACAATGTTAAAGCAATTACTGCTTGCGATACTATTTAAAAAGATAAAAGCCTTTTATAATGGTCACATATATGCAGCAAAATATCATTTTACGAAGATATATGCATTTTAGTAATTTATGACATATTCTTTTTAAATGTGACATTTGAGTCAAATTCATTTAACTAATATTAGATGGCTGAAATATTCAACTTTTACGGTGGAACGATAAGTATTGTTATCGCGAGAGGTAGGCGATAACGAGAGGCCCCTCGTTATCGTTTGTGCGAGACGATAATTTTTGAAATATCGCATCGTAGTTACGATACGAGAGGTATTTATTGGCGATAACTATCGCTTTAGGCGGCAACACTACCTGTAAGGTGATCAGGAGTTCGGATCCCCTGCTTCGCATGGTTTGTAATCATGAAAAAGTGGGGGTTGGAGCATTTTTGTTTAGGACAGCTACGAAAGCCGCCAATGAACTCGGTCTCACCTTTGACATCCAAAGGAGGATTCAGAATTCCTTAACCGAACTGGATCCTTCTCCATTAAAAGCCCAAGTCAAGTCTGCAGAAGCCATGCGACTTCTGCAAGCACATGTGGATAAGCCGATGCACGGTCTCTATTTCAAGGCGGTCGAAAACATTGGATTATCCAAACGATTGACTTTCGCATTCTTATACTCTAGTGGGTTAAGGTCAGAGACTGAGGGATTTATAATAGCGTGCCAAGATGGTGTATTTAACACCCTAGTCTACCGTAGTCGCCTTATGGGTATAGAGGTCCCTGACACAAGTTGCAGGGCGTGTCGAAAGGCGCCGGAGACTTTGATGCACTTACTGTCAGCGTGCTCGACTTATGCCTTCTCCGCCTATATACGACGACATAACGCGGCCTTGCGAGTGCTTTACTTTCACCTAAGGCACTCGTACGGTATTGACGATACACTCGTACTGCCCTATGCTCCAGACGATATTGAGTCCGTTGTGGAGAATGAGAGGTGCCGAATTTATTGGAACTACCCATTCACCAACCTCAGGCAAATAAGATTCAATAAGCCTGATGTAGTCCTCCTCGATAAAGATCTTAAGACAATGTTCGTTATTGAATTCTCGGCTCCTGCCGAAACGAACATAGTCTTAAAAGAGGAGGAAAAACGGACAAAATATCAAGACCTGCTTTTCGAATTCCGTAGGCTCAACCCGGGTTATTCTGTTAAGCTTGTGGTCCTCATTATTGGTTCTCTTGGTGGTACAAGGCAAACATTTCTCTCTGCACTTAAGACCATACCGGCATGCTCCAAAAGAGCAGAGCTCTTATCCGGAAATATGCAAAAGGCAGTTATTCTGGGATCACTGAATATACTCAGAGCACATGAAAATCGGACCCAATAATTACTTACCTCACGGTGTGTGGAGTAGTTATTGGTTTTGCTGGATCGCCTGCTCGTGAAGTCGGAGATACGAGCGGGGCCTGACCAGCGGATGCTTTACGTTAAAAATAATAATAATAATAATAATAATAATAATAATAATAATAATAATAATAATAATAATAATAATAGGGCGGCCACGAGACCAGTCGATGAACTTGGTCTCATTTTCGACACTGAAAGGGAAACCCAAAACTCGATAACCGAGTTGGGTCCCGTTCAGTTAAAAGCTCACATAAAATCTGCCGAGCATTCGATGCTCAAACAGTTACATATGGATAAGCCAATTCATGGAATCTCCTTTAAGACCATAAAAGACCTTGGCTTATCCAAGAAAATGACTTTTGCTTTTTTGAGGTCAGGTGGGCTGAAGTCGGAGACCGAGGGATTCATTCTTGCTTGCCAAGATGGCGTTTTTAACACATTGGTCTACCGAAGCCGCGTTATAGGTTTACAGGACCATTATGCATTTGATATCCGCATGTTCAACAATGCGGTCTCGGCATACATCCGTAGACATGACGAGGCCTTACGAGTGCTGTACTTCTTTCTCAGGCACTCGTATGGGTTAGACGAAACGCCAGTGCCGCCCTATGTTCCAGCAGATATTGAGTCCGTGGTGGAGAATGATGGTTGTCGCATTTATTGGAACTATACCCCCACCCTAAGGCACAAATAATATCGCAGGTACCACGTCACTAAATTTAACTTCAAATGAAAGCGTCAATAAGGTGAACGACCCGACTGAATTTCAGAAGACTGATAAGAATAAAGTAAATAATCCTAAGACAGTTCGACAAAGTTGTATACAAACAAATACTGCTGCTTACTGATGAGAATTATTATAGTTTAAATCGTCAATTACGTTACTTAACAAATCCTAATGAACAGGTAACCTTGTTTAAAAAACCTGGGGCCTTATTAGATCAAGTCATAGATAATGTTCAAGATTTAATTAGTAAATTCACATTGTATGACTGTGTTTTGATAATAGGGGGCTTAAATGACATTCAAAATACCAAAACCCCTTATTTTAAACTTCTATCTCAAAGACTTAAATTGTGTTCACATACAAATGTTATATTTTTTTCAATACCATATTTTAAAGACTATAAAAATAATAAATTAAAAAACGGACATATTTTAAAATACAAAAGGTACTTAAATAACTTTTTAGGCAAAATTAATAACTATACGGAAGTTATTTTGAAACTAATATTAATAAGGGTAAAATTTTAGGTAAAAACATTGCATCTAATTTAATTAAAGTTATCCGCAATAATAAATATTGTCATAAAACTTGTAAAATTTGTAAGTTTAAATAATACAATGCCTCTTCCGAACAGTATTAATTTGGTCGTATCCGAAGAGATGCAAAATACGAGTATTATATCAATATTAAGTAATACTAGTTTGGTTGTGTCCGATGATATGCACAGTAATAATGTTACATCATTATCAAATATTCTTAGTTATAACGATTCTCTTTCCCAGGTGATGCATAATAATACTGTTACGCCTAATAATGAAGTTACGAGTAATAATTCTAATCCATTTGTTGATAATTCTTTTTTATAAATAATTCCTCCATTAATATTTTCCATGTGAATTTGAAAGGATTTTTGTATAAATATGATCCATTAGATGTGTTTTTAGCTACTCAAAATACACAAATCCTATGTCTTACAGAACACTGGAACTTGGAGAATAGTGTAGATAGTTTATATTTGCCAAATTTCACACTTCAATCCCACTTTTGTAGAAAGAAATCTATCCATGGTGGATCCGCAATTTTTACTAAAACTGAACATCCTGTTGAAGAGTTAAATTATTTTTGTGAATTATCTAAGGAAGGACATATTGAGGTTTCTGCGATTTATTTGATGATTTACAATGTTAAAATATGCGTCGTATCTGTGTATAGACCATGTTCAGGTAATACTACTATATTTTTTGACACATTCACTCAAATTCCTAATTTGACGTGCAATAAGTTTAAGCATTTAGTTCTTTGTGGTGACTTAAATATTAATTTAAATAATACGAGGGGTGATTTTAAGGTCTTAGGGAATGTTCAAGTATTACGTAACGCAAATTTTGATCATTTTGGACCCCACCCCCCGTAACGCTATTCTCCTATATCATTAACATGGGCGTAACACTCCAAAATGACCCCCCCCCCCTAAGAGCGTTACGTAATACTTGATCGTTTCCTTATTAGATATTTTTGATTCTTTTAATATTGTCACGAATACGGGGTTCTTCTTGTCACGAATAATGGTCTTCCTCTCCATTTTGCTGGATACGGGTTTTGGGGTTGGGGTAATTAAACTCTTATTTATAAAATTTAACTCTTCTTACTACTAGGTTTGGGAGATGTCAGTTTGCCCAATGGGCACTGCCTACTTTGGGGACTATCACTATTCAATCTGATAATCTAATTTTCTAATTCCCCTCATTTGATCTAAGTATCGTATTTATACCAAGATGTTTTACAAAAAAACCTAGTTTATTTCATTTCAATGCTAGTTTACAATAACACTAGAATGCTTGGTGTGCAAAACATCTGTATGTAATACAAGGTACTAATTTATAAATAATAAAAAAATTGTTTTATTAAATTTAGGTAAAGCCTGTATGGCTACCTAGCCAACTCTTGACAATATCAAATTAGGCACCAAATTCAATACTAGAATTATTACATATGCGAATGGTCAAATCAGTAAAACTAGTATTGACTTCATGGTTACAAATATTTCTTCAAGATTTTATAGTGTTATTTATCCCAATATTGCTGACCACTTTTGTCACATATTTTCTGCTACGATACCAATGTCAAAGCAAAGTTGTAAGCAAAGTAACACTGTAATAAAATGTAGAAAAACTAGTGACAGCAGTATAGAGGAATTTAAAATACGTTTAAAAATGATATTGTGGAGTGAAATTTATGAGCTAGGCATTGGAGAGGCCTTTGATTGTTTTTTTTTTCAAACGATAAAATGGTGTTTTGATGTTTCCTGTCCAGTTCTTAATAAAAAAGTTTTACCTTATCTTAAAAATGATAAGTGGTGGTTAAGTCAGACTATCATTAATGAAGGAATTCAGTTAAAATTTATGTTCAGACTTTTATGCCAAAATAAAGTTAATTCGAAATTTTACAATACTTTTAAAAACAAATATAGATTTAATATTAGAAATTCCAAAAAGGAATACTACTCTTTAAAAATCAATACTAGTAATAATAAACAAAAAACTACTTTATTAACAATAAATTAGGTCGTAAGAAAAAAAGCGGGGAAATTTAAAAATCTCCTATGATTCTAAATTAATTGAAAATGAGCTAGATATTGCCAATGTATTCGGGTCAGTTTTTGCTAATATAGCTGAGGAAACTAGAAATAATCATTTTGAATTTAACTTATCTCTTCCGTGTACATTTCCAAATCAACAATTTACCTTTTCTTTTATATCAAGACCTGTGCAAGAATGGGAAGTTAAAAATAAAAATTCCTGTGGAGAAGATGGCATGTCAATAAAAGTAGTTAGTAAAATTTTAGATTTAATTATTAAACCTTTTAATTTTCTCATAAATCAATCTATAAAACATGGTCATTTCCCAAATATTTTTTAAACAGGTTTGATAACGCCCCTACATAAAAAAGGTAGTACTGAAAATGTAGATAACTATAGACAAATATCTATTTTAAGTTCTTTCTCCAAGGCTTTGGAAAAAATTGTATTTAAACAAATTAAATATTATCTAGAGGACAACAGTATCAGCATCAGAATCACAGCATGGTTTTTGCGAAGGAAAATCCACGGAAAC
Source organism: Brachypterus glaber (assembly GCA_958510825.1). Lineage (NCBI taxonomy): Eukaryota > Metazoa > Arthropoda > Insecta > Coleoptera > Kateretidae > Brachypterus > Brachypterus glaber. Next base: position 70,337,713 of record OY294044.1, read on the forward strand.
AGCCTCATGCCAGCTTTTAAATTTTGTTTATTTATAGCTAGACCTTAATAAGTGTGTTGTATGCGTTCGACACAGTATGTCCGGATTTGTTGGATATTTGTAGTTGGGTCTATTCTTATATTAAATTTCGAAAACTAATCATTAATTTAAATGGAAGAATAAGATCAAACATATTTTTCGCTAAATTAGGAGTTTCACAAGGCTCTATTACTCTCTATTATTTTTGACTTATATCAATGATCTTCCTGATTATATCAGAAATTCTTTTGTTGTCATATTTGCTGATGATACGACAATACTCATTTTATGTACCTGTCCTTTGGAGTTATATAATATTATAATTAACGTTATAAACGACTTTGAGTCATGGTGTCAACGTAACAAACTTATTCTTAATAAATCCAAAACTGTGGCATTAAACTTTTTTAAAGGGAAAATCTTCCTGAAAATTTTGTTATACCTGGTTTGAGATTTAGTTCAACTACTAAATTTCTTGGTACAGTGTTTGATGAAAATCTTACCTGGAATAATCATATTGACGTAGTTTGTAAAAAACTAAATTGCCCATATTTTGGCATTGTTAAGTTAAAAAATGATTTGAGCGAATCCGGTATGCTCAATATGTATTTTGCCTTAGCCTATTCCCACTTATCATATAATATAATGTGTTGGGGTAAGGCTACTGAAATTGACAGTGTTTAAAGGACAAAAGCGACTAATTAGGATGAAAATAAAGTTTAGTGCCTTATAGACGGCAAACTATTAAAATCTATAAATAAATTGCACTGATCTACTACAGAATTTTCACAATCAATGAGAAAATCCCTACCAAAATGTCATATAGCAGCTATTTCACGCTTTTTTGCGATCATCAGTGAGCATATATTGGTATGGTGGCTTTCGCACTGACTGTTGAAAATTTTAAATACCTATCAAAAATAAGTATAACTGTATTGAGAGCGTACAAATTGGTGGCGCCATCTAATGTTTGCACTAAAGTACTACACATTAGATGTTGGCAGACCTGTAATCTGATAAGAATTATCTATATCTAGATACACACGCGGACAAAAAATTTGTCTCGAAGCCAGCACCTAGTACCGACACGGCAAATCAAATTATAAATGATAATAAAGTTTAGTGCCTTATAGACGGAAAACTATTAAAATCTATAAAGAAATTGCACTGCTCTAATACAGAATTTTCACAATAAATGAGAAAATCCCTACCAAAATGTCATATAGCTGCTATTTCACGCTTTTTTGCGATCATCAGTGAGCATA
>OY294044.1:70339195-70364722 GCA_958510825.1 Brachypterus glaber
ATTCACATCTAAATGTATAAGTATGGCGATCGTGGCGCTTTTCGGTGGAATTTTCGTGAACTAGTCTGTATAAAATGTATAAGTATATCGTAGTTTTGGCCTCCACACGAAATTTCGCCTAAACATGCTGGCAAAATTTCAGTGGGGATACGTATTGGACTCCGGGTTCGACGTATTGGGTTCTGTTTTGGAGCCGTAAGCGTCGGTGGTATATATACTTCGGAGGCGTATAAGTCTATTTGATATATATATATATATATATATATATATATATATATATATATATATATATATATATATATATATATGTATATATAATATAACTGGTCGACAAAAAAAATCTATGGCTCCTTTGTTAAGTTTGATTCGGGATTCTGAGATAAATGCTTTTTTGACAAAAAAGTTAAATATCGTTGTTTTGGGCCCTAATTTTTTTTCCACAAACAATATACATCAATAAGATGCAGTTTTTTACTCAGATTTTAAAAGTATTTTGTTTTTTAGTTGTTTAACGGTTTTTTTTTACCTAATTCTTTTACCTAATTCTCTACAAAACATGTCCTATGCATTATTGTGCTACGGCTAGGATTATTTGACGTAGAGGCAAGAAAACGAAAAAAATAAGAAAAATACGGTACAGTTTAACTCGCAACTGACCATTTTTTTGAGGGAAAGTTGATGGGAAATTATTATTCTATTTTTCGGCTAATGTCCCTAAATTTTGCGGTATATTTTTAAGTTTTTTAAAAGCATTTTTGTTAAAATAAATTGCTAAAAAGAAGTAAATTTGATATTAACCCTATGTCCTATGAGTCCCCAGTGACAGAAGCCCCTGAGCCGGGCCTGATATTGATTAAAAAAACTTATATAAGATTATTTTATATTTCTAAATTTCAGTTTAATTTAAAAAATAGCAATAGTTACTGTTACAGTTAACTTACGCCTATGCCCTAGAGGTAACTGCCCTTAAACCGGACCTGATAATCACTAAAAAAGTAATAATAATTTTATATATCTAAATTAAAATTTTTGACATCAAATTTGGATATACCGACCACAAAAACCCATAAATACAATTTTTTTTGTTTAAAAGGTTCGGTCGCCATATTGGATTCGCCATTTTAAATTTTCAATTTTTGACATCAGATTCAGATTTTTTGACCCCAAAAACCCTAAGTGGTTTGGAGTTAAGAGGTTTTGTTTTATTTTGATATTCGAATAAATTTTTTGAAAATTTATTATATCTAGCCAAGTGCGCAAAACAGTGCACAAAAGTGGGTAAAGTTTGCGCCTACTATGAAAATTGTATTTCTTATTGCCTAATAAATACTTCACATGTATAATTTTTTCCTTTGTAAGTTGTAATTTTGACCTTTTTTTCTGACTTGAAAAAAAGTACTTTTCTGATTTTAACCCACATACGTATATGAAAATTATTAAAAGATAACTTAAATTACTAAGTTTGCATCTAAGTATTCATTAACAGAATAAAAAAGAAATGTATCAATATTTTGGCAGACTAACATCTCTACTCTAAATTTCTCTACTCCCTAACATCCCTACTCCATAACATCCCTACTCCACAACAACTCTACTCCATAACATCCCTACTCCACAACAACTCTACTCCGTAACATCTCTACTCCATAACATCTCTACTCCGTAACAACTCTACTCCACACTATATGCAATTTATTAGCCACTTAATAATAAATGAGTTCAAAGAACAAAGAATCTTCTTCTTCTAGATTATTTTATTTTTTTCCTAGAAAACGTTTATCTTTAAATGTAAATCTAGAACAATCATAAATGTATTATTCTAAAAGCAACAATGACCGCGTACTCTTAACATGCACTAATATGTAAGTAATTAATAAACTGAATTCATGTTTGACAGTGACTTAGCAAGACAAATATTCTTTTGAGTTAAGACAAGTGGCTAATCGAGTGTCTATAGTGTGGAGTAGAGTTGTTATGGAGTAGAGATGTTATGGAGTAGAGATGTTACGGAGTAGAGTTGTTGTGGAGTAGGGATGTTATGGAGTAGGGATGTAAGGGAGTAGAGAAATTTAGAGTAGAGATGTTAGTCTGCCAATATTTTTTTTAACTTGTTTCTAAATTTTTTTAAAGTTACATTTTTAAAATTTTGCAGTAACTTGTTATATAAAACAGAGCCTATATAATAGGGGTTACATTTATACAGTGTAAGTCGATGAGCTTCATTTTGTAAAGAAACGCCATGGCGTGAATGATTTGAATGAAATTCTTTAGCGTATTTAGATTTTGAAAATTATCGTGAATAAAACATAACAATTCTAAAATATATATGCAGGGAAACGTTAAAATATTATTACTTCGGAAAACGTCTTTGCAACTGGCATTAAACCCTAAATTAAGAATATACCTTATAGCTATTTTTTGTAAGGTTAGTATACGCAGTGGATGCGTTTCCCCAACGTAATATTGTATATCTCATTCGCGACTCAAGTGTGAAAAGTAAGGAAAGAGCCGATTTTCTACTTACTGTTAATCTCAACTGTTTTAAGGCTTAACAAATGCTTGTAATTTTTTTACATACACTATTTATATGATTTTGCTAACATAAGGGCCTAACCCTCATTTTTTGAGAAATTCGGCTTTTGCTTGAAACGAATACTACTTAACGTACTTTATCGCTCTAGTCAATAAAAATTCCTAATATGTAACTAGAAGTGGCACAAAAATTCATTGGAAAATAAGGTTAGAGGTGCAAATTTTAATAATTTGTTTTTTTGCCCCAACCAAATATTTACCGTTAACTATTCTTAATTAAAAAGGTTATTAACCTATTTAAAACTAGAAAAGACAAGATTTTATAAAAAAAAACAATCTTATAAAAAACATCTGGGTAAGGTTTTTCTAATAATTTGCTTTTATTGCCCCACCCAAATATTAACTATTCTTGATTAAAAAAGGCGTATGAACCTATTTAAGACTAGCGAAGAGAAGATTTTATGCAAAAACACCTTATAAGAAATGTGTGGGTTAGGCCCTTTTGATAATTAAGGGTATTGTTTAGGCCCTTATTTTAAGTTTTTAAGTTTTTACATAAAACAATGTAAACAATCAAACACTATTAAAATATAATTAATATTAGGTATAAATATCATTAGAAAAAAAAATTAATCATATTTTTGCTTCTCCTGTAAAATAGGCCCTTATGTTAGTTGCACTCTTCATATATCTATCTCAATACCAAGCAATTTAAAATTCAACACTTGTTTTAAGTTTACATTGTTTATGGTTATTAAATGACTATAGTTGTATTGTTGAGCTGTTGAAAAGAATTGCATAAAAAAAAAGATTTTTCTGCAGTCTAATATTAAATGTAATATTACACTGTTTGAACAAAAATAAGTGTATAATTTGTTGAGCTCAATTTAAATTATATTAATTAGGTTTTGTATATCAGAATGAGCAGCCAAAAGGTAATTTCATCTACAAAACAGACAAATGTGAAATTTATTATGCTTTTAATGTTATTTAGACATAGTGAAAATAAAAGAGGGGCCAAAGTGCTGCCTTGAGGCACTCCATCTTCTATACCTATTAAGAAAATCTTGGTTAGAGTTATTAAAAACAATAAACTGGCGTCTTAGAGATAAACAAGACTATGAGATCATAACATTTTCCACGCGTAGGCCTAGTTTCTGAAATTTTGCAAGACTTTTTTCATAATTTACGCAATGAAATGCTTTGCTTAAATCAAGAAAAAAGGCTATGACTTTTTTATTTTTGTCTAGAATTTTGTAAATAAAATTTAGATTGCTACGCTGTTGTCTTCGATTTCTTATTTGTAAAACCATGTTGTTCTTGGATTAGGATATTAAATTTTTGTAGAAATTCTATAATCAGATTTTCCAATAATTTTTCAATTATTTTTAAAAAAATTGAAAGGAGGGCAATAGGTCTGTAATTAGTTAATATTTTACTACAACCTTTTTTATAAAGAGGCAGTATTTTGGCAATTTTTAACAAGTCAGGAAAAACGCCGCAATTAAAACATTCATTTACAATGTACAGTAGAGGTGTTAAAATAAAATTTGCACAACTTTTTAAGACTTTACTTTAATTATAACTAAGAATTTTTGGATCTAAATGTGGTCTGCAAAAGCGAAATATGTGAGTCATAACATATATAAAAAATAACAGCATGGCCTACCTGTGGATCCTGGCAGGTTACACTCGCATTTGATGCAGGGCGATTTTGCGTCCGCCTGGATATCCTGTGGACGGTAGTAGCCGGGAATGCATATTTCGCAGTTTATGCCTGTCGTATAGTCCTGAAATTAAAGTAAGTAATTTAGTTATTATACTAATCACGCTAGAATAATATTATAAGGTAGTTTCGAATTTTCAAAAAAAATCAAAAATCGTCCTAGATAAAAATTTTTTGGATATAAAGTTTCATGGAAAAATAAGCAACTTTTTTTTAAATATCCGTCCATCTGTCCGTTTCTTTGTTCGTCTGATGTCACAATTTTTGTGAACACTATAACTCAAGAACGAATAATCCGATCGACTTGAATTTTTCAGGAAAAATCAAGTTCTATGAAGAAATATCTCTATTGTTGTTGAAAGTAATCCCCCAAAAACAAAAAAGTTATTTTAAACTTAAAAAAAAATCAAAAAAAGTTGAAAGAAAATTCCGATCAACGTTTTTTTTTCATCAATCAAAAAAAAATAATTTTTTTTGAATTTTTTTTATTTTTTTTTTCCGTAATTTTTTGTTTTATTAAAAAAGATATTTTTTTAAGAAAAAAATATTTGTTTTTGTTTTTTTTTTTTGAAAATTATTTTTTTTAAGTATTTGGGAAATGCAGTATACCATTTACTGTGAATAATATACAATGTACAATGTATAATGGAATGAGTAGCATTACATATCTTCACGGCTTGTTTAAAATTTACTGTAAATATATCAAAAATAAAATTGATTGGATATTGTCAAGATCTAGATAATTCAGCAAAAAATAATAAATTAAATTAATATTTTTTAAATTATAATAATCTACTTATTTGTCCTAAATTAATTATTGCAAGTTATAAATTTAAGTAGATTATTAAACAGAATTATTTATAATAGTCTCACGAAATGTCGTTAAATTGTTTATAAACATCACTCGAAACGGTGCCAAATTATTTGAAACAATTGCTTAATCTGCACTACACAGGTAAATCGATTTTGATTTATAAGCATGATTGTTATTATAAACAAATGTTGTATAATAAGCATTTAACAGTATAAAACTCTTCTCCGGATGAATGGGGATAATCATTAAGTTACGAGTAACCTTACCGAATGTTTCGTGAGGCTAACGATGGTCACCTCAGCAATCCTGCTTATTTTGTGGTAAGCCCTTTTAAGTAATGTCCTGAAATTTTATTTCTGAGCTTTATTCATTTAAACCTAAGTTCGCTTAGGTTATCCTTTTCCCTAGAGAGAGAAGAAGCGCAGCCAGTTAGAACCACACAGGAGGAACCAGAGGAAAACGCAGCAACCATGCCTGAAGGAAATACCACAATCGCTGAAGCCCTTGCAGGAAGAAAGAAGATCTGCAACCCCTAAGTTCGTCGCCCCGGAAGCATTCGACCCCCGCAGTTCAAACCCAAAAAGCTTCATTAGGACCTATGAAAAATGTGCCATGTTGAACGGATGGACAGATGTCCTTAAAATTTTATATTTTGGTGCTTATCTAATAGGAGCAGCGGAGAGTTGGTATGATAACTATGCAAACGAAAAGCCGGCAGCCACATGGGAAGCAATAGTAAAAGATTTTGTCAAAGAATTCGGCGGCGAACAGGTACCCTCTACCAAATATAGAAGATATTCTAACGTATCTCGGAAAATCTAAATATTTTACCACATTGGACCTTTTTAGTGGATACTGGCAAGTAGGCATTAAAGAAGAATACAAACAGTTCACAGCGTTTGTAGCGCAAGGACAAGGACTCTATGAATTTAATGTCCTCCCCTTTGGATTGTGTAACGGGCCTTCTCAATTTCGGTCTCTGGTTGACAGGGTATTCGAAGGGATGAAGTGGAAGGACATCCTATGCTACCTTGACGATATAGTAGTTTTCTCCGAAACCTTTGAGGAACACATAGAAAAATTACGGCGGGTTCTAGAAAGACTAAGAAAAGCCGGATTGACACTAAAGCCCAGTAAAATGTTTATATGCCGAGGGCGAAGTTAATCTATTGGGACACATCGTTGGAAAAAATGGAATAGGACCAGATGAACAGAAACTGACAGCTATAAAAGAATTTCCGAGGCCAAATAACGTAACCGATATCCGAAGTTTCTTAGGGCTATGCAATTACTATAGAAAAATTATAAAAAACTTTTCGATTTTAGCAAAACCATTAGACGAAGCTACCAAAAAAGAACCTGGATTCTTCTGGAATAAAGAACAAGAGGACACATTCCAGCTGTTAAAAGAAAAACTAATTACAGCACCGGTACTTCAACACTTTAACCCGGACAAAGGCTGTGAACTCCATATCGATGCTTGCAAATATGGAGTCGGCGCAGTGATCCTACAAGAAGGGGACGATGGGAAAAAGCACCCCATAGCTTACGTAAGTCGAAAAACAACGAAGAACGAAGCTAACTATACAATTTCAGAACTAGAAACTAGAACTAGAACTTACGCTAGTATGGTGCTTAAAGCACATGAGACACCTACTCCATGGAAGGCCCCTAAGAATAATCACGGATCATCACGCCCTTTGCTGGATGAAATCACTGAAACAAGCTACAGGAAGACTAGCAAGATGGTCAATCGTCTTATCCGAGCATGAATACGAGATATTCCATCTGAATGGATCAGCCCATAGGGACGCCGACTGCCTTTCCAGGAATCCCGTCCTAAAAGGGACATACGAAGATGAAGTAGAAGCTGATGAAATACCCACCTACCTTATAACAGAGGAAAATATGTCAATGCTACATAGAAACGATCCCAGCCTAAGAGACCTAATAAACGCTATTGAAAACCCAGCAGATGAAAATTTATCCATTGGTATGAAAAAAACGGGCCAAAAATTTTGTATTGCAGGATAACATTCTATACAAGAAAAATGCTAACCTAAGCGGTCAGGAGAAAGTACTAGCTATTCCTAGATCCAAAATTGGGAAAATTCTATATGCACATCACTGCGAACCCCTAGCAGGACATTTGGGCATAACAAAAACACTATATAGGATAAAGAATAGATACTACTGGGAAGGACAACAAAAGGACGTGGAACGTTTTGTAAAAGGGTGCACTACCTGTCAAGCGAGAAAAGGAGCCGAAAACCAAAAGCTTGTAGGACCACTATAGCCAATTCCTGTAGGACTACCATTCGACAAAATAGGCATTGACATCCTAGGACCATTCAAGAAAAGCGAAAGCGGAAACAGAGTAATCGTAGTAGCCACAGACTACGCAACGAGATGGGCCGAGACAGAAGCACTGCCGGACGGAAAATGCGAATCTGTTGCAAAATTCATTCTAGAAAAGATAATGACAAGGCATGGTGCACCAAGAGAAATCTCAAGTGACAGAGGAAAAGTTTTCCAGTCAAAAATGGTAACCGAACTCCTAAAGATTATGGGCAGGAATAGCAGGTTCACGACCTCGTACAACCCAAAGGCTAATGGTCTAACAGAGAGAGCCAATAAAACATTAGCAGACATGCTATCTCACTTTGTAAGCGAAGACCAGACGGACTGGGACCAATATTTGCCGCATGTAACATTCGCATATAACACAGCTCGGCAAGATACAACCAAAATATCACCGTTTATGCTGGTTTACGCACGTGATCCAATATTACCCACAGAAGCGAACCTGATGCAGCACACAGAAGATAGCACAGTTACAGCAATACGAGAAAAGGCACTTGTAATCCGAGCCCTAGCCGTTGACGCAATAGAAGAACGCCAGAAGTACGATAAACAAAGATTTGACTCTAGCCATCGAAACTTGGAATTCACAGTGGGGCAACAGGTGAAAATGTTCACCCCTATGCGAAAAGTCGGACGAAGTGAAAAACTTTTGCTAAGGTGGTACGGACCTTTTTACATTACCAAAAAACTGAGTGACGTGAACTACGAAATACGAATGGGTGAAAGTGAAAAGTCCAAAAAAGACATTGTGCATGTAAGCAGATTACTTCCCTACAACGATCCATGGACACCAACCCCTTTGCCAGTAGAAGATAAGGATACTTAAAATTAAATGTAGAACTGTGTATAAGTGTTAGTGACAAACAATAAACACAATTTAAAAGACGCTGACTAGTAAAAAAATAAAATAAAGTTTGATAAGCATAGAAATAAGTTTTGAGCACAATAGTTAAATATTTTTTGTTAGGACCCTAAGTATCACAAACGGACAGGTGCAAATTTCGGCAGGTGCATTTTGGAAAACAATGGCGGACACAATTATGTACGAAGGGACCATGCACATTAATTACAAAAAAAAAAATGGATAAAAGAAGAGAAAAGGGCCAACGTAGAGTAGAATTGGAACTAGAAAGCGTAGAGCAGACGAAAAAAAAAATTTCTTACCCCTCCACATCCGTAAGAAGAAAAAGAAGAAGAAGAAGAAGAAGGTGATGAGAAGTAGTAGAGTAATGTGTGCCAGTGACGTTGGTTGGGCATCTCGGACGTCATACAAAAGGGCACACAGGTCAGCCATAGCTGCAGCGCAACAGGAGAAAAGTTAGTTTTTCGAAGTCCTTGGATAGGTCAAGAATCAATCTCAAGAGATGTCCAATCACTATACGAAGCAACCTCCCAGCAACTATTGGAAACGACCAGATCCCGGGAAATTATAGGAAAATTATAGGAAATGAAATTATAGGAAGTTAGAGTTCAAAGTATTTTAAGAAGCTGCAGAAGTGGATCAGATGCCTAAATTACTGAGAAGAAAATATTTGAATAATTTTATTATTTTATACAGAAAAAAAAAACGTATGTTAAGCAGGTCAGAAATGCAAGTCATCAAAAGTAAGGTACATTGACATACATCAACATTGGAAAATGCAACTTAGCACAAGGCTATAGATAAACACCTAGTCGGAATTTGCACATCAGTGAAATATAAATATTATTTATTATATTATTTTATGTATTGTAAATAGAATAAGTCAAGTTATGAATAAAGAAATTACTGTCGGGTCGACAGCAGGAATTGATTGGGGGGGTGTCAAGATCTAGATAATTCTCCAAAAAATAATAAATTAAATTATTATTTTTTAAATTATAATAATCTACTTATTTGTCCTAAATTAATTATTGCAAGTTATAAATTTAAGTAGATTATTAAACAGAGTTATTTATAATAGTCTCACGAAATGTCGTTAAATTGTTTATAAACATCACTCGAAACGGTGCCAAATTATTTGAAACAATTGCTTAATCTGCACTACACAGGTAAATCGATTTTGATTTATAAGCATGATTGTTATTATAAACAAATGTTGTATAATAAGCATTTAACAGTATAAAACTCTTCTCCGGATGAATGGAGATAATCATTAAGTTACGAGTAACCTTACCGAACGTTTCGTGAGGCTAACGATGGTCACCTCAGCAATCCTGCTTGTTTTGTGGTAAGTAATGTCCTGAAATTGTATTTCTGAGCTTTATTCATTTAAACCTAAGTTCGCTTAGGTTATCCTTTTCCCTATTCCACACGAATAAACCCCCCATTCGTAATAATATCATTTAATTTTAATTAAAAAAAAAAATCATTTAATTTAATTTATTTGTGATACAAAGTTTACACACGTCAAATATTTGAAAAATAATTAAAATAGTTAAGATACATAATTAGTACAGTATAAAAACACTTTGATAAACATTTAAAAAATCTCACTTTCAAGATTCAGATCTAAAAATTTATCCATACTGTAAAAGGCACTTCTCAACAAAAATGTATTTAATTTAATTTTAAATTCCTTTTGGGGTAAATTTCTTATACGAAATGGAACGAAAATCCAAATGAATCGACAACATTACACATGATTGTGCATGTAAATGTTATTCAATGCATGTAACATTTTCTAGGTTTTACATGTAATTTTACAATTTTACATATATTTACTTAAATCTGTAAAATTAAATATAAAATTGTAGAAAATTGTAGAAAAGCTTGTCAAAAATAGATTAATAGTTCATATTGAAAAAACATATAAAGAACCCCGCACAAAACCCCGTGTTTTTGGCCTTAGGCTAAATTTGCTGAAAATTATATATTTTTTTCACCTTCATGTCCTTAGTAATTGAACAAAATTTCAGCTTAATTGTATGTACAGTTTTTGAGATATCGAGCTTTAAAGTTGGTGATTATTCAGGAAAATGTTACACCTGTATAAAATTTTGTGCTTTTTTAATGTCAGTTTTTTATGTATGATTAAACTTAATGGTGCAAATTAAAGGTGTTTAAATACTTTATTTAAATGTGTTATAACATTGGTCACAGAGCGTTTCTCTTTTCTGTGGCAACAGCCTAAAACAGGCGATATAATAAATATTAAAAAAGCTAATTATTAATTTTGGTTTAATATTAAAAAACAAAAAATCTAACGGCTAGAATTTCATAAGTTTTATATATTTTATAGTTTTTGAGTTACTGAATAAAAATAATTGAAAGCGAAGCTTATTAGAGTACTCAAAGTCCTTCTGTTTGGGCATGATAGGGGTAAACCACATCAAAATAAATTAACTCGATTCAATCAGCTAAAAGATTTAAATTCTCGGTAAATCTTACAAATAAATGGAATTTTAGAAAAGGCATTGCTAAAGTAAAATAGGTAAACCATCTAAAGAGCCTACATAGGCAAAGTGGAGCAAAGGGCATGAAACGTTGAACTGTTATAAAATTACTTATTTCTGTGTTTAAGATAATCGCAGTATGGCTTTCAATGGAGGGAGTTTAACCAAGTTAACCAGATTCTCAAAAGTAATTTAAGCGTGGTATGAAAAGGGGTACCTATAGATAGGCTAATTACTTAAATGTTTAAAAGGCAATAAAAATAGGAATCTAAAAGGTAATAAAAAATTAGTTAATTGCTTCACCTTTGTGCGCGTATCTTAATAAAATTAGTTTTAATATAATTTGGCATTAAGGAATATCGGATCTTCGGATTCAATGGTTCATTGGGTTGAGGAATATATTTTGCAACTATAGGCATTCCATCTTTTCCTGTAGGAAGTCTTACGCCCTGAGTTTTATCTTTGGCCTATCCAGTTTCTATCCAGGTAATTCTTGATTTACATAGTTCAATATAAAACAAAAATGTGTAAAACAAATATTTACTTGGTATTTCAGGAAAAGTCTATGTTTATTTTTGAGAAAATTGTAAGTTTTACTTATCAGCCTGAGAAAAATTATTTTTAGTTTTGAGCAAGTGTATACGAACTATAATTATAGTTCGAACTATAATTATAGTTCGTCAAATAATTATAATTATTTGACGATTTTCTTTTATTAATAATTAATTTTAATTGATTAATTTTTATTATTATAAAAGTAGTATTTTAATAATAATACCTTAATCTTTATAAAACCATGGAAATAAATATGTTACCTAAAATAAGAACCTATTTGGTGTACATACATTATTCACTGTCAGAGTATATACACAAATGGCATTTCGACAAAATATATCATGCTATGTATGCCAAATTCACCATAATCCTAGGCAAATGGCAATAAGTAATCTAATAAAACCTTTACGTTTTATACCGTTTTCCTGCTACGCCAATGTAGGGCCTTTTTTGGTTGGCTTACCTAGTTTACTTTAGCAATACCTTTTCTAAAATACCATTTAATTGTAAAACTTACCGAGAATTTAAAACTTTTACCTGATTAAATCGAGTTAAACTATTTTTATGTGGTTTACCCCAATCATGCCCAAACAGAAGGACTTTGAGTACTCGAATTAGGTTCGCTTTCAATTATTTTAGATTCCTATTCTTATTGCGTTTTAAACGTTTAAGTAATTAGCCTATCTATAGGTACCCCTTTTCCTTCCACGCTTAAATTACTTTTAAGAACCTGGTTAACTTGTGTTAACTGCTCTTCATTGCAAGCCATACTGCGATTAGAATAGAATAGAATATAATTTTATTGTCTTAAACATTATAACAAGAAAAAAGGATGAAAGAAAATATAACAAAAAAAAAATATTTTAAAAAGATACATTCAAAGATTATTAGACCATTATACATAAAAAGAGTAGCCTCCTTGTTGAAAATGATGGGTCTGGGCGGGTATAAATCGTGCACAAACCGTACTTGAGCGGATGAGATTCACCCGCTCAAGTATCGTTTGTGCACTATTTATACCCGCCCAGACCCGTCATTTTCAATAGGGCTACTGTACAAGACCACCGTTTTCAAAGATATAATCTTTAAGATTATAGAAAGTTTTATCAATTATCTTAAACACAGAAATTAGTAATTTTATAACCGTTCAACGTCTCATGCCCTTTGCTCCACTGTGCCAATGTAGGCTCATTAGTTGGTTTACCTACATTACTTTAGCAATACCTTTGCTAAAATTCCATTTATTTGTAAGATTTACCGAGAATTTACAGCTTTTACCTGATTGGATCAAGTTAATTTATTTTGATGTGGTTTACCCCCATCATGCCCAAACAGAAGGACTTTGAGTGCTCTAATAAGCTTCGCTTTCAATAATTTTTATTCAGTAACTCAAAAACTATAAAAGATATAAAAATTATGAAATTCTAGCCGTTAGATTTTCTGTTTTCTAATATTAAACCAAAACTAATAATTAGAATTTTTAATATTTATTATATCGCCACGGAAAAGGGAAACAATTTGCGGCCAATGTTATAACACATTTAAATAAAGCATCTAAACACCTTCAATTTGCAGCATTGAGTTTAATCATACGTAAAAAACTGACATTAAAAAAGCAAAAAATTTTAACAGGTGTAAAATTTTCCTGAATTCTAAATTGACAGTTTTAAAGCTCGATATCTCGAAAACTGTACATACAATTAGGCTGAAATTTCGGTTAATTACTAAAGACATGAAGGTTAAAAAAATATATAATTTCCAGAAAATTTAGCAGAAGGCCAAAAACACAGGGTTTTGTGCGGGGACCAAAACCAATATGGATTCTAGTCGGGAATTATCACATTAAGTGCAGTTACAGGTTTTGTTGAGTGCGTGAAAAAAGAAAAAAACTTAAATAGACTAGTCATAGCGGTTTGTGTTGACCTGAAAAAAGCTTTTGATACGGTGGACATTGAACTTTTACTTAAAAAACTAAAGAAAATGGACATAAAAGGTACTGTATACAATCTGTTTAAAACATACCTTATTGACAGAATGTACTATACAACTATAAATGGAGAAAAAAGCAAAATGGTTAACATCGGCGTTGGAGTGGTTGAGTTTTTGGGACCTATGCTCTACTTATTATATGTACATTCACTTAAATATGCCGGCCTTAAAGCAACTTACTTTACATTCGCTGATGACACTGTGCTACTTTACTCTAGACCCAACATGAAGGAATTTCCGGAACAAATTAATGACTTAAAAAAATACAACTGGCTTTCTAGAAACAAACTTACCATGAACAAGGAAAAATCCATGTACATGATATTTAAAAATAAAAATACCCAATGCCCATGCATTGATATATTTTTTAATAATGAAAAATTAAATAAAGTTGATAAGTATAAATATCTTGGTCTTATAATAATACGAAACTAAATTGGAAAGCTCACATATCTAAGATAAATGGCAAAATTGTTTCTCTTGTTTCAGCATTAAAAAGGTCTTCAGTATTACTTAACAACAATAGTAAAAGCTTACTCTATTATGGGTGCTTTGAGCCTCATATAAGATATTTAATACCCTGCTGGGGCAATACAGCCCAAGTTTATTTAAACATGCTCCAACGGGTACAAAATAAAGTTCTAAAATTACTTTACGGATTTTATCATCGCTTTTCTACTGTTGAACTCTACACCAAGACAAAATTTAATAATGTGGTGAAAATTAAAAATAACTTTTAAAATTAATATATTGCATTTTAAATAAAAAACTAAAAAGTTCCATTATTTTACAAAAACAAGATGATATACACAGTCACCCGACGAGAAGTGCAACAAATATTAAGCTAAGGTTTCCTCCAAAATTCGCAGTCGCTGACGACGGGTAGCCGCGACCAGGTCGTTAAGACCCTACCTGTTTTCCTCGGTCTCGCCAGTCGTCAGTCGCTATTCTGTTAGCTGGCCATTTTATAAACAGCTGTTTTTTTTGTTTGCGAGTTTATGCTTATCAATCAGTATGCATATCTCTAAAAAGTCGGTTCTTCTAATGTTGCTGAATTTACAACCAATGGACAACCAGATTCTGGTACAATGGATAACCAGGCACAGGTTCTGGCAGCCAGGATCCTTAAAGTGTATTAACTATCAGAACAAAATCATAAAATATTTACAACCTTACCTAACTTATTTGTGACTTTTATCTGGGTCAAACCAAATTAAAGTTATAAATATTTAAAAAAATAATATAAATATACGAATTGTACTAATTTGACAACTAAAAGACAGTTTATTAATTAAAAACATATTTGTTGAGCAATGGGTACCAAAAATTAAAAAAAAAAAGAATACAAAATACAAAAAAACCGTTTAAAACAATGTTTATAAACAAAGTATTGAGAAAAAAAAAAACGTTTTTTAACATCCCTACAAATACAAACTAATACATACCTGCCATAACTATTTCCACTCTGCACTGAGATAAATTTTTACATCCACGTGCATGGGTAATTTACTTGCAGCTGCTGCTGATGTGAATTTACACTCGAAGCGTTAATATAAATGCGGTGTGTATTATATTTTTACATCTAGTGTGTAAAGTTTACACCAACGCGTAAATATACTTTTTACCTAAAACCCTTTCAGATTCTCTTTCAGCAACCATAAAAACCCCAATACACCAATTTTCACAAAAACTACCCCCCACCCCTCAGGGGCTGAAATTAGAAAAAAATTGTTAAAAGATTTAGTTTTAGCGACCTCAGAAACCGCAATATATAAATTTTCAAGAAAAAGCCCAATATACCAATTTTCACGAAAACTACCCCCCACCCCTCAGGGGGTGGATTTAGAATTTTTTAATTATCAGATTCACTTTCAGCAACCTGAAAAAGCCCAATATACCAATTTTCACGAAAACTACCCACCGCCCCTTTGGGGTAGGAGTTAGATTTTTTTTATAATCAGATTCACTTTCAGCAACCTCAAAAACCCCAATATACCAGTTTTCATGAAAACTACTCCCCACCCCTCAGGGGGCGAAATTAGAAAAAAAATTATTATCAGATTCATATTCGCCAACCCCAAAAACCCCTGTATACCAATTTTGAGGAAAATATTGAAAATATTTAAAAATATTTACCCCGTCACCCCCTCGGAAAATGATTATCAGATTCAATTTCAGCAACCTCAAAAAGCCTATATAGCAATTTTCAATTATTTTCTAAAATAAATGTATTTTTCCCCATTTGCCGCACCCTATTGTCCAAAGTCCAAACCAAAAACAATCCCGAGCTAGAACTTTTGGTAACCTGTATGTAAAATATCAAGTCTCTAGCTTAAAGCATTCTTAAGTTATCGTGCCCACAAGATTTTCCGGACAGATAAATTGATTTATATTATAAAACGTCATAAAACGCAAATATACTCAAAAAAAAAATTTGGAATTTTTTGCACGAATAAAAGGCTTTCCGAAATTTTGAAAATTTTCAAAATGGGAAAGCAAAATAAACACTTGTCACAGCGTACATCTGTTCACACACTGTCAAATTCGTGACAAATTAGTCGTACGTCTGCTCCCGGAGCGGTCAAGTGACCAGCGACCAAACGAACAGCGACCGGTAGTTAGTAGTAACGACAGCAGCAGCTAGGAAAACAAGGACATTTAAAATGCATTGGAGACGTCTTAACGACTCGGTCGCGGCTACCCGGTCGCAGTCGTCAGCCTCTGCGACTTTTGGAGGAAACCGTAGCTTTAGACAACAGTTGGCCGCAACAGCATTCACTCAAGAAGCTCCTATATACCAGGGAATAAAACTCTACAACAAAGTACCTGCTATGTAAAAAGTATTAGAAACATGAGAATATTTATTTATTAAAAAAAAAAATGATTATGTATTATGAACTGTAAATTTGTCCGAGTTTCCAGTTCTAAACTGATTTTCGGTCAGGAATAAATAATAATAATAATTACATGAAAAATTACATGTAAAATGGGTAGGGGTCTTTACCTCGAAAAAATTTACCTCGCAAGCAATTACCTAGAAAATTTTTACCTTGAAAAAAATTACCTCGAACACCGTTACCTCGAAAAATTTTACCTCGAAAGCCCATTACCTCCCACGAAAATAACTTCGAAAGGACATTACCTCTAAAGAAAATACCTTGAACGAACATTACCTCGTATAAAAAATTACATCTAAAATACATAATTTTTTAAAAATTATAAAAAAACCAAACCAAACAAAATTGTTTTTAGAAAAAGAAGGGAAATTTAACATCAATAAACTTAGTTATTTAAAGCAATATTATTGATATATTATACAATAAGAAAGTATTTGAAATCACAAATAATCAAAAAGCCGTCAATAAATCTACAGCAACATTTTTTATAAAAAATAAATAAATAATTAACAATAAATGTTTTTCCTTTGCAAGCAGTGTCACCATATTTTCCAAATTTCCAAAAAAACTTGTCTTTGTACACACGAACTTTATAATACACAAGGTTTTTATACACCGCTAAATTATCTTTCGCGAACTCTTGATATAGGTTAATCGATTTATTGTGAAATATTTACCAAAACTAAAAGCTAATAATTTCCCGTAAATTAAAATTTAATCAATAAATAATAAAATATGAGCAAAAAAACTACAATATACAATAATCAAAAAGAAACAGATAAATAATAAAAAAGTCCTTTTCGAGGTAAAAGTCGTTCGAGGTAAAATCTTTCGAGGTAATGTACTTTCGAGGTAACAACTTTTCGAGGTAATGTCCTTCCGAGGTAATTTTTTTCGAGGTAATGTCCTTTCGAGGTAAATTTATTCGAGGTATTTTTCTCGAGGTATTTGCTTTCGAGGTAAATTTTTTCGAGGGTAAGGCCGGCTCCCATGTAAAATCTAGTAAGTTTTACATGTATCTGAAATGAATCGCATTTACATGCAGAATTATGTGTAATTACATATTTATTTTGTAAAGTGTAGTTTAAAAGCCAAAAATATTCCTGAAAAACTTAATTAAATGGGCCAGAAATAAAGTATTTCAATACCTTTCTAAAGAAACACTAAAGAATTTTATAAATTATTTTAAGAAAAAATACGCAAGAATTGAATCATAATTATCCATATGATATATCCACTTTTATAAAATTTTCAGGAAATGAAAAAAAAAAACGTTTAAATTATTTAGCTTGAAAAAAAGTAATATTCTGTAAAAGCAATTTCATTTAAAAGGTTTAATAAAGCAGGATATTTTTTAACAAAGAAAGTTAACAATTCGGTGTAATTTTCAAAAAATATATTGGAAATATCTGGTTTTGAACACAAATGGGACAAATGTTTCGAAAAATAGTATTAGTTTTTTTTTAATGATCAAACTAAACTCAAAATAAACAATTTTTTTTTCTAAAAATTAAAAAAAGCTTTCTTCTAGTAATCAATCACCTAGTTCGTTTTCGCCTTCTTGGGTTTTTTGGGTTTCATTTACCTTCATGGTACCTTCGATGGTTGGATATAACTGGTTTTGCTCAGAGGCCCCAAGTTAACGTAACGATTTAAATAGTTTATTTTGAGCTTTGATCCAAAATGAGTACAAAAATAGACAGAACTCACGAAGAAGATTTGAAAACCGTTAAAATATGATTTTGTGTAAAAAGTGGATATAACTGGTTTTGAATGCGAACTCCTCAATTGATCTAAATTAATGTTAGAAAGAAATTAGTTAGAAAAACCGAATAGTTTACTTACATGTATAAAAAATATCCAAAGCAAATATTTTAGGATTTTATAAACAAACATATTTTTTAAAACACTCACTCATCACAAAACTATAAACACAGATTTAAAACTAAACTGAATAAGAAAAATCTATTGGTGACACCTGATATTTTTACTTCTAAGAAAAATACTACCTATTTTGTTGTATGTTAATCCGAAAATTTACCTTTTAAATACCTACCATAAACAAACCTATTTGTACCATAGGCAGTACCACGAAATGGGAGATTTTAGTAGGGACACTAAAAGTTTTTAAAAGTATTTCACGGTGCGGTAGATGAAATATTTAGTTTAACTTTGAATAAACCCATTTGTTTTTTAATAAATCTATTCTAGAATATAAGACCTAAGAATTATTTAGTTTAATTTAATTTAATTAAAAAAAAAATCTATCGAGCCTTAAAGCGCTAACAGCGTCACATTTTTTTAGCGGATAGTCGCTTTTTTATTACATCAATCTATAGAGCTTATTATTCTAAATAACTTTGCTTTCTTAAAGTTTTTTTTTCTTGCTTCAACCGTTTTTTAGTTTTTCGCTATCCAGAAATGCAAAATTGACCTTAAATAAATGACGATAGAAAAAAATTGTTCAGAAAAATGAACCCCATCGACTGGTATAATAGAAAAGTTGCTTGCCAACATATTTCCAGTCTTTTAACTTATAGGTACCTAACCTAACCTTAATTTTATACTTTTTGTTCACCAAAATAAAGAAAAATTTGTGGCAAATAGTTATCTAAACTCTATTCACACCAGGCAACCTCATGCTCTTAGCATACCTAGGCATAACAGCCGGATTTGAAAAAGTACCCAGGTATCTAGGAATTAAAACCTACAATAAGTTACCTCTTTCTGATCTGGGCCCTCGAAAATTTAAAGAAAAAATTAAATGTTTTTTTAAGAATAACCCGTTTTATACACTTGATGATTTTTTTAACTGTAATGTAAATTCTATTAATGTTTAATGTTAGGAAATTATATGTACTAGTATAAAATTTATTAATTTTTTTTTTTAATTGACGTTTGCTGAACATT
The DNA here is from genome assembly GCA_958510825.1 of Brachypterus glaber. NCBI lineage: Eukaryota > Metazoa > Arthropoda > Insecta > Coleoptera > Kateretidae > Brachypterus > Brachypterus glaber. The sequence continues at coordinate 70,358,358 of OY294044.1, forward strand.
TTTCATGTAAAAACGAAGGAGCAATAAACATATTATCTTTAACTAAAATGTTCTTTTTCTATTTTGCGACTATTAAAAAAGGTCCATAAGAGGTTAGTACTTTTTTCTTTTGTGTTGGCAGCAGGACAAATTAATACAGCTTGATGAGTTCCGTGCATATTTCAACATCGCTTTGAAGAATAATTTTCTGCAAAATTTATTTTTTAGGCTAATTTTTACAGTGTTAAATCGGTCAAGAATTTATATGTACGTTTTTTTAAATTTTAGAGCAAAATAGAAAAAATAGTATAACGCACTCGTTTCATAAAAGGTTTTTAGCACACAAGGAAAGTTAAAAAAGTTAATATAAAGAACTTTCACTTTCGGGTTTAGACCGTGTTAATGGATTTTCACTTTCCGACGTTTCGTCTCTTACTACTAGAGACATCTTCAGGGCTTAATCTGAAACTAAGTTTCGAATCAACTTGTGTCACTATTTATGACGAGTTGTGGTTATTCACCAGTGACGAGGTTTTTCCTATCAAAGACTTCCATATTGCAGGTAAGTGGTAACCAGTGTCCCGATTGATATTGTTAGGATGCTTGATGATTTCTATCGATTCCCGTATCTTCCTTGGCATTTTTCTGTTTTCTGTTAATATTTGTTTTGTTTCAGACAAATTGATTTTATGACCTGTTTCATGTACATGTTCGGCTACTGCCGATAAGGAAACTTGTTTTTTTCTTATATTGCGCTCATGCTCTTGAAGTCTTGTAGAAATTTTTCTCTTAGTTTCACTTATGTAAACCGTACCACAAGAGCAGGGTATTTTATATACGCCTTCTGAACTCAGGGGTATTTTGTCTTTTGTTGAAGTAAAACATTGACCTAATTTTTGGTTGGACCGAAATATAGGCTTAATATTTGACTTCTTCAAAAGTTTACCTATTTTATCCGTAATACCGCTTACATAGGGAAGTATAACTTGTGTCTGTCTGTCATTGTCACTATTGTCCTGTTGTTTGGGTCTGGGATTTCTGTATTTGTATATGGTCTTATTAATGTCTTTTTTGGTATAACCGTTCATGGTCAAGGCTTTGGTTAGTTTAAGGAGTTCTGTGTCTAGGGAATTCTTGTCTGAAATCATGAAAGCCCTATGAACAAGTGAATTAACTACGCTCGGTAGTTAATTCACTTGTTCATAGGGCTTTCATGATTTCAGACAAGAATTCCCTAGACACAGAACTCCTTAAACTAACCAAAGCCTTGACCATGAACGGTTATACCAAAAAAGACATTAATAAGACCATATACAAATACAGAAATCCCAGACCCAAACAACAGGACAATAGTGACAATGACAGACAGACACAAGTTATACTTCCCTATGTAAGCGGTATTACGGATAAAATAGGTAAACTTTTGAAGAAGTCAAATATTAAGCCTATATTTCGGTCCAACCAAAATTTAGGTCAATGTTTTACTTCAACAAAAGACAAAATACCCCTGAGTTCAGAAGGCGTATATAAAATACCCTGCTCTTGTGGTACGGTTTACATAGGTGAAACTAAGAGAAAAATTTCTACAAGACTTCAAGAGCATGAGCGCAATATAAGAAAGAAACAAGTTTCCTTATCGGCAGTAACCGAACATGTACATGAAACAGGTCATAAAATCAATTTGTCTGAAACAAAACAAATATTAACAGAAAACAGAAAAATGCCAAGGAAGATACGGGAATCGATAGAAATCATCAAGCATCCTAACAATATCAATCGGGACACTGGTTACCACTTACCTGCAATATGGAAGTCTTTGATAGGAAAAACCTCGTCACGGGTGAATAACCACAACTCGTCATAAATAGTGACACAAGTTGATTCGAAACTTAGTTTCAGATTAATCCCTGAAGATGTCTCTAGTAGTAAGAGACGAAACGTCGGAAAGTGAAAATCCATTAACACGGTCTAAACCCGAAAGTGAAAGTTCTTTATATCTTAATGGCCGTGAAAGCTTAAAATCTAAAAAAAGTTAATTTTTACCGTGTTAAGATTGTGGATTGTTTACTTGCTGTGGAAAAGAGAAGAGCTGACTATAAAAGACATCAAAATTGGTCATGAATTTAAATGTAAGATCTATCCTCTTCAATTTGGTTTCCGAAAAGGTAAAAGTGCACTTGATGCCATTTCCCTAATTACCTCAACTGCTCACCGTGAGCTGAAAAAGGGTAACCACACAGTTCTTGTGACCTTGGACATTAACTTTGCATTTGATCATGTAAACTTATCCCTTTTATATCCCCTAATGGCTCAGATGAAGGTCCCAAAAGACATAGCACACCTCTTAATCCAACTATATCAACTCAGAAATATTTACGTGGCAGATCCAGACCCGGTAACTGGAAAAGTAGGTCCCAGAATAGCGTCAATAGGTCCCTCAAGGTTCTATCCTAAGCCCCATCCTTTTTATCATACACGGTGTATTTGAAAAAGCGTTCGAAATTTAAACAGATGATTCTACCTCATAAAATATGACAAAAAGTTCCTATAAACATATGTCTAAAAATGCGTCATAAGGGAGCTACGCCCCTTTGAAAGTGGATAAAAAAATCGGTTTTTATTTAATAACTCAGGAACCCTTTGAGATATATCAACGAGGTTTTGCACGTCAACTAATCCTACCAAGGCCAGTTTCTATGTGTTATTTTCATGTACTTATTTCAACCAGTGGTGTGCGAAACGGGGGGGGGGGCTTATCAGTTTTTTGTCCCAAACTTTTTTCTGTGTAACTTTTTTGCAATTTTATTTTTGAAATATGATTCCTCAGGTCAAAATACATAAAAAAGGTACTCTTGTTGTAATACTTTAGATTTAACCGTTTTCGAGAAAAATTCATTTGAAGGTGAAATTCCACGGTTTGAGGACGAAAAATTAAATACTAAAATGTTGAAAACCAAAATTTAATGATGCAGGGCGAATGTTCATTAAAAACTAAGAAAAAAACCTCATATACAGGTACTTCCAAAAATGAATCCTAATGGAGCTATGGTCTCCTAAATATGCACCGTTTTTAAAGGGCTATGGTAGCTTTAAAAGCGTTTTTTCGACCTACATGTATGGAAACTTTTTTTCTTAGTTTTTAATGTAGAATAACATTGCAACATTAAAATTTTGGTTTTCGACATTTTAGTATTTAATTTTTCGTCCGCGAACAGTGAAATTTCACCTTCAAATGAACTTTTCTCGAAAACGGTTAATCCTACAGTATTACAACAAGAGTACTTTTTTAAGTATTTTGACCTGAGGAATCATATTTCAAAAATAAAATTGCAAAAAAGTTACACAGAAAAAAGTTTGGGACAAAAAACCGATAAGGCCCCCCCCTGTTTCGCACATCCCTGGTTTAAATAAGTACGTGAAAATGACATACAAAGATGGGCCTTATTAGGATTAATTCACGTGCAAAACCTCGTTAATATATCTCAAAGGTTTCCTAAGTTATTAAATAAAAACCGATTTTTTTAGCCAATTTCAAAGGGGCATAGCTCCCTTATGACGCATTTTTAGACATATGTTTATAGGAACTTTTTGTCATATTTTATCATGTAGAATCACGTGTTAAAATTTCCTACGCTATTTCAAATACACCCTGTATATACCAACCTTCTCCACCTCGAATCTATACTGAAGTGCAAAATAATCCAGTATGCAGGTGACCTCGCCATACTATGCTCCTCCAGTGATTTGGTGTTGTTGATTGATGCTATAAATGGTACGCTCAATAATATTAATAATTGGCTCAGAGAACACGGCCTCTATATATCTTCTCATAAGAGTTTTGCCATTCTTTTCAGGAAAACTAGTAGACTTCCCGGCCTCCCTAATATAATCATTGATAACTCAATAATAAACTGGTTTTCTTCACTCAAATACCTAGGGGCCACCTTGGACTATTCTGTTTCTTGGAAAGAAAATATAGATTCAATGTGTCTTAAAGCCAACAAAAGAGTAAATATTCTTAGATCGTTATGTGGTACCACTTGGGGGGCAGACCCCAAAACGCTTTTACTTCTTTACCGCTCTCTTATTAGACCCTTTTTGGATTACTGCAGTCCCTTATTTTTTAGATCTACGTTAACCCATCTCTCTAAACTTACAAAAATTCAAAACCAATGCCTTAGAGTACCCGGAGTGTTTTTGAGTTCAACCCCCGTAAATGTATTATTGGCTGAGACTGGTGAGCAACCCCTTACACTCCGTAGAGAATGGCTGGCGAGTAGATTTATAGGTAAAATTTTTTCTCTAGAAAAAAACCTTATCCTAGCTTATTTAATATCAATCTACGCCGACTTCCAGGAGGAAAGCCCTTACTGGAATAATCGAACTCCACCTCCAGTTATTACTGCTCTTGATTTCTACTTTAGAGTTGCTCCCCAAATAGACAAATCTCCCAAAATCCCTTACTGAGTTAGAATTCAAATCCGTCCTTCTTCGTAAACAAATCCACATCCCTCCCCTTGAAAAAACAAATCATAACTCACAGTTATTTCAAATTTATTTTAATAACGAGAGGCAGTCTTCACAGGCGGCTCTATAAACTCTAACAACGTGGGTGTGGGGGTATATATTCCTTCATTTAATTATGACTTTGCAGCTAAACTCCCATCTTGCATGTTAATAGCATTAGCTGAAGCATACGCTATTCATAAAGCCCTCCTGGTGATATCTGAACGTTCCACTATAAACTCGAATTTCATAATATTTTCAGACTCTCGGTCAGCTCTAATGAAAATTTGCAATTCAAATGATTCTCTAAAGAAAGATATACCGCTAATATCAAGATACATTGAACAGAGTTTTTAGGAAGTGTAAAAAACAACTTACAAGAAAAATGGAAACAAGAATGGAGACAATCTCTTAAGGAAAAAGGACGTTTCTTTGCGACCCACAAGCAACATCTATATCGACCATGGATTTTTAATAGCAATTTAGAGAGGCGTCATATTACCATGTTTTTAAGGCTACGTAGTGGACACTGTTTAACCAAATCCCACCTACATCGAACTAATAGAGCTCCAAGTTCCTCATGCACATGTAGAGACCCGAGAAGATATTAATCATATTCTACTAGTATGTCCTTTAAACGCACAAAATGTTAATATTTTGTACACAAAACTTTCTCAAATTCTTGGCAGTCCTTTAAACATCTCTCTTATTGTTAGTAATCCTACAACTTCTGTAGTTAAAATCATTTTCAACTTCATTCGCTCTATCAACCAAATCATCTAATCCTTAGACTTTATCCCTCGCTTTAAACTCTCAATGCTTCTTTTGTACGACTTCGTCTAGCTCGCAGTAAAACGCAATAGTACCTAAAGCTTAATAAAAAAATAAAATATAAAATAAAATATATCAAAGTTCTTTTTAGTGAAAATAAATTTAATATGGCCTCATGAGCTAATGCCAAAAAATAGGAAGAAGAAGAAGAAGAAGAAGATTTTTTTTTAATTTTAGGAACAAAATAGAAAAAATTGTATAAAGCACTCGTTTTATAAAGCGTTTTTACCGAATTAGTACTTTGGAAAACTCGCCGCACCCGGCTTGTTTTCTAAACTTGTACTCGTGTGCTAAAAATGGATGTTATGAAACTAGTAGGTACTTTAATATACTATATTCTTACTGTGCAGTTGTCGCAAACTCCCCCTCCCTGGTAGTTTCCATGGATGTCCATGCTAAGCCCGTTTTTGTCCACATCCCGGTCATAATGGCAACTGGTGGCGTGTCCGTGACAGTTGCAAGGAAGGCATCGATGACCGTCTCTGGAAGTCCCGGGGCTCCACTGTCGTTGGTTATACATTGGGCAACAATGATCACAGTTGGCACCGCACGTGTGATGGGAACATTCACATTCTGGGTGCTGGAAGGACAAAAATAATTAACCCTTACTCGCTTATTAAAAATAAAACCACAATTTTACAATCTTTTTTTTTACTTAGGACAGCATACAAAATTAATATTAGCAAAGTTTTTTTTTGCACACTTGGCCATTACTATACCCAGGAAACCAGATGACGTCCCCGACGTACCTATCGACGTCAGTTTTTGGTCATGTTGGTCCCCGACGTACTATCGACGTCAGTTTCAGGTCATATTTGTGACTTCATACATACGACGCATATCAGACGTCGACAAGAAGTCAGTTTTTGGTCAAATCTTAACGTCATCAAAATTGTACTTCGCTGGAAAGTCAATTTAATGCTGGGGCTATAGTTGGGGCCACATATAGTTTTCTACTACTAAAAAAAGTTTTAAATCTAATATATTAAAGAGTGATGACTTTATAAAGTCTTTTTCTGGAATTACGCAAACTGAACAGTACTGTTCAG
>OY294044.1:70364922-70402847 GCA_958510825.1 Brachypterus glaber
TGCCGGAATGGTTTTAATTGCAGAGAGGAACGTCTGCCTCATACCGCCTAGAGAACCTATTATGAGAACTACTAATTTGACAGAACACTCTGGATAAAGCCTGCGGAGCTGGAAAAGGAGATCTTGGTATTTTGTCCGTTTTTCCTCCTCTTTTAAAACTATGTTTACTTCAGCGGGGGCTGAGAACTCAACCACAAACATAGCTTTACGTTCTTTATCGAGGTGGACTATGTCAGGCTTGTTAGCTCTAATTTGCCTAACTGTGGCGAATGAGTAGTTCCAATAAATCCGGCACCTCTCATTCTCCACAACCGACTCAACCTCCTCCGGAGCATAGGGCAGCACTGGTGTTTCGTCTATACCGTACGAGTGCCTTAGATGATAGTAAAGCACCCGCAAGGCCGCGTTATGTCTTCGGATATAGGCAGAGACTGCATACTTGCTACATGCTGAGAGCAAGTGCATTAAAGTCTCTGGTGCTCTGTGACAGGCCCTACAGCTTGTGTCAGGGACCTCCATACCCATAACGCGGCTACGGTAGACAAGTGTATTAAAAACACCATCCTGGCACGCCATAATAAATCCCTCGGTCTCTGACTTAAGCCCATTAGCGCATAGAAATGCGAAAGTTAGTCTTTTGGATAATCCAAGGTCTTCAATGGCTTTGAAAAAAATACCATGCATTGGCTTATCCGTATGTGCCTGCAGAAGTCGCACGGCTTCTGCAGACTTGACCTGGGCTTTTAAGCGAGAGGGTTCCAATTCGGTGACAGAATGTTGGATTTCCCTCTCGATGTCGAATGTAAGACCGAGTTCATTGGCGGCTCTGGTGGCTGCCTTAAACAGAAATGCTCCTCCCCCTGCTTTTTCATGGTCAAATACCATTCTAAGCAGGGGTTCCATACTCCTAACGACCTTGCAGGCTCCATCCAGTGTGATTCTGTCATGTAGACACTCCAAACTCAAGAGCCCACGACCACCTTGCTGACGAGGTATGTACAGTCGTGGGACGGACGATTTAGGATGCAGACTTCGGTTGATGTGCATCATCTTGCGCGAATTCCTGTCGAGTTGGCGCAGCTCATCTACATTCCACCTGATGACTCCAAATGAGTAGGTTAGAATGGGAACGGCGAGCATGTTGGTTGCAGACACTTTATTCTTCCCGATAGCTCTGAAGACCAGATCTTTCGGAGAAGGTGCCTGTACCTGCCGCGGAGAGCATCTTTAACAGTGGCTACTTCTTGGGTATGGCTTTGGGCCATTCCAAGGTAAGTGTATGACTCTCCGGCATCTAAATGGTGTAGGATGCTTCCATCAATGAGCTGCGCGTCTTCTCCAACATTGGCGCATCGTCCTCTCTTAAGATGAACCAGTGCACATTTGTCGACCCCGAACTTCATGCCGATAGCATGCGTATACTCCTCCACCACTCTAAGGGCTTGTTTGAGTTCCCTTTCGCCGAGGTATAGAGCTTAAGGTCATCTATATAAAAAAGATGAGTGACCTTATGCCTCCGGTTACCTGGTGGACCGCAGTGATATCCTTTGGTATTCCTGAGAGCAACGGATAAAGGAAGTAGTGAGATGCAAAAGATAAGCGGGCTAAGGGAGTCTCCCTGGAATACTCCCCGCATAAAAGTTACCAGCTCAGTCTGAATTTTTCCCCCACCGGAAGATATGGTGAAGCAAGTCTTCTAGAGCGGTAACAGTTCTTTAATACATCTCACTATTGGATCTGGTACCCCAAGGCATTCGAGCAGAAAGATTATAAGCTCATGAGGTGTTGTGTCAAATGCCTTTTGGTAGTCGACCCAGGCCATAGAAAGGTTGCGCTTGAACTGTATAGAATCCTGCATGATGCATCGATCCACCAGCAGATTTTCTTTACAGCCAGCGACTCCCTTCTTTGACCCTCGTTGCTTATTATTATTATTATTATTATTATTATTATTATTATTATTATTATTATTATTATTACTATTACTATTACTATTACTATTACTATTACTATTACTATTACTATTACTATTACTATTACTATTACTATTACTATTACTATTACTATTACTATTACTATTACTATTACTATTACTATTACTATTACTATTACTATTACTATCAGAGGGCCATACACATCCATTCTAGATCTTACCTTAGCTAAAGAACATACTAAACTCGTTTTTAATAGATGGTCCGTACTGGACAGAGAAAGCCTAAGCCTCCACCGTTATATTTTCTTTGAAACAGACACGCAAGATAAAATGCCAAAACCTAACACGAGCAAAGGGTGGGCAACAAAGAAACTGGATAGAGGAAAATTCTGCACTGAACTACAACGTCTGGAAACAGAAAACAGCGCAAACACTGCCGAGGAACTAATCAGTTCGGTAACCACAGCATGTAATCACTCTATGCCTAAAAAGCAAAACACACGTGAAAAAACTCCAGTATACTGGTGGACAGAGGAAATAGCTGAGTTGAGACGAGAATGTCTCAAAGCTAAACGCGCCTATGGCAGGGCAAACATACCAGAAGACACAAGGGAAGCACTTAGATTGCAGTATAAATCAGTAAGAAAACGGCTAAGACAGGCTATCAAACAGTCCAAAAAAGTCTGCTGGCGAAAACTACTCTCAGACATAGATGGGGACATCATGAGCCCACAAAGCGTAGCCATACCACTTGAAAGAAAGCTGGATATAACCCATGCCCTCTTCCAGACAAACCGGAAATTACCTACGAAGGCCCGCAGAACATAGAGGTAACCCCTTTTACTCTGCAAGAACTAATGTTGGCAGCTGAAAAATTGAAAGAAAATAAAGCTCCAGGTCCCGACTCCTTGCCACCAGAAGCTATAAAAATAGCTACGAAGGAGATCCCAGAGACCTTCCTAAAGATCATGAACGAGGCATTAAGCAAGGGTCATTTTCCAAACTGCTGGAAGAGGGCCGACTTAGCCCTTATATCCAAAAAAGATAAACCATCAGACTGCCCTTCAGCATACAGGCCAATATGCCTACTGGATGCAGCTGGAAAACTGCTAGAACACATGATCCTAGGAAGACTGCAGGAGGAAATAGAGGCAAAAAATGGTCTGGCAGACAGACAATACGGCTTTCGAAAAGGCAAATCCACTATCGATGCAATTAAACACATCGTAGGTATAGCAAAGAGCGCAAAAAAAGTGATTAACCGTAAGATGCAAATATGCGCATTAATAACACTGGATATTAAAAATGCGTTTAATTCTGCACCGAGACAGGAGATCGTTAACAGACTTAAGGAACTTAGGATTAGCAACGATGTATTGCGGCTGATAGTGGATTACCTTAGAAACCGTACTGTTGTAATAAGAGATGATAAGGGGAATGTAGAAGAAACAGTGTACAGCGGAGTCCCGCAGGGATCCATATTAGGTCCCACATTGTGGAACCTGCTCTACAATGGCATACTTGAACTGGAACTACCTGACGGGATCACCCTTGTGGCATATGCCGACGACCTTGCGATAATAATAGTGGCCAGAAGTGAGGAAGAGCTTATGCAGAAGGCAAACTATGCAATAGAGAGGATAATTGAATGGCTAGAGGAGATTGGGCTAAGACTAGCGGCAGAAAAGACAGAAGCTGTCCTCCTGACTCCCAGGAGAAAGATGACGCCCATCCACTTTAACGTAAATGGGACATCTATCAGTCCACAAAAGGCAATAAAATACCTAGGAGTATGGCTAGACAAAAACCTGACCTTTGCGGAACACATAAACAGGGTAACCCAAAGGGCAGGCAAGACAACAGCAGCTTTAAGCAGACTTATGCCAAACATCGGCGGTCCTAAGTCGAGTAAAAGGAGAATACTTATATCAGTGGCACAATGCATAATCCTCTACGCCGCCCCAGTGTGGAGACCGGCAATAGACAAAAAGACAATAAGGACAAAACTTGAGTCGGTAGATAGAAAACTGGCAATCCGAGTCTGCAGTGCATACCGTACCGTATCAGCTGCAGCGGTAGCGGTGATAGCCGGTATACCACCTGTTGACCTGCTGGCACTAGAAAGGGAGGAAACCTGCAATGGAATGCCAAAAAAGGAGGCTAGGGAGTTGTTGCTCGGTAGATGGCAAAACCGGTGGGATGAGTCAGACAAAGGTAGATGGACAAGGACACTTATAGGAGACATCAGGGAATGGACAAACAGGAAGCATGGCGAAGTGAACTACCATCTAACGCAAGTGCTTTCAGGGCATGGATGCTTCATGAAGTACCTAGAAAAATTTAAAAGAAAAGAAGACCCTAATTGTACGTACTGCATGTATACAATTGACGATGCTCACCACACCTTTTTTGTCTGCCCGAGATGGGACGCACCTAGGTCAACCTGCAAAGGGATAGTGGGACCAACTTTGACTGCGGACCAACTCATACCATTGATGCTTGCATCAGAGAAAAACTGGAATGCTATTTCAAATCTAGCTCAGACGATCATGGAAGCGAAAAGAAATGAAATAAACTAGCCCAAATGAAAGGTCAGCCACGCCCTCTGAAGAAATGCGAAAGCGGTACCAGGGGACGGAGCGGTGATGCGGGAGGGGGGTTTTTAGCCGGTACGAGTCCGGCACTACCTGAAACCCAGGTGTCCATGAGGATTTTCCCCTCTCCCGGAAGAGAAAAAAAAAAAAAAAAAAAAAAAAAAAAAAAAAAAAACTATTACTATTACTATTACTATTACTATTACTATTACTATTACTATTACTATTACTATTACTATTACTATTACTATTACTATTACTATTACTATTACTATTACTATTACTATTACTATTACTATTACTATTACTATTACTATTACTATTACTATTACTATTACTATTACTATTACTATTACTATTACTATTACTATTACTATTACTATTACTATTACTATTACTATTACTATTACTATTACTATTACTATTACTATTACTATTACTATTACTATTACTATTACTATTACTATTACTATTACTATTACTATTACTATTACTATTACTATTACTATTACTATTACTATTACTATTACTATTACTATTACTATTACTATTACTATTACTATTACTATTACTATTACTATTACTATTACTATTACTATTACTATTACTATTACTATTACTATTACTATTACTATTACTATTACTATTACTATTACTATTACTATTACTATTACTATTACTATTACTATTACTATTACTATTACTATTACTATTACTATTACTATTACTATTACTATTACTATTACTATTACTATTACTATTACTATTACTATTACTATTACTATTACTATTACTATTACTATTACTATTACTATTACTATTACTATTACTATTACTATTACTATTACTATTACTATTACTATTACTATTACTATTACTATTACTATTACTATTACTATTACTATTACTATTATTATTATTATTATTATTATTATTATTATTATTATTATTATTATTATTTTATTTTAGAGTAAATATTAATTTTTTGATATTTTTATTATTAGGGAAAAAACTAAGATAGTTTTAATTAACATACTATTCATATAAGTACCATATCTTATCAGATATTATAATGTTTATTTATAGGAAATAATTAGGAAAACTTTTTGCACACAAGACTTTCTTAAGCAGATAATATATCTTTTTATGTTTTGTAAAATGCATTGTAAAAATCTTATGTTAAAAATAAACTTAATTCAATTTAATTTTTCTGGAATTATGTAAACTGAACAGTAATGTTTAGTCGCTATAGCGACTTTTTGGGCTTTTTTTTTGGCTTACATAAATGATCGGTCAACGCGTACATGGGCGGATAAACGCGGTTGTGGTGCACTAACGGAAACGAAAGCACACCAAAACAGATACACGCGGACTTGCCGACAAGAGCGGATAAAAAACAAGCTGGTTTACACCCGTGTATATGCGGCAATTTCAGACATTTGCGGACTATGGCGGGTCAAAAGCACATCTAAGCGGAATAAATAAGATCCGTCAAAAACAGACTTGGGCAGGTACTCAGCACACTTAAACGGATCTGCGCTGACGATATTTGCTGGTCTGGGCCTACATAAATGACGGCTCAATGCGTACATGGGCGGATAAACGCGGTTGTGGTGCACTAACCGGAACGAAAGCACACCAAAACAGATACACGCGGACTTGCTGACAAGAGAGGATAAAAAACAAGCTGGTTTACACTCGTGTATATGCGGAAATTTCAGAAATTTGCGACTGTGACGGGTCAAAAGCATATCTAAGCGGAATAAGTAAGATCCGTCAAAAACAGACTTGGGCAGGTATACAGCATACTTAAACGGATCTGCTCGGACGATATTTGCTGGTTTGGGCCTACATAAATGACGGATCAACGCGTACATGGGCGGATAAAGGCGGTTGTGGTTCACTAACCGGAACGAAAGCACACCAAAACAGACATACGCGGACTAGGCTTGCCGACAAAAGCATGCATCTGCAGATGTAAAACACACCCGAGTATATCCGGTATTTCCGCATATATTATTCGAAAATCATATCCACACAGATCCGTAATTTTCAGCGGGGTAGTTAGTATGTATTTCATCGGATTAGTAAGGATTCTCCATGCCTGTGGAAAATTCCTTTCACTGAACAAGAGCAGATATGTGGAGGGAGTAATGGCAAGAAATTTTCTATGAAATCCTGTCATACGATCTCATATTTTAATATTGCCCTCTCTAAAATTGACCTCGAAATTAACCCACTTCCCCTCCAGCCCTTGTGGTTTAATTTTCTCATAGGCAAAATCCTAGTTTCCTTTTTCATACCATAAATCACTATTAATTCAGAGGTATATAAATTATTAGACCCAAACTATTAAAAAACGATGAAAAATCGGCTGTTTTTTTGTAACCTGTTTATTAACTTTTAAATAAGCTTATGATAACCTTCTGGTAAACTTACTCTAAACATTACCTTAAGCTTGCCTGAACCTTACAATAACCTGATTATTAAACTTTAAATAAGCTTATGATAACCTTCTGTTAAGCTTACTCTAAACATTACCTCAAGCTTGCCTGAATCTTACGAAATTTACAAAACTTACAGATACAAGCTTTAAAAAGTCTTTTACAAGGTATATACAAGCTTACTGCAAGTTTACTGTAAGCTTTCTTCCTAACACACCCCAAAGAAAGCTTGCGGAAGCTTCTCGTAAGGTTATTTTGCTTAGTGGGTACTTAATTTTAAATAATGATAATTTTTATTATCTTTATTTACAGAAAATAATATCTATTTTAAAAATTTTAATTTTTGTTGGAGTTGTAGGAAATATAGTGCACATAACTTGTAGGAAAGTATTTCTTTGATTTGTGACGTTTCCACACTTGCCGTTGGGCGGCACTTGCTAAACATTCCCTCATGCAAGATATGTCACGTTTCGCATAAAACACTTTTAATCATTTTTGTCATAGGTCTGTTAGAGATATAGCGAATTAAAGATAATCGTAATATTATTTCAGATCCACACATCCCTAGTACAGGGCCGTCCTGGAGCAAATGAATCCAGTCCGGAACTGCTGGAATTTACGAAAGCAAGATGGGTTCGAATCCGTTTAATGGGACTTCGAGGTAATCAGGATCCGGTACCAAGATGGTTGACCCAAGATATCTGGAGAGACAAAAGGCTGTTCTATTCGATCAGAGATATAAGCATAGGAGGTCAATGTGTGTGCAATGGGCACGCTGAAAATTGCAGGCACAACGTTGCGTCAGGAGTAAGATTATTATTAAGATTGTAATGTGTACTTATGTCAAAAAGGGCCATGTTTGAGATTTACGAAATTTTGTCAGTTACCTACCAACCTATATAAAAATTCAGTTTATAAAACGGGTAAAGTTAAGAAAGAAAAGTACAATAGAGTGGAAGAAGGATAAGGAAAATTCTAAACTCAGGGATAAATTACCCGATGCTTAATTCATGATAAAATCCTGATAAATAAGTTAAGGATTGACAGTCTATAAAAAATGGTTGTGGTCGGTTGCATTGTAAATGCACGTACTGTACACCCAAAATTGTGGCGATTTTCCTTTTGGGAACAAGTGAACAGATAACAGTGCCACATCAATAGATAGCACCATACTTTTATATCTATCTAACGTTTTATTTAAATATTAATAATAATTTAACTTTATTTAGGAATTCCTAATATACAAAAAATATAAATTTGACTAACAAAAAATAAGGTACCTACATATTGCACCTAGTGTTTAATATAGTAATATTAATACTGAACAAACCTAACACTAAAATTAAATAATAAGGTACTTAAATATTGCACCTAGTACTTAATATACTTAAACTTAACACTAAAATTAACTAACATAGACTATAGCTTGGTTTTTTAAATAGATACAAAACTGTTTTTTAAATTGTCTTAAAGTATTTAAGGTTTTAATTTCAAATGGTAGAGAGTTATAAGCATTTAAGCCTTTAAAAAATATATTATTCATTGTTGATGCATATATATGCATATTTAGTTATATTTAGTTTTACAAAGATAAAAGTTATTTCTTGTTCTTGTTGGATACTCATGCTCATTAAACATAATAAATTCATTAAAATATGAAGGACAAAGCCAATTTTTAATTTTAAAAACAAAAATCAAACTCATTTAAGTCAATCTGTTTGAGACTGATAACCAATTTATCACATTTAACATTAGGTTTATAGGCGTACGCCTATTACATTTAAGAATAGTACGGATACCAGGATTCTGCAAAACCTGCAGCTTACTCTGGCAATTTTTATTAAGTAAATATAAAATTGAAGAGCAGTAGTCAAAGTGTGGCTGAATAATGGGATTATAAATTTTAATAGCAGTATGTGTCGATACATATACACTGATCCTAGAGAACAAGAATAACTTTTTTGAAATATTTTTATGTATATAATTAAAATGGCTATAAAAAGACAGGTTATTATCCACAATAACACCTAAATTCTTAATTTCTGTTACAAAACCTAATGTTGAACCACCTATTTCCAGATTTATTGACATCAATATTTGAGTATTTATAATGTGTTGTTATTATCATAGCTTTTGTTTTAGAAAGATTTAGTTTTAATTTATTGGTAGCTAGATACATTTGTATTTTCAAAAGAAAATTATTCAATTTTTCAATAGCGTTATTAAATGATTTATCACTTGTAGATAATAAAGAGTCATCGGCAAACAAATTTAAAAATTCCCATATTATAAAAAATACATGATTCAAGTATATTATAAATAAAAGTGGTCCCAAAACACTCCCCTGGAGTGAAATATTTCTTCAATTTTTACTCTTTGATATCGATTTGTTAAATAATTAATAAACCAGTCCAACATAATACCTTTTAAACTATATTTTTTTTAATTTTTTTATTAATAATTTTCTGTCAATAGTTTCAAAGCTCGTTTCAAGTCAAGAAATACAGCCACGATATATTTTTCCTCATCTAAAAGCTTTTTCTACGTTGCAAGAGTTAACTGTAAAGCAGTTTCACACGAGTATGAACTAAGAAAACCGGACTGATTTCCTTTAAATAGATTATTTTTATCAAAATATTCCATTAACTGCTTATAAACAGCTAGTTCCAAAACCTTCTCTATAATTGGTAACGTGTTGACTGGCCTATGATTACAAGCATCAATAGAATTGGCAACCTTGGGAATGGGAACCTCTGTACTTAATTTCAATTTCTCAGGAAACTGTCCATATTTAAGTGACATATTTACAAAATGTAGAATTACATAACCTAATGAGTCAAATGTTTTTTTTTTTAATTCCGTATTAAAGGTTTCTAGAGAACTGCCTTTCTTTTGGAGAGAAAAAATAATTTTTTTGATGTCATTTATATCCAATAGATTAAAATTTGAGAAACTACACTGAACTTTTTCAAAAGAATCAGGCTGTACATCCGAATTTTCAATACTATTAACAATATCCTTCACACTATCCACAAAAAACATATTTAATTTATTTGCAATTTGTACTTTATTCTTGACAACAATTTTAGTACCATTGTTACTACTAAAACAAACTCCTTGGGTAAATGTTGAATTGTAGGGCTGAGGTTTTATTAGTTCTTTAAGTGTTTTCCATAAAAGTTTATTGTTGTTGAATATGATATGAATATCAATTTTATTTTCATGATATGAATATCAATTTTATTTTCAAAATATTGCTTCTTTTTTAATTTTAAAGAATTTACTACATTGTTTCTGGATTGTTTATATAACTTCCAATTTAAAGATTTTTCATTTTCACTTGCTGAATTTTTAAACCTAAAATAACGTTGGTTTATTTTTTTTTATTTCAAAGTCTACCCAAGGCAGTTGTTTAAAGTTACCCTTTAAAGTGTTCAAAGAAGCCACTTTATTTAAAACTTTTTCACACGTATTTGATATATTGTCAAAAATAAAGTCAACATCTCTTGTATAGTATGGCCAGTCTTTTTCTAGTAATTTAGAATTAATTTCTATAAATTTTGTATCAGTAAGTTTTCTACTATTGACATAATTATGAAACTAAAATTCAATAGGTGCTGAAAAGTCCACAGAAATCACAAAATGATCTGATATCATTGGCAAGTCATGCACAGTGGCTTTTATATCTGGTAAACCTGTAAGGACATAATCTACCAATGTTTTTACCTTATCAGTAACTCGTGTATATTCTGTGATAATTTGTTCAACACCTAAAGAATTAAAAATATCTTTAACTTTTTTAACATAAAAATTTTCATTATCTAAATTTGTATCTCCTACCAAAAAAAGATTTTCTTTTACCTGTCAAGTATGTATCACACCAATTTTCTAGTCCACTGTTGATAAAAACTGCATCACTGGCACTAGGAGAATGATAGTAAACACCTATCAGCCATTCTTCTTCTTTAATAGAAATTTTTATCATCAGGCACCAATAATCGGGTTCTAATACAAACTTTTTTACCTAACGACATACAGGATACACACTGCTGATGATTCCCAAAAAGGATTCACTGTTTCCTGTCCATTTGATTTTAACGACAGATAGATAATTTTCTTTATCCAATACATACAGATAATAAGACAATTACCAGCTTTATTTTAAATAGATAAACTCAATAATAACCCCCGCGTGGCTTTTACTTTATTGAGTGGATAATTATTTATTTTACCCACTCAACTGTCACTTGTCAAATTATTTTCTTGTAAATGTCATTAAAATTTTTAATAAAAACATGAATTCCTAAGCTATTTATTGGATAAAACCTTGTATGGCACTCATGGGTAAACCGATATTGCCCTCTCGAAAATTAACCTGCTTGGCTGACGCCTCGCAGGTTAATTTTCTCATGAGCAATATCTTACTTTACCCACTAGTACCATAAATAACTATAAAATCCTGATAGTTTAATATCAAGATATTTACCTCCCATGGGACTAGGTGCGTACTAGGGTGGACCGAAAAATGTTTTTTTTTTAGTTGGGTTTTCGGGTAGGGCTAGAAGGCTTCCCAATGCGTTAGAAAATAACCCTGTAAATTTTGGCCATGATTGGCAATGGAGAACATCTCCCAGAATCATCCGGAAAATCGAAATATTCCACAGTGAGACAGGAAAAAAAAAACAGGGACAAAATTCTGAATTTTTGCATACGACTATTTTTGATACCGCAGATTTCGAATAAAAAAAAACTAAAAATTAAAAAAAAAATCCTCGCCATTAGGGTGGTCCAAAATTCCCTTTCTCCTCATCCTCCGCCATTTTGAATTTTTAAGTTATTGACATTGCTCTACATTAACAGAATCAAAAGAAGCCATTTGACACATTTTTAGAAAGATCGAAGAAAAACTAAAATTTTGGACCCTAATGGCGCCGATTTTTTTTTTGTATTTTTTCGTTATCTTTCGAATTCAAAAATATTCGTATGCAAAAATTCAGAATTTTGTCCCTGTTTTTTTTCCTGGCTCACTGTGGAATATTTCGATTTTCCAGTTGATTCTGGGAGATGTTCCCCATTCCCAATTATCTCAAAAATTTACAGGCTTATTTTCTAACGCATTGAGAAGCCTTCTAGCCCTACCCGAAAACCCAACTAGAAAAAAAAAACATTTTTCGACCCGCCCTAGTACGAACCTACTCCCATGGGAGTTAAATATCTTGATAATAAACTATCAAGATTTTAAGAAAGTTATCTATCTGTCGTTAAAATCAAATGGACAGGAAACAGTGCCCAACAGTTAATTTATTATACACTACTGAAAAAAAATCCTAAAATTTTTAATGATTTTTAAAAGGCTGTATCTCAGTGAAACATGGTCTTATGGAGATAAAAAAAAAAGAATTTTTAAGCTTTAAGTTTTTAGTTTTGAGATTTTTAGACAAAACATTTTTCTGAGGTACGGTTATTGAGCAATCATAAGAAATACCGCGAGAAAAAAAATTCCATTCTTTTTAATTTTTTTTGCGTCCACTGATTGGGAAAATTTTTCTCAGTTAAACCAATTCATTGGTCACTTAGCTTGTTTATTATTTGCTTTTTTATTCTTTCTACGTCGATTTTTCTCTGAGATATCTGACTTTAAAAGAAAAAGGGTCATTTTGTATTTCATCATCGATATCTCAGTAAATTAAAAGGCGGTTTTAAAAACTTGAATAAATCCTCTACAAGGACATATCATGGTATTTAAAGAATGTTTTTTCACCCTTACATTAATTTGAAAAAACTAAGAAAAAAGACTTTTTACGGTTTTTTAGAAAATATATGTTTTATTTACAAATTTTGATAAATTTTGACTAAAGTCGAGCGTAATTTTTATAGTTCAATGTACCCACAATAGCCCTGTAAATGTTCAAATTTATCCATTAAACCGTTCTTCAGGACCAATTGATCAAAGGTTTACAAAACAATT
Organism: Brachypterus glaber; assembly: GCA_958510825.1. Classification (NCBI taxonomy): domain Eukaryota; kingdom Metazoa; phylum Arthropoda; class Insecta; order Coleoptera; family Kateretidae; genus Brachypterus; species Brachypterus glaber. Next base: position 70,377,862 of record OY294044.1, read on the forward strand.
TAAAAGTAATTTTTTTAATTTTTTTCAAATTAATGTGAAGTATGAAAAAAAATATTTAAAAATCATGGCAGGTCCTTGTAGAGAATTTATTCAAGTTTTTTAAATCACCCTTTGATTTACTGTGCGGTTATTAGCTGCTGAGATATCAATGATGAAAAACAAAAGGATCCTTTTTCATTTCAAGTTAGATATCTCAGCGAAAAATCGACGTAGGAAGAATAAAAAAATACTAAATTAAAGCTTAATAAGCAAGTTAACTGACCAATGCATTGGTTTAACTGAGAAAAATTTTTCCAATACGTGGATACAAAAACAAATAAAAAAATAAAATTGGAAAAATTTTGTCTCTCGATATTTCTTATGATTGAGCAATAACCGTGCCTCACGAAAAAAATTTGACAAAAGATCTCAAAACTAGAAACTTAAAGCTCCAAAGTTCTTTTTTTTTAATATCACTAACAAATTTAAGATTTTTTTTTGTTCCTTTAATTTTTTTCAGTAGTGTAATAAATTATTTTATTATTAATTATAATATAAATCAAAAATAGCTTTGATATAATTTAGTTGAAGTCATAATTAATTACTTAAATCAAATTCGTCTCGGTACCACAAAATTAACTTATGAATCAAATTCAATTGCATTATTTAAATTAAAAAAGATTGACTGTGATATTAAAATAACATATTTATACGACCTCCCAAGTTTATAAGTACTCAGTGTATCAAAAAATACTGACCCATCTAAAGACGCTTTCTGAGAGCAAAAACGTCCTGAAGGCACCTAAATATTTAAATTGTTTTTCATGCTGCCGATTTTGACAGATGAAGTTAAAAATATTCAACTTCACCGCTGCTGCTGCTGGCTTTTTGATGTTTAGATTTATCATGTGTCATGTGATTTTGTCTTTACCACGAAGAAAATTTTATAGAAATAGGTAGATTTAAATGTAAAATTACTCGCTACGTGGATTTGTTTACAATTTTATTCGTTTTACAAAATATTTGGGTCGCGTCCGTTCGCAAAAGTGACGTCAAATTTTTTCCTGCCGCTGGCATTTTGCGGCAGACGTGCTGCTGGCAGCATGTCGAAGCTCTTAGAACGTGTCTTAATTAGATATTTATAGTTATTTTTAGTAGTTTACCTAAATATTAGTGCCTAGCTAGGTCAATACTAGAGCCACTTGATCTTTTATTTGTTTGGTTAATGTCGTGTAGACATTTCACAGTAGATCATATCCTTTATTTTAAAGAGAAAATGCAGTGCCATAGTGAAGGCATTTTTTTTAGGAGGAAGAGATAAACTTTGACTTTTCGAATAAAGCACAATAATTTTGAAAAAAATAATTCTAAAAAAAAAAATAAAAAAAATCAAAATTTTTTTTTCATAGAATCTTTTTTTTTTTTTAATTATGGTTTTTTAATTTTTTTTAAAGTTTATCCCCACAAAAAAAGTGACATCGGACAGACAGACGGACAGACGGAAGGACAGAAGGATGGACAGAAGGACTGACAGAAGGACATTTTCAAGTTTTTTATTTTTTTTATGAAACATATTTATATCCAAGAATTTTTTGTCTATGACGTTCTTGGGCGTATTTGGAAAATTACAAACTACCATATAATAAATACTATTCCAGCGCTTACGCGCTGTGAATAGTATAATAATAAAGAAGTCGTGAAGATATGTAATGCTTCGTATTTTAGTATACTCTTCATAGTATATTGCATTTTCTTTCGTTACTTAAAAAAAAAATTAAAAATCATAATTAAAAAAAAAAAAATGAAAAGACCGAGGGTCTGACCGCAAGGAAATCTTTTGTACAAGCCAAAGGAACTCAGGAGGAACTCTGGAGGAACTCTGAAGAACTCTGGAGGAACTCCGGAGGAACTCCGAGGAACTCTGAGGAACTCTGAAGAACTCTGGAGGAACTCCGAAGGAACTCAGAGGAACTCTTTGCAAAAAGGTACTCTTTTGTACAAATTTCAGACGTGGTCAGAAACAATTATTATTACCCATGCGGATTAACGTTTTTATTTTCAAACTAGATGAGCCGTTACAAACACCTTATCAGAACATCCTACCTTTGGGCCAAGTTTGGTAAAAACCGTTAGGGTTTTTTTTTCCTGAAGGTAATTTTGGGGCGCCAATTTGTTTTGAAGGGTCGCCAAGTTTGGTAGAAACCGTCAAAGACAAAGCTTTTTTCTTGAAGGTAAATTTGGGGCGCTATTTTTTATTTGAAGGGGCGCCAATTTTGGTAGTAACAGTCAGGGACAAAGCTTTTTTTTAAGGGGTTCAGTAGAGCTTGCATAGCGGTAATTTCTACGGCTTATTTGCCAAAAATTACCCCTTCCAGAGAGGAACTCTTAAGGAACACAGGAGGAACTCGGAGGAACTCGGAGGAACTCTTTGCAAAAAGGAACTCTTTTGTACAAATTTCAGACGCGGTCAGCCCCTCGAAAAATATTCTTTGAAAATTTTTTTTTATTATTTTTTTCAATATTATTCGTTTTTCGAAAAAAAAATATTTTTGAAATACTATACAGGTTGATTCAGATATAAGGTATAAAATTTTAATTGGAGGTCAGAAATATGAAAAAAAGTTCATATAAAGGTTGGAAAGGGATCTACGACCCTTCTAAGGGTACATCTGAAAAGTAGTTTTTATTTAATATCTCTGAAACCCTATGAACCACAGTAACGGATTTTTGCACATGCCTTAATATTGATATTGTTCACCGCATGAAAGAAAGTCTCAGACCAAAGGGGGAGGAATCATTCGCGCTCTCTTCTTTCCGTCAAGAGCGTTATAAGGCGTGCGTGCCTACAACGGGCCTCCCACTTGCACACACATTCCAAACATATTTTCCGTAGCCACAGATCCGTGCAAACTATAAAGGTTATCATTATGTAATTTTTATTTAGTAATGTTAACCAGGGCCCTGCAGGGTCGTGCAAAATGGGGGGTGGATGCAATTTTTCGCCCCAAATTTTTTAATCTGTACATTTTTTGACTTTTTCTCAATAAAATATTAATCTTTAAATAAAAATACATATAAAAGGTACTCTTTATGTAACACCGTAGGGTCAACCGTTTTCGATATAACCTTTATCAATTTTAAGTCATGTGCAAAAATTCGTTACTTTCACAGGGTTCCAGAGATATTAAATAAAAACTACTTTTCAGATGTAAACTTAGGAGGGTCCTAGCTCCCTTAAGGCTCATTTACAGACAAGCCTTTACAGGAATTTTTGGACATAGAATCACCCTTTAACATTGTGTACCCTATTTATGAATCACTCTTTACTAAGAGGAAAAGCAAGCTTTTTTACTAGTCTGTAAAATTTACGGACGACGGGAAGCGGAGTCCGGAAACAACAGACGAGTAAAAAAATGCAATTTTCCTCTGTGTGAAACATAACATAGTTTTTCTTCAAGCGTCCTAAATATTATAATTTTTTTTTCGCTAACTTTTTTTTACGGCATACAACAATGATCACTTTTTTGTACAAAAATGAACATATTTTTTTGCTGCAAAAAAATAGATCACTTTTCACTAGTGTATATTATAAAATATTAACATCTTAGTACGCGCGTATGCTTGAATAAACAAATAGTATTTGGAAATAGTATATAATGGAATGCGTAGCATTAGGGCATACATATCAAGGGCTTCATAACATGGAAGCGTATACGCCATTTTTTTTTAGATTTTGACAGTTTTAGGTTTAATTTAATAAACCAAACCTAAAACCATCAAAATCTCAAAAATAAAAAATGGCGTATACGCCCCTATGTTAAAATTAAAATGTTGTAATACAATTTAAGTGCATGGCGTTTTATAATTTTGACCTTTTTACGGCAGAACTTAAGAATATCTGATAAAAACAAATATCAGCTTTACAGTATGAAAGTTTTAATTTATTAACATACTTTAAGCAATTGTAAATTCACTGTAAGCGTTATTATGTATTTAATTTATTTTCAAAAAATAAAATTACGCAGCGGCTATTCAAGCTGATAACGGTAAAGTATTACTCGTCAAACTTAACATGAGACATGAAAATGTAAGAGTAAGTATTCGAAGGAAGAAAGATAGGCTATACGTGTCCTCTAAGAACTGGTGAAACCAACCGCGTGGTTTGGGGGGCGTATCCACTCAAGTCTCATGCTAAGTTTGGAAATCTGTACATACAGTGCGTTCCAAAATTCACCCCCCCCCTCCTAACTTTTGAATGAGTAGGGATATCGACATTCTCAGGCGTAAAAAAAAAACGTTACCCAACGCCTCCCATTTAAAAAAAAAAACACACACAAAACAACAAAAAACCAAACCAAAGCATCAACTTTTTTGCTAAAAAAATCAATTTTTATGATTTTTTTTTGAAAATTTTAATTTATATCAATAAGTTCAAAAGTATAATTAATATTTTTGCATCATCAAATTAATAACTTTTCAAAAAGTGTTTGATTTTTTTAAGAAAATTTTGACGAAAATACTCATTTTCAAGCATATTTAAACCCAAAAAAAAAGTCTAAAAAAAAAGAATATATATAGTTGAATAGAATATTTAATAGGTTTAAAAAATATGTATTACACGACCCCCTTTCATTAAAAAAATCCTCATATGCCCCTGCCCACATTTTAAAAGTTAAATATTAAATACATGCAAAAAGATAGTTTAAGTTTTCCTATTTAGGAGTTGCAAATTTTATGTCGATATCTCAACTAGTTTGGACTTTTGGACCGCACTGTATGTATAAGCTTAAGTTAACTAAAATTATGTTTTCCTATGACCACCCACTGAGTATGAAACCTTGCCAACGTCGTTGTAAGCTTACATTTGCAAGATTTTAAAAACGTTTGTAAAATAAAACTATATAAAAAACAAGTTTTTAAACTTAAAACCCTTCTATTGATTACGTATTATGTATAACTAAATAGTAGAAAACAAGATATACCAATTTACAAAAACGAATTTTTTAAAAGAAAGGTTTTGGAATTAGTGATTTCTTTATTTTTGCCAGCATTTCCAAAACCTTTCTTTTAAAAAATTCATTTTTGTAAATTGGTATATCTTGTTTTATACTTTTTAGTTATACCTACATAATAGGTAATCAATAGAAGGGTTTTAAGTTTAAAAACTTGTTTTTTATATAGTTTTATTTTCAAGTTTTTAGTTATAATTTATTAATGTGTGAAGCAACCCGGGAGTGAAACAGAGATTTTATGTAAAATTATATTGTCACCGGATATAAGCATATGTACCGAACTTTAGCTGTCTAAGTGGGTAAAAGGAGTTTAATTTAGCCGCATGTGCTATGTTGGGGGGGGGGGTTAATTTATAAGAAAAGTTTTTGAAATTGTATATAATTAATAGAAGGGTTTTAACTTTCAAAACTTGTTTTTATATAATTTTATTTTCAAGTTTTTTAGTTATGTTTTATAGTAAAATTTTATTATGATGGGATGAGTAGGTAACCCAATTTTTGTTTTAAATTAACTCATGTGGATAAAAAAGGGTTTTTGATATTGTATGAGTAGGGGGGGGGGGGTTGGGGGATAAATTTTATATTTAATTATTTTGTTAGGGTAGAAAATCATGTGTACCAAATTTCAGCTCTCTAAGTTTATTCTAAGTAGGTATAACATAGAGGGCCCTTCAGCCGCATGGGAAAAGCATGTATACGAAATTTCAGCTCTCTCTCTATATATATATATATATATATATAGATGTTTAATGTCAAAGTGACGCCCATTATAATTGACGTACTTGTCACTACCATCTGTATATGATAAAATGTGCTATTGTCACACCACGATAACTTATGCTAATTACACACCCAAAGTGTATGTATGAGAGAACAGTGTTGCCAGATCAACTTAGCTAATTTGTATTAAATTTTAATTTGAGATCGTAATATTGAGGTAGGACTTTTTTAGTGGATACCTATTAGTCGAAGCAATTTAGACGAAAAAACCACGAATAGAAGAAATAATTTATAAAGTTTTTAAATTTTGGTTGTGAACTCCCAGTAGGAACCCAAATACAGGTCCAAAGAGTTCCCACCTTCCCGGGGGGAGCTTCATCCCCTTTTGCTGAAAAAACCACCCCCAAACGTGACTTCCGGGCGCTTTTCTGCGTTTATCTCGTAAACCGTTACCCCGACGAGAAAATGTTAGAGGACTTATTATATTCTCCATTAAATTATACATAAAATTATTTTATTAGGTCTTTGTGTATCTTTCACCCAACGCTCACAAATGACGTTGGAAAATAAGCATCATGCTCAGCTCGAAGATAAGAATGAGTCCAGCGCCGTTTTGTATATTGGAATTTTAGAGGTTGCTGAAAGTAACTGTTAGTGCTTTTATAACCTGTTATTTAACTTGCAATGTTTGTTTATTTATTTATTTATTTGTTTATTGCAAATCTGCCAAAGGCTTTTTCGACCACTTAGAAACTACCTAGAAGGGTAAAATTTGCTAAACGTGCTTAACTCGGCTAACATTACAATTTTGTATAAAACTTACCCCCCAACCCCCCAACCCTAAAATTTAAAAAATCCATTTTTTACCCCCACAAGATAATTTAAAACTAAAATTAGGTTGCATACTCACCTAGTGATAATAAAATTTTACAATAAATTTTACATTCCCCCTCGTCTCCCCATCACCCCCCGTACGCGTATAAGTCTAAGTTAACACCCCTACCTCTTTCACCCACTTGGAATAGGGTCTACCTAATTTGATGATCACACTCAAAATATTTTAAAAAAATTATTATTCGGTGAATATCAAATCAATTGAGTACGGTCACTCAGGGTAGGTGCGGTCACATGTGCTCTACTGAATAAAATACTTTGAGTCAAAATACCGCCCCCAGCGCCGCCCTCACACCCAACAAATTTTGCAAATATGGTACTATTTGGTGCGGTCACTCAGGGTAGGTGTGGTCACTTGTCCTCTTCACGACAAAAATGTTTTAGTTGTTGCACTGCCCCCACTGCCGCCCCCAGAAACAATAAACGTGATAAAAAATGCCAATATGGGGTAATTTTGTGCTGTCTTTCTGAGTAGTTGTGGTCACTCGTCCTCTTCACGACAAAGTGATATTAGTTGTTGTACCGCCCCCAATGCCGCCCCCAGAAACAATAAACGTGATAAAAAATGCAAGTATGGTGAAATTTTGTGCGGTGACTCCGGGTAGGTGCGGTCACTCGTCCTCTTCAGGACATATTGGTTTTTGGATGTTGTACCGCTCCCAATGCCGCCCCCAGAAACAATAAACGTGTTAAAAAATGCAAATATGGGGCAATTTAGTGCGGTCACTCAGGGTAGGTGCGGTCACTCGTCCTCTTCAAGACAAAGTGGTTTTGGCTATTTTACTGCTCCTAGAAACAATAAACCTGATAAAAATTGCAAATACGGGGCAATTTCGTGCGGTCAGGGTGGGTGCGGTCAGTCATCCTCTGACCGAACAAAATTGACCCATATTTGCATTTTTTATCACGTTTATTGTCTCTGGGGGCAAAATTGGGGGCGGTACAACATCTTAAATTAATTTGTGCTAAAGAGGACCAGTGACCGCACCTACCCTGACTGACGGCACGAAATTGCCCCCTATTTGCATTTTTATCACGTTTATTGTTTTTGGAGGCGGCATTGAGGGCGTTAGAACAACCTAAACTACTTTGTCTTAAAGAGGATGAGTGACCGCACCCACCCAGAGTGACCGCACGAAATTGCCCCATATTTGCATTTTTTATAACGCTTATTGTTTCTGGGGGCGGCATTGGGGGCGGAGAAATAACCAAAGCCACTTTGTCTAGAAGAGGACGAGTGACCGCACCTACCCTGAGTGACCGCACCAAATTGCCCCATATTTGCATTTTTTATCACGTTTATTGTTTCTGGGAACGGCATTGGGGGCGGCACAATAACCAAAACCACTTTTTCGTGAAGAAGACGAGTGACCGTAACTACACTAAGTGACCGCACAAAATTGCCCCATATTTGCATTTTTTATCAGGTTTATTGTGTCTGGGGCGGCATTGGGGGCGATACAATATCCAAAACAAATTTGTCCTGAAGAGGACGAGTGACCACACCTACTCTGAGTGATCGCACGAAATTGCCCCATATTTGCATTTTTTATACCGTTTATTGTGTCTGGGGGCGGCATTGGGGACGGTACAACATCCGACATGAATTTGTCCTGAAGAGGACGAGTGACCGCACCTACTTTGAGTGACCGCACGAAATTGCCCCATATTTGCATTTTTTATCACGTTTATTGTTTCTGGGAGCGGAATTGGGAGCGGTAAAATAACCAAAACCACTTTGTCTTGAAGAGGACGAGTGACCTCACCTACCCTGAGTGACCGCACCAAATTGCCCCATATTTGTATTTTTTATCACGTTTATTGTTTCTGGGGCCGGCATTGAGGCCGTTACAACAACCTAAACCACTTTGTGTGAAGAGGATGACTGACCGCACCCACCCTGACCGCACGAAATTGCCCCATATTTGCATTTTTTTATCAGGTTTATTGTTTCTGGGGGCAGTAAAATAGCCAAAACCACTTTGTCTTGAAGAGGACGAGTGACCGCACCTACCCTGATGGACCGCACCAAATTGCCCCATATTTGCATTTTTTATCACCTTTATTGTTGCTGGGGGCGGCATTGGGGGCGGTACAACATCCAAAATCAATTTGTCCTGAAGAGGAAGAGTGACCGCACCTACCCTGAGTCACCGCAAAAAATTGCCCCATACTTGCTTTTTTTATCACGTTTATTGTTTCTGGGGACGGCATTGGGGCAAGAGGATGAGTGACCGCTCATACTCAGAGAGACCGCACAAAATTGCCCCATATTGGCATTTTTTATCACGTTTATTGTTTTTGGGGGCGGCATTGAGGGCGTTACAATAACCTAAACCACTTTGTCTTAAAGAGGATGAGTGACCGCACCCACCCTGAGTGACCGCACCAAATTGCCCCATATTTGTATTTTTTATCACGTTTATTGTTTCTGGGGGCGGCATTGGGGGCGGTACAAGATGAAAAACCTATTTGTCCTGAAGAGGACGAGTGACCGCACCTACTCTGAGTGACCGCACGAAATTGCCCCATATTTGCATTTTTTATCACGTTTATTGTTTCTGGGGGCTGCAGTGGGGGCGTTGAAACAACCAAAACAATTTTATCGTGAAGAGGACGAGGGACCGCACCTACCCTGAGTGACCGCACCAAATAGTCCCATATTTGCAATATTTTTTGGGTGTGGGGGCGGCACTGGAGGCGGTATTTTGACTCAAAGTATTCTATTCAGTAGAGCACATGTGACCGCACCTACCCTGAGTGACCTCACTTAATTGATTTAATATTCACCGAATAATAATTTTTTTAAATTATTTTGTGTGTGATCATCAAATTAGACTTTCCCCTTAGAATATACTTAGAAACCTAAAATTTGGTACACATGCTTAACTTGGCCGACAGTACAATTTTATATAATACCTACTCCCAACCCCCGACCCTAAAATTAAAAAAAATATATATTTTTACCCACACAAGATTATTTAAAACTAAAATTAGGTTACATACTCATTTAATGATAATAAAATTTTACAATAAATTCCAAACATTGTTTTTTTTTATTTTGGAAACTTGCTGAACAATGAAAAACGGCGGTTTTAAAACCAGTATTGGTCCATATGGATCTTACTTCAGGGCTGAAAACAGAATTTTATTGGTGATTTGAGGTTATGTTCTTAAATATACTTACCAAATGTATTTTCTTATATTCTCATTTACATTAAGCTATGCTTACTTTAAAATAAAACACCAATATATCTTCATAATGTATACATTACCATTCCTATTAATAATTATTTTAATGGTAAAAGTCATAGAAATACGTCTTTGAATATGACATTTGGCTATTCTCGCCAAAATTATTTTTACATTGTTGCCAGTTTTTGGGCGTCTCTTTGACGTGTATTATAAATTTTGGGCGTCACAATGGTGTAGATACACTGGGTGTGAGTTTAACGTGTATTATGTAAAGTGTATTATACATTTGCTTCAACAGCGCCACCTGGTGGCCACTTGAACGAACCCCTTTTGTATCTAGCTAGATAAACACCCATCAAAGTGACGCCAAAAAATATTTTTTGTTAGGACCTGTACTACACTCTAACCATCCAGAGAAGTCGATTGCGCGCATTAAACGGACTGACGCCCAAAGTCGGGCGTCACAACGTAAATTTGGGTGTCTGATTGACGTCAATTATACGATTTGGGCGTGTATATGACAGAAAATATATATATATATATATATATATATATATATATATATATATATATATATATATTGGAAACTATGACACTGACACTTTAAAAATTTTCATTTTTTTCTTCATTACAAATTTATAACAGTTACAAACTTTTCAAGTTTTAAATTTATTATTATTATTTTTATAGTAATTTTGAATAAAAATGGAAGAGGAAGAGTTAAAATTTACTCAATGGTATAAAGGTGTCTGATGCTTTCGTCCTGCGACCTTCACTTCTAGTATTTGGGACTTACCTGTGAGGAACTTGAACTTAACTGACACAAAATAAAACACAGCCCAAAATCACACACAAAACAACATAAACATACATATTTATTAATATATTTGTCACGGGTGTAAATTGGTGTAGACTATAGTTAATATATAATTTTTAGATTGTTTTTTTAAACAAGTTTTGTAAATAAAAGTTTTACTCACTGTGCTATATCGTAGATTGATGAAGTTATATCAACACATTATTATTTTGCACTGTATTAGTTCTATTTTACAATCACAGTAGTTAAATAAATTCATATTTCTGCTACAATTCTTCAAACCAAATGACTGAAATGACATTTGGAGGTTATTGTTTACTTGGTTTATTTAGGGGAAGTTCGGTTTGAAATTACGTTGGTATGATGTTAAATAGAGTATCGCAGTTCAACTCACATAGGGTGTATTTATCTTATTCTTTTATGCCAAGAGCTATTCAAACGGAAATTGAAATTATATGTTTATTCATCGTTATTCACTTAAACAATGTTTTTCCGAGGGGAACTGAATTCTAGGTTCTAATTTATATTTTCTTTAGAAAATATTTATTGAAGGTAAATTGCAAAATAGTTTATTTTTGTAGATCCTTTTCCGTTTCAATCTCTGTGTGGAAAACTATGGTTTTGTAACACCTTGTGATTTTAGTTAAACATATTAGTAAAACTGAATATTCAGGATTAATACTATTATCATAATGGTCATCAGTGGAACCTTCAAAATTAATTATATGTGTTGCAGTGTTTTTTTTACTAGTTCCGATTAATGAAGACTGGTCTCCTACGTGTTAAGCGAAAAATGTTATTTACTATTATACGGTGACTAAAAGAGTATTTTTCTGTTATGCACAGGCTATCAACTTAAATATCAATTTAAACTTATCTACAATATCTACTTTTTCACTTTTTTATATTAAAATGTCGAAATTTTGGCTACTTTTTGACTTTTTGCTGCCGAAATTAAAAAAAGAACGACTTTTTTACCCGACCAAAAACGAAGGAGGGTGAAGGGTTTGCCTTCATTTTTTATTGTTTTTAAAGTATATAAATTTAAATAAATATTTAATTTTAAAATTTTATAAAACAAAACATATGCAGTTGCCACATAGACTATTGGAGTTTTGAATCAATTTTAGTTTGAAGTTATTGCATTTGTTTGTTGTTGCATATTTTATACCTATTTCGTACTTCAAGTCGAAACTTTCCTACAGTATTTTATCTTAAGGCTTTTTAGACATGGTTTATTCTTTTATTTGTTTTTTCTTGATAATACTTAGTTTTTTAGTTCATTTCTTATTTACGACAAATATTTTTTCCTGCATTTCATAAGATATATAATTATATAAAAAAGTTCCTCATACGCGTAACCCAAATAAACAACCACAAAAAACATTTTTTGATAGCTCACAAGGCACCATTTATAACGTTTACTATTCTTCTCAAAACTAAAAAACATTGACTAAAGCTCTATATTTAAGTTTTTTAAACGAAATGTATTAGATTATGTTCATGTATATCATGACAACAGCAGTTCAGCCATCTTGCTTTAAGCATAATTATATTTTTATCGGTGGCGCCATCTAGCGGAAATTAATTATTTAAATTGCAGACCAGTAATAATTAGTTTACTGGTCTCTATTTTTCATTACAGGTCAGGAAGTGGAAAACAATGGAACAAGAAATCACGTACTTCCGAAACTTTATTAATACATATAATGTACGATCACCCTGTACCTATGTATTACATATACAGTTGCGAATAAAATAGTTTACTTGTGTGTAAATAATATTTGGTCGGGTATGGCCAATTAAATTAATTGGTTTTGAGTAATAAATATATTTCTGTCAAATAATTTATTTTTTTTTACAAAGTACATGTACAGGTAATTTGTAGTTCAAATTTCATCGTTGAAATTACCGCATTATTCAGATTACGGATCATTCGGATTATCGAAGATTCGAACTATCGCGACAGTTTTTAGTTTTGCAAAATTGTTAAATTCTAATTCTTTTAAAATCTTCTCCTATTATATTGTTCAGAGCGCCTGCCCTAGAATAATATACCGTAGTTTCAAATTTTCAAAAAAAAATCAAAAATCGTCCTAGACAAAAAATTATTGTATTTAATTTTTTTTAATGAAAAAATAAGCAATTTTTTTTGTCAAATTTCCCTCCGTCTATATGTCTATAAAAGCTGAAATAAAATTCCGATTAACTTATTTTTTCAGGAAAAATTACTTTTATTATAAGGATCAATTCTACCAAAAGAAGTTTTTTTTTAATTTTTTTTTAATTTTTTTTTTATTTTTCGTTTTTCGCAAAAAGAAAATTTAATAAAAAAAAAATATTTTCAGTTTTTTTGTTAACTCTTTTTTTTTAATATATATTTTTTTATTCAATAATTTTTCGTTTTTCAAAAAAGATCTTTTAAAAAAAAACTTTATTTTTTTTTTGTTTTTCTTTCGAAAGATATTTTTTTTAAATTATTTGAGTAATGCAGTATACCATTTACCGTAAATAATATATAATGGAATGCGTAGAATTACATATCTTCACGGCTTGTTTTTAATTCATTTCAAAATTTGGCGAAGGCGCATACATATGAATCTTAAAAAAAAAACATTTTATGGACAGGTCCATAAAGTATATTACGCCTATAGGAAGGAGCTTTTATTAAGGTTCTTATAGTTTACAAGGTTTATACAAGTACAAAAATTTAGTTTTTTTATTTCTCGATACATATTCTTTTTTACACCTTAATCAAGTTCATAATAAAACTTTATGAATATTATAATATGAATATGAACTTTAAAACTTCAAGTTCAATTGTCTGTTTAAAAATTCTCCGTTAGTGGAATATTTAAACAAACTACATAGTTATACTGAAAATTCAATAAAACCTGCAGTGACTCAGTTGCGAATGTGTGGTAAAAGGCGAAGATCATACCAGTTCGGGTGCGACTCGCATAATTTCGTCGAAGCTTCGTATAGGCGGACCCCTTATACGAAAGCAGCAGAGCTAATTTTAAAAAAAGTTTTGAATATTTTATTGCATTGCATTCCATTTATACATATGAATTTTTAATTTATAATTAACCCTCAAGTGCTGTCGTGATATTTTTGGTACATACATTACGTTGTGGGTTTTCAGCGGACCCCATTTTATTTTTACACAGAAGTTGGAATGGAAAGTCAATTAAAGCAATGTTAACGTAAAAAAATATTTAGTTGTAGTATCTTAAGCTTAAAAACCACTTAAAATAAAAACTAAATAAATTTTAACAAAAAAATAATCTTTATTCAAAACCCGAGCTATTTACAGTGCTTTGGTATTTTAATCAAATAAAAAAACTGAGTAAAGGAACTTAATTTTTTTTGTCACTTTTCTTAAGAGGAAGCATAAAACAAAAATAAAAATAAGATAAGCATTAAAATATAAAAAAGCTTTAGATTTTCACAGCAAGTGATTTTAAAGAAATTTCAGTTTTCCAAACACTCTTTACAGACATTGCGACGGACTTCGTGTGGATATGTTGGTCGAAAATGGCACAAACTATACTGTTATGTCTTTTGATCTGGTACACAAATAGCCTAGTTTTCGACCAATATTTTCTACCCTGGGTTCTTGATGGGGAACAGGTTTCTTCAAAATCCTTCCTATTGTAAATTTTAACTTGGTAACCCTTCATTTGCAAGTCTTTGTTCTAAGTATGGTCGGCAGTTGCTCAGCAAGTTCTTTTACAAAGTCAAAGTGTAATATTGAGAATTATTTCAAAAACGTGAGTGCAAAATATATGACGAAATATTTAAAAGTTAAAAAAATGCCATGGGCTATCTACGCGTACTTTTGCTTGTGAAAAGGTTACATATTTTTTATCTAAATTGTCAAATCCAACTTTTATAGTATTATAAAACATAATTATTTCTGTCTTATTTGTAATCTCATCTATGACTTTTGTGTCACGTTCAATTTTTAATTCAATATTACCTATATCAGAATATTCAGCTTTGTTATCTTTTTTCGTCTTTTTTTCGAAACCACTGTTATTCTGTGGTCTCAAAATCTAAATGTGTAGCTCTAACTCTCTTTTTAGAAGCTGAAACCATTTTTTAAAACCCCTAAAGTGACCAATAATATAAAATGTAAAAAATATATATACTTAGTAAACTTACGTTAAATACGTAACTAACAGAGTGACCGCGATACACGTACGACTCAATGTTTCTCTCACACTGACATGAAGGTACCGGGAGGCTTAACTCAGATCGGTCGCTTACCTAAGTGTGGTGGGAAAAATTAACTTCGCTGGGGTCCGCTCAGACCCCACAACAGCAGTTGAGGGTTAATTTAAAAGGGACTTTTTATTATTTTTTATTTCGAGATACCTCGGAGAGAAGACAGCATTTTTATGTCCCAAGTAAGGGTGGTTTATTGATAAACAAAAATCAAAAAATTTGATAAGCACAAAAATGGCTTGAAGGATTTTTCTCAAATTTTGTAAGTTAATGGTAAATTATCAACATAACAACATGTCCTTAGTGGTTTCCCCGAAAAAATCACATGGGGTAAAATATTTTTTAGAAATTTTAGCGGACGCGCATTAAAAATTACATATGAATGTTACTTTTTCATAATTATTATTATAATTATTATTAAATGCGAAAATAATAACAAAATAATCAAAATCTCAAAACTTACTGGCATATTTTTTGCCAGCAACTAAATGCCTTGGAACAGTACCATAATCAGATTATTTTATAGACTGTTGTTCTCTACTTCAATCATTAGGGTTTTATTACCCGTACTAATTTATGGTTTTGAATATTTTAAATTGATTATCGTATATGTATCGTATATATGGTATGGTAAAAAAACAACTTTATAGGTCCAGAACGACTTTAAATAAATAATTTAAAACAACAATATAACATAATATGGACATACTCTTGGCAGTGGAATAACCGGAGCTTCGCGGGATTCAGCGCTGGGGGGTCCCAATTTCTATTTTAAATTGGTGTTTGAAAAACCGTAACCTTGAAATTTCTAAGATTTTGATATGAAAAATTTTAAATTAAAAGTTTCATAAGTTTTAAGAACATATCTTTATCGCTAATTACTAAAATTAACAAAAATATGATAGTTAACTTTTTGATTGAGTAGGTTTCTAGAAGCCGAGGGCCGGCCAGCCGGCCCGAGGGCAATAAACCTACGAAATCAAAATTTAACTTTTCGCCCGCGTATTATACAATATTTATCATTCGATTGTTACTAATTATAATAAATTATTAAAATATATTGAATTTTAAATTGCAAAAAATATTTCCTTTTACAGTCTTATAATAATAATAATTTATTCATTCCAATAGATCATGTACATGATATAGGACAAGTCAACGTGTAGGTATACATAAATAATTAAATACATGTAATATAAAACTTAGCTAATTAAAACATATAATAAAGGTATGTAACAGTTAAAAACGATATGCTAAAAATTCATCAATCGAATAAAATGCATTTGAAAGCAAAACATCTTTGATTGATTTAACATACAAAGAATATTTTAAATTTTTAATTCTGTGAGGCACTTTATTGCATAATATAGCACCATAATAAAAAGGATTCTGTTTAGACATCTGCAGATTATGTCTGGGGAGTAGAACATTCTCAGCATTACGGGTATTATAATTATGATTATTCTTAAATAAGTCAAAGGCATTTAAATTTGATCTCACAAACTTTAAAATTTCAAAGATATAAAGGGAGGGAAATGTTAAGAGGTTTTCATTAATAAAAGTGTTTCTGCAGGAATCGCGATACTTTAGTCCGTACATATTACGTATTGCTCTTTTCTGTATAAAAAATACTCGATGTGCTTCGGTAGAATTACCCCACAAAATTAAACCATAACGCACTATAGACAAAAAGTTAGACATATAAAAAACACGTACAACATTCTTGTTGCAAATTGACTAAGACGTTTTAAAGCAAAACAATTACTAGAGCATTTTTTGCATACATAGTCAACATGTTCTTTCCAATTTAAGGACATGTCAACATGTATCCCCAAGACTTTAGTGGATGTAACCTGATGAATGCTTTTGTTGTTTAATTTAATAAGATTGCTTTCCTTGTAATGTGCTGCGTAAGGATAGAATTGCATAGCGACAGTTTTATCTTGATTTAAAACTAAATTATTTCTGGCAAAAAAGTCTGAAATATTGTGTAGATTATTTTGCAACAATTTAACAACAAGCTCTCTATCGCAGTTAGATGAAACTAATGTAAAGTCATCAGCAAAGGCACACCAAAATATTTCCAAAACTAAGTCAATATCATTACAGTACAACAAAAATAAAAGTGGGCCCAATACACTGCCTTGAGGAACGCCTATTTCAATATCAAGCTCTTCCGATAAAACTCCAAAAAAATCAACTATCTGTTTCCTATTTTTCAGATAATCTCTCAAAATTTCCAGACACTTTCCGCGCAGACCATAAAATTCCAGCTTTTGCAGTAGAATCTCATGGTCTACGCAGTCAAAAGCTTTGGACAAATCAATAAATAGCGCGATTACCCTATTTTTAATATCAACGTTATCATAAATATAATGTATCAGTTCACACAGAGCAGTAATAGTGGATTTACCTTGTCTGAAGCCATGCTGGCGTTTACTAAGTATGTTGTTGATATTCAAAAAGTTTATTATTCTTTTAAATAAAACCCTCTCTATAATTTTTGAAAAGACAGACAAAAGAGATATAGGCCTGTAATTACCTAACACTTTAGGGTCACCTTTTTTATATAAACAAATTACTTTTGAGATTTTTAGTAGACTAGGGAAACATCCGTCAATTAAACACAAATTTATTAAAAAGGAAAGAGGTTTTACTAATTGTTTTGAAGACTTTTTTATGATGGAAACAGGAAAATTGTCAAGGCCACAAGAGTTAGAATTTTTTAAGTTTTTAATAATCTCATGAAGTTCGTCTTCAGTAACGGCATCTAAAAAAATTGTATTTGATATCCTTTTTTTATGTGAATTCACGTTATTTGAAGAACTGGAGTTATTTTTTAAATTGTTTGCAATATTTTTTGGAAGATTTATAAAATAAGTGTTAAACTCATTAGCAATTTTGACTTTGTCGCTAGTTTCTTCATTATTTACTACAAAAGTCTCCGGTTTTGGTGTGTTTTTTGTATTGTTTTGGGATTTAATCAATTTCCACACAGTTTTTGTTTTATTTTGAGCATTTAAAATTTTTGAATCTATGTCAGTTCTTTTCGCCGCACGGATAACTTTCTGATAAACAGATTTATATTGTTTATAAAATTCATTAGATACCCTACCACTTTTTTTAAGTTCAAATAATTTTTTTAAGGTTTGTGAAGAACATTTAATGCCAGAAGTAATCCAGCTCTTTGTTGAATAATTTTTAGGTTTATTAGAAATGACGGGAAAACATTGTTCAAAATAATTATTTAAGGTACTTATAAAATTTTCAAATTTGACATTGACAGACAGATCACAATTTATTACATTTTGCCAGGTTTCACAACTGAGTTTATTTAAAAAAAGTTTTATATTTTTATTAGAAAAAGATCTACCAGAGAAAGATACATTTTGCTTGAAATCTAAATTAAAACAAATTTTTTGAGAAGAATGATCTGACAGTCCGTTTTGGTTAATATCCTTTTTGGTAATATAATCATTAAAATTAGTAAATATATAGTCTATACAGCTAGACTTTTGATTTTGTTTTCCTAATCTAGTAATATCTTTAAATACAGAATGTATATTATATGAATTGGTTATATCTAGAAGCCTAATTTTCCTGTCTATTTCAATTTTTTCGTTTGAGCACAAATCTATATTTAAGTCACCGCAAAGTATTAACTTATCAAATTTCATTTTACAAATTAAAAAGAGTGCTTCATCCAATTTCGAATAAAATGTCTGAATATCACCATCTGTGGAGCGGTAAACACATAGCATACAAACAGTTTGATTTTTTAAGTTTATCTTACAAGCAGCACATTCGAAATTTAGTTCAGTGCTTAAATTAACAATATGTTCTAGATTTGTAACATCAGTATGACCAGACTTAGCAAAAATAATATCTATCTAGTTATCCATGACAAATTGCTATCCAATCAAATCGTTAAAAAACACAATTGAATCGTTTCTTTTGCGTGCGGTTTAATTTTCAAAGTAGCTAAGTCTTTTGATTTATTTGTGTTAAAATATATTTGTTATGAAAATATTAATACTCCTGAAACCCTTCTATAAATATTATTAATATTGAAATTGATATTACAATTTAAATTTTGTGTTTGTGATTTATTTTAGTGGACGAATATGAACAGATTAACCGGTTAACCATATGTTTTGAGGTTATGTTATAGAAGAAATTTTTATTTATATGAAATATTCATAATACTTGTATCTGGTGAAAAAGAACATACATAGGGTTATTCTTTTAAATGGTACACCCCCTGTAACTTTTGAACAAGATGAGATATAAACTTTAAATGTGAAATGTACATATCACACAACAAAAACTATTATTTGCAATATTTTTTAATTTTATATTCTGTAAGGCGGCGCTAGGGGGGCAGTATCGGACAGAATTTTAAAAGACACCCTAGGTCTTGTGATACATTATTTTATAGAACTTAAAATTCTCTATTTAATCTTGTAACTTTTTGTTTTTTAACTTTTTTTTTTAATTTTTTTTTGTACAAATAAAAAATTAATTTTAAAAATTTTACACAGAAGGTCCAAATAATGAATACAAGGTGTATTATCATTTTTGGACTAATTATTTATCATTTTCGTGTAATTTTTTTTAAATTTATGCACAAAATATTGACAATTTCATCAGTTTAAAAAGAAATAAAAAATAAATAGTTATATGGTTCTATAGAAATTTTTATGCTCTTTAAAATGATGTATCACAAGATCTAGGATGCCACCTAAAATATTGTTCAAAAGTTACGGGGGTATACTATTTAAAAGAATAACCCTGTAGTTTAAGACCAAAAATGACCAAAAGGTCAAATTTCTTTAAAAATATTATACTTAAGGTAAAGCATCTTATTAAAAAAAAGCTCCAAATTTCAGCCAGCAAAACATGAGCAGAAATTGACGCTTCGAATAAAAAAAAATCTTAAGAAGGGGTAATTTGAATTTAACGCCTCAAAATACATATTTGATTGTAATATAATCTTTCAGCTAGAGGGATGCGAAGATATTAAAAAAAAGCCACGTTTCTCTTGTCACAGTTCAGCGTGAAAAAATTATGTAAATTTTCTTTGAAGTCAGTTGGGAAACTATAGTTGAACAAGGCATAGGAAATTACTATTATTAGGTACCTATTTGGGCCTTGGTAAGCTTTGTGGAACAAAACGTGATTAAATTTAGAACATTTATGCTTAACAAATATATGTTAAATTTATTACACTCAGAGAAAAATCGTTGTAAAAAAAAAAAAAAAAAAACGTATGATTTAAAACAAACCACTAAGTTTTTGCTTAGTGTTTTTAAAAAAAGATAATGAGCAAGATATGTTTTAAAATAGATTTATCAATGATAACACAAGCGCCTAATTGCAGCTCTCCTTGCACGAAGTTTCTTTTGGTTTTTTGTTGTTTGGTGTTTTTTTTTTATGAGGAGGCCTTAGTTTACGTTAACGTTGGTTTGGCGTCTGTTTGGTGTTTTTTTTTGTAAAAAAATGTTTTTTATTTAAAATAATATATTTAAAAACGGTCAGCGCATGAGTTTATCAAAACGCGGCATAAAGAGCTGCACATAAGCGATCCTACAATAACTACAGTTGCAATATTAAAAATGTTTTATCCAATACATACAGATAATAAGACAATTATTATTATTATTATTATTATTATTATTATTGAAATGATAAGGGCAGAGGATAAGCCTATATGCCCAAGTAAATACAAATATACATATATAGAACAGATCGAAGTTAATTACAATAGCTTGGTATTAATAAAATTAGTTTTAGAATAAGCACTAGCATTTTAAAATTTTAAAATTTAACACTGATAATAAAAAAATAATTAAATCGTAAAAAAAAAAGTCAAGAAACAAAGTCATTTGTACAGCACATTAAATCAATGAGTTTCTAAGCCATAAATCATAGCGGTTTTTAAAGGCGTTGATCGAAGGAGCTTTAACGATATTCTCTGAAAGAGAATTCCATTGGCCAAAGACTCTATTTGGCAGAAATTGTTCACCAGTAGCGGTTTTTAAAATTCTCACGTGAAAGTTTGAGAGTGTGACCTCGGAGTCTCGGGTCATTTACAAGAGAAAACATGTGTTTTAAATCAACAGAAAAAGTATCGTTTAATATTCTGAAGGTATGTATCAAATCACCACGTTGTCTTCTGGCTGTAAGGGTGGGAAGTCGAAGAGTGGCTAGACGTTGGTGATAGTCATAGTTATGTAACCCGTTAACCCATTTAGTGAGTTTACGTTGAACGCCTTCAAGTAGTGTAACATCTCTGATAAATCTGGGGCTCCAAATTACATTATTATATTCCAATAGTGACCTGATATATGACTTATATAAGGTAAGAAATAACTGAGCATTTGGTGCAACAAAAGATTTTTTGATTAAGTAAGAGCATGTATTAGCCTTGCGAACTATTGTGCTAATGTGTTCAGACCAGCACAGTTTGTCATTAATTGTAACTCCTAAGTCAATTTGGCTGTTAACAGGTCTTACAGTTATACCATTTAGGAGATAGCTATGTTTTGGGTTGTTCTTGCCAATATGTAGAACCGTACATTTTTCTGGGTTTAAGGGTATCAGCCAGTCTTCACACCATTTTGCTAGGCTAGTAAGGTCTTGTTGGAGTAATAGAGAGTTTACGAGGGGGTTAGCATAAAGCTTGGAGTCGTCAGCGTAAAAAGAATGCAATGTTTGAAGATGAAAGGAAAGGTCAGTGGTGTAAATCAGATATAAAATAGGTTCAAGTACCGACCCTTGAGGTACTCCCGATTTCACTATTCTTGTAGATGACGACGAATTGCCAACCCTTACTGTAAAGCATCTGTTGTAAAGAAAGGCTTTTATCCATTTTAATAACCTTCCCCTAATGCCAAAGTGTTTTAGCTTGTGTAAAAGCCTTTTCTTTGGGACCCGCTCGAAGGCTTTAGAAAAATCTAAGTACAGTACATCAACGGGTTCACCGTTGTCCAGTGATTTAGTCCATGAGATAAGACATTCCAGAAGGTTGGTTGTGGTGGAGCGTCCTGGTAAGAAACCATGTTGCGAATCCGGAACGATTTTATTTTCCAGTATAAATTCTACAAGCTTGTTAGTAATTATCCTCTCCATAATTTTCGAGCAGCTAGGTAGTAAGCTAATAGGGCGATAATTATTGGTGTCTAATTTATCCCCTTTTTTAAATATTGGAGTAACAGAGGCATAAAGCCACTGTTCCGGAAGTGTCCCCGATTCAAAAGAGGATTGCATTATGGTCGAAAGAGGTTTAGGAAGAGATTCTGCACAAGTTTTGAGAATAGTGTTGGAGATAGAATCGGGACCAGGGGCACTAGTGGTATTTAACTTTTTAAGCTCATTACTTACGATTTCTTCTGTAAACTGGATCCCTTCTAAGCTTTCAGGAAATCTGGGGCACAAAATGACCGGGAGTGGACCAACTGGCTCTTGTGTGTATGACATTTCAAAAACGTCTGCTAGTGTATCAGCTGTTTCGGTGTTTGAGGAACATAATATGCCGTTGTTGTTCTTAAAAATTGGAACGGAGACAGACGAGGACAGTTGAGATCTCGTGTACTTGTATATAGCCTTGGCACCTTTGCTTATAAGGGAGTTTTCATATGCAATACGTTTATGTCTAATATCTGAAGAAAGTTGATTTGAAAAGTTTCTATGTGCTTGATAATCGGTTTCAGATAATGTCCTTTTATATCTGCGCCAGAGTGTGCGTTTGAGCTTTGAGCGTTGTATTAAGTCGTTGGTAATATATGCTTTAGTCGCGTTAGTTGTTTTCTCATAAGTATGAGAGCAATTTTTAACATGGTATCTAAGTGTTCTGTGAAACGTGGACCACATGTCATTCGTGTTGTTAACTTCTTGCATGTCCCTCCAACTTTCGTTGGAGAGATTTAGTTCTAAACTATCGTAATCTGTTTTAGTAAAAGACTTTGTAATATTTTTGGTGTTTGCTTTAGTGATAGTTTGTATGGTGCACAAAAAGGATACATGGTCAGAACAATGTTTTAATGGTGGCAGCATTTCAATATTGCAGATTATATTTTCATCGTTAGTTAAGACGAGGTCAAGAAGTGATGGGGCATTATTTACCCGATATCTCGTATTTTCTGTCATTAGTTGAGAGAGATTCGATTCTAGTAGCATATTAGTAAATAGTGAAGCAGAATCCGCACCTTCAGATGGTAACATGGAATTCCAATTAATCTTTGGGAAGTTAATTACAAGATTTTTGTGTGTTCTGCTGGCTTCTCTTATATCAGCAATTAAAAGTTTATCCGATGCTATATTGGTGGTTTGGACATGTAAATAGGATGATTGGTGAAAGAAATCCATTAAGGATGTTAGCAAGTGAAAGTGGAACTGTAAGGAGAGTGGGACGACCCAGGAATAGGTGGAAGGTGGAAGTAGAAGAGGATATAAGAAAACTCGGAGTTAATGGATGGAAAGAACGTACTAGAAACAAGAAAGAATGGAGAAAAGTGGTTGAAAAGTGGTTCAAAAAGCCATGGGCCTGCTTGGCCTTTAGTGCTTATCTATATATATATATATATATATATATATATATATATATATATATATTTTCTGTCATATACACGCCCAAATCGTATAATTGACGTCAATCAGACACCCAAATTTACGTTGTGACGCCCGACTTTGGGCGTCAGTCCGTTTAATGCGCGCAATCGACTTCTCTGGATGGTTAGAGTGTAGTACAAGTGTAGTACAAAAAATATTTTTTGGCGTCACTTTGATAGGTGTTTATCTAGCTAGATACAAAAGGGGTTCATTCAAGTGGCCACCAGGTGGCGCTGTTGCAGAAAATGTATAATACACTTTACATAATACACGTTAAACTCACACCCAGTGTATCTACACCGTTGTGACGCCCAAAATGTATAATACACGTCAAAGAGACTCCCAAAAACTGGCAACAATGTATTTAAAAAATCATTTTGGCGAGATTAGCCAAATGTCATATTCAAAGACGTATTTCTAAGACTAACGTACAATTAAAATAATTATTAATAGGAATGGTAATGTATACATTATGAAGATATATTTGTGTTTTATTTTAAAGTATGCATAGCTTAATGTAAATGAGAATATAAGAAAATACATTTGGTAAGTATATTTAAGAACATAACCTCAAATATATTTTTTTTATATTTTATTATATGGGATTACCACCAATAAAATTCTGTTTTCAGCCCTAAATAAGATCCATATGGACCAATACTGGTTTTAAAACAATGACCGTTTTTCATTGTTCAGCAAGTTTCCAAAATAAAAAAACTTGCAAAATTTCTATATTTTAATAAAATGGGGAACCAAAAAGTAAGTAAAATATTAAATATATGAATTCTTATCGAAAAGGATATATTTACCTTAAAGTATTGCTTAGGTAGAGCTATTTGAATAAAATTATAATTTTAGATTTTGTACCATTACGTAATGGACAATTCTTTAACAAAGAGACTCCACCAAAGGGTAATTGTCAAATCAAAGTTATCTGCGGGGGCGGGGGTTGGGGGTGAGTATTATATAAAATGATATTGTCAGCCGAGTTAAGCATGTGCACCAAATTTTAGCTTTTTAAGTATATTCTAAGTGGGTAAAAAAGAAAGGGGTGTTAACTTAGCCTTATACGCATATGGGGGGTGATGGGGAGACGAGGGGGAATGTAAAATTTATTGTAAAATTTTATTATCATTAAATGAGTATGTAACCTAATTTTAGTTTTAAATAATCTTGTTTGGGTAAAATTATTTTTTTTAATTTTAGGGTCGGGGTCCCATATATATATAAAATTGTACTGTCGGCCAAGTTAAGCATGTGTACCAAATGTTAGCTTTCTAAGTATATTCTAAGGGGAAAGTCTAATTTGATGATCACACACAAAATAATTTAAAAAAAATATTATTCGGTGAATATTAAATCAATTAAGTGAGGTCACTCAGGGTAGTGCGGTCACATGTGCTCTACTGAATAGAATACTTTGAGTCAAAATACCGCCTCCAGTGCCGCCCCCACACCCCAACAAATATTGCAAATATGGGACTATTTGGTGCGGTCACTCAGGGTAGGTGCGGTCACTCGTCCTCTTC
>OY294044.1:70403047-70430350 GCA_958510825.1 Brachypterus glaber
CCAAAAACCAATATGTCCTGAAGAGGACGAGTGACCGCACCTACCCGGAGTCACCGCACAAAATTTCACCATACTTGCATTTTTTATCACGTTTATTGTTTCTGGGGGCGGCATTGGGGGCGGTACAACAACTAATATCACTTTGTCGTGAAGAGGACGAGTGACCACAACTACTCAGAAAGACAGCACAAAATTACCCCATATTGGCATTTTTTATCACGTTTATTGTTTCTGGGGGCGGCAGTGGGGGCGGTGCAACAACTAAAACATTTTTGTCGTGAAGAGGACAAGTGACCACACCTACCCTGAGTGACCGCACCAAATAGTACCATATTTGCAAAATTTGTTGGGTGTGAGGGCGGCGCTGGGGGCGGTATTTTGACTCAAAGTATTTTATTCAGTAGAGCACATGTGACCGCACCTACCCTGAGTGACCGTACTCAATTGATTTGATATTCACCGAATAATAATTTTTTAAAAATATTTTGAGTGTGATCATCAAATTAGGTAGACCCTATTCTAAGTGGGTGAAAGAGGTAGGGGTGTTAACTTAGACTTATACGCGTACGGGGGGTGATGGGGAGACGAGGGGGAATGTAAAATTTATTGTAAAATTTTATTATCACTAGGTGAGTATGCAACCTAATTTTAGTTTTAAATTATCTTGTGGGGGTAAAAAATGGATTTTTTAAATTTTAGGGTTGGGGGGTTGGGGGGTAAGTTTTATACAAAATTGTAATGTTAGCCGAGTTAAGCACGTTTAGCAAATTTTACCCTTCTAGGTAGTTTCTAAGTGGTCGAAAAAGCCTTTGGCAGATTTGCAATAAACAAATAAATAAATAAATAAACAAACAATGCAAGTTAAATAACAGATTATAAAAGCACTAACAGTTACTTTCAGCAACCTCTAAAATTCCAATATACAAAACGGCGCTGGACTCATTCTTATCTTCGAGCTGAGCATGATGCTTATTTTCCAACGTCATTTGTGAGCGTTGGGTGAAAGATACACAAAGACCTAATAAAATAATTTTATGTATAATTTAATGGAGAATATAATAAGTCCTCTAACATTTTCTCGTCGGGGTAACGGTTTACGAGATAAACGCAGAAAAGCGCCCGGAAGTCACGTTTGGGGGTGGTTTTTTCAGCAAAAGGGGATGAAGCTCCCCCCGGGAAGGTGGGAACTCTTTGGACCTGTATTTGGGTTCCTACTGGGAGTTCACAACCAAAATTTAAAAACTTTATAAATTATTTCTTCTATTCGTGGTTTTTTCGTCTAAATTGCTTCGACTAATAGGTATCCACTAAAAACGTCCTACCTCAATATTACGATCTCAAATTAAAATTTAATACAAATTAGCTAAGTTGATCTGGCAACACTGTTCTCTCATACATACACTTTGGGTGTGTAATTAGCATAAGTTATCGTGGTGTGACAATAGCACATTTTATCATATACAGATGGGAGTGACAAGTACGTCAATTATAATGGGCGTCACTTTGACATTAAACATCTATATATATATATATATATATATATACAGTGCGGTCCAAAAGTCACCCCCCCCTCTTAACTTTTGAACGAGTTGAGATATCGATTTCAAATTTAGAACTCTTAAATAAGACAACTTGAACTATCTTTAAGCATATATTTGATACTTTTATCTCTTAAAATGTGAACAGGGGGGCATAGGGGGAAATTTTTTTAAATGAAAAGGGGGGTCGTGTGATACATCATTTTAAAGCCTTTAAAATTCTCTATATAACCATACATTTTTAAAAATTTTAAACATGTTTTTTAAGGTTTTGATTTTTCAGTTTTTGTGCTAAAAAAATAAATTGTTTTTTTTTGTCAATTTTTATTTATGTCAACTAAAATTAGTTTAAAAGTATAACTTACTTTTTTTCATTATGAAATTAGGCATTTTTAAAAAAATTTTACCCATTTTCAACCCTATTTTAAACCCAAAAAAAAATGTTTAAAAAAAATAAAAAATTTACAGTTAAATGGAGAATTTTATAAGCTTTAAAATGATGTATCACACGATCCCTCTTTCCATTAAAAAAAATGTGCCCCCATGCCCACCTGCCCACATTTTAAGAGCTGAAAGTATTAAATATATGCTAAAAGATAGTTTAAGTTTTCTTATTTAAAAGTTCCAAATTTGAAGTCGATATATTAACTGGTTCAAAAGTTAAGAGGGGGGGGGTTGACTTTTGGACCGCTCTGTATATACATTAAATTCCCCAAATATGTTAGAACTATTCAAAACTAAAGTCCTTTGTAAGCAAAATAAAACTAGCAAATAGATAAAATAGTATAAAGAACTCTTTTCATAAGACATTTGGCGCACTCTTCCATTGGAAAACTCCCTGCTTCGCGGCTCCTTTACAAACATGTTGTCTTATGTAACGTGTCCTTTAATATACTATTCTGGTACTTCAAGTGTAACGTAAAGTTGTAGATGTCGCTTGGACCATAAACATAAAATAAACAAAATTTATTTGACCAGTCTATTGTTAAAAATAAATACAAAGATTTTAATTAAAAGTTTCTGTTGTTCATTTAAAATTAATTTTCTTTTTGTTTTATTTTCTGTGTTCTTTTTTGTTCTAAAACTTTACATGTCGCTTTTACTTCATTTTTCATTCACCTACTATTTTATTTACAAATGAATAGGTTTATTAATTAAATTCTTTTTAATAATTTAAGGTTAGAGCTCATAAATCTCTATGTATGGTTTTTTTTGGGTGGGTTTCATTTACACACTTCCAGAATGACTAAAAACCTGAAATGTGGCAAGTAAAATAAATATCCATAAAAAAATGCAAATGTATGGGGGTTTTTCAAAAACTAGAAAGGTTTTGGATTTAAAGAACCTTTCCAAAACCTTCCTTTAAAAAATCAATTTATATACCTAAATATCTTGTTTTCTACTTTTTAGTTATACATAACATGTAATTAATAGAAGGGTTTTAACTTTAAAAACTTGTTTTTTTATATAATTTTATTTTAAAGTTTTTAGTTATCTTTTAATAAATATAAAGCAACTCTTATTGGAGTTCAAACAGAGATTTTAAACTAAATTTTATTGCCAACGTGCATGCACACTAAGTTTTAGCTTTCTGCGGTGCTTTTATTATACTAGATACATACAAGTACCACTAGAAAAACTTTAAGCAAAATCTAAATGCTCGAGCTACAATCTTATTAAAAATAGGTTTTTACTGAATTACTTTATACCTAGGTAAATATTTTTTTTTTGTTTAAAATTAGTTTAATTTTTACGATATGCAAACTGATTTTTTGCTTTAGAGTTAGGTTTAGTTATTTGACAGTCTTTGTCAATTTTTAAATTAAATATAATTAATTTAATAATTGTAATATGAAGTCTTACATCATAACCATATAATAAATTTTTAATGTATAATTTATTAACAATAAAGTAAATAAACGACCATTTAAGCTCAAACAATGTATTTTACTACAAATTACAATGTTTATTCAGACATAAATAAAAATTTAATACTTTAATGACGGCTTAGTGCTCATAGCACATGTAAATTTACCCCGATAACATCGTAATTATACCTTTGTTTTATAGATAAATATGTGCTTTATTACCAAATCTGATTTTAGTATTTTTATTACAAACCAAAGTAAATTACCTTCAATTATGATACTTAAACAGTTATACACGTAGAAAAAAGGTCGAAATGTTTGGTTTGGCAAATATTGAAAAAAATTTTATTAAGTAAGTTATAAGTTTAGTAGGTTAGAAGGTATAAATACCTTCTAATATCCAAAGCCATTTACTGTAATACAAAATAAACATAGTAATATATTTCATCATTACTGTTATATTTTTTATTTACTTAACTTTTATTTCTTATACATAATTAATATACAGTATCTATTATAATCAATGATAAATTATAATAATTTTTAGAAAGAATTCTTCGGATAACTATTATTAATTTTAATAATTATATAGGCCTACATCTAAAAACTCTTTGAAGGCTTTTTGAGTTTCCTCTTAACGTTTCCAAAATACTGCACTTTGGACCAGAAAAATAATTTCAACGGCTTTAATTTGTTTTTAGTGGTATCTAGAGGTTTTTTATGGTGGTGAACCATTTTTATAAATTGAAAATTAAAAATGGTGGATGTGATATGGTGGCAAAGTTTCATAAATTTTTAATGGATTTAAAAAAATGGTGTTTATTGGTTTTTGAAGTCGACAAAACCGAATTAATTATTGAAAATTAAAAATTCAAAATAACCGATGCCTAATTTTGTTTGAATATGGACTTTTTAATTTGGAAATTTTGGGTATTGACTCACATTAATGTCCTCAAAATATTCTTTTAACATCCAAACCAAATTTGGTAGACTGGACATTAAAAAATAGACCACCCTAATGTCCCCCAGAAACCTAATTTTTGAAATCAGTTTTTAGTCGTTTTTTTTCTAGAGGTTTTTGATGGTGCTGAAACATTTATAAATTTAAAATTAAAAATGCGTCATTTTTATATTTTATGCTGTTGTATATTCAACTCAAAAGAGTTAAAGAAAAACCCTTTATTTTCTCATTTGCATTAATTCCTACGATTTCAGACGTAAAATAAAGATTTTATTTAGGTATAAGCTCATTTTCTTCTAAAATAAACTGAACTTAACTTTTTATAAAATTATAGCTTATGCTCTACTTAGGGCAGTACATATGCCTAGTAGTAATAGTACGTATTATTACATAATATTACATTTTTATATTATGCCTCATAACTGGGGATAATTGTTGCAGTAAATTTAAATTATGCTAATATATGAAAACACATGTGAAGTATAATACTTCGCCATTAATGGCACTACAATGTTCACATAATAACAAGTCATGAAGATATGTAATGCTTCGCATTTTATAATAAACTTCTTCACAGCGACTTTTTTATAAGCTTTTTTTTGAATTTTTAACAAAAATATTTTTTTAGGGGTGCCCTCTAACCAACCCTGTGACACTCCTAAGTTTCAACTAGCTTTTTCGTGTTATGTTATGACTGAAATCCACCAGATGGTGAAATAGTCTACGAGCGAGATATGGAGCCATCTAGATTTATGATTTTATAAAGTTGTATGACACATAACCTCAAATTTTGTTTATGTTAGAAATAAACGTCAAAATATTTTATAAGTTGCTACTAAACTATAATACTTTTATCGGTGATTACTTTTAGTATTTTGTGATAACAATGATTTTACTATAGTTTGGTAACATTAAACGTATTTATAGTTGACACAAGAAAATATAGTACTTAAGAATTCAAAATTAAATCACCAGAATCATGGCTTACAGTTTTTGATTTGCCACATATATGGATTTAGAGATTTGATTGTTGTTTCTAAAATCATATACCAGGTATCTATAACTTACCTTAGAATAACGAAAGAAGATGTTCTCATAAAAATACACACTAAAAATAAACGTCACTGTGAAATTATGTTCATGATGTCAATGTTTACGTATGGTGCCATCTAGCAGCCAGACTAACTACCATTTAAAAATTAAAATTGAGATCTAGAAGGATTCCGATCTCGCTCGTAAATACCAGCGCTTTTTGGTTAATAGGTAACCAAATCAAACTATAAGTTACCAGTCCTTATTGTCTACGTTCATTCCTTTAACTCTATATTTTATTTCTTATTTTTGTTTTCAGATTTGCGTCATTCTTTCTAGTATCAATAAGAAATGTTTTATACCGTGCTGTCAAAAAGTCACCCCCGCTCTTAACTTTTGAACGAGTTGAGAGTTAAGATATTGAACTTGAAACACTTAAATAAGAAAACTCAAAGTATCTTTTCAAATATCTTTGATATTTTCAACTCTTAAAATGTGAGCAGGGGGTAAGGAGGGATTTTTTTTAAAGAAAGGGGGGCCGTGTGAATCATCATTTTAAAGCTTATGAAATTCTCTATTTAATAATATATAATATATATTATATATATTAATTTTTTTAAATATATTTTTTTGGGTTTAAAATAAGGTTGAAAATGTATTATTTCTTTAAAAAAAATCGAACAATTTAAAAAAAAATAATTATTTTATGTTGAAAAAACTTAAATTGAATTACATATTTCAGAAACCCCACATGTTCAAAAACACCAGACTTGTCTGGTTTCTGTTGAAAAGAAAGATCTATATTAAAGAAGTGGATTTTTGATAAAAACCCCATATGCCCAAATATGTGGACGCGTCCGTCCGTCTGATCTCACTATTTTTGTGAACACGATAACTCAAGAACGAATAATCCGATCGACTTGAAATTTTCAGAAAAAATCAAGTTTTACGAGAGGAACATCCCTACTGTTATTGAAAGTAATCCACCCAAACACAAAAAAGTTATGGGGGGTTAAACTTAAAAAAAAAAAACGAAAAAAGCTGAAAGAAAATTCCGATTAATGTAATTTTTTTTAGTAAAAAATACTATTATTATAAGGATTAATTATACTAAAATAAAACAAAAAAAAAATATATTTTTTTTTTAAATTTAAAAAAATTTTATTTTTTTTTTCATTTTTCCCTTTCGCAAAAAGAAAATTTAATAAATAAATTGAAAAGTTTAAAAAACTTTATTTAAGTTTTTTTGATTTTTTTTTATTTTTTTTAATAAATTTTCGTTTGGAATTTTTTTTAATTGTATTTGGGAAATGCAATATACCATTTACTGTGAATATTATATTATTATATAATATGTTATATAATATAATGGAATGCGTATCTTCACGACTTTTTAATATTTTTAATAGTTATTAGCGTGTCAGACTTCTATGAAATGACCCAGTTGGCATTTTCAGTAGACGAGTTATATTATTAGACGAGTTATATTATTAGACGAGTCGGCAAGACAAGATTGATAATTTTTTTAGTCAAGGGTGTTTTTTTTCACCATTAGGTTTGTTAGGTTTTTAATTTTTGCAGTTTTTGTTTGACTGTGAACAAAAAACACCCCCCACGACGAAAACTTTCGAACGCCGAACGTTGTGCTACATGTACTATTTTTTCACGTGTAGTTAAAAAATAATACCTTTTTTCTACATATAAAAATTAATTTTAAAATTGTTTAGTATTCGATATCCATTACGTTTAAACATTTAACCTCAAGGGACAATTTTCTATTATAAATAATTTTTGGCTTATGATACAGAGCTCTGTAGAGGTGTGAAGAGTAGATATTATAATAATGTAATTTTCTTTTACTACGGTCGTTAGAAATGTATAATTTTTGAACATTTTTCACATAACATTTTATTTTTGAATGTATATAATTTAATTCTTAAAAAAAAATATAAAATATTTTCATAGTTAATATACTAATAGTTAATATATTAGGCTGTAACATTTTTACATTAATATATTTTATCCACGGCCGTGATTAATAGCCCTATTAATCACGGGTCTGTAAAAATAAATCGTTTAAAATTTAAAACGACCATGGATAAAGTATAGTATTCTACTCGCGTATAATAGCTATTAATCATTCGGGTGATTAGGTCACTCGCCTTTCGGCTCGTGTCGTGTCAATAAAAGTAATGTTTTTGAAAATTTAGAATTTATATTTTTAAAAAATCACTTTTTTATTTACAAATTTTTCATTTTTCATATTGATCGGACATTTTTTAGTTATCATGCTTATTTAAAATGTGACAGAGGAACAGACGGACTAAAATTAAAGTTGTGCAGTTGTTGAAAAATAATTTTACACTTGGTTTTCATCAACTTGTATAAAAAAATATATCTAGGGTAATTTTTTACGTTTAAAAATATAAAATCCATCGTATAATACTCTTTCAGATCGAGAGCTATGAAATTTTTTTTTTATAACAATCAAAAACACGTTCGATATCAGGGGTATAGTTATTTTTCGACCCCACATACCAGGCATAAGTAATAATAATAATGGAAAAAACTGGTTATAAACTACCTACTAACGGTATCACGTATTTACAGATCACGCGTTCCTATATGAGCCGCACCTTAACTTTCAATATGAGTCGCATATTAACGGATCATAGTGTAGTCAAGTAATTTTTTATTAAGTATTGATTTATTGATTTAGTTTAATTTAAGCAAATTAGTAGGTGGTTTATAAATGAATACACTGCCCAGTAAAAGAGTTTTCCCATTTTTCACCTCCGCGCGTTAAATGGATTTTTATTGTCAGATTTACCTTTAGCAACCTTAAAAACCCCAATAAACCAAATTTTACTAAAACTACTCAGAGGATGGATTTGGAAAAATTTTATTTTAAAATTCTGTTTTAGCTATCTCAAAAAAAAACTATTATATCAATTTTTAACTACCTCTCAGGTGGTGGAGTTATAATTTTGTATTATCAGATTCAGTCAAGAACCCCAATATACAAATTTTCACGAAATCTACCCCCCGCCCCGCAGGGGATGGAGTTAGATTATTTTATTATCAGATTCACTTTCAGCAACCTCAAAAATTCAAATATACCAATTTTCACGAAAACTACTTCCCTCCCCTCAGGGGGTCGAGTTAGAATTTTTTATTATCAGATTCACTTTCAAAACCCTCAAAAACCCAAGTAAACAATTTTCACGAAAACTACCCCTGCCCCCCAGGGGGTTAAACTAGAAATATTTATTATCAGATTCATATTCGTCCACCCCAAAAACCCCCTTATACCAATTTTGACGAAAATATTGAAAATATTTAAAAATATTTACCCCTCTCCTCCTCGGGGATGGATTTTTATTATTAGATCCAATTTTAGAAACCTTAAAAATCCCTATATAGCAATTTTCAAATTTTTGTAATTTTTTTTTTTATTTTTCCACATTTGCCCTCCTTGCCGCATCCCAATGTTCATCAAAAACGATCCCGAGCGAGTACTTTTGGTAACATCTGTATGCCAAATTTCAAGTCTCTAGCTTAAAGCGATCAGTCGACTGACCAACCAGCGGCAATTTTTTTGCTTGAAATTGATTTATATCGATATAAAACGTAATAAAACGCAAGGCTTTCTAAAATTTTGAAAATTTTCAAAATAAAAAAGCAAAAACTAACCTTAATTTAAGTAAGTTTAGTGTTATTGATTAAATAAAGTAACCTTTTAAATTATAACAATATTCAATTTACTTAATGTTTTTTATTACGCTGTTATTTACAGTAAACTTATGACAAGTAAAGAAAATAAAAGATAACATATTGCAACTTTCCCGAAAACTATTAGGCTATATTACACTGTAATAATATTATACTCAGCATGTTGTCAAATTTATTAAAGCATCAGGCCTTAAATTAAGACTACAGAGCAACAACAATATATGTCAGTCACTTTTAGTTAATTCTTGGGAAAATTAATTGCTAAGTTCAAATTAAATTTAATAGATACATGATAAATACCATAAGCAATTTATTCAAAATTAAATTTTATTATTTAATATTATATTGCAAGTTATTTAACATACTTTGTCTATTCAGTTTTTTATCAAATTAATAAAAAAAAATTCATAGCACAAAAATAAAGCAAAACTATATCTACCTATTTAATTACATTACATTACATGTTTACATACATTACATGTTAGTACTATTCTACTTAAGCATCCCCCAAGTCCAGGACTTGTGTGGGCCAGTAGTAGAAGGAACCACCGGCTTATACTGACTTTCGAACCAGTTTTTATAGGGAGTGTCCGCTTCACGTACGCCTTAACCAAATTTTACTTATTAATTAACTGAAAAAGACAAATCGGCGCCAGTAAAAATCGAACTCACGCTATTGGCTAGTAGACTTGTCATGTACAGAAGCTGTAGACCACTACACCAATCCTCCCATAGAATGGATTGATAAAACTTCTTCTGTCACTCTTTGACTATTAATTTTTGATTTAGTTTAATAAAAAAATATATAATATATATTTTTTATATTATATGGGTCAAAGTTTAACTGCACAGATTTCTTATTAATCTTCTAGGTTTGTTTCCTAATTTACAGTTCTGAACTGGTTGTGCGTTTTTCCCGTGAACATGGTTTTATATATAAACTTTAATTAACACCCTAGAAATGTATAATACTGTAAATTCACCAGAAAACGTCCTAGACAAAAAAATCTTGGATATAAAATATTTTTCATAAAAGACTAACTTTGAAAATTTAAGTCCGTAAGTCCTTCCGTTTGTCCGTCCTACTCGTTCTGATCCAACGTTTGGTAACTTACCAATGGTAAGTTAAATTAATTTTCTCAAAAAAAGTGGCATTCATCTTTGTTGCATTGTAGCCTTCAAATTGTCTTGAAAACAAAAAGCTTTATTAATTTTGCAAGATGATATACACATTAGAGGGTTCTTAAGGGCGTGTCAGGGAAATATTTGATTAAGAAATTGCGCCATAAGACAAAATGTAGATGATACATTAAAATACATTAGTTGAAGTGTAACTTTATTTTGGGTCATTAATTATGACTAGAGCTTGGATCAATGTATTAAGTAAATAGGCACTTTAAACTATGTTTTATTATCTGGACTTTCATGTTAATGCTGTTATTGCATAGTGAACCACTTCGAACACGATTTTTTTGGTTTTTAAAAAATATAGTTAGGTTACTCTAAACTTGATTTTTAGTTGGTTTTTGATTTTGGGTGGCATGAATACTAGCTACCAACCATTCTGGGATCTTTAGCATTAAACTATGCTTGTCGGTCATTATTTTTGATAAATTGAAAACGAAACATAAATTCAGCAAAATTTCATGTATTTAAAACTTCAAACTATAACATACTTTAGTTTATGAATAGGTCTAAAACACGCTTGACATAAAGCAATATTATATTTACCACAAACCCATCTTGAACGCATTATATGTTTTTTGGTACTACAATATACCTAAACATCGGTTATTATACAGTGCGTGCATTAAGTCTGGAATCACCCGAATAACTTTTTAGTTACAAGTAAAATACAAAAATCCTCAGACAGGTCGATTTATATTTTTAATTCTGCAAATTTTGGTCTAAAAAAAGTTATCAAAATTGGCACCCCCTTGGACCCTCACCACCAACTTTTTTTTTCAAATAGCAACCTACCCCTTGTGATACATCATTGGAAAGGTAATTTAATAAGCTTTCCAACAGTGTATGATAAAGCCTAATTTGTTAAAGGGTCTATGAAAAAACGCATGTTTTATTTAAACATTGTTTGTGTGAAATATTACGCATAATATGGTAATTGTTGCCCTATTTCCTACTTGGCACCTTCCTGAGAATCTAAATAAGGTTGTTTTAAACTTATTGTAATATTTTATACCCTGTTGAAAAATGCAATTTTTTTTTTTTATTGACCAATTTTATGTTTACTATTTAATCGATTTTAATCCCGTTTTTTTACTGTCCACTATCAAAGAGCTGAAGGACATCAATTTGAACATTTATAGTGAACTAGTCCTTTACCAAATTAGGCTTTATTATACACCGTTGGAAAGCTTATTAAATTACCTTTCCAACGAAGTGTCACAAGGGGTAGGTTGCTATTTGAAAAAAAAAAAGTTGGGGGGTGAGGGTGCAAGGGGGTGCAAATTTTAATAACTTTTATTACACCATAATTTGCAAAATTAAAAATAAAAATCGACCTATCCGAGGGTTTTTGTGTTTTACTTGTAACTAAAAAGTTAATCGGGTGATTCCAGACTTAATGCACGCACTGTATATATTTCTACTTGAACTGGCATATGAGATCCAACATGGGTGATTCTTAGTCAAGATTCTACTAAAACAAATCGACCGTTTGTTTATTTTTCTAATTTTATACTTGTTATTTGTTGTTACCGGCGCACCAAAATAAATTTATTATCAACCTAAAAATAAGTGGCTTCCACAGAAGCCACCAAACTTATAGGGTTAAAAAACTGTCTTGTTCTACATTTCTCAGTAAAATTGTTTTTTTATTTCTGTTTTTGTTTTGTTCTATACAGTGCAGTTTAAAAGTTAGCCTTTCCTCTTAAATTTCAAACAAGTTGAAATATCAACTTCAACTTGGGACCACTTGAATGAAAAAGCATAAGTTTTATTTTTTTCTTATAATGTGTAGAGGGTCATGTAGGATTTTTTAATGTCGTGAAATACTTTTTTTTTTAATTCATAAAATTCTCTATTCGACCATATATTTTTTATTTTTTAAACATTGTTTTTGGGCGGAGTGGTTAAAACTGTGCAGAAAATGGTTTACGTGTTTCGGAGTTATTATTTAAACTCGTTTAAAGTTAAGAGAAGGGGACTGACTTCTTTACTGCACTGTATATTTTTTTTAAAGATATAAATAAAGATTCAGAAATAGTTTATAAAATTTTAAAAGGCGTTTATATTAAAAAAATGCGAATCTATTAACGTTGACCTATGAATGTTTGTTAAAAACACATTTTTCCGTTTACTATCAAAACACAATTTTATTTAAATTACTTTTTATTTTAGCATAATAAATCTAAAAATGTTACGTTCTTGGAAAAATACTTATATTAAATTAAAGGCTTTTTCTTGTATTAAAGAAAGATTACATAAACCAACTGTCTGATAAATATGATTTAGGTGAAACAACTTTTATAAAAGAAAAACCAGATATATAATAAAAATTTAATGTCTAGTTTGTTATGTTAAAAGCACAGACACTCTACTAAAGTACAAGAAAATGCCTCACAAAATTCCTATTAAATTTTGTAATGAAAAGATACTACCAAAAATATAGTAAAGGCCATTTTATTATATTTTAATATTCTTTTATATGTCTTTTGAAGTCCTTGCTTCGTCTTAATATCTTTAAATTTTTAAAGTATAAAAAACAACATATAGGTAAGAAGCTTTTAGTTTTATTACACAATATAGTTATACAATACTTACTACCTCTCTCTCTACTCTTCTTCTTCTTCTTCTTCTTTTTCTTCTTCTTCTTTTTAGTTAAAAATATGACTCAGTTGGAAAAACTTAGAATATTATTGAATTTTGACTTGTTTCTTAGACAGTTTTAGGGAAATACAGTTAGGTAGGTAGGTAGAAATTCGTGACTCTATTGAATAAACGAAGCAATACTTATGATGACGTTTTTGTACTCTTTTAGGGAAAGTCTTTCCCCTTGTGTGTACACTAAAAAAACTTGCAATTCGATGAGTTAAAGATTACATGTGTAAATGTATATTAAATATCATTTTATACACTTAAAAAAGTAAATTGAATATTCCATTAAAAATGGATGAGAAATTGAAAGTTATTATTCTTTACAATTGTACTTTAATTTTTGTTAAAACACGCAACATTTCACGTTCGTCTTTAAATATTAAAGTACGTGACTTTAGAACTATAGTGCTTTTAACAAAAATTAATGTACAATTGTATAGGATAATTACTTCCGATTTCCTCTCCATTTATAACTGAATATTCAGTTTACTTTTTACAGTGTATACCGGTTTTTTTATAAAATTACCTTTACCCTTCCGTAAAATTAGATGCAAACAATTAATTTTCGGTATTTTCTTCGTAAAATTTAAAGATTCTGATTGTCATTGGTTAACTTACCATACATTCAAATCTTTTTAACAAGTTTCAATGTAAAATTTACCTTTCAGACTCTGAATTTACCAGTGTTGGTCACTAAATTTGTTCCATTAACACATTTTAATGGTTTTAACTAGTTTTAGAATAGTTAGTGAACTGTAATATTTAAAAAAAAAACTTTTTATTAATTGTGAGTTATATTTGAAAACTGTTGAAAGCAGGGTTTGCTCCAGCAAAAAGCAACGCTTTTGAGCTTAACATATCAAGAAGAAGAATTTTGCATTGTGAAACTAAGGTTATTAAACCTCTTGCGTTTTTCTATGCGTAAAAGTTGAGGGGGAAAAATAGGGGCAGCTTTTGCTTAAAATTTACACCCAGGAAATTATTTTTACCATTATTTTATGGTAGGCTATAGGTGTGAATTACTAGAGTAAATATCATTCATACGAGTGTAAAAATTAACATTTAGTTTTCTTACCACTCGTGAAATGTTTTTTTTTCCAGCATGCCACTTTTTACTGTGTATGGACAACAAAATAACCGATATTGTGTAAGTGGAATTTTGTATTATAAACTGAATGTTTGCCAACTTTTACACTTTAAAAATAGCTAGTTTATTACAACTAAAACTTTTTTTTACTGACATATATCATGTCGTAAAATTTGCAAAATGTGAAAACTTTAAAACGGATAAATCAAAACAATGATAATTTACATCCAACTTTTTTTGTACGTTTGTTTTTAAAAATTATTCATAACAACGTTATGCTATGGCTGTAAATCACATAAGTCGCGACGGTATTATACTCTACACAGGGAATTTACACGCTAGAAGAGCATAAAATATTAGTTTTAAATTTTCCAAAATTGCCAAAAATGTGTTTTATGAAAAAACAAACTAAGCATTCCGTTATATATTATTCACAGTAAATTGTATATTGAATTTCCCAAATACATAAAAATATAATTTTTAAAAAAATAACAAAAAAATTAATTTTTTTTTAAAAAGATCTTTTTTTGAAAAAGGAAAAATTATTGAAAAAAAAAATAAAAAATTTTTTCAAAAAAACTATTTTTTTTTTAATTCTTCAATTTTTTTTATTAAATTTTATTTTTTGCAAAAAAACAAATAATTAAAAAAAAATAAAAAAAAACTTTTTAAGGATCAGTCATGATAATATCATTAAACAGAATTACTTTCAAAAGCATGTTAACAATAGGGACCTTCTTGTAGAAATTGATTTTTCCTGAAAATTTCGAGTCGATCTGATTATTCGATCTTGAGTATCGTGTTCACAAAAATCGTGATGGACATATCCAAACGGATATTTGAAAAAAAAAAGTTGCTTATTTTTTTTGAACAAATTTATATCCAATAATTTTTTGTCTAGGACGATTTTTGATATTTTTTTGAAAATTCGAAACTACCGTATATTATTCTAGCTCAGGCGCTGTCAATAATTATTATTATAATATAATAACAACTTTAAAATGTCCCATAGAACGAATAGTATGTACCATTAAATTGAAATTTTTAGCAAAACTTATTTTATATAAGAGGAAGATCCCTTGTTTTTGAACCATCCCATCAAAAACTAAAAACTAAATGTTATTAAACACTCTGACGTGTAAAATACCCATGACCCACATCATGGGTATTTTATGATGAGTATAAATATAAATAAATAAATAAAAAGTCTTATTTAAACGAATTGTATAGTTTCTACAGAGCGTGCACTGCGTTAGCATACTATTTTTTTTGCCTATTTGGAACCCCAGGCAACACTTGTTATTAATTACAAGTTGTTACAGTAAACATAACAGAACAAGGTAATTTTTTACTGTAACAACTTGTAATTATTAACAAATGTTGACTGGGGTTCCAAATAGGCAAAAACGTTCAGTATTTACTACAGTAACGAATTATTAGTGTGTACAAGGAAATATACAAAAGGTGCCATACAGTGCATAACTCGGAAATGATTTAATATATAAAAACTTAGTTATTGCGAATAGTTAGCTATAATAAGGTACTCTAATTCCAGAGTTTATGAGATTATCTGTCGTTGTTAAAAAGTTATAGAAAATAAACGTGGACCTCTAGTATCCGGAGCTACTCGTACACTGATAAAAAGGTACTGAAAATTACAATATTGGTTGTGAAAAATACCCAACTTATTTTGAATTTTTACAGATTTATTATATTTTTACCTGTTTTTTTGGAATTTTACACAAAAATTGTGATATCACTAATTAATTTTGTGATATCACTAATTAATTTTGTGATATCACTAATTAATTTTGTAATTTTTAAATATCAATCTTGTAATTTCAAAATGTATTTTTCTAATTTAAAATCACAAATTATGTGTTGTAAAAGTATAATGTTATTTGGCAATATTCCTACGGAATTTTGTGATTTTACCAAATATATTTCGGAATCTAATATCCCAACACCCTGGGCATGCGCGTCAAGTGCGCTTCCATGATTTAATCGACTATCAAATAAAATTTAGACAGGTACACATCGCGACGCTCTACTATTATCGAGTGTTATAACTTGTTTAATCGTGAAAATTATGTGCAGTGAATTGTCGTATGCTCAATATATAAGATAATCAGGCCTATTCACATGTACCATTGAAATCTATTCAATATTGACAAAAATTACAATCCCATGCAGTTTTAATACAGTTGACTTAAATGACCTTGCAATTTTCGTCAATATTGCCACAAATCTCAATATCAATGGTACATGTGAATAGGCCTGATTATCTGTATAGGTGTTAGTATTTACGTATAGTCATTAAGAAAATAACATTTTGTTTTATATAGATAAATATAGTTCTCTTATGTTTATGCAATACTAGGTACAAGTCATTAGCCTAAAGCCTTAATATTTCTTTAAAGTTATGCTTACTTTGTAATAATACGTGTTTAGTGCCAAATTTATTAAACTGATTTGGCCCATCCGTTTAGTAAGTTAAGCATTTAATATATAAATATAAAATAACTTCGAATTTTTGTGTTTATTAAAAGTTTAATAAAAAAAATATTATTTGTTTTATTTAAAATATTATATATTATACATTATTCAATTTTTGATTTTAAATGCAACACTTGGTCCATTTGATGCAACTGTGTTACAACTTATATATAATATTTATTTTTAAGTCATTAGTACAGTAACGTTGGTATTTTATTTACCTTTTTACTGTGCTAACAACTAAAAAATAGAAAGGTTTTGAGTTGTGACATTAGCTTAGTTTACACCATAGGTACTATATTTTAAGTCCAGGTACATTTTTTACCTATCTTTGTTTACATGATTTTGTACACAGAGATAGGTAGAGAAAAAGTATCTGGACTTAAAAACATAGTACCTATGGTGTAAACTAAGCCATTATTGCACGAGCAACGAGCGAGTTGTAAATTTACAAGGTAAATTTACAAAATTTGTATCTAGTTTTTAAGGAATATATATTGTAATATTACATTTAAAAAAACTAAAAATTTAATTCCAAATGGGAGAATTATCTTAGCGGTCTAAGGCATCGATATAGCGTTGACACGGAGCTAATGATCGTGACTTCAAACCTCACTGGCGCCGATTGCCTTTTTCAGTTAATTAATAACTGAAATTTGGCGAAGGCGTACTCCATAGATATATTGGTTCGAAAGTCAATTAAAACCGGTGGTTCTC
This sequence comes from Brachypterus glaber, assembly GCA_958510825.1. Lineage (NCBI taxonomy): Eukaryota > Metazoa > Arthropoda > Insecta > Coleoptera > Kateretidae > Brachypterus > Brachypterus glaber. Next base: position 70,420,316 of record OY294044.1, read on the forward strand.
TCTACTACTAGCCCACACAAGTCCTGGACTTAGGGGATGCTTAGTTAAGTAGAATAGTACGAGATTAAAAAAACAAACAAAAAAAACATATTCCTGAAATTTGCAATATAAAATGTGTAAAATTAAATTTATTTTTGTAAATGTTTTGTAATTATAAAAAAATCCCATTTTTATTCTGGAAATTTACAATTTGCAAATTGTAAAATTTAGATATCTATTATTTAAATAAATAAACAGTATGTGTTATGTAAATTTCTTTTCACAACTTTTTTGTAATTTTCCCGAATATGTTATGGCCACAAAATTACCCACGATACATTTGGGAATTTTACCAATTCGTTTTTACAGTGTAACTGAAGTTGAGGTTTATTTTCTATAACTTTTTAGCAAATAAAGATAATCTCTTGAAATTATCTAATTGTTCGCAAAAACATAGTTTTTCTATATTTACGAGTTATGTACTTTTTGACACTAGTAAATTGTCTTAGAAAACCCTCTGATGTTCTATAAGAGAATTTGGTGTAAAGTAGTAGCTATTATTTTGTATAGCCAAGGGGCCCGATAAGATGTTACTATCTCGAGTTCTTACTACAAGTAAAAACATTATATATCCTGCTCATTGTTGCTTTTCTCAATGTTTTCTTAAACTGAAAATATTGACCCACAGGGCTTTTACACTTTCCTCTACAATGTATAATATATTACAAGTTATTTTTCTTACGTAGGTAGAATACAGAAAAATTTGTGTAAAGTAAAATGTACCTACTGAAGCACAAATATTTTCATTTGGGAAATTTTATGTATACCTAAATAAAATCGGGTACAATACCAAATTTATTTTTTTTTTAAATATCCCAATGTGTAAAAAAACTCTTACGCTAAGGTTTGTTTTGTATATTAGTACTGTCCAACTTAATAAACCTTAACATAACTTAACTACATAAGTAATCTAACTGCTATTCATCGAAATTTTCTGAATTTTAAACTCTTTTTTCATGTTTTTTTTGCTGTTATTATTAAAAATTTGTATCAATATAAGTTAAAATTAAATTACCATATGTAATACATATTATGCATATACGGCCACTTAAGGAGCCTTTTCACGGAGCAATTTATATGCAACTTTGGTGCTATGCAAGTTTGCTGCCAGATATAGCATGAGGACAATTACACATTCATTTGCCTTTTCACGGAGCAAGTTATACGCAAGTTTGACGCTATATATTGCAAGTTAAACAATGCTGCCAACCAGACAATTTTGACGTGTCTCTGCATTTGTTGACAAAAACATAACCTAGCATTTGCTTTTATACGGAAACTTTTTAGTTAAACAGACCGGCCTATTATTAATAATAATAATAATTATTAACATGTCCAGTTGCTACTATATTAGTAAAAAGAAATCGATTTAGTAACTTTTTTCCAGGTTGGTACCACGAAAATAACTATAAATCTTGCATGAAAATCGTCAAAAAAAAGAACTTGTTTTAATAATTTGATGGCTCGAAAATAGCATCAAATTTGCCCGAAGGCATGCGCAGTTACTGAATCATTCTTCCAACATAATTGCATAGCACCAAACTTGCGTACAAATTGCTACGTGAAAAGGCGTCTTTGCAGCACAAGCATTTATGCTTCAGTAAGTGTTGGTATATCTTTATTTTTTGTAAAATAATATCTTGACTCGAATAAATTTACTATTATTTACATCAAGTGATGTTTTCATTTTTTACTGAAATTGTTTGCCTCACTAGTAAGGCACTTATCAGCAGCTTTATTCTTGATCGCTTGCAATCAAAATTGGCATAATGCTTTGTTATAATTACAAAACTATTTACATTTTATAATTACGTTTTTGTAGTTTTGGTTTGCGTTTTACAATAAGCTTAACTGTAAAACAGTTCTGGGATTTTTTTTTGATTATAAGTTATTAACAAAAACAAATGAAAATGATTAGAAATTTCTAAAAATACTGGTTTTTCTATTAAACAGTATTTAATAATGTAAAAATGCTTCAGTAAGTGTTGGTATATCTTTATTTTTTGTAAAATAATATGTTGACTCGAATAAATTTACTATTATTTACATCAAGTGATGTTTTCCTTTTTTACTGAAATTGTTTGCCTCACTAGTAAGGCACTTATCAGCAGCTTGATTCTTGATCGCTTTCAATCAAAATTGGCATAATGCTTTGTTATAATTACAAAACTATTTACATTTTATAATTACGTTTTTGTAGTTTTGGTTTGCGTTTTACAATAAGCTTAACTGTAAAACAGTTCTGGGATTTTTTTTTTCATTCTGGAAATCTACCTCGTCTATGGCTGTGAAAAAGTCTACGATAGCCACTACTATCGATGGGATCTCAGGAGAAAGTGACATAGCCCAGCTCTGGGGTACCAACTTTGAAAATTCTGGCAATTTATATCCCTCTAATAATGTACCTGATGAATTTAATCTACTCGCTGATGAGTGTCCTATAATATCTGCTCTGGAAGTTGGAAGTGCAATCAAATCCCTTAAGCGTAGCAAATCTGCTGGCTGGGATAGAATTTGCCCTGAACACCTGATATATTCTGGTAAAAGAGTCTCCGTTCTTCTTAGCATTTGTTTTACAACAATGTTACGTCATGGTTTTATATCGAACGACCTAACTAAAACCATATTTGTACCTGTTCTTAAGAATAAGACTGGAGACGTGTCTGCATCGTCCAACTATAGGCCTATTGCTCTTTCTACGGCTATGTCTAAAGTTCTTGAAATCATAATGCTTAATGTGCTCAGCCCCTTTCTCTCCACGGAACCTAACCAGTTTGGTTTTAAGAAGCGTTTAGGAACCTCCGAAGCTGTTTTTGTACTCAAGGAAACTATTAGATACTATGTCAACCTGAAAACTCCTGTATATGCTCTATTCCTTGACCTCAGTAAGGCTTTCGACCGAGTACATCATCCAACCCTCATGAAGGAAAACCCGTCGTTTCTCCAAGTGTAACTCTGACATTAAAAAACTGTTATTTCAAACATATTGCTCAGGGATCTACATGTCCGAACTTTGGTGTAATTATACACTGGGATGGTGGAATAAACTGCGCGTGTGCTATAATAATGCGTTTAGACTCTTAAATAACATACCGAGATTTTCTAGTGCTAGTGAAATGTTTGCTACGGCTCGTGTTAATGGCTTCCTAGCTATTCGTAGATTTCGGGCTTTTGGGTTCCGCGATCGGCTGTATAAATCTTCCAACCTCTTTATTGTGGCTCTGCTAAGGAGTGACATTCTATGGCGTTCCAATCTATGGCATACCTGGAGTAGAGTTTTAATGGGGGGACGATAGCTCTTTTGAACTTTTGTATATTGGCTAATTATTAATTTTCTTGTAGATATTTTGTATGTTTTTTGTATTTTTTTTTTGTATTTTTTGTATATGGCCCTCTGGGCTGGAATAAAGGATTATTATTATTATTATTTTGTTTATAAGTTATTAACAAAAACAAATGAAAATGATTAGAAATTTCTAAAAATACTGGTTTTTCTATTAAACAGTATTTAATAATGTAAAAAACAGCTAAAGTTTTTATAATATATTAATAAATATGTTTGTTTTGTGTGTAAATTTGGGTTGTCACTGTGCATTTTTGTTTTTTTTTTGTTCGGAAACCCTGAAATTCTTTACCATTCTATAGTACCGTCCATATATATAATTTTAAGTGAAAATTTAAAAAATCTACGGAGCGCTTCGTTTTTTATTAATAAAACAAATGCTTAACGAGCTGCGAAGAGTAAAACAAGTCGTGAATCCTACGCATTCCATTAAATACTATTCACAGTAAATGGTAAATTGCATATTCCCAAATACTTTAAGAAAAATAAAAAAAAAAACTTTAAAAAAATTTTCAATATTTTTTTTTATTTTCTTTTTGTGAAAACGGATTTTTTTAAAAAGTTATGTAAGTTCCAAACACTAGACGTGAAGGTGCTCGTCTCTCTCTCTCTCTCTCTCTCTTTTTTTTTGTAAAATCATTTTATTCAGTTATGTGACTGATTTAAATTGATAGCTATTTTAGCAACTTAGTTCTCAGCTAATTTATTATAGTTAACTGCCTTTAGTTGTTAACAAAATAATACGATTTGGGTGATATTTATATAATGTACAACAAATCTCGAAATAAACCTAAAAATGCATTAAAATAAAGAAGTAAAAATTATTTAGCTGATTTTTAATTCGAAAAGTTAAATGTCTTTACCTAGGTCCATAACAAATAAAATTATCTGCCTATAAGGGAACGTTCAAGTATTACGTAATGCAAATTTTGATCATTTTGGATCCCCACCCCCCCCTGTAACGCTATTTTCCTATACCATTAACATGGGCGTAACACTCCAAATGAAATCAGCTAGATGATTTCTGTCACTTTCGATGTTTTATTTCTTTGTGAATTTTTTACTAATTATAATCAAGAACATGGCTTTTTAAGCGTTAGTTCAAAGTATTTATTTGAGCCAATGCCATTGATCAAGGCTTCTTGATTTTTAATGAAAATTTCAAGAAACAGCATTCCTGTTAATATTTTACTTTTTTATCTCAAAAAAAATAGTTAAATAATGCTAACTAGTAGTCTAAAAAATAATAAATAAACCACGGATGAAAAGACTATTATAGCCTCGCACTTTTATACGCTACGCATCTTGGGATATGATGCTCGGATATAAAAAATTTGTTCTCTATCTTGGTATATAATTACTATTATGATTTGTTCTTTGTATGTAGAATTTACAGTGTAAATATATTCAGTTTTATGTTGTTTTATATTTATTTATACTATGGCACGATATATCTTTTTATATTTTCAGTTTCACTGATTTTAGTTTGCCTCAAGATACCTACCCTGCAGTGTATAGCAGGGCTCTGCTATAAAAATAAGGTAATTTTAAAGCAAGCGGCATTTGAAATAAAAATATAACTGCTGCAGAAATAGATAAAACGTGCTACTGGCCCACTTTAGATATTTTGCTAGATGATATTCTCAATTTGAAATTTTTCCCGAGTTACACATTATTTTTGATAGGTCATTTTCGATTTTGTATCGTTTAAACCTGAGCTTGATTTTTAATAGACCTTGTCTATTTTAAAACGTCTTATCTGTTTTTTTTTTTTAATTTAGGGATAAAATAATATTGTCTAATAAGATGCCTTTAAGCAAGTATTACGTATTGCGTAAGGGAACGTTCAAGTATTACGTAACGCAAATTGTACCAACATTCATACACTTTATACCCCGGTTCCGGTGTTATTAAAGGCTGCAGATATTTTATATTTTGTCTACCCCCCCCCCAATACACCCCCTATTTGAGGGGGTAGCCAAAACATGAAATCTCTACATCCTTTAGTAACGCGAGAAACGGGGTATGAAGTGTATGAATTTTGGTAAAATTTGCCTTACGTAACACTTGAACGTTCCCTAACTGCACTATAAAAAATAAATAGCATTATAGGTAATGTGTTTCCATGCACGTACAAGTAAAATTTACGAGATTTTACATGTAAATTTTACAATTTTATATGAATATTACATGTAATTTAGATGTAATATTCATATAAAAATTGTAATTTTACAATGTTATATAAATATTATATGTAATTTACATATATAATCGTAAAATTACATGTAAAATCTCGTAACTTTTACTTGTCTCTGCATGGCAACACATTTCCTATGATTTTGCATGTAAATTTACATATTTATTTTTTACAGTGAACTCTGTAAAATTTACTAGATTTTACATGTAATTTTACATATAATATGCATAAAAAAATAAAATTACATGTAAAATTGTAAAACTATATGCAAAATTGTAAAATTACATGTAAAATCTAGTAAATTTTACATGTATTTGCATTGAATCACATTTACATGCAGAATTATGTATTATTACATATTTATTTTTTACAGTGTGGGTTAGCACCAGCTTTGCTGGTAATGGTATAGAAAAATATAGGAAAAGTTTGCTACATAGGTAGGACACGCCTAAAAGAGCGTTATATTGTTTGATATAAGAAATTAGGAATAAAATGACTTTTAAACAAATTTTCTTTTATAGTACATACAGAAGTAAAGCAGAATTTAATAAAAATGATTTATAACGTTTCTTTTTTAATCTTTAAATCCACCTGTTTTATGACAATCCATTGTAATGGAAAGAAAAGCAGATAGTAAAAGAAAATTACATGATTTAGAAAATTTAAACTTACGCTAAAGATGATCTTGCGGCTCGGTTACATTAGGGTGCCTATATAGAAAAATATTTTGATTACTTTGGGTACAAAACTGAATTCTAAGGCAATCATCATTTTTTCTTTCGGAATTTTTGAAATATATTTATTTCTATTTGGGTAAGTTTTAAAATTGGCTTGTTATAGCAGTGAGCCCTTTTTCTGTGGCACCTGGTTTGACGAGAAATAAGCATATTTTAGGGCATACGTACAATAAAATTATACGGTTAAGAAAATTATGCAAAATTTTCCTTGCGATAGCTGCTGCGGACTTTTAAAATACGGTGGATATTTCCTAGTTTGATAAGAACTTAATGTCCCAGTTTGATAAGAACTTTATTACTATAATTAATTAATTAATTACAGTAATGAATAATGAAGTCGTGAAAATTGGAATGCTTCATATTCCATAATATACTCTTTACAATGGATAGTATATTGCGTTTTCTCTCGATAAAAGTACTATTCAAAATATAAATGCTTTGTAGTCGTGTGAGTACTTTAAATTTTATACTGTATGAAAAAGTCACAACCCTATAACTTTTTCAAAATTGCAATGAATATTTCTATCAATTATTGTAAATTTTAATGATAATTTAGAATTTCTCGAACATTTTCTTCTAGTTCTGTAGTTTTTTGAAAAGTGGGTTCCCTGTACATATGTATATATATATATATATATTTTTTTAATGAAATTTATTCGTAGGATTGACCCTTATAAGCATAGGCGTAACGAGGGGGGCTTAGGGGGGCTTAGCCCCCCAAATTTTTCTAAGCCCCCCCAGTGCTTTTTTATTTTCGTTTTACCAATATTTTCTACTGAAACTTGACTATTTTTTTAGGGGCTCAAGCCCTCCCCAAAATTTGGACCTGGTTACGCCTCTGCTTATAAGGGAACGTTCAAGTATTACGTAACGCAATTGTACCAAAATTCATACACTTCATACCCCTGTTCTCGCGTTATTATAGATTATAGAGATTTCATATTTAGGCTACCCCCCCCCCCAATAGGGGGTTTGCTAGAGTGTAGCCAAAATATGAAATCTATACAGCCTTGAATAACGCGAGAACCGAGGTATGAAGTGTATGAATTTTGGTATATTTTGCGTTACGTAATACTTGCACGTTCCCTAATAAGAGTATTTTTTTTTTGAAAAAATATTTTTCTCTGAAAAAAATACATTAATCCGACTCTTCCCTGTGTATTTTTTTTAAGGGTATTATTTTTAAAAACATTGGGGATTTTTCTGTTGTAAAATTTAATTTTTTCTTAAATTTTGTGTCGATCTTACATTTGGAATATTTTTTTCTGAAAAAAATACGTTAATCCGACTTTTCCCTGCTTTTTTTTAATTTTAACCCCCATAAATTTTTTAAGGGTATTATTTTCAAAAACAATAGGGATTTTCCTGTTGCAAAATTTAATTTTTTCTTAAATTTTGTGTCGATCGTACATTTTCAGTTACTTATTTTTTTATGGAATACATTTCTATCCGAATTTGTTTTTTCTTCAATATTTAATGGCCAATTTGGAATACACGGAACTACCGTATTATACTTTTCCTGTGCTTACGTGCCGTGTAGAGTATAGTAATGTAAAAAGAACAAGAAGTACTAAATGAAATGGCCTTAAATTGTTCCTAATGATCCTCTATTTTAGCTTTTATCTATTTCAAGAAGTTCTTGATTTTAATTATATAATGATCATTAAGGTTATTTAAGGTTTTATAATCATCCTGAGACTTAGAATCTGAGTTTAGATTGGTTCTGTTTAATCCCCATAGAAGATGTAATTAACTAATCTTCTTAAGAAAATAAATACTATAACAAGATTCTAAAATGAGATTTTACAATTTTCAATTTTAGTCCAAGCCTGCTAGCAACGAAGTATAAAAATCACCATTTGCCCCAAAAAAATCCAAAAGTTTTCAAAATTGGTAGAAATGTAGTTTAGACCTTTCTAATGAACGTACCAAAAGTCCTCAACAATTTTGCAGTTTTCTGCAAAGAACTACTGATAAAAAAGAAAACCTAAAAAATTCTCTACAAAATAGTGCTAAAAGCTTTTTTTTTATTTGGTTTTTGAGAAAATCAGAAAATGGTAAAAAAATTGTCTTATACCTTGATTTTAAGGTACACATTTGGACTTTTTACAAATGTTTTCTAAATGGTCAACTTAAAAAAAAACGAGTTATTATAAAAAAGAAAGCCTATAAAATTCTCTACTACTTAGTTTTACAGAAAATGGGCAAAAATTATGGCATATAGCACATGACACATAAAACGTAAATTCTACATCTAGTTCAAGCAGATATTGAAGTTTCTATCATCATTATCAAGATATAAAAAAAAGAAGGTTATCATTTTTGTAGAAAATTTTACAAGTATTATTTTTTATCAGAACTTATTTTTTTGAACTATTGGCCATTAAGAAGATATTTTCAAAAAAGTCCAAAAGTGTCCCTTAAAATTAAGATATCGGCACAATTTTTTATCATTTTCTCATTTTCTCAAAATCTAAATAAGTTAGATATCATAGAAAAGAGTTATAACTAAGTATTTTTTACAGAATTTTATAAGTTTTTTTTTGTAAAAACTATTTTTTAAAAAAATTGACCGTGTAGCAGTTATTTGCAAAAAAGTCCAAAAGTGTTCCTTCAAATCTAGATATCGGCGGACTTTTAGTACGTTCATCAGGAAAGTCTAGACTACATCTCCACCAATCTTTAAGGCTATTGGATTTTTTTGAGGCAAAAAACCTTCTTTGCTTGGAATAATTACCAAGCAAAATATAACATACTTAGTACGGTACTAGTAGTACCTTAACGTTATAACCCTTGCTTTACTTTACAGTGTCAACTGCCATGGTAATTTATTCTATCTTGGCTATTTTGGATTCCCTATTTTTCATAGATATTTGATAAACCTTTAAATAGAGCTTTAAATATATGTATTTATGTAGTTGTGGTATAAAACACATGTAGGTCCCTAAAGGGTATAAATAAATAAATAAATAAATAAATAAATGGATGATGGATGGATGGATGGATGGATGGATGGATGGATGGATGGATGGATGGATGGATGGATGGATGGATGGATGGATGGATGGATGGATGGATGGATGGATGGATGGATGGATGGATGGATGGATGGATGGATGGATGGATGGATGGATGGATGGATGGATGGATGGATGGATGGATGGATGGATGGATGGATGGATGGATGGATGGATGGATGGATGGATGGATGGATGGATGGATGGATGGATGGATGGATGGATGGATGGATGGATGGATGGATGGATGGATGGATGGATGGATGGATGGATGGATGGATGGATGGATGGATGGATGGATGGATGGATGGATGGATGGATGGATGGATGGATGGATGGATGGATGGATGGATGGATGGATGGATGGATGGATGGATGGATGGATGGATGGATGGATGGATGGATGGATGGATGGATGGATGGATGGATGGATGGATGGATGGATGGATGGATGGATGGATGGATGGATGGATGGATGGATGGATGGATGGATGGATGGATGGATGGATGGATGGATGGATGGATGGATGGATGGATGGATGGATGGATGGATGGATGGATGGATGGATGGATGGATGGATGGATGGATGGATGGATGGATGGACGGACGGACGGACGGACGGATGGATGGATGGATGGATGGATGGATGGATGGATGGATGGATGGATGGATGGATGGATGGATGGATGGATGGATGGATG
>OY294044.1:70430550-70500171 GCA_958510825.1 Brachypterus glaber
CCATATTTGACTTTCGGCTTTATAGGGAAGGTTTTTTGTTATGTGAAAATAATTTCCAGAAAACGAATATGAAAATTAATGAATTTATCCTTTTAAAAAGCAGAAAATTATTTTCCGCAGCAAATAAAAAGTTTATTTATGAATTTTGTAATACAGTTTTAATTTATAAAGCTCAAAGGAAAAAAAGTGCCTTTATTTTTTTAATTTAATTGCAAATAAGCAAAAAATATGGTTATCTTTCTCGGTCCATAAAATCCTAAATAAACTTACTTCATTTTCTTTTTAACATTAAAATTATTATTTTCTTGAGCATTTGCTTTATCCTGGTAATCTTAGGGCCATATTACGCCAGGCATTTCCATCCAGTGCAATTACTGTGCATTAAAAAGTTATACAGTGAGGCTCACCTAACACAAATCATTTGTTTTTTGACATAACTGTAGTTATTATTTTGTAATACAGTGTTAATTTATAAAGCTCAAAGGAAAAAAAAGTACCTTTATTTTTTTAATTTAATTGCAAATAAGCAAAAAATATGGTTATCTTTCTTGGTCCATAAAATCCTAAATAAACTTACTTCATTTTCTTCTTAAACATTAAAATTATTATTTTCTTAAGCATTTGCTTTATCCTGGTAATCCTAGGGCCATATTACGCCAGGCATTTCCATCCAATGCAATAATTATGCATTAAAAAGTTATACAGGGAGGCTCACCTAACACAAATCACTTGTTTTTTGAAATGATTATAGTTATTAAAATAAAATTTATACTATTTATAAAAACCATAACAAGCTAAAAGTGTGCTCAAATAAAGGTTTTCAACTAGTTTTTGTTTTAAGGAAACAGAGTATTTAACAGTTATTTTTAAATGCTATTTTAAATAAATAATAAAATATAAAACATTTTACTATTCCTTAAAACGAATTTTGTTTGATTAAGGCAGTCGTCCCTCCGAAGTGACTGATCGATTTCGTGCTTTTTAGCACTCTTCAGAGCCACATATCGGTAGTAGGGACAACTACGAAAATCAAATCCTTTCCATATATCTCTATATAGAGTTTAAAAATCGTTATAAGGAAAAGCAAAAACAGCTAGCGACATCTACTGCTAAAAGCAGAGACTGGATAAACCTATCGACAGTCCAATAACTGCTTCCTTTTTTGGACTGTCGATAGGTTTATCCAGTCTCTGCTTTTAGCAGTAGATGTAGCTAGCTGTTTTTGCTTTTCCTTACAACGATTTTTAAACTCCATATAGAGATATATGGAAAGGATTTGATTTTCGTAGTTGTCCCTACAACCGATATGTGGTTCTGAAGAGTGCTAAAAAGCACGAAATCGATCAGTCACTTCGGAGGGACGACTGCGTTAATCAAACAAAAGTCGTTTTAAGGAAAAGTAAAATGTTTTATATAGATTTTTTAAATTTGTAAATATCAAACAATTTAATTTAGTTTAAATAATAAAATAGTTAAATATTTTTTATTTTTCGTAAATTGGTTAAAAAATATTAAATAATTTTAAATTATTTGATTTTTAATTTTATCAATAATATAAAACTTGTATTTTTTTAAAGAATTATTCGGCAGACTAACATCTCTACTCTAAATTTCTCTACTCCCTAACATCCCTACTCCATAACATCCCTACTCCACAACAACTCTACTCCGTAACATCTCTACTCCATAACATCTCTACTCCGCAACAATTCTACTCCACACTACAGACACTCGATTAGCCACTTGTCTTAACTCAAAAGAATATTTGTCATGCTAAGTCACTGTCAAAAATGATTTCAGTTTATTAATTACTTACTTATTAGTGCATGTTAAGAGTACGCGGTCATTGTTGCCTTTAGAATAATTCATTTATGATTGTTCTAGATTTACATTTAAAGATAAACGTTTTCTAGGAAAAAAATAAAATAATCTAGAAGAAGAAGATTCTTTGTTCTTTGAACTGCTCATTTATTATTAAGTGGCTAATAAAGTGCATATAGTGTGGAGTAGAGTTGTTACGGAGTAGAGATGTTATGGAGTAGAGATGTTACGGAGTAGAGTTGTTGTGGAGTAGGGATGTTATGGAGTAGGGATGTTAGGGAGTAGAGAAATTTAGAGTAGAGATGTTAGTCTGACAATTATTCAACAAGAATTCTATCTATAGCTCCGCCTCCATTGTTCTGAAACACAAAAACCAAAAACAGTCTTGTTAAGTTCTTTACCCCACTAAATTAACCTTCAGTCAGTGTTATGGGGTATGACATACCCCAACCCAGATAACACCAACAATAAAATTAAAATTAGTGAAGTATGCGAGCTCTTGCTCCCAGTAACTGAAGATCAGAGACTTAGCAATCCGGTCGAGTTATGTCCTGCTCTCTATTTAGGGTAAGTTACTTGTCAGCTCCTGTCAAAGTCGGTTGTTGTATGACTTACCACAGAACACTGATTACGTAACTTTTTTTTTTAAGATAAAAAAACTAACTACCGTTATTTTTTGGATTATATTATGTCCTAGGACAAAGCATTTTTAGTAAAATAAGAAAGAACAGAAACGTCTCCAAGGGCTTTGGGATGATTTAAGTGGGTTTTTATCATGCATTTATTCATGCATTTAGCATGCATTATCATGCATAGAACACGCAATTTTATATGCAAAATTTGTATCTATTTCAAAACCAAAAAATCTCATTTCTTGAATTTAGAAGCCTATAAAAAACAAACGAATAAAGATATTTGAAATCAGCTTTTTTTTTTGTTTAGAGCCCTATTAATAGAGAACCAATCCAAGGTAAAAAAATAATTAATTAGACGTTAATTATTTTTGTTACTACAACTATAGGAAAAACAACCACTTTGCTGTATATCTCAAAAACACGAGCTGATTGACCAAAACGAACGGAAAAAGGTTCCGAAATCAACGCATTAAATATAGCCATAAGCAACTAAAATGATTTTGTCAAATTTTTGAGTGTTGAGTAGTGTTACTTTTGCTTTTACACTAAAGTAAATTAGTCTATTTAAAATTAAATTTAGGCAAGAGAACCCGATAACAAGACTCAATTATAAACCTTTCGGCTTGTCCTTTTTCAGACATTTAATTAGCTTTCCTTGTCAGGCAATAATTGTTTATTTAAACTTTACTGAACAGCAAAGAAGGGTTCACGAAAAAACAGACATGTGCAAATAAACCACTTTCTAGAAAACTAGTCATTATCTACTTATTTTGAGGACCGTGCTTCGGAGGGCACGTAAAGATAGCGGTACCGTCAATTAGGCCATAGCAGCGAAAAACGACGTTAAACAGTAAAACAAACATCTACTTATTTTAACAATTCTCAATGCGTTGCGGTCGAAGCCAAAAATCGAGAACCTTCCCAAAAACTTAGTTTTCAATATTATCCTTTAAAGCACTTAAGGGCTAGAAGGGTATACAGGGTTATTTAGAAATAAGTTCGAGAAATTTAAGAGGTTACTCTACGTTAAAAAATATGAAAAAAAGTTCCTATAAGGGTTGGTTCGGAATTGAGTCCTAAGGGAGCTGTGGCCCTTCGAAGATGGACATATTAAATGGGGAACAAAAAAAGCACCAATAAAATTTTAATGCTACAGGGCAATTTTTCCCTCAAAACTAAGTAAAAAAGTATTCTTCACCAAAACACCTAAATTTAATATTAACCCTCAAGTAGTGTTGTGATATTTTCGGTACATATATTACGTTGTGGGGTTTCAGCGGACCCCATTTTATTTTTACATAGAAGTAAAAATGGAAAGACAATTAAAGCAATATTAATGTAAAAAAATATTTATTTGTAGTATCTTAAACATAAAAACCACTAAGGATGAAAACAAAATGAATTTTAACAAAAAAATTAAACAAAATTCAAAGAGTTGATTAAAAATCCGAACTATTTACAATGCTTTTTATTTTAGTCTGGGGTCTGCTTAGACCCCACAACAGCACTTAAGGGTTAAAGGAGTTATAGCCTTTTAAAAAGTAACATATTTAGTGGCACAAAATTTTACTTCCTCCTAATTGCATTTTTTAAAAACGGTTGCCCCTACAGTGTTACACTATATATTTTTTGCACGACAAAACATAATTTAGGTGGGTAGATAAAATTAAAATTAAAAACCATGATCATAATATGATATTATGAGTCTAAAATCGGGTGTATTATTTTCGTAATTTAATCAAGATGCCTGTGAATTACGAAAAGTTAGTTTCACGACTATCGCGATTTCAATTGTTTTTTAATATGGTTGACACAAACGTCAAAAAAATGGACGAAGATGATAAATTTTAAGTTATGTATAAATTGTTATAACAATGTTATTTTTAAAGGTTTTCTTTGTTAAAATCAAATAAATAGGTTTGAATTCCAAATATACTACAAAACATCACCAAACCTAATTTTTGAACTAGCACATATTACATACTATGTATAGTATTTTAATATTATCAAGGTTGCCGTGATTTTTATTCCCTTGGAAGAAAAACGGCAAGTTTAGTCCCGAAAATGAAAGCGTAAAATTAGGTTTTAGTCTTGGTCGTGCAAAAAGTATATTAAGTCAGTACCAACATATATTTCTAGAACTAACAAAATATCGAAACCATGACTTTGTGCAGTATTACGCACACTGTGAGTAATTACTGGTTTACAAAACAAAAAAAGAGTGCAGACACAGGCATTTACAAAATGGGTCGTAGAAAAAATAATATAACCTGCATTCTAAAAGGGTAAGGTCTGATGGGCATTCCGGGGCATATTTGTGACTGGGTATATTCATATATGATAAAAAGGAAACTAATAGTTAAACTAAACAGAAAGTATAAATCTAATGAATATTTCTTAAAGCTGGGTCAATACTTGGTCTGCTTCAATTCGTGATTTTCATTAACGACCTGCCGATGAAAATCAAGAAAGGACTAGTTATCCTATTTGCAGACGATTCTACAATTCTACTTTCCGCCTCGTCTCCTGAAGAGCTGCATTCTCTTTTGTTAAAGGCTATAAATTATTTTGAAAATTGGTGCAAAGAGAATAAACTTATTTTAAATAATTCGAAGACAATGGCAATTAATTTTTTTGATAGAAAAAAACTCGACAGCGACTTTAAAATTCAAAACATATTATTATCACCAAATATTAAATTTTTAGGCACCATATTTGCCAGTAACCTATCCTGGACTGGTCACATAAATCAGGTTTGTAAGTGGTATCGATAGAGTCTTTGTTGCCCAAAAAAGGCTTATTCGACTCATTTTTAATTTAGAATATAGAGCCAGCTGTCAGGAAACTTTTAAAAATAAAAATGTTTTAACTGTCCCATGTATCTATATATTTAAGTGTATTATGTTTGTTAGAAAAAATCCGCAGTATTTTAATTTAAATTCAGATATACATCATTATCCTTCAAGTTATGGCGAAATACTGCACCTTCCAAAACATAAAACCAGATTATATGAAAATTCCCCATACTATAGTTGTATATCTCTCTATAATAAGCTACCAAGATAAATACGGTGTATTTCTAATTTTAACAGTTTTAAAAATTCAGTTAAAATATATTTGATTGGTAAGGGATACTATTCTGTTAATGCATATTTAAAGCCCATTACCATTTCAAATAATTAATACACATTTTAACTTTTATACTGACAAAATATTATATTATTACTTGTTTAGTCTGTTATATTTTATATGTTTTTTGTTCATGTTATGATGCTATTGTATTTTTTTTTTCTTTTTTCGTAACTATTTAGTTGTTAACTAATGTTTTGTAATTATTTATGACTTACCAATATGTACTCTGTGTATCTACATTGGCCAATAAATATTATTATTATTATTATTATTATTATTATTATTATTATTATTATTATTATTATTATTATTATTATTATTATTATTATTATTATTATTATTATTATTATTATTATTATTATTATTATTATTATTATTATTATTATTATTATTATTATTATTATTATTATTATTATTATTATTGTTTTTGTATCAACCCTTCTTAGTTAATTTACAAATAAAAGTAAAAGCTTTCACTGAAGTCGCTTGATATTACTTGTGTAATTTGACCTTGTAAATTGCTAGTTAGCATAAGATGCTTCATAAAACTCAAAATAATAATTGGGATAATTGTTATCATTATGATATTAATTTTCCTTATTATATCGGATAAAAACAAAGGAAGTTAGAAAATCTAAGGTTAATAAAAAAAAAATAAATTTTACTGCTATTTCTTTAAGTCAGAGTGGGCAAAGGGCAAAGTGGTAAACCCTATATAACTACACAAAAAAGTCGGTTCTTAAGGGATGCTATATACTATTTCCTATGGATTTTAGTCCACAAAAAATTGAAACTGTTGACGTTGTGCGACTAATTTTCTCAAAAACCTGGCGTTGTTGAGTAATTTTGAGCTTTTGAGATAAACCCGTACAAAACCGTCCCAGAAAAAAAAAGTGACAAAAGTCTGCTTTTTTGCGTAGGGCCTTTTTTTGCACCGCTAATTACAAAAATAATAGTGATAAAAAAAATTGCGATATTAGGTTGGTTCAAAAATTTTTAAAAATATCCGATTTAGCTAAAATTTGGCATAAATGCTTCTATTGGCAATATTAATATGAACCAACAGCCAAAAACTTAAAATTCAAAATGGCGGAATAAATATGGCCGAATAATTTTTAAAATTTTGCCAAAACAAACAAAAATTGAGAAATTCAACCCAATCTGTTATGGGTTATTTTACTTATATATACTACTAATTACTGTAAAAATTTCATGATTTTCTACTGGCTCGTTTTTTTTTTTTAATTAATTTTGAAAAAAAAAATATTAAAAAATTGGCAAAATATGAGTAGTTTTTCTATTCTATTCATCTATTAAACAAAATTACCCTAAAATAATTACAGATTTACGAAGAAAAACTATTTAGTGTCAAGCATAATTTATGTTGAATATTTAGGAAAGAAAAATTATAATAGAAAACATCCAAATTGGTCCCAGAAAAAAGAAGTGACAAAAGTCTAATTTTTTTCGTAGAAAAATAACTCATATTTTGCCAATTTTTTAATATTTTTTTTTTCAAAATTAAATTTATTTTTTTTTTCAAAAATTTTGAAGCACCCTAATATCGCATTTTTTTTTTCATTTTTTTAACTATTTTTTTTTTTTTTCGTAATCAGGGGTGCTAAAAATGACCCTATGCAAAAAAGAGACTTTTGACACTTTTTTTTCTCTCTGGGGCCACTATGCGGTAGTCCACAGAAGGCAGTATAATGGAAATTAAACCTGCATATAAGGGATATAGTATACCACACAATCACATATCGTCTTGTAAATTTCAGAACATCGTATCTCAAAAAAGACAACTTTACAAAAATCGAAAAAAATTGAGATACGACGTCCTGAAATTTACAAGACGCTATGCTTCAATAATGCTAATGACCATTTTAAAAGCCTTTATTATACTCCACGTAGCTTCACACCAGAGGACCATTATATAGTTTGACGCACGGATCTATGGCTACGAGAAATATGTTTGGAATGTGTGTGTAACTGGAAGGCTTGTTGTAAGCATGCACCCTTATAACGGAAAGAAGAGAGCGCGAATGATTCTTCCCCCTTTCGTCGGAGACTTTCTTTCATACGTTTGCTTCGGACAGAAAATGTACCAAACAACATTTTTATAAAATGTCCGTTTTGCTGTCCGTATATCTCGTTTTGTTGTCCGCACAATAATTCAAGAAAAAATAATCCGATCGACTTCAAATTTAAAAAAAAAAATACTCCTAGTAAGAACACAATGCCTATTAAAATTAAAAAGGGTATCCCCAAAAATAAGAAATTTATAAGGTTCTAAACGTTTAAAAAAATCGAAAACAGAGACAGAAAATATCCGATTTACTACATTTTTTTTTAATTACTTTTATTAAAAAAGAAGATTAATCGTAACAAATTTGAAATAAATTCCCCAAAAAAAAAAATTTATAGAGGGATTTTTTCTAGAAATTAAAAAAAAAGAGGGAAAAGTTCGAAATTTTTTTTTCAGGATTTTTTTATTAAAATGATTACAAAAATAAAAAAAAAATACTCAAAAACAAAAAAATTATAAGGGGCTCTATTTTTAAAAATTGAAGAAATACCTAGAAGGAAACGTGCTATTAACGTATCTTTTTTGTGTAAGTTTATTTAAAATAAAACACTTTATAGTATAAAACACCTTTAAATAAAGGTCTCAGAAAGAAAAAAATCTAAAGAAGTAATAGATAAATAAGTAAATAAAAAGTTATAGGAAGCTCAAAAATTTGAAATATCACAATACAATAAAATTAAGTTTACCTTAAAACCTTACAAGAAAAATTCTACTTGCAATTCTGAGAAGTAAACTATAGAACGCAAAGCATTATATATCTTTAGGCCTTGTTTAATACAAAGGGCCTATTAACACCCAAAGTTTAGGATTTTTTTTTAAACACCCTGGGTATAAATAACAGTTTTTTCGGCTAGCTCATAGCTAGTTACTAAGAAAACAGATAAAATAGAATATTAAGATTCTCCTATATCTTGAATATAATTCTATTTTGTTTATTTAGCTTATGGCATTAATGCCGTTGAGACCCACTGAAGTGGGTAGTTTCGGCGCCTGTTGCATCTTCAATCCTGTTTTAGGTAATTGGTAGTTGGTAATGGCAATTTCTCCCGTTAGATTAGATAGGCACAAAAGTTCTATCCAAAAAGGATAGAAGACATACATACACTCCCATTTCCACTCAACCAAACAAATTCTGTATTTGTTCTTTGTTGAACAAATACAATATTTACTTGGCCGGGCGAAAAGTGTAACTATTTATTTTTATTAAAGAAATTACTGGCGCCATCTAAATTTTAGTAGAATTATCTTATTCTACAGATTCACATTAGCTATGTTCGTTCGTGCCACTTTCCGGCCAACCAAATAAATACTGTATTTGTTGTATGAAAAACAAATACAGTATTTATTTGGTTGGCTGGAAAGTGTAGCACAAATGAGATAGAGATAGGGTAGACGTCTTTTGTTTCATAATTCTAGTTGTAGAGAGCTCTATTGAAACAGATAAAGAATATTTGTCTTGTTATTATCCTAAGTTCAAACAATTAAAGTGCAAACAACAGAGAAAAGTAATGAAAATGATTAGTTGCTTCGTATTTTACTCTTTTAGACAATAATGTGATGTATTTGCTACAAACACTTCCATGTTGAAAAGGCATCATCGACATTTTTTGACAAAATTAGTTATTTGCTCTTTTCTATTAAAAATTCTTTATGTGTCCTATAAATTTTAACTTGATATGACTTGAGATAAACTTTTGAAAATAATCAGTTTGATGTTTAAAGGGGATCATTGCAAAAAAATTATAAATCAAAAATTAAAAAAAAAAAAACAAACAAACAAATTAAAAATATATGGTCATTTCTATTTAACAAAATTGCTATGTCTCCCTGATCACATATTTAAAGGCAAAGTTGTCTTATTTACGTATTTTAAATTTGAAGTCCCTATCTCAACTCCCAAAATTTAAGACATGGGGTGACCTTTGTGAGGTGAGTTTTTGTTTTCAAATCATTTTATTTTTCAAAACTGGTATGAGTATTCTAAAAGTAATATTTTTTCTTCACACAAAAATGCACAATGCACAATGCACAAACGCACAGTGGTAGAATTTCCTAAATTCATGGCCAAAATATGGGAAAACAAAATTAACGCAATCGAAAAAACGAATCATAGATCGTTTATATAACACTTTAGTACATGTAAAAATCATATTTCTAGTCTCCCAAAAGGCATCATTAATTTTTGCTAGTACCTTAAACTTTGACTTTTTAAAGGAAAACTTGATTTCATCGGCTACCAAAAAATTGTTTACTTTTAAGCTGACAATTTAACCTCTGAAAATAATTACTACATGTTATACTTCCTGTTCATTCTAGATGTATTAAGCTATATTTTCTCAAAAAAAAAAGATTAATATATGTGTAACAGTTTTTAGGCTAGGGCAAAAAAAATAGTATCATTTTCGTAATCAGCGACCTCAAAAATTGGATATTCATAATTTTTAACATTTTTTTTAAATTTTTTGACATTTATGTCCGCCATACTGGATCCGCCATTTTCTTAAAAGAAAATATATATCATTTTCGTATTCATCTACCTCAAAAATCCCCATATAGAGCTAAATTGAATTATGGCCAGTTTTTTGAAAAATTTCACCATCGTGATAGAAGATCTGTCATACAGATACATATTTGTCTACGTTATTATAAAACGATAAAAGTCATTTTTGACTTACAATAATCACTGTTCTAGCTATAAACCTGTTAAGAGTATAATATGGTAAGACCAGTCGATCCAGTGGTTTCCACGCCTGAAAATTTGCAGGTCGTTTTTCTCCTTTCCCTATATTTTCTTAAGTAGTTAGCTTGCAACGGATGTTTGTACACGCTAAGGGAATTCCAGTGAAATTTTGCATAGAAATGACTAAACATTTTCCCTTGATACTAGTCTTCCATATTTTATTGTAACAAGAAATGTACACTTACTAGTTACAATGAGAAATAGAGGTATTTGCTATTGTATTTTGTAGTAATCCTATACAACTGTGCACATTTGCAAAATTTCTGACTTATTTTATATTATTCATAATTATCATTAATGGTCATATCAAACTAATCATTTACCGGGGGCTAACAAAACGTTATTTTACTAACTGACCCCTTACGTTGAAGAAAGAATTTTATAAGCTTTAAAATAATGTATAAAACGACTCCATTTCTATTACCCAGCTCGACATTGGATTTTCCCAACTCAAGCGTTGTTGAGGTTGTGGCGCCTCTTCCTACCCTCCTCATGGTGTCATCCCCGCAGAACCCTGCATAAACCTATCAAATATATATCAAAAATTGTTTATAATAGTTAACTAATTGTTCACGTTTATTATAATAAATAAATAAATTATATGAAAAGCTTTGTCGGGAGTAATTGAGCAAGTAAAAAATACTGCTGTCTTATTTTTTACCTGCTTAATTAATCCTGAGAAAGCGTTTCATATGTATGAGTTATTTTAACATCTTAAGCTGTTCCAAAGTTAAAGGTAAATTTTTGAAACGCACTGTATCATTTGCTTATATTTAGCAGCAAAATATTGGACCCATGATCTTAAAGGTGTCGAATCATATGTATTATTGTGTCCGAACAATACGTACCAATCTAAATCTGAGTCGCACAGGAAATTCTCGATTAGAACGACCATTTCGACTGTCTGTTGCAGGGCCGTTTTAAGCCCAGTTGGCATTTTCGGTCAATTCCCTGTTTTATAAAAAAATTATTATACAGGGTGTACCTGAAATAGGATCCGAAATTTTAAGGGGTAATTTTGAGATATAGCAACGAGGTTTTGCACATGAACTAATCTTAATAAAGCCATCTTTGTATTTTATTTTAATCAGGGTTAAACTTTTTTCTGTGCAACTTTTTGTAATTTTATTTTTGGAATATGATTCCTTAGGTGAAAATACATAAAAAAGTGATATAATATCACTAAAATTTTTGTTTTCGTCATTTTTGTATTTAATTTTTCGTCCTTAAACCGTGAAATTTCGACGTTAAATGAATTTTTCTCGAAAACGATTAATCTTACAGTATTACAACAAGTGTACCTTTTTATGTATTTTGACCTAAGGAATCATTTTCCAAAAATAAAATTACAAAAAATTTACACAGAGAAAAGTTTGGGACAATAAACTGATAAGCCCCCCCACCCCCGTTTCGCACACCTGTGTTTAAAGTAAGTAAATAAAAATAATATACGGAGATGAACCTTATTAAGATTACCTCACGTGCAAAACCTCGTTGTTATTTCTTAAAGAGTTCCTGAGTTATTAAATAAAAACCAAACTTTTTATCCACTTTCAAAGGGGCTTAGCTTCCTTACGACGCATTTTAGACATATGTTTAAAATTTTGGACCCTATTTCAAATACACCGTGTATACAGACAGCGTGATTTACCTAACACAAATCACGAGTTTTTAGACTTTATTATTAAATTAATATTTTTATAATTTTGTTTAAAATTAAAAATTTCTGTCCTTTATTATTAAAGTTATGAAAGTATAGTATATGATTCAATGAGTGTATAATATTTGCTATTAATCGATGAGGGTGAATTTTGAGACAAGAGCCGATGGACGAGTGACCTAATAGACCGAATAATTAATAGCTAGTATACACGAGTAGAATATTATACTTTATCCACGGCTGTTTTGAAGTTTAAACGGTTTATTTTTACAGACCCGTGATTAATAAGCCTATTAATCACAGCCTTGGATAAAAAACAAACCTTTAAATGAATTTAAAGGTTAATGCTAATTTTAAAAATGTTTTACTGTAGGACATTTTATAAAAAATCATAAAAAGCAGTAATACAATTTTAATTTGTTTAATAATGCATTATTACATGTAATCTTAAGTTTTTCACAGGCATGGTATTGAACCAGGGTTCATTAGGCATAATGCCAATGCAAATTTTTCAATTCAATTTGAAGGTAAATTTTAATTTTAAAACGTATTGCGCAATTTTATAAAATGAAGAAAACGCCATAGGCGCCAATTTTTAATTTAAAGGCCTATTTTAATTTTTTTAAATTTCCACCGCCCAGTGTTTAAAAATAATACTTCCTAATTTTTGGAAATTTACTTTAGATATTAGCAGTTTATTTTTGGCTAAGTGGTGCTCCCCCCTAAATCACCCTCAGCTCACCACCTCTTGTGATTTTATTATTTTGCCGATTCCTTATCCAGGGCAGTAACCCGACTTGATTTTTTATAGATCCGGCTCTGCACCGTTAACAAAAAATAAATTTAAATCAGTCATGATAACACCAAGGTTACTCTTTCATAGCAAAGAAGGTATTAATTTCGTTCGTAGAAATATATCATAACGTTCGGGAAAATAACTCGCGTTTTCAGTTTTAATTATTCATCGATCGTTTGTTATTGTGCTAGTTAATTTAAACAAAAAAGAACCTAAAATAAAACCATAAATAAACTAATTCGCTAGTATATTTGTTTATTTATAGTGGCTTAAAGTAACAAATTTAAATCTTAAGTGATAATAGGCCTGGGAAAGTCGCGTTAGTTAAGTGTAGTGATTTACAAGTTTAATACGTAAACAACTAGTTTTAAAACATTGTTTAACCTTTTGGAAATTATATTTTATAAATAACTTTTTTAAGGTAACTAGAAATGTATTAAACCATTATTTGAATAATATAGGTTAGGGTTGTGTTTTTTTAAGGGTTATTTGAATGCTATAGGCAATTTATATGTTTGATAACAATAACTTATTTTTTAATTTTTTTTACACACTTATCTACGTTTTTATACAGTGTGGGGATTTTATAATGCATAAATTAGATATTATCTAAAGTCCGAACACAATATTTTCTAGAAAAAATCCTTTGACAACTTGATTTTTATTTTGTACATGATATATTTTGATTTTAATTACATGAGTGACGTCATATTCTTTTGCCGTCAAAATTCACCATCTTTAAAAGTTGAAGTAGGATCATACGTCAAATTATCCCTTAGGTCTTATCCACAGGCGTACATAACCAAACATAATACGTAATTTGCACATGTTCGTCTTCTTCTTCTATGGTCCAATTTTATGCGCTTATGTATAATGATATCAAGTAGATATTCTTATGACTTATGCCTTTTACAAATTATGTCATTTTGTTAATACACAATCAACAATTTTAAAAGTTTATTTAAAGATATTTACTTTACGCTTTAAAATTCTTGCAATATAAATTATTCAGTAATTCTAAAAATAGACAGAAAATCTTTACGACTTTTGCTTTGACTGGAAAATAAACATCAAGAAAATATTTAATAAATAACAAGAACATTTAAAATAAAACAACAACTTTAATAAAGATGAAATTTAATTCAATTGAATGTGGAGAATTTATTTATTTTGTTATCTTGTATTTTTTTTTTCATTTATTTAGTTAACTTTCCGTTAACCACGTGAAAAAAATTATCTAATTAACTACGTGGGGTTTATTAAACCTCAATATAAAATACAAAATAAAAATAACAAACATTATTTATTTCAATAACAACAATTTTATAATAATTAAGTAATAGGCTTTTCTTAGATAATTATAAAAAAAAATGAATGGTCTGAGAAATTTACTTTACGCCAAGCTTTACGCTTTAAAAATCTTGCAATATAAATTATTCAGTAATTCTAAAAATATTCAGAAAATATTTATGACTTTAGCTTTGACTGGAAAAGAAATATCAAGAAAAATTTTAATAAATAACAAGAACATTTAAAATAAAACAACAACTTTAATAAAGATGAAATTTAATTCAATTCAATGTGGATAATTTATTTATGTTGTTATTCTGTTTTTATTTTTATTTTATTTATTTACTTAAATCTACGTTAACCACTTGAAAAAAATTACCTAATTAATTACGTGGGGTTTATTAAACATTAATATAAAATACAACAAAAAATAACAAACACTATTTATTTCAATAATATTAATTTTATAATAATTAAGTAATAGGGTTTACTTAGATAATTATAAAAAAACTGAATGGTCTGAGATACTTTATTAAAATCGTTAACAAAAAATTAACTTTTAAACAAATTCCATTAGAAACAAAAATGGATCTTCATGACATAATAAAAAGGTTTTTAATTTTTAACACATTTTATAAATGAATATCTTAATGCGGATTTTTCTGCCTTCAAACATTGTCCCCTTCTCCCGTATTCAGCCCATGAGACCTTTCAGCGTGTGCGAAATATCTTTGATAGCCTTAAAAAGCATTCGGGTCGCTAGTCCCTTGAGGCTTTCATAATGTGCCTATAAGACTCCCATAATATTAAATGGGATGTACCCCCAAAAAAGTATAAATAATGTTAATCCGCCAGCAGCAATGCAAAATAATTGTAATTAATAATAAACTAAGCAATATTTAACATAATATGCTTATAAAATTTTTAAATAAATGGGGGATTAAATGGGGTTTATTAATAACAATCGAGTTAATTTAAAAATAGCCATGTAGGAGGTGAAATTATTTTTTTCCATTTTTCTGCCAAATGGTTCATCGGACAATAAAAGTGGTTACAAGCAAACTTGTAGCTCTTTTATACATTATAAATTTTCATAGGTACTTTGGTACGGTTACCTAGTGCGCAAATCTACTTTCACAGCTCACTGTTAACAAAATAAAATTCATAATATATAAAACTTATAGAGAATTTCAAGAGCTGTAAGTTTGCTTATAACTTTTGGCTTAAATGAATAATTTGGCTAAAAAATAAAAAAAAAACAATTTTACCCCCAACATGGCTATATTTAAAAATTTATAACTCGATTGTTATTAATATAATAAAACAATGATACAAACAAAACTTATAGTATTATTAATTTGAGCCATTTCGCCTCAATGACTATTTATATCGTAAAAATCTAAAACAGAAAATAAAATTAAAATGTTCTTATCAGGCGCACCTATTTCTAGATGCGCTGGTAAGGTATTGCGTTTAAAATAATACTTATCTGTTATATCTTCTTTACCTAAAAAATATTATTAGTCAATACCTTACCAAAGTTTAAAAATTTTGCCTAAATAGAGAATTTTCAATAAAATTCTTGATAAATCGTTAAAATAATTAAAAAAGAACGAAAAACTGAATAAAAGTTAACTTCTAACGTTTCGGGATCTAATCTGATCCCGTTTTCAAAGAAAATTATTAGTTTTGAAAGAATTTGTGCAATATTTGGCTTTATCAATCAAAATATGACAAATGTCAAAATGTCATTTCGAGGTAATTGAAACAAAGACACCTGTAACAATAAAAAAGGTGTAGAGAAATTAATTTGGAAAAGGCGTTTTTGTTAAAAACGTGTAGAGAAGTTAATTTGGAAAAAAAAAAAAAAAAAAGAAGATATAACAGATAAGTATTATTTTAAACGCAATACCTTACCAGCGCATCTAGAAATAGGTGCGCCTGATAAGAACATTTTAATTTTATTTTTTGTTTTAGATTTTTACGATATAAATAGTCATTGAGGCGAAATGGCTCAAATTAATAATACTATAAATATATATACGCCTCAAATAAATTATAGATTCTATTTAAACAAAACTTGTTGAAAATTTTTTCCTTAACAAAATTGGTTATATTTATTTTTATCGTAAGATGCATATTTAGCCAGATAACTGCAGTCACCCCTAAAATTTAAGATAGCGGGCATCCCTTACGCAAATCACCAGGTGAAAAACTAACAAGAGTGTTCTGTTACTATCCACTACTACCCTTTAAAATATTAGCCCGTGTACATTTATAGCAATTTTTCGTTATTTGACTGGACTAATTCCCATTTCGCAAAGGGTTTTCTCACAACTAAGCTCTACACGGAATGGCGCTTCAAAGTATTTAAAGTAATTGTTTAAATTGGGGTTTGTCACACCTCAACTTGGTTAAAGGAAGGTTAAAACTGAAACCAAACAAACCGTGAAGATATAAAGGGTTATTTTTTTATATGCCTTTAACTTTTAAACGTCATAGTTTTTTAATTTTTGGGGAGATTGGATTGTTTCGTTTAAAGTTTCTCACCAGGTTAATAAGACGGTACGACAGAAAAAACATTTCTGGCACTGGACTAATTTTTTTTAAGTCAATTTTGTGTCGTAGAATTCGAATCTGTAATCAGATTTTTCGGGTCGTGTCAGGAATTTTTTTAAATGCACTTAAAATGTTAATTTATACTATTTTATAAGGGTTTTTTTTCCTAAAAATCTGGCATTGGCGCGAGCGTTTGTGGCATTAACCAAGTTTCTTAAGTCAATTTATAAGATATAAAAACAAAAAACAAGAACGCGTATGCTGGCAGAATATTTATGGGCTCTTAAAAATGAGACAAATGTAACCCAGTACAGTAGGCAAATAAAAGAAGCTAAAAAATAAAATTTAATAATACAAACGTTGATTGTTGTTTTTATTATATAATATATATTTATTAATAAAAATAAATAAATTAAAGGGTTCGCAAACACAATTGTTTTATTATTACTACTTCCGTGTAATACTCGACGACATGTTTTTCCTTAGCAATTAACTAGATATCTTCTATCTTCTGATATCACCCCATTTAATACAAACATAGTTTAAACTAGCTTATTTACTGACCTGGCAAGTTTTCATACAAAGTTTAGGCTTTAACCGTTTTCGATTTATTGTGCAAATATGTCAAATAACTATGACATGACTTTAAAACATGATTTATTTTTTTTTATATTTTGGGACTTTCCGTATTAAGTTACCCGAAAAATGATAAAAATAACTTCAGGAAACAGAAACAAAAAATAAACTCGTAAACTAGAGTAAATTGACAACTTTAAGTGCATATAGAAAAAAATCCTGATGTGACCCGAAAAATCTGATTACAGATTCGAATTCTAGGACGCAAAATTGACTTAAAAAAAATAGTCCGATGCCAGAATTTTTTTTTTCTGTGGTACCGTGTAATTATAACTATTATTGGTCAGATATATTTTTTTCATAATTAAAAATGTTCGCGTTTTTAATTATAATGAGTAAACTCAAATATAAAAGATAAAACTGTGTTAATTATTTTTAATTTACAGTTGCGTGTTAGATATAAAGCTCAAGATAAATAATCACGAGTTCAAATAATTTTTTAACAACGTTTTATGCGCAACCTCCTTATAAATGTCGTTTGAAAAGAATGTTTTTTATACCTTAAAAAAATTAACGATTTTCTTGCATTTAGTTCAGTTTCTTATCTTGCATATTTTGTAAACTGTATAGTTAATTAAGCTTATAAAATAAAAAGATTTATATAATTATATTTATATTATTTTACCAACACTCCCCCTAGCGAGAATTAAAAAAGTCTGTCTGTTACACCAATGTTATCCTTTGTGTTACAAAAAATCATGTTACCCTTTTAGGTTTAACCCTGTGCTTTGTTTGGGTAATATTATCTACACCCACACAATAATACTATAGAACCGTCAAGCTATGTGATTATTTTGCAATTTACGGTATTATTTACATAGTATTAATGTATTTTAAAAGCTTTCGTGTATGATAATTTAAAATTTTTATTTTTAACCAGCATTGTTACCGTTAATATTAATGTATCTGTCTCGAACGAGCAAGAGAATTTTCACCTAGAATTAGATTAGATTTTATCCATTTTTTTAAGTACCTCTTGACCAAAATCCATTTTTACGAGGAAAAAGACTTCAAATATACATTTATACATTTTTTTTTTCGTTTTTATTTTTTTGAGTGAAAACAGTACTGGGTTTGCCATATGTGGTGAAAAGGATTAAAAAAACTATGTACAGTGGAGTTTTTATTTTTATTATCAGATTTAGTTTCATCGACCCCAAAAACCCCTATGTACCAATGTTCACGAAAACAACGTAAACAATTAAAATTAACTACCCCCCGCCCCGGGGGTGGAGTTAGAATTTTTTATTAGACTTGGTTTGAGCGGCCTTAAAACCCCCTATATGACAATATTTATGAAAATATTGTAATAAAAAACTATTTTCCCCTTCCTTGGGGATGGAGGCAGAATTTTTTTAATATCAGATTCAGATTAAGCGATCCCAAAAACCCCTATACACCAGCTTTCAAGGAAATATTGAAAACATTTTAAAATTATTGCAGTACCTTAAAATCTACAAAATTTCTACGCCACTGTTTTTTTTTTTGTTGATATTTATTTAATAAAAATATGTGTTTGATAAAGTGAAGAATAATATGACAAAAAAAAACTAAGTTTTAAATACTTTTTTTTGCCAGACCTGGGACTGATGTACAACAAAAGTACAACACTTAATTTTTTTTTCTTATAGGCCACGGTGGGCTTTAACCTTACGGAGATGAAAAAATCGAACTGACAACGGGATATTGTTTCTAATGCTTTCAGAATTACATGTTCGTTGAGAACCCAAACCCAAAAAAAATTTCAAATTAAAAAGTTTGGAGGTCTCACCCCTTAAATTTGTTTATTAGGGTAAGAGTTTCATCCCTAATTTTTTTCAAAATTTTTGAAAAAATCTAGAGGTCGCGCACAGTTATTTTTCAAAAAATATGTTTGCTTAGCTTTTTTTATTTTTTTTAAGGCCCAAGGATTTTTTATTTAAATATTTTTAACACGAAACGGTATAAGGGGATAGTTAATTTCTAACCTCAAAAAAATCTGAATTTTTCTTTCAAAATGGCGGAGCTGTGCCCTTTAAAGTTTGAAAATTCACTACATTGCTTGATTTTAGGTCTAATTACAGGCACAAAAAAATGTTTTTCATTGTCTTCAAACATTGTGCGTGTGCCCAATATGTCCTCACATAAAAACAACTATATTTTTTTATCGGATATACAGGGTATCCAGAAAAAATAATATATACATTTTTTTAACATTTTTGAGAGATAAATTCGGTTTTTAGTGACAGGGTAGGACTCAAAATAAGGAAACTATATAGCTATATAACGCGTTATATAGAAGTTACCTTATTTTGAGTCCTACCCTGTCACTAAAAACCGAACTTATCTCTCAAAAATGTTAAAAAAATGTATATATTATTTTTCTGGATACCCTGTATATCCGAAAAAAAAATATAGTTGTTTTTATGTGAGGACATATTGGGCTACACGCACAATGTTTGAAGACAATTAAAAACATTTTTTTGTGCCTGTAATTAGACTTAAAATCAAGCAATGTAGTGAATTTTCAAACTTTAAAGGGCACAGCTCCGCCATTTTGAAAGAAAAATTCAGATTTTTTTTGAGGTTAGCAATTTACTATCCCTTTATACCGTTTCGTGTTAAAAAAATTTAAATAAAAAATCCTTGGGCCTTAAAAAAAAATAAAAAAAGTTAAGCAAACATATTTTTTGAAAAATAGCTGTGCGCGACTTTTTTTAAAAATTTTGAAAAAAATTAGGGATAAAACTCTTACCCCAATAAACAAATTTAAATGGTGAGACCTCCAAACTTTTTAATTTGAATTTTTTTTTGGGTCACATATATTATACTAATATACTAATTTTTGATGGAATTAAAAACGGCTACACCTACGATTTTGTTCTCAACGAACATGTAATTCTGAAAGCATTAGAAACAATATCCCGTTGTCAGTTATGGGGTGTTCGATTTTTTCAACTCCGTAAGCTTAAAGCCCACCATGAGGCATCATTTTGGATATTTACATTTTTAAATACAGTTTTTTTTTCTGGTTACGATGGTGTACCACACGAGATTAACAATTCATACATTTTGCTCAAAAATAATTATGTCAAATTGTGTCTTAAATTATTAAGCTCGGAATTTAGATTATCAAAATGTGAGGTTGGCTAATTGTAGATCCAAATGACGAGGTCACGCATGCGCGAAGGTGGCAATGTCATATTGACAATATTAACAGTTTCAAACCTAACCTCCGTTAATTTTTGTTGTTTCCAAAGCACTCTGCAAAAATGATTATGTCAAATTGTGTCTTAAATTATTAAGCAGTATTAAAATGGGCAATTTTTTTCTTATTTAACCGATATTGTATCTCTTATAATAACCGATATACCCATGTTTAAGGTCGAAAATGGGACACCCTGTATGTGCATCAAATTAGCTGGTTAACTAGTATTAAAAATTTGTTAAGCCCAGATTCATAGGAGAAAAAAGTCTTGCCGTCTTTGCTAACCCTTCCTACAAATTGTATCACATCACCGACAAGACTTTTTCTGCCTATTAGTTTTGGTCTTGGCTATACTGGAAATTCAATAAAACCTGCAGTGACCCATACCTCTGCTACTTTCGTATAAGGAGTCCGCCTTTGCGAAGCTTCGACGAAATTACGCTAGTCGCACCCGAACTGGTATGATCTTCGCCTTTACCACACATTCGAAACTGTGTCACTGCAGGTTTTATTGAATTTCTGGTATAGTTAGCAAGCTAAATTGAGGCAGATCATCGAATTAGTAAGGACTTTCTATGTTCTTCGAAATGCGCTGCTGTTCAAAGTTTTGTTTGTATGACCGTGTAATAAAAAAAAATTATAATTTTTTTTTTAGAAACAATAAATTTATTATTATTATTAAGTATTACTAAGCCATCGATATGCTGAATATTTTGCAATACAGCACTTCCACTTGTCTTTAATGGATTGCTCTTATCACACGGATACATCAAACTGTCATTCTTGCGATTGAATAAAAGCAAATTTAATTCACATTTAGATCTAAATATTTATAGGTTTTCATTTTGTAAATGTGAATTGTCAACAACTTTAACCTCTAGTCTGGAGAATAAACTTTAAAATTTTCGTAATTATTAGTGATCTATAGTTTGAACAAATGAAGAGCACAGGTTAAAAAAGATCAGAGTTACAAGACAATAATTTTGAGAAAATTGATTTTACCATGGGGACTATATTTTAAGTTCAGGTTCTTAATATATGCCTACTTTTGTTTAGGTAGGTAAAAAGTACCCGAACCTAAATAATAGTCCCAATGGTGTAAACTATAGTCAACTAAAGTCAATAAAAATAAAATATTTAAAAGCGTTTTACTTGGCGCTCTCATATTTTTTGTTCTGTACGGTAAAATTGGCAGAAAGTTAAGGCTTTGATATCCCTAAATAATTATGAAAGAAAATATTAGCTCAGTTGGTAGTGCGCTAGAGCAGAAATCGTAGGAACCCTGGTTCGAATCGAGATCTTTTTCCAATTTTCTTTTCTGTCCGATATGCCACTAATATTTTCTTTTATTACTTATATATATTAAAGCTACTCCTTTTGACTATAATTCCAAAAAGTAGCGAAAACTTAACAATATTCAGGGTGTTACAGAATAAATATGTATGTTTTTTTTCCTTTAACTAAAAGAGCTTCAAAAATAATCCTTAAGAAATAGGTATACTGATAGAAAAATCTAAAAATATTAATACAAAACGTTGTTGTGTCAACTTTTAAGTATAGAATATAACTTTTACGATTATTCTAAAACATTATAACTTTTTATTATAAATGTTGTATCGTAAACTATAAAATAAATTTATTCATGCTATATAATACAAATATTATACAGAGTTATTCTTTAAATGGTACACCCCCTTAACTTTTGAACGGAATGAGATATAAACTTCAAATTTGGAATATTTATATAATATAATGAAAACGATCACTTGACATATTTTTCAATTTTTTATTCGGTAAGCCGGCGATGGGGGGGGGGGGCAATTGGGGATAATATTTTAAAGGGCACCCTAGGTCTTGTGATACGCCATTTTAAAGGGCTTAAAATTCTCTATTTAACTGTATAACTATATATTTTTTAATATTTTTTTTTGAAGATTATTTTTTCTTTAAAATTATTCTAATTTTTAATGCTTTGTTCATAAATGAGGGGTTCAGAGCAGAAATGGATCAAGTCGATAAGGACTTGATCCATTTCTCTGAACCCCTTAAATATTAGAATTTTACATAAAAATAATAAATAACTAGTCTTGACATGATGATATACCATGTTTTAACTATTTTGACCTTTTAGCGCAAAAAAACTCCAAACTTAATTTTTTAAAAATATTGAAAATTGCATCAATTTTGAAGAAAAAAAATCTTCAAAAAAAAATATTAAAAAATAAATAGTTACATGGTTAAGTAGAGAATTTTAATCTCTTTAAAATGAAACAAGACCTAGGGTACCATTCAAAATATTGTCCCTCACTGCCCCCCTGTCACCGCCTTACCGAATAAAAAATTGATATTGATATGCATATTCCAAATTTAACGTTTATATCCCATCATGTTTAAAAGTTACGGGGGTGTGCAATTTAAAAGAATTACCCTGTATATACTAAACAACTTCATAGTATTTAATTTTACAACAACATTGTTCTCACTATAGTGCCTGTATACACACATACATGTAATATGTGAATTGAAAATAAAATGCGTTCAATTTGTTGTTGTAAATCGAATGAATAACTGCACTCGTTTGTAAATACCGAACGCGTTTACTTGTTTGATGTTGTAAAATTTCCCAGTGTTATGTTTTAATGGTTAATTACCGAAGTAGGTACTAAATTTAAATATGGTTTTGTAGATTTTTGACATTTTACCCTTGTGAGTAAGCGTGGTTTCCCCTATAACATTTAATGTATGTTTAACAATTTATTTGGGTAAATACTGCAGGCCGAAGAGTAAACAGAGGGGAAATGATTTTCTCTCCCTTGTCTGAGTTTGTTTTACCTTTTATTTTTATTTTGTTTCATTTAGTGTCTAAATATGGTTTTTGCAGTAGCAATATTTAATACAAGATTAGAATGAAAGAGAAGTTTTACTCTAGGGAAGCAAGATAACTACCAACATATATGTACATATTCAGTAATTCAATATTCAGAGGAGATGAGATATCTCATATGTGTACATACACATACTTATAAACTGCGGTCCAAAAGTCACCCCACACCTTTTCAACCAATTGAGATATCAACTTTAAAATTAAAACACCTAAATAAGTAATAATAATATGTGTCAATTATAATTTATATCTTTTGGTATAAAATCTAAATTTTTAGTAATTTAAGTAAAATAATTGTAAATGATCTGAAAAAATACAAGAATGATTTGATCCTAATCTAAAGAGTAAGGAATTGTAAGAAAACACCTCGGAAAATACCAAAGAGCTTGACGATTTCTCAAAATTTACTGTGAAGACTGTCCAAATTCCATTTAGTCCTTTTATTGTTATCAAAATTAGTGGAGAGCCCCTACCACAAGCCTAGAGCTTATTTGGGGCTCCCCACGACTCTGTAATAACTTAAAATATATGATCGAAAAAAGATTTATAAGCTTTAAAATATTGTATTACACAGTCCCCCGTTGTCAAAAAATATGCCCCTGATGCCCATTTTAAAAGCTAAAAACATCAAATATATATTTGCATATAGATATGCAAAACATAGTTTGAGTCTTATTTACGTGTTTCAAATTTGAATTCGATATCTCAACTAGTTCAAAAGCTAAGTGGATTAGAGCAGACAAAGTACATATGATTTTAAAAAGGCTTGAGGAAACACGTACCTTATTTTTTTTTTTTTTGTTATATTACATTTATTTTAAATACAGCAAAGTAGTTGGTAATTATGCTAATGACTGACTTTTCTAATACAACTATCTTTCATTTGACATTTTAAAATTAAAAATTGAAATATTTCAAAGTTCTGTAATACTTCCCTAGAGATCTGGGCTTAAACATTTTAAATTTTCTGAAACACCAAGTTTCGGCAAAAAAGTTTACTAAATGAGTAATTCCCTCGATCCGGAACTCATCTCTCCGATTTTGCTGAAATTTTGCATGTCCCCATAACTTAGTGTTTATATACCCCCATTAATGGCGTTATGCAAAAAATCGTTGGTTGCTGAGATATTAGGGTGGGTCATTTTTTGCCTTTTTCAAAATCGAAAAACAACCATGTAATAAATTCGTAATAACTAAACTTCTATTGAAGATATAGACTTTAATCATATTGATTTTTAAAGAGAATCAAATTATGGTCTAGAAAATCCATTTTTTTAACCATTCTGACATTTCCAAGATGGTGGACCGCCATGCCAATTTGGGGAAGTTTATATTTTGTATCCCCAAAATAGCTTATCTTCGATTTTTTTTATTTTTTTACTATTTACTTGTATTTAGTAGTAGTATGTCCCTATAAAATATTTTGACTCAAATAACATATTTGTGGGAGATATGACCCATAATGTGCGACCATACCCTATTTTTTTTTCATTTTTAACTACAAAAAATGAGCTCTGTGAGGAATTTAATGAAGAAACTAAATCCATTGAACAATATTATTAATTTGATTACTTATTTAATGAAAAGGGTCATCAATAAAAATATACAGGGTGCGCCAAAAATATAGGAGCACCCTATACTGGGTGTCCCAGAATGTTTCCAAAATCTCTTAAGTGTAATTAGATCTCGTCAAAATAATGCCACAAGTTCATATAAAATTTTTGGCTACGGCCCCTCTACTCTGAGATATTTGCCCCCCTAGATGAAATAGACAAATTATTTTTTTTTGATAACTTTTTTACTTTCTAATATTTATTGAAAATTTTTTTTGAGTTGTTTAAGAAAATTAATTAGCATTTTAACAGAAGTTTTAAAAGTTATCAGAAAACTCAGGGGGGGACTTCCCTTATGGTTCCTAACTCCTAAATTTTTTTAGGGGTACAAATTTTAGAATTTTAAATACTTTTGTACATTCTGTAAGTAATTTTAATAAAAAAATTACTCTACAAAAAATTCGATAAAATGAAGTGGCAGGAGGACCGTAAAAAAATATTTTTATAATTTTTCAAAAATGCTATATATTATTTTAAAAATGTTTTTATCTCATTAAAATGAAATAAAAAGTCCATATGAAAATTTTGACTACCCTCCCCCCCTTTGAGATATTCACCCCTTATATATTTAATATTTTTTAACGATTTTTTTTTAAGGTGCCTTTTTCTCAGAAACGCTTCATGATATCGAATTTTGTGTAGAGTACTTTTTTGATCAAAATTACTCACAAATGTAAAAAAAGTAATCAAATGTCTAAAATTTGTAACCCTATAAATCTTAGGGGTTTGAAACCATAACGGAAGTCCGCCCCTGACTTTTCTGATAATTACGGAACTTCTGTAAAAGTCATTTAATGCGCATTAATTTTCTTAAAAAACTCAAAAAAAAAATTGTCAATTAATATAAGTAAGTAAAAAAGTTATCCAAAAAAAATTATTTTTCTATTTCATCTAGGGGGGCAAATATCTCAGGGTAGGGGGGCCGTAGCCAAAAATTTTATACGAACTTGTGGCATTATTTTGACGAGATATAATTACCCTTAAGAGATTTTGGAAACATTCTGGGACACCCAGTATAGGGTGCTCCTATATTTTTGGCACACCCTGTATATTTTTATTGATGACCCTTTTCATTAAATAAGTAATCAAATTAATAATATTGTGCAATGGATTTAGTTTCTTCATTAAATTCCTCACAGAGCTCATTTTTTGTAGTTAAAATGAAAAACAAATAGGGTATGGTCGCACATTATGGGTCATATCTCCCACAAATATGTTATTTGAGTCAAGATATTTTGTAGGAACATACTACCACTAAATACAAGTAAATAGTAAAAAAATAAAAAAAATCGAAGATAAGCTATTTTGGGGATACAAAATATAAACTTCCCCAAATTGGCATGGCGGTCCGCCATCTTGGAAATGTCAGAATGGTTAAAAAAATGGATTTTCTAGACCATAATTTGATTCTCTTTAAAAATCAATACGATTAAGATCTATATCTTCAATAGAAGTTAAGTTATTACGAATTTATTACATGGTTGTTTTCCGATTTTGAAAAAGGCAAAAAATGACCCACCCTAATATCTCAGCAACCAACGATTTTTTTGCAAAACGCCATTAATGGGGGGGTATATAAACACTAAGTTATGGGAACATGCAAAATTTCAGCAAAATCGGAGAGATGAGTTCCGGATCGAGGGGCTAATTGACGTGGAAATACTCAAATATAATATTTTGTTTATGTCCTATTTAAAAACCTTATTAAACTCAATGTGAGTTAATCCCATTGTTTTCAAAGCAATATTAAAACAAATCTTTGCTGTACAATATTCGCCACATATAATGTGGAAAACTTGGTATAACATCGCAAATTTTTCATTTCGCCACAGCTGGCGGATTAGGTCTGAAGCGATAATTGCTTTAACAGATGAGGTTTTAAAGTTAAACACATATGTGCTATGTAGCAAGAATTTTTTTACTCATTTACCACTTTTAAGTATTAAAAGTCAAAACTTCTTAACCGAATGTGAAGAAATCCAGTTTACTAAATTCTGCCACTATACCGGGTGTCACTAATCTTATGTACACCCTCCTTAAGTTCTGTATTTGTAAAGATAAAATTTTGAAATTTGGTACATATAGTGTACTCAAGGAATCTCAATTTTTGAAATATAAAACAATATTTTGTTACTTCCGGTTTTACTCGAAGTGCTGTCAAACTTACATTTTGGGAATCTGCACACTTTTCTAAATAAGTGACATTTCAAATGTCAAATTTTATTTTATTTTTGTTTGATTTTTTTTGACTAAGTGGGCCATGATATCCTTAATTCATCTCTGCAGAGATGCTAAAAAATAATATTTTTTTCTAGAAGCTCAAGAAAATAGAATAGATCCATGTTATAACTTTTTATATCTATATAAAAATTAGCAAATGGATCTATTCCATTTTCTTATAAGTAGAAATAATTACATTTTTTTTACTTTTATTTCGTTTTGACTAAAATTTTAATTTTTAATTAAAAATTAACGTTAGTAATTATTCGTCTAGTATAAAAATTTAGCGCATGGAATGATTCCATATTTTTTCCAGTTTTAAATAGTACCATGGATGTACATGGGTACCAAATTCAAGAATCGCTTGAAACCTCCTAATTTAAAGAATTATATAATTTAAGAGAAAATTGTTTTTTTAGCATTTCTGGTGTCCATTACAGTAATGGCCCACCTAGTTAACAAATATAAAACAATATTGAAATTAATTTTTGACATTAGAAATGTCACTTATAAGTGACATCAATGTTTTCAGAAAAGTGTGCAGATTCCAAAAATGTAAAGCATTTAGATGTCGCACTTAAAATGTAAAAGTTGGCAGCACTTCCGGTAAAACCGGAAGTAGAAAATGTAGTTCAATATGTCAAAAGTTGAGGTTCCTTAAGTACATTATAGTTACTAAATTTCAAAATTTTATCTCTACAAATACAGAAGTTAACGGGGATGCATATATGATTTGTGACACCCGGTATATCTATTTTAAAGCTTTAGCTTTATTATAATTTATAATAAAGCTAAATAATTTATAATTTATAATACTAAACCATTATTACTTTAAGCTTACGCCTTATTTATAAATTAAGGTGTACTTTAATAATAACTATAATAAGAACCATTTATTTCTTTTTAGATTGCATGAGGACTCGGTGGTGATGGCATAGCCGTGCCGGGCCAGGCGGGTCGCAGAGAGCATGGCCAGAGTGCGGATGGTCAGATGGACTTGCTGGGCTGTGTTGGCTGGACTGTGCGCTCTGGCCACATGCGATGTAAGTAGCATCTTTAGTTTAAGGGCTAGGCCTTAAAGGACATATTCTTATGATTTGGCGAAGTGGCGAAGTACTATTTACACTATAGGGCAAAAGTCATGAAAATTAGAAGGCCATGGAATTTTGATAGAAGCTGCATACCATGCTTTTACTGGGTCTAGCAGCAAAAGATTAGGGTAATTCCATCGAGTGGTAACTTGCTGTCGCCGCGGCGGTTGTCGAAAATCCGCTGCTGGATGGAGTGACGCTACAAAAAATCAGTACATTAAATTCACTTAGCAATTATTAAAGCTGACCAAAAGGGCATTAGGTAAACAATTAATAAACAATTTATTGTGTATAACATAACAGAATTAATAGATAGGTATAATATAAGGTAGTAGAGATACCTAGTATCTTAAAAGGACTAAAAAATTTATAATGGTACTTTTTCTTTGTTTTGATTTATTTTAACCCTATACTGCCTTACTACACTAGAAAGCAGTAACTCCATTTGTCGCATAGCAGCGTTTTCAAAATATTACATTAAAGTTGACGTGAAAACGTTGCTATGTAACAAATGGAGTTACTGCTTTTTAGCGTAGTGGGGCATTATACCGCACAATGTTTCCTAAGGGATACACAAGGTTTAATTACCTAAACAGTGACCAGACTACTTTTTGATCAAATGTTCATTCAGTTTTCATTATAAAATGTATCCTTTTAAATATATAGTTTTAAACCTTTCATTTGAAGGAAGCGCCATAGTTCAACTCAAGAGAAAAAATAAGTACTTTATTAAAAAGAAGTCAAAATAAACATGAATTCATGCAGTAGAGGGTTAAGGTTAAGTTATTGGATTTTACATATCCTGTTAGAAGATACCGACTGATTTTCAAATTTTACGTGCAGTGATAGTAATTTGAATTGAGAAGGTAATATGTTGAAATCTTAGTTTTCTTTGTTTTGCCAAAATATTTTCTTAATTTGAAGAACTATTGAATGACTATAATTTTAAAATCATTTTAACTAAAGGCCTTTATATTCCTTTGCATAAGAATTTTATATTTTATAGAATATTTTTTCTAAATTCGGAAATTAAAGTACGCCACACAGCTGTGCACAAACACCCTACTTAAAAAAAATCCAAAAAATTCTTCAAAGCACCTTCTTGTAAAATAAACTTAAATACTTTAAACAGCATTGAAATGATAAAATCACAAAGTTTTTTACTAAAACAATATTAAATACGTAAATAAAACAGACAGTTGTCAAAATTGACAATTTTAATAAAAATGCTAATAACTGCCGGACCCAGTAAAAGCATGGTATGCTGATTCTTTCAAAAAATTTTATGGCCTAGTTTTCATGATTTTGCCCTACAGTGTACCATTTTATTAGACGTTTTGTCATTTATTTTCTATGTTTCTGATTATATATTTTTTCTACAATTCCAATTTTTATTAGCTGAATTATAAATCGTTTTAAGTTTAATGAGATAAAAATAACTTAAATGAACAAAATCTAACTAATTTTAACTGTCAAGGTATAATCTAAATAAACAAATGAAAGAGGCCAAGGTAAACTTGAATCGATGTATCAAGGTTGACGCATACAAATTCGGTAATTTTAAAAAAACTTCAGCTAAATTATTTATTTTGCTGTGATGTGCTGGTGTTTTTTTAATAGTCCAACTACTATAGTTAATAATAGTTACTTAATGTTAATCAACCCAATAATTTAAAATATTAATAATTTTATTTATCTATATTTACAGAAAATAATATTAATTTTAAATAATTTTATTTTTGTTATGGTCGTAGGAAAAAATAGTGTACATAACTTGTCGGAAGGTATCTTTTTTCATTCGCTCATGCGAAAAAACTTTCCTTCCAAAAATCTGGTTGGCAACCGCAAACGCCCAAAAAACAGTTTTAGTCTGTGTAACATATACGTATATATATTTTTTTATCCTAATAAATAAACGTGTATTTAAAAAGAAACGTTTCAGTTCGAATGTCATGAATAAAATAGAGTTAAACTCCACAACTTTAACCTTAAGGGACCTCAGAAAAGTTTATTAAATTAAATTAAATAAAAAATATATATAGGACAAAAATGAACTTTATATTAAATTTATACTAAATTATTTAAAAAAGGTATTTTAATAAAAAACAATATTAAAAAAAAACTTTTATTATAAAAAAAAATCATATTTAAAAAAAAACATTTAAAAAAACCTAATTATATTTTTTTTATTTGAAGAGATTATTAAAAAGATGTTTTATTCGATTCTTAGAGCATTACTTTTTGTATAATAAATCTATATGATAAGTTTGATTTTTGACACTAGGGCGAAAAGTAATTACGTTCGACGTTGAATGGTTGATTCATATTGAAGTGATGTGAAACGACAATTTTTGTTTCAAAAATAACTATTGAATTTTCGTTAATTAATTGACTGATTATTCCGATTCGAAATTCTAGCATGAAACTGTTTATCATGTTTTAAATACCTAGTTAACTATTTAAAATATATTAATTTATTATTCCATCAATCTATTTTCTAATCATCGTACAGAGTGATATCGGTAGACTGATAGTTTCGGGCTGCTTGCCCTCTTCAGTACCAAGAGACAACTCTGCACGTTGATTAAGAAAACGGTTTTTGATCTCTCTCCTAGTCTGGAGACTTTGAATGGTAGCAAGTTGAAGACTTGTGTGTCTCAAGCACATAGTACCACTAACGAGTGGTAGAATTATCAAGGA
Source organism: Brachypterus glaber (assembly GCA_958510825.1). Lineage (NCBI taxonomy): Eukaryota > Metazoa > Arthropoda > Insecta > Coleoptera > Kateretidae > Brachypterus > Brachypterus glaber. Next base: position 70,461,601 of record OY294044.1, read on the forward strand.
AAATTATCCTTGTTATTTAAAACATGTTATACAGGTTTACATTACATTTGTGATAATTTAACGTGGTAGCATTCTGAATCTAAATAGTCCCAAAAGTACGAATAAATTCCTTTTAGAAGACTCAAGCTTACCCATGACAGATCGCCCATTATAATGGATGTAAAAATCTTTAATGAGGTCCCTGAGCTAGTCAAAAACCTAAAAAATGTTCATTTGTTGAAAAATGCTGTACAAATATTTTTATTAGATAGTTGTTACTACACTGTCAACGAATATAAATGGCACACCGGTTAACGATAGCGGCGTTGTCCTTATTTGTAATATTTTTATATTTTGTATATATGTGTGGAAAAATATTTATGTAAATTCGTGTAAAATTTCAATCTCACTTGTTCCATATACGAATTTGAATTGAATTTGAAGTATTTGGTTCCAGCATGTTAAATTATCATATCAAAAAGTCAAAAATATAGCGGACCGTTTACTAGATTATTTGCCATTTGTGTTTAAAAGTCCAAATGACATGTCTATAGAATTTATTTAATAATTATCAGTTTTGAGTTACGAGGAAGTTTTTGAGTCAGCCTTATCCAAACATTTAAAAGAACAAAAATAAACAATTAATTATAACAATTTAAAATAGTACAATATTATTTGTGTTTTGGAAGAATTATAACATGAAAGTACCTCAAAACTTCCATGGGCATTATCTTAATCAAAGCTTTTTATGAATAAAATTTTAAAAAATATCAATATCTCGAAAATATTCTAATTTGTTGACAGATACAAAATAAGCACCTCAAATTACCCAATAGGTGTTACAGTTAAGAATTAAAGTAATTTAAATTTAAACTAATGTACGAAATAGATATCGGGGTATAGCTATTCCTCACTAAGTCACAATATTTGCTATAGGTAAATCACTCTAAAAATTACCTTGTTTTCACATGCGGGTGAATACCACCAATGAAATACTGGATACGTTACATCAGACGTACGTTTCTCTTTATTTTATTGGATTGGAATCGCACGCATGCGAAAACAAGGTTATTTTTAGATTGGTGTACTTGTAGCCTTCTTCATCTTTTTCCATAGCATTCTAAGGGCTGGTGTCCATTTTTATTTGATTATTTTCTCCCAACTTTTTTTTATATGTTTTAAAGTACATTTATTTATTTGTCGATGGCCAGGTCCTAGATCGGGTTCCTTTGTTTGCTAGAAGCTCCAAAGAGGTGGTGAAATGGGGTATACGAAAAATATATTTTTAACTTACCGAATCAAATGCATTACATTTAGATTAGTATATTTTCACAGTTTTATACAATTAATCAGACTATAAAGTCGAAAGAATTTTCATTTAACCAAAATGTAATTTCATAAATTCTCATTTCTTTAAACAATTGAGTATCAAAGGCACTTTTTAAAGACTGTTCTTGGCCCTAGAATTATTGTGTATAACTATGAAAATAGCCTTATCTGAATGTAATAAATGCAATGTATAAGACAGGGAAAGTTAAAAAATAGATTTATTGGTCGCTCATTGTCACAGCACCCAAAGGAATCGGATCCGTAGCCTTACAATTTAAAAATAGCTTAATTTAAATGTACTTTAAGATACATATAAAATACAGTCGGGAGAAAAGAATGAAATAAAAATGGTCACCAGCTCTCAGACTATAGCAAAGAGATCTTGTTAGTAACGAATTGTTACGTTATGCACATTTTGCAACTTCCCACTGTTTGGTAATAAATACTTACATAAATATTAGTATATTATTCAATGAGGGTATAATAGATGCAATTAATCAATAAGGGTGCACCTAATCACCCGAATGATTAATATCTATTGTACGCGAGTAGAATTTTATACTTTATCCACGGTTGTTAACCGCTGGGGTGTTTTATCGAAGGACCTTTGTGACGTGAGGCAAAAGGGACTTACTTTTATTGTTCTAGGTGTCTTCTTGTACTTGGGCCCAAGATTATGCTTCCTCGGAGAAATTGCGTAAGCCCTATTTGCAACTCGTTCTACGCGAAATGTCATTTATTGGATGTATTTTCCATAGCGTGATTCATTACGAATAACTATTGTTATTTTTGTTCTTTGGAAGCGATAGTGGCGTGAGTATCGCGCCCCTAACGAATTTAACGTTTTGTGCGGACCGTGTTGTTTTACGAACTCATTCAAACTACCGAAATATCGCTTGAATCCAGCTAGTACGTCATGCGCACGAAACCTTAAAAAGTCCAAAATGATCAAAATTTGCGTTACGTAATACTTGAACGTCCCCTTATTAACTATAAAATCCTAAAATTATTGCATAATTCTAGCAAGGCTGTATTTTAAAATTAAACTCATATAAACAATACCATTTACCGTAATGCATCCTTTAAGAAAAGTATAAGATCTCAGCAGCACTCATTTTAGCAGAATATCGGGAAAATCGATGTTATTACACAATTTCCACGAGCTGGAAGGAAATTTACTTTTGTTAAATAGCTTTATACGTGCAGAATTTAAAATAATACTGCGTATAAAATTAAATTGAGAATCAGTTTTAATAATTTTATTGTAATTTTTTTCCGGAAATGAGAAATACATAAATACAAAATATGGCAATACTGGTTTTAAATTAATTATATATACACTTAAGCCTGAAAAGGCTATTCTTTTTTAAAACGTTTCTATAAAGGTTGGTCCAGAAATGAGCACTAAGGGAGCTACGACCCTCCTAAGGCTACATCTGAAAAGTAGCGAGCTACGTTCCCTTAAAAATTGTTATTCTTTAAGAGGCTGTAGTACTTTTAAAACTGATTTTCGAGCCTAGATGTATACGAACTTTTTTTTACAGATTCTAATATAGAACAACTCTGCAGTATTAAAATTTTTATTGGTGCTCTAACTCAAATTTTCTCGAGAACTTTTGGCGCTACAGTGTTAAATAAAGTACATTTTTTAAGTATTTTTAATTAAAGAAAAGAAAATGTCAAAAAATATACAGATAAAAAGTTTGGGGCAAAAAATTGACATTACCCCCCCCCCCCATTTTTCACGCCCTTGGTTAACATTACTAATTAATTACATAAAAGGATGGCTTTTATTAATGTTAAGGCATATGCAAAAAATCACTGTGGTGCATAGGGTGCCAGAGATATTAAATAAAAACTACTTTTCATATTTTTGAACATATAATCACTACTTAAAATTTTGTACCTTATTTCTGAATCACCCTGTATACAGGGTTATTCAGAAATATGTTAGCTAGCGAGAAATTTAAGAGATGATTCTACGTTAAAAAATATGAAAAAAAATCCTATAAATGTTGGTCCGGAAAGGGAGCTACGAGCCTCCTAAGGGTACATCTAAAAAGTAGCTTTTATTTAATTTTTCTGGAACCCTATAAACTACAGTAACAAATTTTTGCACATGCCTTAACATTGTTAAAGGCTATCATTTTATGTAATTTTTATATGGTAATTTTAACCACGGACGTGCGAATTAAGGGGGGGGCGATATCACTTTTTTGCCCAAAACTTTTTTATACATAAATTTTTTTACATTTTCCCAATAAAATATTAATCTTTAATTAAAAATATAAAAAAGGTACTATTTATATAATACTGTAGGGTCAACCGTTTTCGAGAAAATTGCAATTCTTTAATTTTCACGTTTTGAGCCTCATAAACGGGAAATATAAAATGCACCATTAAAAATTTTAACAGTGCATAGAGATTCTATATTAAAAACTACGAAAAAAAACTTTCCATACACAAATATCCACAAATCGCTTTTAAGGGGGCTACGGTCCCTCACAGTTTTTATTGTAGAATCACACTGCGGTATTTAAATTTTTATTGGTGCATTTTTAGTTCCTATTTATGATGCTCAGAAGGTGAAATTGCCTCTTTAATTGCATTTTTTTTTAAAACGGTTGCCTCTATGGTGTTACACAAAGAGTTCCTTTTTTATGTATTTTTAATTAAAGATTAACATTTTATTGCGAAAATGTCAAAAAATCTACGGATAAAAAAGTTTGGGCCAAAAAATGACATCGCCCCCTCATACTAAATAAAAATTACATGAAATAATAGCCTCTATCAATGCTGAGGCATGTGTAAAAATCCTTTAGGTACTTTTAGATATACCCTTAGGAGGGTCGTAGCTCCCTTAGGGTTCATTTCCGGACCAACCTTTATAGGAACTCTTTTTGACGTAGAATTACCTTTAAAACATCGAGCTTATTTCTAAATAACCCTGTAGAGTCCTGGCCAGACATATAGAGAGTATTGGGAGGTGCGACATCTCCCCAAAGTTCTTCATGTCGGCAACTATTTGTATTTAGGTTTGAATCATTTAGAAAAATTCCAGGGACTTGCGAGTTTAAAATTTTCGTCAGGGGCTTGTTTTTTTCAAGTGTAAAGCTTTTTGCCTAAATCCTGGCCTGTATATAGAACCTTTTTAAATAGACTGCCCTTTAGCCCCTTTTGTATTATACTATAATTGATTTACTTTTAATTTATTTCGTACTTTGAATTCTCAAGACGTTTTCTTTGTTAAAAATAATTTTATATTTTTTTTTATTGAAAATAAATACATTAAGAAAATCTTAAAAAAACTTTTAGGCAAACACCAACAAATCCTTGATAAGGTTACTAAATATACAATCCATAAAATAATTTTATGTTATGCTTTTAAGCTTCTGTTAATGAATTTACTAAATAAAAATTACATTACAGGATGGTTATAGCTCTCTTAGAGCTTATTTCTGGACCAAAGTTTATGAACTCTTTTTATATTTTTACTTTCGAGCGTACTCTGGCTAAAAGTTATGTCTAGATTTTCTATACATCCCAAAAGAAAAAAAAAAGATGTCCATCCAGCTGTCGCGACTCGTCGGTCCGTCTATCCAGAGGCCTACAGACTATAACATTGATTCGGTCTGTCTGTTGGTCTGTCTGTCGGTCTGTCGGTCAGCCAAAAGTTCTCGGCTGTGATTATTTTTGATAAAATCGAGGTGAGATAGTGAATCAAAGGGCCTTTTTGAAAAACTGTTTTTCCTTTTTTAAAAAAAAATTGTTTTTTGAAAAAATAAAATTAAAAAAACTTAAATAGTTTTTCAAGTTTTGTCAGTTTCTCTATTTTAAATAAAGGAAACTGTAGTATTTATTAGGGTTAAGAATACTATAAGAATTTCGAAAATACTAAAATGCTTGGGGTGCCTTATTTTTTCTTTTTTACATGAGAAAAAACCTGTGAAGTTTCTTTTCCGATTTTTGTGTAACTTCACACGTTTTTTTCCAAACCCAAGCATTTTAGTTAGTTTTTTCAAATTGTTATAGTACTCTACAACCAAGTATTTATTCCCTTTTATGCATTTTATACCATAATATTATGATCTTGATATAACTCACTTCATGAATTAGTTGCGATTAGAGTTTGCTCAATTACCCAACCATAATTTGATCCTAATTTCGGTAATAACTTGCTAGTCATGACCACTCCCTAAACCCTACGAAGGGTTGGTTCATTCTTGCCTCCAGGGATAACACGTAATACTACGGAGTCCATGTGGACGTCCACCCTTCTGTGTTCGCTACAGATACAAATATTTAAAAAATACCTAAATCCAATATAACTTTACTGTAAAAAGTAAGCTAAATATTCAGTCACAAATGGGTATGAAATAGGAAGTTATTATCCTATACATTTGTACTTTAATTTTTGTTAAAAACACGCAACATTTCATATCCGTCCTTAAATATTAAAGTACGTGACTTTTCATTTCAAGCTCAACTTTGTTTTTTTTGTTGCTGTTTAGTCCTTCTGAAAAAAATAAAAATCTTTTGACAAAAACTTTTTTTGGTTAGACTTTTAGTTGCATAGATAACACAGCCACACAAAATTAAAAAATTTGAATCTCCGACGGACTTGACTAGTCAATTACTATGTATTTTAGCCATTGAATACGATTCTAAAGTCGGAGTTTAAAAGTCTGCTCCCATTTTCAACATAACCTCAAAAAACATACTTTTCGCAATGAGATGAGATGTTTTTTGAGGTTATGTTGAAAATGTAAGCTAACTTTTAAATTCCGACCTCAGATTTGGATTTAACGGCTCAAAATACATAGGAATTGACTAACAGAGTCCGTCAGAGATCCAACTTTTTTTTATTTTGTGTGGCTATTTTATCTGTGCAACTAAAGCCCGATCAAAAAAATTTTTTTACAAAAGATTTATATTTTTTCTAGGAGAATTAAATAGCACTAAAATATATGTTTCCATTTAAAAAACAAAGTTGACCCTGAAATGACATTGAAAACGTAAATATCCGTAAAAAATAAATACGCCATTTTTTTCCTCTAATTAAATAAACAACTATTTGGACGTTTCGGGTTAAAGAAAAACACCCGCTATATGCTAAATTGCCGCCGCTCCTAAAAAAAAGTATTTTTACTCAAAACAACAAAAATGCAAATACGAAATTCTTTGTTAGGGGAACAGTACCGTGAGTGAGGGATACTTTGAACTTTTTTTTATGTATAAGGCAACTTTAGCTATGTCCAGGCATGGCCACTTAATATCTACATCTTATAAATAAAACAAAAAAAAATCTGTTCAAAGTTAGGTATAGGGGTAAGGAATCTTTGTAAGCTTATAGTTTTTCACCCTTATTCAATGATATGTTAGCTTCAGCATAATTTTAAACACATGTTTATAGCGAGAAACAGGACCGGATTCAGGGTCGTGCAGATTACCCGGGGCCCGGGCTCGAGGAGGGCCCGGCGTCGGAAGTTTACAATAAACAGTTTATTTATACTCCCCCAAAAGAAAGGCTTCAAAACGAGCAAATATGCAGAGCTTTTTCCAAGTGGACCCTCAAATTCGTAAAAATTTTCAGCTGCGGCGCTAGGGCTAATTTACGTTTGTTTTAATTCAAGCTTTTAAAATTGAAGCTTAAAATTTGTAAAAAAATTGTCTGCTGCGCCAGAGCTTGAATTGTTTTGAAATTTAAAGTACTGTTTTAAAATTAAAATTGACTATCAAAATTGTAAAAACTTTCGCCTGCGGCGCTAACTTAATTTATGAATAGGGGCGCGACTTCAGTCCCCCAGCGTACAAGTGCCTAAGCTGCCGCCCTTCATGGGACAATGTTGTTTTGAAAAAATGGGGGGCTCGGGTAAAAAGTTTCATTAAGGCCCGGGCTGGTTTGGTCCGGCCCTGTCGAAAAAAATATACTATTCTAGCAGTGCTGCAAAACAATAAGTTACACCATTAATAGGTTTCATTAAATAAATCAATATCATTTTATTTTAGGTAAAAGTTTTCTTACCAAAAATTGGCGGTTTTTGAACACCGATTTTAATCTATACTGAAAAATCACAAATACCAACATTACATGTTGAAAAGTACTAATATATACATCTAGTTATCTAAATAACAGCGGGTATCAAAATGTTTTACTTTAAAATATTAATAAAGTTATTAAATTAATGTAAATAAACTAGTGCATTTGTTCAAAGTTTACCCCACAGTTCAAAGTATCCCCCGCTCACGGTATTAGGTACTTTTATCATTTTATTTTTTTGACGTGTCAATAGAAAAAGTTTATTCCCTTTGTGTAATAGAAATTACAAAGTGGATGATAATAAAAAAACAAACATACAAAAGAAAGATAAATATTTTCTTTTCACGTATTTTGTTGTACCTTAGTCTCATAAAATTGATTTAATATTGCCTTTATCTCCACAATAAAAGTTTATAACTCCGATTTTATGTCTATTTCATAAGCTTTAATCGGGAGTTAATAACTTGGAACCATAAGTTTCCACATAACATTTTTTGCATAACCTTATCTACCTTTGTATGAATATTAATTATATAATTTTTTAGGGGTTAAAGAAGCAAATCGTTTAAATAGGGAATTTTAATCTAATAAATAAATTTAAAAAAATCTGAACAGATTATATTATCTCAAATTTTGCAATAGCGCATTACTCAACACCTGAAGTTGGCTGCGCGATTTTTAATTCATCAATGAAGTTTATTGCTGCTATGTTGTCATATTCTGCATTTCTCTATGTAAAAAAATCGTAATTAAAAAACTTAAAAAAAAGTAAGTTTCTAGGCAATTTTTTAAAAGAGCTGAAATTTTGGAAGTAAGTAATTTTCATATATGTACACAGAGTGTCCGGAAATGATGAGAAAAAAAACTCGGGGGGTGATTCAACATCAGAAAATATAACAAAAAGTTCCTATAAAAATATTTCTTAAAATGCGTCGTAAGGGAGCGAAAACCTCCCTATATAATTTTTTGCGAAATTAATTCAAGGTTTTCAAATTTATGATCGCTATATAATCTTTATATATATATATATTTAGATTCGGACTATTATTGGTATAGTTTAAAACTTGACTCATAGACTTAATTGCATAAACAGTTATTATTTATTGTTAAAATTGTCGTTTCAAATGTCATGAATAGTAATTATCTTGCGAATTTATTTTTTGTCGGGCAAATTAAATATAGTCCATTTTTTAGAAAAATACCTCGCTAAGGGCCTTGTTAAAAAAATATTGACCTAGTTTATTGTTTTAAAAATCCTATAAAAAGAGATAAAAAAATTCAGAGTTTATTCAGTTTTATACAGAGTGTCTCCGTGTCAATTTCAAAAGTATCAAGTGAAAATGTAGTTTCTGTGTGGAATAATTTTAGAATTATTGTAAAATTAAAAGTAGTAGTAGTAGTAGTAGTATTTTCAATATTTTCCGTTTTAAACTTTGAAAGATTTTGAGACTTGTAGACTTAAAAATAATTACACAGTTTTGGACACTTATAAATATTGTTAGTATGAACACTGATAGAAATGTTGGCAATAAATTAGACTTTAAAAATTATTGTGTACAGTTGGAGTCTCAAACATACAATGATTTAATTTAGTAGGGTCTAATGGCAAACTACTTTAATTATAATGCGAGGAAAAATTTAAAATGTAGAAGCTTTGCTTAGTAATAGAAGTAAGAAGATATATTTACATTTACTTTAAGATTTTAATCACATTTATTTAATATGTTATTCTAAAGTAAAGAAGCTATTATTTTGATTTGTTTTCAACGCACCATCTCACTAGAACTTACAGCTTCCTAATAAAGTGGTAACTGGTGGTTAAGTACATTCTCCACTCGGCTATATTTTACTATACGATAGAAGCTGGGATGGCCAACCTTTCCGATTAAGTTAACTGAGTAAGTTATAATCACCGCTCGGCTAATAATTTAACATAAAGTATTCCTGATAAAATCCACTTCGTAACCAACCTAATTTTTCCTTAAAATTTGCAAGATCGATCATTATGAGTTTTTTTGAGTTATCTTTCAGACAAGTAACTGTTAGATCGTACAGACAGATGTACATTATAATACACATAATACATGGGGGGATCAAAAATCCTTAAAAAATGTCTTGCGTATTTTGTAAATGGCCCTTTGTCGTGCAGGCAAGAAACTGTTAAGTTGCACGAAAAAATGAACATGTATGTTTTGTAGAGTTTAGTTTTTTTCTCCGAGAAAAACTGTCTATTTCAGAAAATTGGTAATAAACCTATAAACTCACAACAAGCTTTTGGACTGTGAAGAGTATAATACGGCTTTTGAATTGTGCAGATCCTATTTTTCTATTTCGATGCAGATTTATTGAATTATTTTGAATACAAAGCACCAGCAAAGTAAGCTATATAAATAAATCGTAGAGAAAGAGAAGATATAAATCTATAGATCTATAGATTTCTATTACTCTGGTACCTAGGGGATAATTTTATAAAATATATTTTTCTTACGTCTTTTTTTTTTAATCAAACAAAATAAAATAAAACTTGTAATATATTATGTTTTAGTGAAAAGAATTGTTATTTTCTGTAAAAATGACCCTAACAATGTTTAAATCTCCAGTGGAAACTTATTTATATCTTATATGCAGTCATCGGCGAATGTCCAGTGCTCGCATAGGCGCCGCGTCGATTCTATCGTTGACGCGAGGTTTTAAATATTTACATTTTTATTTTCTTCGAAAAACACCGATATATTTACATATTTATAGTTAATATGTATATTCAATATTGTTGTGTGTAACAAATTAGTCGTCAAATGTTTCGATTTAGTGACCTTTATGAAAATTTCCCTTATAATTCGGCAAAATTATCCCGTAAGCCTATGTTTCAGTGTTTATTTTCAACGTTGATGAGTCATAACTGAATTTATTCCGATTAATGCTTATATGTAACTTTCTGTTCCATTGGTTTCACATGTAAAAAACAAGTAACAAATATGTTTTTCTACTTGTATGAGATATGTTTTACAATGACAACAAACATAAAAACTGCGTGCTGGGTGTCACACCCAAACATAATGTTTGATCAGGGTCACACCATCCAGCCGCAGCTTGCCTGTTTCCCAGAACCGCTGCCGCACTATATCGTACTGAGGTTTCTTTTAACGAAATAATAGGCCGCTAAACTATTTTGGCAATATGATCTCAAATCTATTTAAACTTTAAATTAGTTGATTGTACTATTCTCCATTATGTTTAAAAAAAATTTCAAATATAATCTTTTTATATGCCAGTGGCGTAGCATCTTTACTAACGGTGGACGGTGGATTTTACATATTCTGTGATGCAGAATACATTTAAAATTTAAAATAAAAATTACAATTTGATTTGTATAAGGGCTATATTTCATCATATGGTTTGGAATTAAACTGTTTAGGGATAAAATTATATATAAGTAAATTATATTTAATTCAAGTCTAATATTGAAAAAAAAAAGTTACTGTGCTTATCCGTACCTCTAAGTATTTGTATAAACATGGCTTTAACATGTAAGTTTTTATTTAATATCTCAGAAATCTTTTAACATACAGGAAGAAGTATACGAATGTGTTTTAAAATTAGTTACTTTGACCAGAAGCGTATGAAACAGGGAGGGTTTAAAATTTATTTCTCCCAATTTTTTTTTGTGCATTTTGTTACAGTTTTCCCTTTAGAATATGATTGATGGGACAAAAAAAAACTTAAAAATGACTCTAAAAAACCATGGGATTAATGCTTTTTGAGTAAAAATAAAATTATATTTTCATTAAAAAAAGTGTCACATAGTACGTTTTAGAACAAACAAGCCTTAATTAATTACTTTTTATCTATAGCAAATAGAATATTTTGGCTTAGCAATTAGAAATTCGCACATAGCCATTTTAGGAATTAAGGCCTATTCAGAAGCTTGTATAAGAACGTAAAACATAAGAATGCGATGCCGTGATTGGTTTACAAGATACATGGCGCCACATCAAGCCAATCACGTCATTGTATTCTTATGTATTACGTTCTTAAGCCAGACTGTGGATATGCCCTTAACTAATGTTCAAAAATGTAAAATATGTAGTATTTCCTAAAAAGAAATTTTTAATTAATTTTGCCGGTTAACTGCAGTTAAATAATTAATTAATAATTATTATAATTATTTAACACCTTCCCGCATGATTTTTAATGTTTACGAAAAGTAAATATTTTAAGTATTTTGACGTGCTAATAACCGGAAAAATATTTTTAAAAATCAAGTATAATTTTAATTCTTTTTTTTACATTTTTTTATAACTCGCCGACGAAACAAGATTTTAGAACGGACTTGGGCTAAAATACGAAAAAAAAGTTCTCCATATTTCACAAAATATTGAACTCTTAGAAGAGTCAGTGGCATATCTGCAATTAAGAAAAAATAGACACCACGAATTTTTAAAATTAAGATATTATTATTCAGTTCAAGTTCCATCTAAATATCTTGTTTTGTTCGCGAGTTTTATTAGAAGATAGATCCGTTTAATAAAAATTTTGGTAGGCTGTAGCACAACAATTATAATTAATTAATTATAATTATAAGACTTAGAGCTTGGTGCCCATGGAGACTTTTAATCAGTCGGTTGAGAACTAAAACATATTCAAATTTTAGTCCGGGGTCATTTCCCATAAGGTATACCTGGTACTTTATATCTGACATACCGCAGCCATGGTATAAACGTTTATAAAAGTCCATTAAAATAAATTTATATGACTATATTATTTGCATTTGTCTGTAAAAGGCTTCTTCATTCATTTGTATATAAGTAAAAGTTTGTTTTAGAGATTTCACTAGAGATACATTATAAAAACGGTGTATACCATATATGGGACAGTATGCGGGAAGGGGTTAATAATAATAATTTAATAATTATTTGAATTATGGTTACCTTTTCGGCCCTTTTATGACAAAGCTAATTAACTTCAGTTTTATTAAAGCAACAAGCAATCTTAAAAAAAGCCCTGGAGGTTTATAATGCTTCACATTCTATTATAATCTTCGCGGCTGGAAGTAGATTTTTCCTTCATTAAATAGCAATTAACTTAAACAGAGATTTTTTCTACCATTCTTTTCAATTTTAAATGTCCTTACTAAGTTAACTTTTTACTAAAAATTTGAGTTGTCATGCGGGCGATAAAACTTGACATATGGACAGATGCATGGACGGACAGACGGACGGACAGTCCGGTGGATATTTTTAAAAGTTATTTTTATTTGATTGTTTCTCAAAGCGTCACTTTTTGTATAAGTTTTGCTGGCGAAAAGTTGGACTTTGTGACCCTAGGGCCAAAAAGTTTTTTTGGCCCGCTAAGACAAGTTGTCCTATCTGAAAATTAAATTTTTTGAGATATGGCCACTTTTATTATTTTGTTGTTTTTGTTAGCACTTTTTGAAAACATGTTTAAATAAATATGGGGTGCTTTATTTTAAATTAAAAATACGTGATATCCTTAATTTTTTTTTGTCAGAAAAATTAATTTTCGTACTAAATGCATTTGGTTTATCTGAGAAAGTTAGTACAAAATAATCTAAATAGTCCAATACAATTTTGTAAAGTAAGTCCTAGTCCTGACTTATTCGTCTAGTAAAGACTACAATTTTATGTAGAAAACATTGAAAATTTTCCACTTGACAAACATCTTAGCCTAATTTTTAGGATTTGGGTTTTAGATGGGACATTTATTTCTAGTAGGCACATGGGACTAGTGTAATGCAATACAATAGTGTGCTTATCTTAAAAAGTGAAAATTTTCAGATAGGACAACTTGTCTTTGCAAGGCAGCATAAATAACTATTGGAATTTTTTATTTTTGGACAAAATAGCTGTTCGAGATCCGAAGTAAACGTGTAATACTCCTAGCTGTTAAGCTGCAAGTAGTATAATAGCAACGGATAATATATTATTATCTTCACTAAAAAGTATTGTTAATATATCAAGGCCTGCTTCAAAAATCGATAGTGAATTAATGTTATTAGGTATCCGCTTAATAATTTACCTCGTAATTTATCATAACTTTTTAACGAGGATAATATATGTTTTCTTTATTATATCTTTATAAACTATAATATAAATTATATTATAGTTTGGTACAAATAAATTTTATGATAAAACCCCAAGATTTCTGCTCGTCAATTTTAAACCTCAAAGTAAAATTTATTACTGTTACTGTTATAGCAGTCTACTTAAATCAAAGTTTTCTACTAGAATTTATTTTAAGGTTACAGTATAGTCCATTCACATAATAAATCTAAATTGCAATATAAGTACAGTGTATCAGCCCGTGTACATTGTACACTTGTAGCTCTTTAAATTCTCTATAAGTTTCATAAATTATAAATTTTCATAGGTACTTTGGTACGGTTACAGAGGGTGCAACCGTAACAAAATACTTATGAAAATGGATAATGTATAAAACTTATAGAGAATTTCAAGAACTACAAGTGCGTTTATCCTCCGATAAATAATTTGGCCAAAAAATCGAAAAAACCAATTTCTTCCCCTAACATTGGCATTTTTTTAATATTAGTAACTCGATGGTACTTTGGTACTTTGGTACTTTGGTACTTTGGTACTTTGGTACGGTTACAGAGGGGGAAACTCGGCTTTTAGCGCGCACTGCAACCGTAACAAAATACTTATGAAAATGCATAATGTATAAAACTTATAGAGAATTTCAAGTACTACAAGTGCGTTTATCCTCCGATGATTAATTTGGCCGAAAAATCGAAAAAAACAATTTCACCCCTAACATTGGCATTTTTTAATATTAGTAACTCGATTATTATTAATATATTAAAAAAATTATTCAAATAAAAATTGTTGAAAATTTTCTCCTTAACAAAATTGCTTATATGCATTTTTGTCGTTAGACGCATATTGAGTGAGATAAAGGTACTCACCCCTAAAATTCAAGATAGCGAACAACCCTTAGGCAAATCACCCGGTAAAAAACTGACAGGAGTGTTCTGTTACTACCCACTACTACCCTTTAAAATATCAGCCCGTGTACATTTATTGCAATTTAATACAGAAACTTCTCGTTATTTGACTGGACTAGTAATCTCTCATCTGAATTTAAAATATAATTTTCAAAATGCAAAATCTTTGAAATTCTTAATTTTTTATACTATTTTTTCTATTCATGTTTTGTATACAATTTTTAATAGATCTAATAACACCAGTCATTTTTTACACTGATTGGAGTTATATGTCGCTACCAAGAATTTTTGACGAAAATTCCCATTTTTTAAACCTATTTTAAACCCCCAAAATTGCTCCGAAAAAAATAAAAAAAACGTTGGCAAATAGAGAATTTTATAAGCTTTAAAATGATTTAATACACAAAGATCGTCGACTCGCATATGAGACATATGTCTACTTAAAAAATTGCTATGTCTCATATAGCGTAGCGAACTTGTTAACTAATTTTGAGTTGCCTAGGCCGAATCAAAATATTTCTATTACCTACGGTTTTTAAGGGAAACGAGATCGAAGTAGTGAAAATCAATAACTAAGATTATGGAGAAGAAATATTTCAAAGTAGTCTACGTTTAAAATATGTCACGTATGGTTTTAATCCCACCACACACGCGCCGGTTTAATATTGAATTTTTAAGTATTTTAATTAATTGAAAGGGAAATAGGTATGAGTATTATAATATTGTAATAATTATATAATAGTATAATAATATTATGGTAAAAATTCAAAAAATCATTAATGAGTATGCAAATATTCGTTTAATTTTCATTTCACGTATCTACTAAAATAATTTAACCCAAATGCATTTATAATTTACTTTTCTCTATATATTCTAATGCTTTTCATGAATCCATGTTATTATAACCCATTAATATTTATTTATGTTACAAGAGAAAACTAGGATATTGCCCATGAGAAAATTAAGGCCGAGTGGGTTAATTTTAGAGAGGGCAATGTTAGTTTACTTACGAGTTTTATCCAATAAATAGCTTAGAAATTCATATTTTTAATAAAATTTTTAATGACATTTACAAGAAAATAATTTGACAAGTGACAGTTGAGTGGATAAAATAAATAATTGTTCAATTTTATAAAGTAAAAGCTACGAGTGGTTTATTATTGAGTTTCTTTATTTAAAATAAAGCTAGTATTTGACTTATTATCTGTGTGTATTGGATAAACTAATAAATGTCATTTAAAGACGGAAAATTATTTCATTCCTCTTTATAATATTGTTAAACTTTAGTTTCCCGCTGGTGATCAGCAATGCCAAGAAAGTCTTAATAACAATAATTATTTGCATATATAATTGGCGAGTATAGGCGTAGGAGTTAAGAAAATTACTTTTCAACTTGCTGACGTTTCGCAAAATATATTTCCTTCTTCAACGGCTCTAAAAAAAAACAAGTAAAATATTGCAAAACAATATATAATATTCCACATGATGGAATTCACCCAAATAATCAATATATAATACTTTTTAATTAAAATAATTTTTTTTCTCCCCTTTTTTTTAATATTAAATATTTTGTTTCAATAAAATTGCAATTTTCCCCCTCAGTGTATAGATTTTAATTTTAGTTTTTCCCTTTTTTTCTTTTAAAATTATAATAATAAATTACCTTATACTAAAATTAAATATTAAAACAAAACAAGAACTTTAAAATAAAATAAGAACATAAACATATAAACATATTAAAAACTTACTTTTAAATTTGTTTTCCTTTGTTAACAAAATTATTAAAATAAAAACAAGAAAAACTTTAAACCCGGGACATTATAAATGCTTACATCACATCAAAAGAGACAAATACGGTTTGGCTAAAAATTATTTAATATCACAGATAGGCTCTTATCAGCAGGGCACAAAAAAAACTTCAAAGAAAGACAGACGTTTCATATTATTATTTCCGATTTATTTTGTCTATTATATTAAAATAGGCGCCACTCGAGAGCATTTTCAGATTTTTTGTTAGTTGCTTTGTCACTTTTCAAAAGTCAATTTTTATCCTAATCATTTCACTTACCTGTCTTTTTTCAAATTCTTCTGTCTCCCTACTATAGTACAACTTTCATAGTCGAAATCAAGGAAGAAAGGGAAAAACTAAAATTAAATTCTATACACTGAGGGGAAAAAATTGCAATTTCATTGAAACAAAATTTTTAATATTTAAAAAAAGGGGGAGGAAAATAAGTTATTTTAACTAAAAAGTATTACATATTGTTTTGTAATATTTTAAAACCCTACGTTTTTACTTGTTTCGTTTAGAGCCCTTGAAGAAAGCAATATATTTTGCGAAACGTCGGCAAGTTGAAAAGTAGTTTTCTTAACTCCTAGACCTATGCTCACCAATTATATATGCAAATTATAACTAAAGGTCACTAAATCAAACTTTGGTACAATAATTATAATTAAACAAAATATTATTTTTATACGACTGGTTTAAGATATATTTATCCAATACATATAGATAATGAGACAATTACCAGCTTTGTTTTAAATAGATAAACTCAATAATAACTTTGGCTTTTACTTTATTGAGTGGATAATTATTTATTTTACTCACTCAACAGTCACTTGTCAAATTATTTTCTTGTACATGTCATTAAAATTTTTAATAAAAATATGAATTTCTAAGCTATTTATTGGATAAAACCTTGTATGGCACTCATGGGTAAACCGATATTTCCCTCGCGAAAATTAACCTGCTTGGCTGACGCCTCGCAGGTTAATTTTCTCATGGGCAATATCTTACTTTACCCACTAGTATCATAAATAACTATTAAATACACACACTCTTCAAAGAGTGGTTTCTGAAAAAAATCTTGACCTTTTTTTTTGTGTGGTTTATAATTTTTGCTGTCACCCTATGTATACAGCCTGTTCCAGAACTCGCGTACCGAAATTTAAGAGGTGATTCTACATCCAAAAATATGAAAAAAAGTTTCTATAAAGGTTGGTCCGGAAATGAGCCCTAAGGGAGCTACGGCCCTTCGAAGATGACGTATTGAATGGGGAACAAAAAAAAGCACCAATAAAATTTTAATGCTGCAGGGTGATTCTTCATTTAAAACTGAGCAAAAAAGTATTATACACCAAAACACCTAAATTTAATATTAAAGGAGTAATAGCCTTTTAAAAAGTAACGTTTTTGGTGGCACAAAATGTTACTTCCTCTTAATTGCATTTTTTTTGATAACGGTTGCTCCTACAGTGTTACACTATATGATATTTTATATGTATTTTTACTCTAGAAATCTATATTTTTTACAACAAATCCAAAAAACATACACATAGAAAAGTTTGGGGCAAAAATATTTTAAGCCTCATATATTTTGTCCGTCTGGGCACGCCTCTGGATAAATAAAAAAAATAAATTAACATAAACTTATTGCCCTTATTAATACTACTATACATGCAAAAGCTCGCCGCTCTAGCTTAAACGGTACCCGAGTTATTAATTAAAAACCTTATTTTTATTACAATTTTAAAGGGCCCTAGATCCCTTAGGGCTCATTTCCGGACCAACCTTTATAGGAACTTTTTTTATATTTTTGGATCTAGAATCACCTCTTAAATTTTGGCATGCCAGTTATGGATCACCCTGTATAACAAAAAAAAAAACTAAAAAAATCTTCACTACTAAATTTGTATTCTTAAAAAATACACTTTATACGACCCCATAAAAATATTATGAACTGAAAAAATACCTCAGAAAATTACTTCTTTTCGTAAGTTAATTTAAGCCATAAATTTTATAGGAAC
This sequence comes from Brachypterus glaber, assembly GCA_958510825.1. NCBI lineage: Eukaryota > Metazoa > Arthropoda > Insecta > Coleoptera > Kateretidae > Brachypterus > Brachypterus glaber. Next base: position 70,479,735 of record OY294044.1, read on the forward strand.
GTAAATCGTACGATATATTGATCCTTACTCTATAGATTGTGTCGTAAAATGGTAAAAAAATATTTATTTTTTGCTTTGGCCTTGTTTAATTAATTAAAAATAGTTTTATGGGTGGTTTGCCCAATAATTAACATTAAGCTAACTAAGAATTAGATCAATAAAATGAAATGTGACAAATATTACATTTCATTATCCAAATTCTGGATAGGGGTCTTTACCTCGAAAAAATTTACCTAGCAAGAAATTACCTCGAAAATATTTTCCTCGAAAATAATTACCTCGAACACCGTTACCTCGAACATTTTTACCTCAAAAGCGCATTACCTGACACGAAAATTACCTTTAAAGTACATTACCTCGAAAGAAAATACCTCGAACGGACATTACCTCGCATAAAAAATTACCTCTAAAATACATGTTTATTTAAAAATTATAAAAAAAACTAAATCAAACAATTTTTTTTTAGAAGTTACATTTTTATAAAAAAAAATTAAATAATTAACTAAATAATAAATGTCACTATATTTTCCAAACTTCCAAAAAAACTTGTCTGTATACACGATCTTTATAATACACAAAGTTTTTACACACCGCTAATTTATCTTTCGCAAACTCTCGATATAGGTTAATCGATTCATTATGAAATATTTACTATAATAAAAGCTAATAATTGCACGTAAATTAAAACTTAATCAATAAATGATAAAATATGAGCAAAAAACTACAATATACAATAATAATCTCAAAGAAACAGATAAACAATTAAAAAAGCCCTTTTCGAGGTAAAAACCGTTCGAGGTAAAATCTTTCGAGGTAATGTACTTTCAAGGTAAGGACTCTTAGAGGTAATGTCCTTTCGAGGTAAATTTTTTCAAAGTATTTTTTTTCGAGGTATTTATTTTTGAGGAAAATTGTTTCGAGGAAAAGAACTTTAAATTAAACGTGTTAAATTATTATTTTGTTTTGTCCTTTTCATATAAAGAATAGTTTTTTAGGTAGGTTTACCCTATAATTAACATTAAACTAACTAAGAATTAGACCAATAAAATGAAATGTGACAAATATTACATTTCATTATCCAAATTCTGGATAGGGGTCTTTACCTCGAAAAAATTTACCTAGCAAGCAATTACCTCTAAAATATTTACCTCGAAAATAATTACCTCAAACACCGTTACCTCGAAAAATTTTACCTCGAAAGCGCATTACCTCACACGAAAATTACCTCTAAAGTACATTACGTCGAAAGAAAATACCTCCAACGGACATTATGTCGCATAAAAAATTACCTCTATAATACATGTTTTTTTAAAAATTATAAAAAAAACCAAATCAAACAATTTTTTTTAGAAAAAGAAGGGAAAAACAGCATTTAACTTAGCAATAATATTGATATATTAAACAAATAGACAGTATTTGATATCACAAATAATCAAAAATCTGTCAATCTGTCAAGTCTACAGCTACATTTTTATAAAAAATAATTAAATAATAAATGTCACTATATTTTCCAAACTTCCAAAAAAACTTGTCTGTACACACGATCTTTATAATGCACAAATTTTTTACACACCGCTAATTTATCTTTCTCTCGATATAGGTTAATCGATTCATTATGAAATATTTACTATAATAAAAGCTAATAATTGCACGTAAATAAAACTTAATCAATAAATGATAAAATACGAGCAAAAAACTACAATATACAATAATCTCAAAGAAACAGATAAACAATTAAAAAACCCTTTTCGAGGTAAAAGCCGTTCGAGGTAAAATCTTTCGAGGTAATGTACTTTCGAGGTAAAGACTTTTAGAGGTAATCTCCTTTCTAGGTAAATTTTTTCAAAGTATTTTTTTTTCGAGGTATTTGCTTTTGAGGGAAATTGTTTCGAGGAAAAGAACTTTAAATTAAACGTGTTAAATTATTATTTTGTTTTGGCCTTTTCATATAAAGAATAGTTTTTTAGGTTGGTTTAGCTTATAATTAACATTAAACTAACTGAGAATTCAACCAAAGAAATGACATGTGACAAATCTAGAATTTCATTTGTCCAATTTTTACTGTTAAATTAGCAATGTTAATTATTATTTTGCTTTGGCTTTAATTAATTAAAGAATAGTTTTTGAGGTTGGTTTATCTAATTATTAACCCTAACCTAACTAATAATTTAACCAGTAAAATCAAATGTGACAAATTTTACATTTAATTAGTGAATTTCTTAGTTTACTGTTAAGATAAGAGTGTTAATAATTATTTTGCTTTGGCCTAGTTCATTTAATTAAACAAGCCGTGAAGATATGTAATACCAGTATATACACTGAATTTTCCCAAATACAAATAGTAGAATTGATCCTTATAATAAAAGTAATTATTCCTGAAAAAGTTACTTTACGAAATTTTTTCAGCTTTTTTCGATTTTTTAAAAAAGTCCAAACCCCCCATAACTTTTTTTTTGGGTTTCCTTTTAAAAGTAATAGTAGAACTTGATTTTTCTTGAAAATTTCAAGTAGATAGGATTATTCCTTGAGTTATCGTGTTCACAAAAATCGTGGCATCAGACGGATAGACAGAAGGACGGACGGATATCTGAAAAAAAAAGTTGCTTATTTTTTCATGAAACAAATTTATATTCAAGAATTTTTTGTCGTAACTTTTTTTTGGCTCGATCGTAAAGTAAATTTTTCTTACTAATTCGAGGGCGTAGAATCCGAATCTGACCTTAAAAAAATTCCAGCACCTAAATTTAAGTCCGGCAATTTTTAGCATGAGTAAGTGGCAATAAGCTTGTCCCCTTATGCACCCCTCTCCTTACCCTCCACCTCTACTTAGTTTTGTCACAGGATCCATTTTTTATAAATATTTATTCCATAATATCCCTATTTATTCTACCTATAAATTTAAAGTTTCCATATTCTAAGTTGGGCATTTTTTAACTAATATTGAGTCATGATTTTAGAACAAAAGAGGGCTAAATTAATGATTTTTTACCACTTTTATCTCATTTTTCTCAGAAACCTTAGTAGTAAAAATATTCTGAAGCCAGATTCTGTCTCAGCGACCCAAGATTAGTAAAAAAAACATATCTCCAATGGGGATTTCTCCCGTTAGATTAGACAGGGACAAAAGTTCTACCCAAAAAGGATAGAAGACATACATACACTCCCACTTACACCCAACCAAACATATTCTGTATTTGTTCTTTGTTGAACAAATACAATATTTACTTGGCCGGGCAAAAAGTGTAATTATATTATTTTTTATTAAAGAAATTACTGGCGCCATCTATATTTTAGTAGAATTATCTTATTCTACAGATTCACATTAGCTATGTTCGTTCGTGCCGCTCAGTGCTACACTTTCCGGCCAACCAAATAAATACTCTATTTGTTGTATGAAAAACAAATACAGTATTTATTTGGTTGGCTGGAAAGTGTAGCACAAATGAGATAAAGATAGGGTAGACGGCTTTTGTTTCATAATTCTAGTTGTAGAGAGCTCCATTAGGGCAAGAAACCGTGTTGCCTAGTATAATTAATATTATACTAACTAGGAATTTTACCAATAAAATCAAATGTGATAAATCTGACATTTCATTTGTCAAATTTTTAGTTCACTTATACATTATGGGTAAACCAACCTTTAGGAAATATTTATATTTTGGTTGATTTGGATTTTAAAACTAAACAAGTTATCCTCTAAACAATAAAATTAAATTTGATTTTTATGTACGTTGCGGTGGCCCATAAAAACTGATTTTTATGAACGCCTCATTTTATTCCAAATTTTGTAAAAATAATGTATCAAACTGGTGATGCAATATCTCAATTCAGCCCTTATAAAGTGGCACAAAATATATTTTTAAGGCTGTAAAAGCCAAAAGATATATTTTTTGGAAATAATTCAAAAGCCAAAAAAAAAATTAAGAAAAATCTCTTTCTTTATCTTTTAAACTTCTTGGGATATAATTTACATGTTAATCTAATTTTCTAAAATTTGCCGCTTCCGTTTCTTTTAGAAATTATCTAGACAGCGATTATACTTTATGTGGATGTGATATCACGCCAACTTTAGATCAGTTATTTTCGATAGCCTGATCTAGCGTTTACCGGCAACACCCACACGAAATTTTAAAGTAAACTCAAGTATTAAGAATTTTAAACTTTTCTTTTTCTTATTCTTCTTCACAACTCTATAGAGTGTAAGAGATGTATATAGTTCCCGGCATGACACAAAGTATCCGACGAAAGGGGGAGGAATCATGCAATAAGGCGTGCGGGCCTTCCACTTGTACACATATTCATAAAATATTTCCCGTAGCCACAGATTCGTATACATCTATTAATTTTAGAATTCCAGTTCCATGTACAATGCAACTGTACATTTTCTCTTTAAATTTTTGTTTAGAATTATATTCTTTATACAACGATATGAAAATACACAGGTTTAAAATTTAAAAAGCCTTAGGGTTATTTAAAAAAAAAAAAGTTACAGGTTTTAGAAAAGAACAGCCTCAGAAATAGCATATCGACATCTTTGCCCGCCAAATGGTTAGTTTTTTAACACCTCTTTGAAGTTAAAAGTATAAGAAAAAGTCTCAGTTTCAACAAAAATTAGAACCACTTTGCAAATGGAGCACGTCTAATACAACAAATCAAAAACGTTAGTTTTATTCCATTAAAAAAAAATATAAAAACACTAAAATATCTTTGTAAACTTTATATCTCATTTTTCAAAAATAAAACGTAATATTTATCTAAATCAAACTTTATGTCATAAAAATAAAACCACAAGAGTTAAATTAATCGTGGATGGCCGTATAAAAATGACAGGTATTGATCACACTTTTGGCAAAGCTTTACCTAACAAGGGGCTCTAAAATGAAACAAGCCTTAAAGTTTTTTAATGCTTTCCATTATGCAGTATACTCTTTACATTAATCGCATTTAATTAATTAGCACATAAAGCTGTTTTCAGCATGTTAACAACATGATATGTGAATAACATGTTGAATATGTTATTTTTCTAGAAAGTAATTTCCACTATATCTTTGTTAGATCCAGACCAGACAAATCTTTAAAATTGGCTGAGCTGGGGTCAATTTAATGAAATTTGGACGTGTTAACAAAAAAAGCAGGTGTATTTATTTTAGAGCAAAATAAAAAAAATTGAATAAAGCACTCGATTCATAACACGTTTTTAGCGCACCTCAATCAGCCAATGTACTTCTTAAATACGTTTTATATACGTCTACTCGAGACGTACTGTACGTCTTATGTACGTACGGTAAAGACTTATATACATCTTAAAGACGTACTCAGTACTTACATTTTCCACCGGTTTTTACGTACTCTGTACGTACATTGCGGACGTAATTATGACATATTTAAGACATAAATATTACGTATGGATCACAAACACATTTTTGCTTGTATCTTGAAAACGCGAAGAGATACCAAAAAAATAACCAAAAATCGATCCCCCTAGACATACGCCCCCACATAATTCCATTTTCAACAACTTAAGAACTCCGAAAGTGAGGAAACCAGAAATAAGGAAACCGAAAGTCGGGATGTTCCGGGTGGGAATGTTCCCAGTGGGAATGTTCCCCAAGGTGACTGGAGGAACTAGTTCCTCTAGGCTAAAGCCTCCAGATATCTATGAATAATCATACCAATCCGATTTGTATCGAATTAGCCGACTAGTAAGTTACTAATAATATATCCTTATAAATACAGCTGTCTTTTAATACTCGTATTCCAAGAAAGCGACTTTATTTGTTTAAAAAGTTTTGTTAGTGGTAGGAAATAACATGTGGCGCCACCTATAGCATAACTCTGTAAAGTGCACTGAAATTGAAAAATTACACAAGCCTGTACTAAGTTACATCAATAAAAAGTCACATAATCACGTTAGAAATGTACTTATGCAAATGTACGTACATAGTACATCTTTTATTTATCATATGACGTACGTACGTAAATATGTCATAAAATATACATCTTTAAGACGTACTGTGCGGTTTGGGAATTGCAGTTGTACTCGTGCTCTAAAAACGTGTGTTATGAAACTAGTACTTTAATATACTATTATTAAAGTACTTATTTGATAAAATTGTGAATAATATTAAGTGCTTTATTAAAAACTATGTTTTGTTGCATTTTTTGTCCAGTGACAAGGAACATTTTCTTTAACCTTCTCCGCAGTTTAAAGCCATATAATGTTTTATATTTGAAGTCGAAGAAAAAGTATAGTCTATAACACTTATGGAAAAGTCATTCCTTACTAGCCATGTTATATACTATTTTCTCATTATAACCTTTTAAAACTAAACATTTCTGCGGCGTTTCTGCGAAGAGTTTAACAAGGGTGGAAAGTTTTCCAAGGGTACGAGCTGCAGGTAGAGCAGATCCGGATTAAACTTTGGTTGAAACAAAGCCGATAAATTCGTCTAATATTTATGAGTTTGTATCAGAAATTAACATTTTCCATCAAGCCACTTTTTTCTCTCTAATCTCTTTGCGGACGGTTTTGTCTTTAAGGGCGCCTTTTTACGGATCAATTTGTACCCAAGTTTGGTGCTATGCAATTTTGTTGCAAGAATGATTCAGTCAAGATTAGATTAGATTAGATTAATGTTTATTGTTTTTAAAAAATTTATAATTTTTACAACAACTGTGCATAAAACACAAATATATCATTCATTAATGATAAACGATCTTATTCTAATTACATTAGCTATATAAGAATATATTAATTTGATTTTAGCTGAGTTTAAAGTACTGAGAGCATATACTAAGCCATTTAAATCTCTCAGGCCACTTATATAAGCATATCTGAGAGGTTCATATATGGGACATTTAAAGAATAAGTGCGACAAATTTTCAACTTCATTTTTATTACAGAGGGAACAAATTTCTTCCAAATTTATTAGGTAGCAGGAACCACGGTAGACGAGTTTTAATGACTTGATATTACAGGTTCTAATCTGTACAATTATTCTTATGAGCCCGATATGCTCCCGCAGTTGTAAATAATGGGAGCTATTTGGACGTAGGAATTGATACAGTTGGCAGAAAGTACCGGAACTAAGTTTCTCTAAATCTTGATTAGTTAAATAAGTTTTATATTCTTCTAGGAATAGTTGAAAATTTTGTTTGAGGTGTCGATAAGTTAGGTTTTCTAAAATATTAGGTCGATTTATTTTAACAAAGATATTTCGAATATTTGAAAGCCAGTTGTAGCGATCAGGTAGGTTTTGTAAGTTTTTCAGTCTCATAAAACAGATTTTGGGGTAGCGATCGTTATCCATTGATAATATTTTTAGAGTCCATGAGAGTGTTAGCTTAAATATCGTATGCATTAAGTGACTAGAGTTAGTTTCAAGACGGACAATGTAATCAGGTGTATTTAGTGGTAGGTTTAAAAGTCTTTTATAAAAAAAGACTTGGACTCTTTCCACCAACTCTGGGTATCTAAGCGCCCAAACCGGGGCAGCGTGCATTAACGTACTTAGGACAATGGAGTTAAAGAGGGTTACCCTAGCGTCCCATGAACTGATTTTAGATCTAGCCATAATTTTCAGCACCGCTGCAATGGCTGCCTTTGAGCGCATAACGGATGACCTAGCCATCTCTATGAACTGGTTTGATGAAGAAAAAGGAACACCTAAGTATGTATATAAATTTACAGATTCTAGAGTTTGATTATTTAAAAGAAATTTATTTTTTGCTTGAAATCCCCCTTTGCTAAAGCGTACTACTTTGGTTTTAGATATATTGACGGACAATTTATTGATGGCACAATATTGTTCCAAGACTTTTAATTTTTTACAGAGGTCTACTTGTGAGCTAGCAAGGATGACCAGGTCATCCGCGTATAGTAGTAGTAGTATATCAATAATGTTGTCAATATTTAAGCCAACACAACCATTGCAGCGGAGAAATGATTCCAGATCCGAGATAAATATTTGAAAAAGCATGGAACTAAATGGTTCACCCTGTAGAACACCCTCAGGGATTTCAAAGCCTTTGGTAAATTCACCGTCAACTCGGACTTTCATATGTGCTTTATTATATAGTTTGATTAAGATTCTAATTAGTTTGGGGGATATACCCAGTGAGTACATTTTTCGCCATAGAATTTGATGATCGATAGAGTCGAATGCTCTCCTGTAATCAATAAAAATTGCGTAAATAGTATTTCCCTTAAACCTTAGATTTATTTGAATAGAAGTGTGAAGCGTGAAAATATTATCAAGGCACCCTCGCTTTTTTCGAAATCCGCTTTGATTTTCAGGTATGATTTTATTGTCGTCACACCATTGCGTTAGTCGTTGAAGTAGGATGGAGGTAAAAAGTTTTAGCGTGCAATTTGCAAGAGCAATACCGCGGTAGTTTGCTGGGTCATTGGTTGGACCTTTTTTATAGACCATGGTCAGGATTATTTCTGACCAACTACTAGGTAATATTTCATTATAGAGGATTGAGTTAAACATTTTCAGAAGGTAAGTAATCCAATTATTTGGTAGATTTTTAAAAAATTCATATGACAAACCATCCATTCCAGCTGATTTGTTATTTTTGGATTTTGAAAGGATTGTGCGTAGTTCAGTTTCTGTTATTGATGAGTCTAAATAGGGATCTAGGGTGCCAAAGTATATTGTATTATCACACAATTTTTCCTTAAAAATGGAGGAGTAATAAGTTTCCCAGGAATTTATGTTTAAATTGAAATTTTGTTTGTGAGATCTATACTGTTTGATAGTTTTCCAAAAACAGGTGCTATTTTTAACATTACTGAGTTTTTCTAGTATTGTTTTTTCATGAGTGTTTTTTTTGAGAGAAATTAATTTTTTATACTCTTTTTTGGCATTTAGAAAAATTGTTTTATAAGGATCTGTAAAATAATTATTTTTAGCATTTTTTAAATTAGATTTAAGGGCTTTTTTAGCATGGCGACAATCACAGTCAAACCAAGGTTTATTCGTAAAAACATATTCCTTACTAAAATTTATATTTTTTGTTAGACCTATATTATTAGAGATATTTTTAATAGCGGACAGCATGTTGTTGTAATCATTTTCAATGTTATTAGAAAACTGTATGTCAGTAGATTCCATAGCATTCATATATTGAAGGGAAAGAGATGGGTCCCATTTTAAGATTTTAAAGTATTTTTTATGAAATGTGGTGTTGATATTGCACTAGATTGTTAACATTTTCATCAATGGCGGCCGGTGTTGACATCACTGGTCTTTCCAAACAATTACAACGCTTTAGTAAAGATGATCTTGTGTCCATAATAGTGGAAAAAGGCATTACGTTTGACGGTGTATCCGGGATGAGTGCGGGCACATTCGAGAAACTTAAAGGAATGGTTAATCAACAATTCAGGACTGATCCTCCAACTACTCAGGTCAGTGACCCCGATCATAACAATGCCAATTCTACTCTCCATGTGGAAAACTCAACTTTAAAAATCATGATAAGTCAATTGCAGGATAGAATTGACGAGCAAAAGTCAACCATTAGGTTCCTGCAGGATAATTTTTCGAATAAAGCCATAAAGCACTCAGATGGTAGCCCTAATGTAAACACTGCTGGTAACCCTAATCTAAACACTGCACCAAAAGCAAAGGTCACTTTACCTAGTCTAACGCTACCGCAACAGATGGCGACTACTTCGATTTCATCAAATCAGCATTCTAACCTAACAAATAACAATAACAATCCGATCACTCCTACAATAAAACAAAATCAAAGCTATGCAAATATGGTAGCAAAACCTTTCCAGCGACGTAGAGAATATGATAAATTTATTTCCAAAAACCAAGAGAGTCTCACAGGTGCGAAGGCAAAACTTGTTGAAATGTGCAGACCGTCCACAATATTTATCTCAAACCTAATCCCTGAAGCAGGAACAGATATTATAATTGACTGTTTAAATGAATATAATAAAACACTAAGGTATCAAGTAACTAAAATCACAACTAGAAACACTGAAGTGGCATCATTTAAGGTTTGTGTCCCACCTTCTTGCTTCGAAGAACTATGCAAACCAGACTTTTGGCCCCCTGGTTTCCTTGTAAAGAGATATAAATATCCTCGAAATTTAAAACAAAGTCAGCCTCAGAACGATCCAACCTAAATAAAAATATCTCGGAAAATCTAGCCAACATTATTTTTTGGAATTGTGATGGTATGAAAAATTTAGAAGATATATATAAAAATATAAACTGTGATACTAAAGTTATATGTCTGTGTGAAACTTGGTTAACTGGGGAGGTTCAAGTTCCACAAGCCCTTAATAATTTCAATGTTATCTACTCATGTGCTATTAAAGACAAAACCAAAGGACGTGCAAGTGGTGGTCTGGCAGTCTTTATCTCCAAAGACTATAAGGTAACTACCCTAGACTCTACCCCATGGTGGGTTATTTGTTTAAATAAAACCTGTGATAATAATAGTTTAATTATTTGCTTTGTATACTTTAAAAAAACTCTAGAAATTTTATACCTTTTGAATATGTTCCAAGACACTTTAAATGATATTTTGGAGGTTTATAATGACACATTAATATGCATTTGTGGTGATTTTAATTGTCGAATGGGCAATTTTGATATTCTTGAAAAAGATTTGTTTGATTCAACACTTCTGCATGACTCTAGAATAAGTGCTGATAAAACTCATGACGGTAGAGGTGTGCAATTATTAAACTTTATGACTGAAAATTCATTTATATTATTAAATGGCAGAACCACTTCAGACTATCCCGGTAGCTTTACTTATATTAGTACCCTAGGTAGTAGCGCAATTGATCTTGCATGGGTAACCTCAAATAGCCTACACAGAGTAATTGATATGCAAGTTATGAACTACTTAGTTACTTCATCTCCCCACTTTCCAGTTAAAATAACTATAAGGCAGAATGATTCAGTCAAAGCACATACCTTCAGACAACTTTGATGCTATTTTCGAGTCACCAAATTATTAGAAGAAGTTCTATTTTTCGACGATTTCCACGCAAGATTTATAGTTATTTTCGTGGTACCAACCTGGAAAAAAGTTACCAAATCGATTTCTTTTTACTAATATAGTAGCAACTGCATATATTTATAATTATTATTATTCATAATAGGCCGGTTTTTCTAACTAAAAAAACTTCCTTAAAAAAGCAAATGCTAGGTTATGTTTTTTGTCAACAAACGCAGATACACGTCAAAATTATCTGGTTGGCAGCACTGTTTAACTTGCAATATATAGAGTACAACTTGCTCCATGAAAAGGCAAATGAATGTCCTCATGCTATATCTGGCAGCAAACTTGGATAGCACCAAACTTGCGTACAAATTGCTCCTTAAAACATGACATCAGCCTCAAAATGTATTTTCCATTATATACTTTACTTCAATTTAAATTGTTTTTATGCTACTACATACTTTAAACTATAAGAAATAAAGTGAAAATTATTTTTTATTTATTCCTAGCTAAAATATATCCATAAGTTTTGAGGTTTAATTCAACTGAATAACTTATTTTATATTTTTATTATCATTTTTTATTTAATTGGCGTACTTATCAAAAAATAACCTACTAAAAAAATACAGTTCTGGTATAGTACACTCAAGTGTACTAATTTTTTACACGACTTCTTTAGATTCTCGCGTTATTAAAGGCTGTAGAGATTTTATATTTTGACTACCCCTTACCACCCCCCCCCCTATTTGAGGAGGCAGCCAAAACATGAAATCTCTACAGCCTTTTATAACACGAAAAACGGGGTTTGAAGTGTATGAATTTTGGGTATAATTGGCTTTACGTAATATACAGCCCCTTAAATCTAATGGACAGCCCAAGTCTAATGTCATGCTATAAGTGTCAGTGTCCTTTTTATTGTTTAAATTCATTATAATTTAGTTATTAATTTATTTAGTTATGAGATGTCGCCACATGTGCAAGAATATACCATTCCGAGACAAACGATGGGGTATATCGTAGAAAATAGCATTTCAAGTTGGACTTTTCAAATTAATATTTACGAACAAGGGCTTATACTTTAATTACTAACGTAAATTGTACAATAATGCCTACTGTTTCTCTCATATTTGATTATGAGCCCCAAAATGGTTAGTAAGCCACTCATTTCGTGAAAGGGGTAAAAGAAAGTATGAAAAACCTCATTAATTAATTTACAGTTCTGAATTTTGATTCTAAAATACATTAAAAAAAAATAGGAACAAAAAAGGCAAAAAACCCTTTTTAAAGTTACTGCTTAACTTCAAGCGCATAAAATTTAGGACTTGTGGTTAAGCACCCCAACTAACAAATTACAAAGGGTTTTAATGCTTCTTTACTGCCTTTGACATGAAAATATGTACTTTTATGTAACAAGAAAGTACTCTAGATATGAGAAAGCTAGTTAACACAGAGTTTTATTATTGTAAGCTTCCTTCCAACTGCAGTGGGAAGGGGCCTTTTATTTTATGTGGACAGTGCACTGCTCAAATAGAAGAAATAGTGCCTTCGCCAAAATTTTAAATAATAAGAAGCACCGCAAGTCTAAATTTCATATAACAAAATTAATTGTCAGTGCTGCACTTTTATTCTTTCACTAGATATTTCTTACTGCACATTTTGGCATACTAAAATCCTTACTATTATTTCCCTAATTTTGGTCAACATTAGACAAAATAACAGGAAAAACAACGCAATTTCAAACATCAATAGGCCAAGCCAGCCCAGGTTCCGCAATGAGTAAATTAAAGCTGGTAACAAGGTTATCGTGGCTATTTATATCAAACTTGGACATTAAAACTACTCCTGAGGATATTTATGCTTGTCTGGATGAAAAATATACCAGTGAATATGTCTGCAATAAGCTAAATACCAAAAGCAAACGTATTGCATCTTTTCAACTAGGGAATCCTACTCACATTGGAGCTTACAATCATGGATAAAAAGTTCTAGATAGCTGGAACCATGATTGAACATTATAAGTTTAGTAATAAGATTTCTAATCAAAATTTTCGGGAAAAACAAACTAGCAATCCAAATTAAATCTTAATGCAACTAAAAAACAAAGCAGTTTTCTAAATTTAACCCATCTAAATATGCAATCAATTCGAAACAAAGTGCATGAATTAGGAGTGTTAATCAATGACCGTGAAGTGAACATTTTCTCAATGAAGCCGAGGCAGAAGTTTTATATATACAGAACTAAACTCGGTGCATTATCTATCTGAGTAACAAAAAGGATCAAGGCAGCTATGATTAGTGGTTTAAAAATGACTGTTAGTGATATTTTTATTGTCTATTGTGCTTTTGACAAATTTTGACATTTAGATTAAATTAACTGTCATGTTGCGTCATAAATAATTATGATGAGAAAATGTCTTTAAAATGAGAATGTGCTATTAAAATAAAAATTTACATTTTAGGATTTTTTTACATAAAACTATATTAAAAATCCAAACCAACTGATTTATCTACAAACTTAAAATGGGATAGCTTTCAAATTTTAAATTTTACTAAAAACTGAAAATTTGTTTAAAATAATAGTCCAAGTAAGTGATTTTATTCATATTATGCATAATATATTATAATAAAGTAAAATCTTACATTCTAGAAAACTTTTTAATACTCTAAGGTTACCGGCAGTAAATTAATGCCCCCCCCCACCATCTGCTTGTTTTATAATCCTGAAGACCTGAGTTTGTGATACCTAGAATAATACTTTTTAAATAAAATTATGGATCAGTATTATACGAACTTACCGAAAAAATCTCTGCTACGTCGTTTACTAGAAACTTTTATGAGCACTGCATTATATTGCTTTATTTTACTAAAACATTCGTAAATTGATCATTTAGTTTCCTTTTTCAGGACCTTTCTTGTTATTTTTACCATTATCTTTCTGATTTTCAAAAATTATTATGTTTTTTTTATTTTAATGTCAAAATAATGATTTAAATGTCAAAGTAATGTTTTCATTGACAAATAATTTAAAATACAAGTTAGCAACCTTATATAGGGGATCAAATTTATTCTACCAACCATACAACAAAAAATAAATGAGAATCAACTCAGATAGATAATGCGCGGAGTATATAAGGTGATCTCTCATTTCTGTCAGAAGTTAAAAACAAAAGGTGGGTGCTTAATACTATGTCGTGATACAATAAACTGTACAAACTTGGAAAAGCTAACTTCTCTTAGTGTAGAATTGGATTGTGAGATTGCTGCTGTCAGTTTGACATCCGAAAACCATGTAGTGTCACAATCTATAGAACCTTCTTGATATTCTGATTAAATTTAAAAAACGTATAATTATACTAGGAAATAATAAAACAACTTGACTGAGTAATCAGTGTATTAATTTAAAAATCTTCGCCTAGCGCTTTCGTTATTAAAACATCATCAGGGCAAGGCCCTAAAAATAAGTTTTTATAAGAAAATTTTAACATTTTTCGAAATTATGAAATTTGAAAAGGTTTATGAAAACTTACTCGTCAGGGCTTCCTACATCAATACAATAGTTGAACATATATGTATATAACTAACAATTTACATTAACAATTTACATTACACATTAAATATTAAAACTAAATCTTAAAAGTACGTAGATGCATGTCATTTAAAGAAGTGAGGTTATGTTGTCAGGGATCGCGAATTTTGTTGGGTAAGAATAAGAAAAAAGAAGAAGGAGAGGAAGTATAAATGAGGGATGGTTAAATTAAATTTTTGAACATGGGGTTGGATTTTTTGTTTAAATTGAGCTGCTTATTTAAACAAAGATCCTGATTATGCTTTGTGGCCAGGAGTATTTCGAGGTCCTCATAAAAGTCTAATTTTGGGTCATTTCTATAAGTTACAATGTGATGCAAGAGTTTTAAATCATTGTTGAGGTCAATTGTGTGATTGTTATATTTTAAATGGTGACTTATTGTGGAAGTTTTAGGACGGTCGATATGCTCCTGCCCACGGACACGAATTTGGCGAATGCTTTGGCCTATGTAAAATTTTTGACAGTTAAATGTTAATTTGTAAATACCGCTCTTTTCAAGCACTGGTATGGGGTCTTTATTGCGAACTAAGTGATCACTAAGTTTGTTTCTAGATCTAAAAACAATAGCCAAATCCGTATTATTGAAAACTTTTGAGATTTTGTGACAAAAAGGTCCAAGATATGGTATGGACAAAATTTTTTTTTGAGGTTTGGGAGGGGTCAAAGAATGCGGAGTTGCGAAACTTTTTAAGTTCAGATTTATTTAAGATTTTGTCAACGATATTGGGGTTATATCCATTTACTGAAGCAACGTATTTTATAATATTTATTTCTTTGTTTCTGTTTTCTAGAGATAGGGGAATTTTTAAGGCGCGGTGTACGTAGGAATTTAGGAAAGAAAGTTTGTGAGAAAAAGTGTGGCAGCTATCCACAGGAATTATGTGATCCGTTTGGGTCGGTTCCCTATATATACTAAAATCAAAGGAGTTGTTTTGTCTTTTAATATTAATATCGAGAAAATTTATTGATTTTTCAACCTCAGTCTCAACGGTGAATTTAATGTTGGGGTGTATACTATTAATATGTGTGAGACTGTGGTCGGTTTCACCGATTGAACCTTTTACGATAGCGAAAATATCGTCAACGTACCTCTTCCAGATAACTAATTTGTCATCAAAAGAATTAACTCATAAATTTTCATGAACCTTTTCAAATTTCATAATTTCGAAAAATGTTAAAATTTTCTTATAAAAACTTATTTTTAGGGCCTTGCCCTGATGATGTTTTAATAACGAAAGCGCTAGGCGAAGATTTTTAAATTAATACACTGATTACTCAGTCAAGTTGTTTTATTATTTCAACACAGTGTACTGTCACAAACCCAAATTTATACTAGGAAACTTCAACGTGCCCTTGACCTGAGATAAAAAAATATATTTTTTTAATTTATGTGAAATTTTAATAATAATACCTGTGAAAAATTACAGTTTTAATCGTGTAAATTGCAATTTGAATTATGTAAAATTACGATTTTAATCATGTACAGTTACAATTGTAATCATTACTTTGATTGACGTGTGTAAAATTTTTATAATTTATGGCACAAATAAATTCTATTCTATTCTATTCTATTCTATTCTATTCTATTCTATTCTATTCTATTCTATTCTATTCCTAATCTCCAACAACACTACTGTGTAATAACATATCTACTCCCCAATAACCCTACTCTTTACTAAATAAATTCGATTTTACTTAAAAGTACTTAATAATATACGACTGGTTGGCGGAACGTACTAGACTCCAATAAATAAAATGACAACTGTGTAACAAAGATCGATTCGTAAAAATTTTCACAGTACCAATATGTAAGATACCAGAGACCGATATCCATTTTTCTGTAAAATAACATAGTTCGTACTTGAAATTATGTATAAATCAGTGTAAATCTTATAAATAATTTTACATTAAATAAGTTAAGAATTGACAGTCTATAAAAATATATACTGCACGTTTGTCGGTTAATAACCGAAAAATATATATAAGAAAGTTATCTATCTGTCGTTAAAATCAAATAGACAGGAAACAGTGAATAGTACCATTTCATCCTTTTTGGGAATCATCAGCACTGTGTATCCTGTATGTTGCTAATATTCAAATAAAACGTTAGATAGATATAAAAGCATGGTGCCATCTATTGTTATCTGTTCACTTGTTCCCAAAAGGCAAATCGCCACAATTTAGGGTGTACAGTAACGTGCATTCAAAATGCCACGGACCTAAACCATTATATGAACCTTTAGCCGGTTAAGAAGAGTTAAATAAGTTAAGAATTGACATAGATAACTTTCTTATATATATTTTTCGGTTATTAACCGACAAACGTGCAGTATATATATTTATAGACTGTCAATTCTTAACTTATTTAACTCTTCTTAACCGGCTAAAGGTTCATATAATGGTTTAGGTCCGTGGCATTTTGAATGCACGTTACTGTACACCCTAAATTGTGGCGATTTGCCTTTTGGGAACAAGTGAACAGATAACAGTGACCACATCAATAGATGGCACCATGCTTTTATATCTATCTAACGTTTTATTTGAATATTAGCAACATACAGGATACACAGTGCTGATGATTCCCAAAAAGGATGAAATGGTACTATTCACTGTTTCCTGTCCATTTGATTTTAACGACAGATAGATAACTTTCTTAATTTTACATTAAAGTTGATGTGTAATTTTAAAATTATCTTGCAGCGCTTTAAAAAATTTTACCAGTCTTTTACATTATTTTACAATAACTTAAAATGGACACACATTTACACTAATTTATGAATAGTCAACATAGCCCATCATAGCAAAATTACTTAGTAAACTAATATATTTTTACATTATGTTATATTAATTTTTTACCGTATACATAATGATATTTAGGGTTATTTTACTATGGAGTTTGATAAAGCCCAGTTACTGTGAAAAGTAACTGGGATAATACTAGTACAACCAGTGAATTTCAACATTATCCGTAACAATTGTATTTCCTTATGCCCTGCGTTAAGTGGATTTCAGAGGATTTTTTTAATAACAAAAATCCCTTCGTGCCTGCAGGCATATTCTAAGAAACTGCAAACAATCAAATGAGCACTTTTTCCTTTTATTTTATGTTCAAAATAGAATTGAAATAGAAAAATAGCAATTGTTTATTTTCCGGAAACTTTTCCGTTCATATAAATAATGAACAGCAATTATTTTCTTAGTAGGTCGTACATAAAACTTAACAGTAAAAGTTGTAACTTACAACATTTATGATTTAAAGTTAGATATTATAGTCTAAGCTGGTGACCATTTTTATTTCATTTTTTCCCAGCTGTATTTTATATACAGAGTGTTCCGTTTAAATTGGAATCACCCCTGTAAAATTAGCACTTGTAATTTTATGAGTGTTGGGTATTTTTTTTTAAATACCTCATCAAAAACTGCATTTACTGAACCGAACTAGCAAAGTATTAAATCTGAGCCTGCTACGATTTTTACATATTAGCGATTTCTTTACATTAAAACTGATTGCACAGGAGTGTTCAGCGTCCTTAAAAATGGGTTAGTTTTGGCTAAAAAAAATCCAAGCGACTACCATTTTATGGGCGAAATAAGGTTTTGTTTAGACTGTGTTAAACACTATTATTTTTGTTAGATGTCAGTCACAGTCTAACTGTCAAATGAGATATTCCATAGTTTTGTGCATTTTTTGTACAACGGTTTGGACTTTTGAATCTGTTTTTATAGCTTTGGGAAAATATTTTTAATCAAAAATTTGTTGTGGTTGGAATCTACTACTACAAGATGTCCTCGAATATGTCCTCGTTAAATAATTTTTTGTCAGTATTATTGGAGAGCCTCAGCACAACCATTAAGCTTATTTCGGGCTCTCCATGACCATGTGTTACATCTGAAAAAATTAAATAATGAATAATGAATAATGAATAATGAATAATGAATAATGAATAATGAATAATGAATAATGAATAATGAATAATGAATAATGAATAATGAATAATGAATAATGAATAATGAATAATGAATAATGAATAATGAATAATGAATAATGAATAATGAATAATGAATAATGAATAACGGATAACGGATAACGGATAACGGATAACGGATAACGGATAACGAATAACGAATAACGAATAACGAATAAAGAACAACGAACAACGAATAACGAATAACGAATAACGAATAACGAATAACAAATAACGAATAATAAATAAATAAATAATACCTAAATAAATAATAAATAATAAATAATAAATAATAAATAACAAGTAACAAATAAGAAATAATAAATAATAAATAATAAATAATAAATAATAAGTAATAAGTAATAGGTAATAGGTAATAGGTAATAGGTAATAGGTAATAGGTAATAGGTAATAGGTAATAGGTAATAGGTAATAGGTAATAGGTAATAGGTAATAGGTAATAGGTAATAGGTAATAGGTAATAGGTAATAGGTAATAGGTAATAGGTAATAGGTAATAGGTAATAGGTAATAGGTAATAGGTAATAGGTAATAGGTAATAGGTAATAGGTAATAGGTAATAGGTAATAGGTAATAGGTAATAGGTAATAGGTAATAGGTAATAGGTAATAGGTAATAGGTAATAGGTAATAGGTAATAGGTAATAGGTAATAGGTAATAGGTAATAGGTAATAGGTAATAGGTAATAGGTAATAGGTAATAGGTAATAGGTAATAGGTAATAGGTAATAGGTAATAGGTAATAGGTAATAGGTAATAGGTAATAGGTAATAGGTAATAGGTAATAGGTAATAGGTAATAGGTAATAGGTAATAGGTAATAGGTAATAGGTAATAGGTAATAGGTAATAGGTAATAGGTAATAGGTAATAGGTAATAGGTAATAGGTAATAGGTAATAGGTAATAGGTAATAGGTAATAGGTAATAGGTAATAGGTAATAGGTAATAGGTAATAGGTAATAGGTAATAGGTAATAGGTAATAGGTAATAGGTAATAGGTAATAAGTAATAAGTAATAAGTAATAAGTAATAAGTAATAAGTAATAAGTAATAAGTAATAAGTAATAAGTAATAAGTAATAAGTAATAAGTAATAAGTAATAAGTAATAAGTAATAAGTAATAAGTAATAAGTAATAAGTAATAAGTAATAAGTAATAAGTAATAAGTAATAAGTAATAAGTAATAAGTAATAAGTAATAAGTAATAAGTAATAAGTAATAAGTAATAAGTAATAAGTAATAAGTAATAAGTAATAAGTAATAAGTAATAAGTAATAAGTAATAAGTAATAAGTAATAAGTAATAAGTAATAAGTAATAAGTAATAAGTAATAAGTAATAAGTAATAAGTAATAAGTAATAAGTAATAAGTAATAAGTAATAAGTAATAAGTAATAAGTAATAAGTAATAAGTAATAAGTAATAAGTAATAAGTAATAAGTAATAAGTAATAAGTAATAAGTAATAAGTAATAAGTAATAAGTAATAAGTAATAAGTAATAAGTAATAAGTAATAAGTAATAAGTAATAAGTAATAAATAATAAATAATAAATAATAAATAATAAATAATAAATAATAAATAATAAATAATAAATAATAAATAATAAATAATAAATAATAAATAATAAATAAATAATAAATAAATAATAAATAAATAATAAATAAATAATAAATAAATAATAAATAAATAATAAATAAATAATAAATAAATAATAAATAAATAAATACATAAATAAAACCAAATAACTCATTATTGGATTTAGGATTAACTGTTCATTTTTTTAGCTTAGAATTAAAGATGCGCACTGCCGACGCCGACAAATATTTTGCGCCGCCGCTGCCAATAAAAATAATAAACATAAAAATAGAAAATAAAAAAGTAAGTCAAAT
>OY294044.1:70500371-70544371 GCA_958510825.1 Brachypterus glaber
CACTGTTTATAATTAAATTAACTTTTTGCTATTAAAAACCGATAACAGAATATCTATGACCCTATCCTTGCAATACCACAGACAGACAGACAGACAGACAGACAGACAGACAGACAGACAGACAGACAGACAGACAGACAGACAGACAGACAGACAGACAGACAGACAGACAGACAGACAGACAGACAGACAGACAGACAGACAGACAGACAGACAGACAGACAGACAGACAGACAGACAGACAGACAGACAGACAGACAGACAGACAGACAGACAGACAGACAGACAGACAGACAGACAGACAGACAGACAGACAGACAGACAGACAGACAGACAGACAGACAGACAGACAGACAGACAGACAGACAGACAGACAGACAGACAGACAGACAGACAGACAGACAGACAGACAGACAGACAGACAGACAGACAGACAGACAGACAGACAGACAGACAGACAGACAGACAGACAGACAGACAGACAGACAGACAGACAGACAGACAGACAGACAGACAGACAGACAGACAGACAGACAGACAGACAGACAGACAGACAGACAGACAGACAGACAGACAGACAGACAGACAGACAGACAGACAGACAGACAGACAGACAGACAGACAGACAGACAGACAGACAGACAGACAGACAGACAGACAGACAGACAGACAGACAGACAGACAGACAGACAGACAGACAGACAGACAGACAGACAGACAGACAGACAGACAGACAGACAGACAGACAGACAGACAGACAGACAGACAGACAGACAGACAGACAGACAGACAGACAGACAGACAGACAGACAGACAGACAGACAGACAGACGGACGCAAAAAACTTTTTTACTGATTTCGACTCAGAATGGTCTAAAACGTCAACAAATGTGAAAAAAACGTGGTCAAAGATTTTGATTTTTCGGCGAAGATTTCAAAACATCGGCACTCTTAGTGCCGATGCAATTGACATTTAAGTTTCTCAAAAAGTTTCCTTTGTCTCATTATTATCCAGTTTTTTGCTATAATTCGAATGGTTTGGACTTTGCTCCTAAATAAATATGAATAAAACGGTTTCCGAAAAAAATCTTTACCTTTTTTGTGTGGCTGTGAGGGGGGCTAGCTGCCCCCTTTTAGGCCCATAAAACGTAAAATACAAAAGACTCAATATTTGTTAAAATAACCAATATTAATATTATTTTTCTGAATTGTTTTAGATGCAACAGCAATGCCCACCAAGAGGCGACATTGCACCATGTTCATGCCAGGTGAAAAAGAACGGTTTGGACGTCCTCTGCGAGTTCACGGACCAGCAGCACATCAGCGATGCGATGAGCGTGCTGAAGGGGAAGTCCCTGATCATTTTCTACTTGAAACTTAGACACAACAATTTGCGCAAGTTACCAGGATTTGTTTTTCTTGGTTTAGACATTAGACATCTTACCATTCACAATAGTAGTCTTTCTGTAGTCGAAGAAGCTTCTCTTAGTAGTATAGGTAAGTTAAATGTCATCTGTGAGTAAAAATTTGATTAGTCTTTAAAAAGAAGTGGAATTAGATCAAGTAGGTAAATTCCGCTCATTATCTATCTGAGTTGATGATCGTTTGTTTCTTGTTGTATGGTTGGCAGAATATATTTATATCCAAATAATGTGCTCTAGCAAGAAGAAATAACAAGAAAAGTCCTTAACCCTGTGCGTGTGTGGTGGGGTTGAAACCACCCATGAAATATTTCCAATGTAGATTGCTTCGCAGTCTTTTTTGTTTTTACATTCTCCTCTTCGATAGCTGTAGGTAAACGCATAGAGAACATATTAGCAATTTTTGTTTGACCATTATCCTACTCGGTTATTTTTTTAGCTGTTTGAAAGTTCGGTATGGGTGGATTTAACCCCACCACACACTTAACGTTATAAAAATATTCATAATTTTAGATACGTATGTAAACTTTTCATTTTCTTAAATAATTTTTATTTTCATTGTTTTTCATTTGATGTTATTTTATTTGGATAAATAAAGTTGTTTTTTGTGTTTTAAACAAAGCGGTTTTTCTTGTAAATATTCATTTTATAGAATCAAGCTTTGTATTTCTTTAAAACGATAAAATAAAAATATAATTGTTATATTTCTATTAAATATATTAGTATAGTAATCTAAACTTATTTTAAGAAAAAAACACATAACTTTTTTTATACGATTTTTTTAAGGTTGGGGGTGGATTACACCCCACCTCACACGCGATGTTATAATTTTTCACCACACACTCGCCGGGTTTAAAAGGAAACTAAAGCATCAATTTATAAACATTTTGTAAAAATGAAGCAGTGCTCAAAATTTTTTTAAAGTATTTGCACCATTTTAGGAAGTAAAAATAATACTAGTCCACAAATTTATTTAAAATATATATACAGGGTGTATTTGAAATAGCATAGGAAATTTTAACAGGTGATTCTACATGATAAAATATGACAAAAAGTTCCTATAAACATATGTCTAAAAATGCGTTATAAGGGAGCTACGCCCCTTTGAAATTGGCTAAAAAAATCGGTTTTTATTTATTAACTCAGGAACCCTTTGAGATATATTAACGAGGTTTTGTACGTGAGTTAATCCTAATAAGGCCCATCTTCGTATGTCATTTTCACGTACTTATTTAAACCAGGGGTGTGCGAAACGGGGGGGCCTTATCAGTCTTTGTCCCAAACTTTTTTCTGTGTAACTTTTTTGGAATTTTATTTTTGAAATATGATTTCTCAGGTCAAAATACATAAAAAAGGTACTCTTGTTGTAATACTGTAGGATTAACCGTTTTCGAGAAAAGTTCATTTGAATGTGACATTTCACGGTTCGAGGACGAAAAATTAAATACTAAAATGCCGAAAACCAAAATTTTAATGATGCAATGTTATTCTACATCAAAAACTAAGAAAAAAAGTTTCCATACATGTAGGTCGAAAAAACGGTTTTAAAGCTACCATAGCCCTTTAAAAATGGTGCATATTTAGGAGACCATAGCTCCATTGGGATTGATTTTTGGGAGTACCTATATATGGGGTTTTTTTCTTAGTTTTTAATGTAAATTCGCCCTGCATCATTAAAATTTTGGTTTTCAACATTTTAGTATTTAATTTTTCGTCCTCGAACCGTGGAATTTCACCTTCAAATTAATTTTTCTCGAAAACGGTTAATCCTACAGTATTACAACAAGAGTACCTTTTTATGTATTTTGACCTGTGGAATCATATTTCAAAAATAAAATTGCAAAAAAGTTACACAGAAAAAAGTTTGGGACAAAAAACTGATAAGCCCCCTCCGTTTCGCACACCCCTGGTTGAAATAAGTACATGAAAATAACACATAAAAACGGGCCTTGGTAGAATTAGTTGACGTGCAAAACCTCGTTGATATATCTCAAAGGGTTCCTGAGTTATTAAATAAAAAACGAGTTTTTTAGCCACTTTCAAAGGGGCGTAGCTCCCTTATGACGCATGTTTAGACATATGTTTATAGGAACTTTTTGTCATATTTTATGATGTAGAATCATCTATTAAAATTTCCTACGCTATTTCAAATACACCGTGTATATAGTTTGAAGTATCACCTGCTCAGGTAATGTAAAATTTTATTTTAATAGCACATTATGAATAAAAACTTCCTTTTTTATAATAAACAAAAATCACTTTTTAAATAATATTTCTCGGTCACATGCGTAAATTCTGAATGGAGGCTTTAGCCGAGATTCACAACCACGGAGATTCACAACCACGTAAGACCGAGATATATTTCTCGTCTCGTGTATCATACGCTATTTTTTATTCGCTTGTGAACATATTTTTAACAAAAAAAGGTAAAAATATAAGTAAAAAGTTCAAACTCTTAACAAAAGTGTCACTTTTAACTTGGAATACAAGCGAATAAAAGACATTTTTTTCTAAGACGTAAAATTACAGTAAGTTTAACATAAATGTTAAAAATTATCAAAAGCACAATGGGCAACAAAAATATCACCAAAATTCATTCTTAAACCACTAATCATAGCTTCCTTGATCCAATTTGTTACTGAGATAGATAATGCGCCAAGTTTAGACATAGAATTATATTAAATAACATATTTTCACTATTTTATATAAGTATACTTGAAAATAGTGAAAATATTTTACCGTAATAAATACTGAAAGATTCTGTATATTAAATCCCTTTGTAACTTTAGTTATTGAATACAAGTTGTTACGGTAATATTACCTTGTATCAATAACTTAAATTGCCAAATAAACTAAATCTTTAAGCATTTAATACGGCAACAAATTCTCAGTAAAAAAAACCTGTGTGCTTTAACAAAAGAGAAATTATTTGGGCAAAACAGTTCAAAATAATAATAATAAATATTCTATTTATGAGATAGGCTGTTTAAATTAAAAAATTAAGAAAATATAAATAAAAGAGATTATGTATAATGCTTTGCATTTCATACTATACTCCTCGTAGTTGCGTGTAGATTTTTTTTGGTGAAGTTTTAAGTTACAATACAATACAATACAATACAATACAATACAATAGGGTTGTGGGGCAACATATTGCCAAGTTTTAAGTTAAACTTATCTACAATTAAATTAAATTTAATTAAATTTAATTCGGTTTTAGGTTAAACTTAATTTGTTTTCGACTAATTCTATTTTTTAAGTGCGGCACTATAACTTTTAAGTTTAAAATTAAAAAAATATGTATTTGGTATGATCGAGTTTTTTAATGAAGGTAATTTTTCTTGAAAAAAATACGTTGATAACAGTTTTGCAACTATTTTTTTTTTCAATTTTTAAAAAGTTTAAATCTTTTTATGGGGATGTTTTTTAAAATTGGCTTTATTTATTTTTTAGTAAAAGTAATTTTCCCCTTTTTTAAAAAAAGTATAGCTCCCTATAACTTTTTTGTTTTGAGGAAGATGTTTTTCAAAGTTGCTACGATTTTTAATAAAAGTAATTATTCTTAAAAAAAAAAGTATATATATATATTCAAGTATATTACTTTCTCATTTTTTTCCGCATTATTTCGAGAGCTTTAGAACCGTGTGTCTAACAATAATAAGGTAGATACAATATTTACTAATAAGCACCAAATTAAATAAAAGTTAAAGAAGGGTAACATTGTTTGTTTGTTTGTTTGTTTGTTTGTTTTTAACCTCGTACTATTCTACTTAATTAAGCATCCCCTAAGTCCAGGACTTGTGTGGGCTAGTAGTAGAGGGAACCACCGGCTTGAATTAACTTTTGAACCAGCCATGCCTTCGCCAAATTTCAATTATTAATTAACTGAAAAAGGCGCCAGTGAGGTTTGAACTCACCATCATTAGCTCAGTATCAATGCTATATCGATGCCTTAGACCGCTTAAATAAATAAACATGTATGGCAAAAGTAAACAGAGGAATATGTTTGATTCGACAACATTATCCAGTAGGTATTGATTTAAGCACGGATGCATTAATTATGTAAAGAGCACTTAAGGGGAGAGAGCAAGGAATAGCCTTCCTGGAATGCTGAGAATAAACTGCTGTTTACGGTTGATAAAGATAAAGATAACAAAAAGACAAAAATAGTATATTACATAACTAGTGTGGAAAGTGACATATTTCACGCGAGTGGGAAGGTTTGGACCAACGAACCGCCAGGCGAGTGAGGAAACCCCACGAGTGTATGAAATACACTTTCCAACGAGTTATGTACACTATTTTTCCTACGATCCCGAAAAAATTAGAACTTTCTTATTTTAAAATTTTCTAATTTTTATTAATTTTTAAGACAAGCAAAGTACAAAATAATTATAAATAGCATACATATATGTAAGTATGTCAAACAGGAAATATGATTTTCATTTAGCTTTAGTTTTCTTATAATAAGTAAAATTGTACTGTTTTACATTTCATAAGAAAAATACTGTGTATTTTGATCTATTTTTATGTAATTTAAGGTAACTAAATAAAATATTAAGTAATTTTTATAAGATCTAGACTGTCTAGACTAGAAAGTAATGGTAAAAATAGTAACGTTATAACTATAGTTTCTATGTTTGACATGAAAAACAGAAATATTTGGATTAAAACACTTAAAAGATATAAAAGGCTGTGGTGAAAGGTGGAAAATGCTTTATAAAAGAAGGTGAATAAAATTCGTAGAATGTACGAGGTAAATATCTAAATAAAATTAGGCAAACCTCCATACGTAAATATCACACGAGTGTGATATAAAAATACCAAACTAGTGCGATATGAGGCGTTTTCTTAAGAACAAACGAGTGTGCTAAATGTTATTTTCATAGTGGATCGTAGGAAAATAAATGAAACCGGTTTATAAAGAATAAAATTTGGCAGGAAGGTGCTACCGAGTTAAAATATATTTGGAAAATATAATTTTAATCATCGCAATTAAAATTTATAACAAAATAGGGACCAAGAGTACAGTTTAATCTCTAGAAATAACCTTGGTTTCCTAATTAGGTATATTGGTGGTAAATAAACTAAACTTAATATATTTTTTTAATTGGTTTGAGCCAATTATAAAGTTTAATTGTGGTTATTAAGTTGATTAATAAACTTTTATTAAACAATACATTTGCGGACAAAACCACTATCTGTTTATGGTAAATAAATGTTTAATTGAAATTAATAAAAAAAATTAAATACTTGTTTTTAACTGTCACGAATAGACGAATTATTTGTTTATTAAGTTTAATCTATTTACCATGAATATAAAATTTATTAATGTATAATAAACATGTCATTTCATAGTTATATACTTAAGGTAAATGTCAATATATTTGGGTATATATTTTTATTTCTATACAAAAAAAAATATCGAATGTTTATAAACTTATTCCAACAAATAAGGCCAAATATTGAATGCGTATAAACGTATTCCAACAGATTAGGCCAAATATAAATACTCAATGTTAACTCAGATAATTTTTATAATTTCCGCTTTATAGGGTTTATCCATGAATAAATAAAAATAAGGTTAATATAGATCCATGTTAGCTTTATTTATCCTCCCTTTTTGTTACAGGAAAAATGCTAACACAGTTGGATGTTTCACAAAACAGTTTAACAATGGTCCCATCCACCGCTTACAAAAACCTCCATCAACTCCTCATCCTTAACATGAACCATAATAAGATCAGCAGTTTACATGGAAAAGCATTTCAAGGTCTGGATACCTTGGAAATCCTCACATTGTACGAGAACAAGATCCAGAATATAGAATCCGACGCATTCGTAGGCCTGGAAAAGTAAGTTTTATTTTTATTATGTTTGTCATGGAGTGAAGTGGGGTAAACGTGTGTGGCGGGTAACACTCAACCGAATACCAAAAATGGTACACTTCCAAGTTACACAGTAAACCTTCTTCATCTTCTACCCATGACGTAATATATTCAGGAAACACATAAGTGCCTATTCACAAGCTCGCATAAGAACATAAAATATAACAATGCGATGCCGTGATTAGCTTGATGGGCCGCCATGTATCTTGTAAGCCAATCACGGCATCGCATTCTTATGTTTTATGTTCTTATGCAAGCTTCTGGATATGCCTTAAGGCGACATACACAGGCTAGCACAACCGTAAACATAACCGGTATATTTACGGCTGCGCCAAAGACATATACAGACATCATGTTGATTATGTGGATGCATGAAGTTTAATAAGATCAGCAGTTAACTTGTGATTTTTTTTTAATTTTCTTATTTTAAAATTGGGAAAAGTGTACAAAAGGTAATGTGCCTCACAAAAAAAATAGCTAAAATGCTGAAAATATTCTTAAAAGTTGTATGATTTTGCCGAGCTCTGCAGCGCCATCTATAAACATATAGTTTCATTTAATAACTACTGTTTTTGTATGTAAACTACCAACCTAAGAAACCTATCTAGCCAGTGCTCTAAGTCAAGGAGATAGGTTTTGATATGGTAATTTACAGTCATTTAGGTCCCATTTTTAAGATTATTTTTGAATAAACTTTTTATCTTTTATAATAAGGGAAATGCAGGTATGGACATAATTGTAGAGAACCTGTACCTGACAAATAAAATTCACTTGAAGTAGTATTTTTAACCCAACATAAAAAACTGATCTGGAAATGCATCTTTTAATTTAATTAAAATTTAATGAGTTTGGACTTTTTCAATATTAAGGGTTCCATAAACTACTTAGTTTTAACTAGAGAGTAGTATAAATTTGACATGGCGTGTTTTCTATGACTTCGAAAATGTGAATATTTGAAAAAAAAATTACCTCTTCATTCTGAAATTTTAATGAAAAATGCTCATAAAACAAGCCGATTAAAAAAATACCTTGGAATAATACATTTTTAATGTAAATCCTTTCTGAAATATAAAAGTTTTGTTTTAATTAAAACTTTATCTACAATTTTAATTTTCTATTTTAGTACATTAAAATTGTAAAACTTCTAATATACACTGAGAATATTCGTCGTAGTTTTACACGAGATTCATAAACATAAACACCAATATCTATCCAGTATGTATTTTTATATTAACATAAACAGCCAAAATCACATAGTCTAAATTCAAATACCTAATACAAGGTGGGTGAGCCAATTATTGCCATGTTCCTAATATTGCCACCCCCTCTTAAACTTGTTAGTTCGTCCTCTGTGTCATAGATGACACTGCCAGTATATCTGTTATATCAAAAAGATTCCTATAAATATTATGTATCTGTATCCAGTTTGTAATAGTGTATACAAAAACGCAGTTCGTATTTCGTGCTCTTTTACTATGAAAAAGTTGTAAAATTGTGTTAACTGACGCAAGCTGGATAGCACCGATTATTGCAGGGCAAGAACACAGGCCCATATTTTATTTCACTCAATAAAGAATCAAAAAGGTAATATTTTGAGATTGTTGTCTAAGTACATGTGTTTCTAATATTGCCATGCAAAGTAGTTGACAATAAAAAAATTACAAAAACAAATAACAAAAAAAGAAAGTAACGAAGAAATCAAAGAGTTCTGAGTCTTGGTTCTGTTTTTTATTCTAAGAGAATCGCCAAGCCGATATGAGAATTTAATCGATACGTACATGAAAGTGCATGGCTTACTAAAAACGACATATTGTTATTTAAGCCCAAATTTTACCTAAAAATTGCTAAAATTGTTTGTTAATTTTTTTGTTCTTTAAAAATTATTGCTAGTACTCCGGCAATATTTGGGACAGGGGTTCCTAATGTTGTTAGTAAGCAAACTTTTTTAAAAAGCAAAAATATGTTTTTAAGCTCCTGCTTTTCATTATTGACCGTCGTCAATAAACAATGCTTAACAATTTCATATTAAATAAAGGATGCTTTAATTAAGAAGAAAGGATTGTATTTAAAATTTTGAAGGGAAGTTGCGAAAATTGGTTGACAAATTGTCAGTAAGAAGTTCAAGATATCGAGCACAATTTATTCCTAAACATGTTAACATTGTTAAACATGTTAACCTGTTATTAAATTTTTAATTGTGCGGGCCTTGTTACCAGTTTTATAACTGCTTAGAGGTCAAGATAAATAAATAGTATATTATGCACCTAGTATGCGAACTAAATTTTTAGTGAAATTAAGAAATTCTTGATCCTTACTCATATTCCCTACTTAAACATTTAAGTGATTATAATTCGAACGCTTATTGGTTAATATTTACATTATGTGAATGTAAATTACATATATAATAAGTAATATTTACACAATCTACGGTGTTATTTGGATTAACTTAGGGTATGGGAATACTGTTGTTTTAGTGTAATCAAATTTAATTAAAATTATTGCGTTTTACTACTCAAAATTTCTTGCAGACAGATTTTTATACAGTCAAAATTTTACGAAATACCTTTGATCATTTTTAAAAAGAGTTTAGTTTGGTAGTGGGTGTGAAATTTATCCGTTGAAGGTAGACTTTGTTTGTTTGAGAAGACTATAAGGTTACATTTTTTAATAGAATATTAAATTACTCAAGAAGAAAAGTCTCAAAAACGTCAGTGATGAACTAGTCATGTTCATTCATCTTTTAAACCCGAAAAGGAACTTCTCTACAAAAAAAAAATCAAATTAAATTTAAGGTTATGATTTTTCATGCAATGGCGTCTCTTCAACATACTCGTTTTAGTACATTGGGTTTTTCTGTACAATCCAGTTTGAAAAGTTTGAATAGTAAAATATACCAAATGTTTTATCGATCAAGTTAACCCTTACCTAAAACAAAAGGCAAAATCACCCAAATAACATCAAATATATGATCGAGTTTCCACAGTAACTTCATCTATCTGTGCCAATTTATAAAAGCTGACGATCTCTCTTTAAACCATTCTACAAGAGTATCAGGTTTTGTCATTTCGACTGAACTAACCTTTTGAGTCAACGGAAACTTTTAATGTTTGAACTTTGAATAAATTAAAGGGTGTTTCTTTTTATCGAAACTCTCACAAATCTTATTCAGGTATCTGTCATATTTCACTAAATTGTGAACTTGATGGTTAACAGTTCAGTGAATGTTCGCTTAGTATAAAAGAGGTTTAAATAAGTTCTGCATTAATGTATTTAAATTTTATCACTTTTGTAGTCTATTCTCTGCTAAGTAAATAGAAATATTAAATAGTAAAAGTATAAAAATAAAGAAGTCGTGAAGATAAGTAATGTTACAACAGGAATATCGTCGTGTACTATACTATTTTTTACTAAAATATTTAAAAATTACATGCCTTAAATATTTCACAGTTTTTAATTGAGCAACCTTGTATCTCCAGTACAGGGTTACGACTTGGAAATAATAGTTACTGTAACTAACTCGTATCTCCATAATTCTAATTATTGACTCACGTAACTAATAATTTTGCAATTTTTTACGATTGAAGGGTCCACAAGAAATAACCACTTATATTTGCCTATATTACAATAAAAAAAAATAAGAATTTTAAAGTTAACCGGTTTTTTGTGTCCCCTGAAAACCTATGAATTTGGAGATAGGAGGTAGTTAAGGTAACACGACGATATTCA
The DNA here is from genome assembly GCA_958510825.1 of Brachypterus glaber. Taxonomy (NCBI): domain Eukaryota; kingdom Metazoa; phylum Arthropoda; class Insecta; order Coleoptera; family Kateretidae; genus Brachypterus; species Brachypterus glaber. Next base: position 70,511,406 of record OY294044.1, read on the forward strand.
ATTTTCATCAAAATTATAAAAGTATATATTCGTTAAATATTCCATCAATCTATTTTCTATTCATGGTACAGTCATATTAGTAGACTGCAGTTTCGGGCTGTTGGCCCTCTTCAGTACCAAGAGTCAACCCTATACGCTGATTAAGGAGAAAATGTTTAGACTTTATTCACTAAAAAAATAGTCATTAGATTGATGTATAAGTATGCGCCATCTATTGCTAGATATAGACAACTACTTTTCCTTATATACACTTCACAAGGGATGGTATATTGCATTTTTCCAAATACTTAAACCCAAGTTAAAATTATTTTTTATTCGATAGATTCTAAAAGCGACACTTTTTGGTCATTTACGGGCGAAATGTTGAACTTTGTGGCCCTAGTTTTTTTCGCCCGCTACCTAAAACTTGTTATTTTTAAGCTTTTTAAAAGAAAATGCTTTACCTTTACTGTAATATTTATAAAGAAATATGACCTTTTGTTCACTTTTGTTCTTGAACTAACCGTTCTTTTTGACCAAAGACAGTTATTATAATAATTTCATACAAAATAAAAATTTTCCATAACATAATTTCAAAATATATGTCAACTGATTAATCTGTATTCACCCACTAAAATAAATTAAAAACACAAAATTTCAATTTTAAAATCACTTTCAATATTTATAATATTCTATTATTCATAGAACGGTTTTACAAGTATTATTTTCACAACAGACACATTTTAACAGAAATTAATCACCAAGCTATAGCTTTTTTAATTTGAAAACGAAACCGCAAGCAAAAGAAACGATTCAATTGTTTTTGTAGGGATTTGGTTGGACAGCAATTTATCATGGATAACTAGATAAGTAATAAGAAATATTTTTTGCACTTTAAAATTAAGTATATTTTAATAATTTATTATAATTAGTAACAATCGAATAAAAAATATTGTATAATACACGGGCAAAAAGTTAAATTTTGATTTCCTAGGTTTATTACCATCGGGCCGGCCCTATCGGCCTGCCCACGGCTTCTAAAAACCTACTCAATCAAAAAATTTAACTTTTCGCCCTTGTATTATAAATAGCTATTAAATGCAAAATTAAATATTGCCGCCAAGAAAAGTTGAAAATTTGATTCAATTTTGTAAAAAGTCTATAACTTTGCTTTTAGGGCCTTTTTTTCAAATTTGGTAGGATTGTTCCTTTTAATAAAAGTAGTTTTTCCTAAAAATATTATCTGATTAGACATATTCTCACTATTTTCGATTTTTTTTCCATAACTCATATTTTTTAAAAGTCTTTTCAATTTCAATAGACTTCTTGTACTTGATGTTTTATAAAAATTTAATGTGGATCAGATTATTCTTTCTTGAATTATCGTGATGGTAAAAAACGCGACATGCGGAAATACGAACAGGCGGACGAAATTTTTTTAAAAGTTGTTTAGCTTAGTACAAAAATCTTTGATTTTGATATTTTTTTTTTGTGGTCCGAAATATACCTATGATGCTTCTCTACTGTAAAGAGTATAATAATATTATTTATTTCAAAAGTTAGATTGTGGCTTATCCACCATTTTTTTTTAAGGTTTTACCTACCCGTCAGTAGGTATAGGTATTCGGCATTCAACCGTGTCGGTTATGGGTTATTTATAAGTAGTACTATAAGCATTCCATTATATATTATTTACAGTAAATGGTATATTGCATTTTCCCAAATACTTAAAAAAAAATAATTTTCAAAAAAAAATAAATAAAATTTTTTTTCTTTTCTTGAAAAAAAAATCAAAAAAAAACTGATTTTTTTTTAATATTTCATTTATTTCTTTTTATTTTCTTTTTTCGAAAAACGAAAAAAAAATTATTTTATTTTTAAAAAAAGTTTAAACCCCAATAACCTTTTTTTATTTTTGGGGGGATTACTTTCACTTTAGTTGAGTTGATCCTTAAAATAAAAGTAATTTTTCCTAAAAAAGTTATGGTTATCGGAGTTTTTTTTAGCTTTTTTATTTTTTTCACAGCGCCAGCGCTAGAATAATATTATCGGTAGTTTCGAATTTAAAAAAAAAATGGAAAATCGTCCAAGACAAAAGATATAAGTTTGTTTCATGAAAAACTAAGCAATTTTTTTTTTCAAATGTCCGTCCGTCTGTCTATCCGTCCGAAAAAGTTCTATGATGAATAAAAACCTATTGTTTTTGAAAGTAATCCCCCCAAAAACAAAAGAGTTATGGGGGTTAAACTTTAAAAAAAAATTAAAAAAACACTGGAAGAAAATTCCGATTAACGTAAGTTTTTCAGGAAAAATAATTTTTATTATAAGGGAACGTTCAAGTATTACGTAACGCTCCTATGGGGGGGGTTCATTTTGGAGTGTTACGCCCATGTTAATGGTATAGTAAAATAGCGTTACAGGTGGGGGGCCCAAAATGATCAAAATTTTCATTACGTAATACTTGAACGTTACCTAAGGATCAATTCTACCAATTTTGAAAGTAACCCCCCAAAAAACAAAAAAGTTATGGGGGGTTAAACTTTTTTAAAAAATTAAAAAATTGAAAAATTTTTTTGATTTTTTTGATATTTGGGAAAATGCAATTTACCATTTAATGTGAATAAAAATATAAATGGCTTGTTTTTTCATGAAACTAATTTATATCCAAGATTTTTTTATTTAGGACGATTTAGGACGATTTTTGAAAATTTTTGAAAATTTGAAACTACCATATAATATTATTCTAGCGCAGGTGCTGTGAATAATATAATAATTAAGTTATTTTTAAAAACACCACTGCAAAATCATGCCCCCGGCGAGATATGAACCCGCGACATGGGCATTACAAAGCGAAAGGACTTCACCCCACACCATCGAGGCCATCCACGATTAAATCTCTATAACAGAACACAATAGCTTGCAGCAATATTTTGTTTCAAATAGATAATTCAGAACGATGGAAAATCCATATCTACCAGGTTTTCAAATTACCATTCAGCGAACGTAAAAATGATTTCCCCATTTCTGTATTTTAAAATATGATTTATTGCTACAGATTTACAAATACTTTAAAGTATTTTTTTTTTTTTGCAAAAATATTATTATTTAATAGATTTAAATATTATGTTTTAAGGTTGGGTCTCATATTTTACTTATTTATTAGCTATTTTTTCAAAACTGGTTTTTTCGTATACGTATAAGCAATCTATAGTATACCTAAAATGGTATATCCAATCGGTAAGTGGAAAGTTATGAGAAAAACTATAACTGTACCCGTTTTGAGGTAAAATTCTCTGAATTTTAGAGACACATAACACACTTAATTAAGCTTAATTAGTTACATTTAAGGTACATGTAAAATTAGACACTATTTCAATTTAGGACTATGTAATATATTGCTAATTAATTTAAACTTATTATGAATTGTATTCACAAATTAGTAAAGTCTGTTTTGGAGTAAACCATAATTATGGCGGTTATCTATTAGGGTGCTTTTTTTTTCGACTATTTTTTTTTTCGGTCCCATCACGAAATTTTGTTGGAAGTACCCTAAAAAAAATCCCTCAAAATTTTAGCCCTTAATATTAATATTAAGTAGTGGACCAAGGCATGTAAAGATTTCCCATTGAAAATACACGTAAACTTTGATTTTTTTTCTTTAAATTTCTATAGCTTAGCGGCATTTTATGGCATCGCTTCGACCATAGACAGGTATTTCTCAAAATTGAATGCTTTACAAAAGTGCCCATTGCGGAATAATCATAACTCGTACTGGTGAGGTAGTTTGGGCCACCAAACCCAATTTTTTCATAAAATTTACGTTTTTCTGTCCTTATCTCGTAATTGACAAGAGCTACAAAAAATATTCAAAAGAAAATTGTTAGAAATTAGTTAAAAACGTAGTGACGTATAATGAAATAACGATTTTTTATAATTTGACGTGATACTCGATAATAATTTTAAATAATAAAAACTTTAGAATTTAATATCTCAAGAAATATTGATGTTAGCGATTTAGTACCAAGGACCATTTCTGTAGGAAATTAAATTTCCTACAAGTTTGTTGTTTGAATATTTTTTGTAGCTCTTGTCAATTACGAGATAAGGACAGAAAAACGTAAATTTTATGAAAAAATTGGGTTTGGTGGCCCAAACTACCTCACCAGTACGAGTTATGATTATGCCGCAATGGGCACTTTTGTAGAGCATTCAATTTTGAGAAATACCTGTCTATGGTCGAACCGATGCCATAAAATGCCGCTAAGCCATAGAAATTTAAAGAAAAAAAATCAAAGTTTACGTGTATTTTCAATGGGAAATCTTTACATGCCTTGGTCCACTACTTAATATTAATATTAAGGGCTAAAATTTTGAGGGATTTTTTTTTAAGGTACTTCCAACAAAATTTCGTGATGGGACCGAAAAAAAAAATAGTCGAAAAAAAAAGCACCCTATTATCTATATTACCCCCAGATTAACTCACATATTTAGTTTTTTTTAAGAATATAGATTTAATTAGTAAACACTTAATAACACACATAAATTTAGGAAAGACGCCTAGTATCGGATAGTTTCCGAATTTCTGATAGTAGTGTATCTAAGAATCTTAGATTCTAAGATAATATCTGCAGAGGTAAACAGGAACCTACTTTTAGGTGAAGCGAAAAGTCAAATTAAATGCATCCTGTAATATGGTAACTGTAGAGCTTCTCCTCGTCAAATGGCAGCACAAATCGTGAAAATTGCAAATGGCATACATGTACAACGCGCGTGAAAAGTACGAAACACGTTGAATGATAGGTAAGTTGAGTGGCCAAGAATGTACGAAGCAAAATATTTGAAGGGGATAGGGGAATCTCAACACCAGTGCAGTAATAGGGATAGGAGTTTTTCGGTGATCGTTGCATCTGCAGTCTGCAAAACAAACCATTGCGCATCTAATTTGATCACGGCCAATGGGGGTCACTGGCGCCGAGATTCCCCTATCCCTTCTAATCTTTTGTTTCATTCATTCTTGGGCACTCGACTACCATTCAAAGTGTTTTATACTTTTCAAGAGCACTGTATATGTAATAGCATTCGTAAAAAATTTCCTAATGATTAAATTCAAGATTAAATTACTTCTTATTTTCAGAACAAAATGTCAAGGAACAACAGAAAACATAAGAAGTGGGATCCGATCCATATCTACTTTGATATTTCCTAAATTAGAAACCCTTTTTCAAAATGCACAAAAATAACGGTGTTTTTTGGAAAACATAAACCGTAATAAAATTGTTTTCATAATAAATCATGGTTTGTTATAATAGGTTGTATGTTGTTATATAAAAAAAATATCAAAAAGTAATACCGTCTATTAAATATTGGATAAATTGTAAAAGGTAATTGAAATTAGGCAAATTTCCTATATCACGCTTAGGCGGCAGCTATACGAAAAATCTCCTTTATATAAAAATATATGTTGTATACTAAGAGATTTTGTAGTAGACTAATAATAACTTTTGTTTTAATGGACATAGTTAAGTTTAATCATTTGGTACTCATTCTTGACCATAGTTAAGTTTAGTCATTCGGTACTTATTCTTAGAGCATTTTATGCGTATAAATGTAAGTACCTAGGTACTAAAAGTAGAAGTTATCTCTGGCCTCTGAAAACACTTTCGATTGAGGCTAGGAAACTTTATATGTTACATGTTTGTTTGATAATAATAACTTGATAACATAACCTCAAAAATAATAAGAAATGTTTTTTATTCTCGATTTAACGCATTGCTTATATCGTAGCTCTCTTATGCCATGTATTAAAGTGTTTCCTTGTTGGATTAGCATACAAATAAGTATCGCTATTTTTTTTTATTTTGCAAGTAACCACCGAAAATGGCTTGGCTCACTAGGGGTTTCTTGTTGTGAATATTTAAAATCCTTGACACAACCTGAAAGTGTTACCATGGTTACTAAATTGTGTACTAAATCTTTTTTGTTCTAATGCAATAAAATGAAATCCTCCTAAACAACTTGCATAATACAAGGTATTTTGGTATATAATTTAAAAATTACGGTTTATCCTGAAATATGACATAATTAAATTTCAGTAAACGATCAAAAATTAAGTATCGAATTCTGTTATACCGCAGCTTATATTACCAACGCCCTACCATAAAAGCACGTGACTAACCTGACACCTGAAGCTAAATAGCCTTTGGACAAACATAAACACATAATAACCCAGTTAACATTTAAGGCCACTCCATACGAAGTTGGAACTTACTATTTAACCCTGGCTTAGAAATTTAACTTCTATAGGATAGTTAATTTTTCTAGAGTGCTGGATAGGTAGGTTGGTAGGGGTAGGTGGGTGAGTTACACATTCCACATAACGGAACCAAGTAAACTACTCATCTATTTTTAAAACACTACCTCTCCAGGGCTCTAGACAGACATACATTTTTTTTAATCCAGTTTTTCGCATTATCTCGACAATCTCTAAATTCGAAAAGTTGATTGTTTGAAATTGTGCCGTTTTCTCGAGTATACATTTTTTACGGACTATAGGTATCTGCAAAAAAAACCTGACACCTGAAGCTAAATAGCCTTTGGACAAACATAAGCACATAATAACCCAGTTAACATTTAAGGCCACTCCATACGAAGTTGGATCTTACTATTTAACCCTGGCTTAGAAATTTAACTTCTATAGGATAGTTAATTTTTCTAGAGTGCTGGATAGGTAGGTTGGTAGGGGTAGGTGGGTAAGTTACACATTCCACATAACGGAACCAAGTAAACTACTCATCTATTTTTAAAACACTACCTCTCCAGGGCTCTAGACAGACATACATTTTTTTTTAATCCAGTTTTTCGCATTTTCTCGACAATCTCTAAATTCAAAAGGTTGATTGTTTGAAATTGTGCCGTTTTCTCGAGTATACTTTTTATACGGACTATAGGCATCTGCAAAAAAAACTTTTTGAAGTTTTGATTATGACATATTTAAAGACAAATGGAAAAAGTTTTAATGGAAATTAAAGTGTAATACTGTTAATACTGTTTCCACAAAACAGAGTTTTATTTTACAATGTATAGGTAATTACGAAAATAAAAGTACTAAAAAAATATTTTGAAATCTAAAGATCTATTTAGATCTAACTAGCCACAAACATGTAGTGTTTAGTTTAATTTCTTACCTGGAGGATAAAAATATCGGAACTAAAGATGAGGAAACTTCCCAACTTTTCACGACTTAAAACAAATAAAAACGGTCGCTGCCTTTTAAAGTTTTATTTGAAAATAAAAGCTTTCCCTCTCGCAGAAATTTTGACGTCTAAATCCTTTACTTTTAACTGGGTTTCTAAATTTTCAGATATTTTTAATTTTCTGCGATAAACTAATCGTTTTTCTTGCTTTCTTGTTTCTCCATAAACTTTGTGCAGAATATAACTGAGTTGTTGTTTATTTGTCTTTTGTTGTATGGTGGGTAGAATAAATTTAATTCCCTATGTAAGGTTACTATCAAGTTTCAAATTCATTGTCAATAAAAAAACGATTTTGACGTTAAAAAAATGACCATATAATTATTAAAAAGCAAGAAGAAATACAATAAAAATGTTTAAAAAGGAAACTAAAGTATTAATCTACAATTTTTTTGTAAAAATTAAGCAATATAAGCACGACACGATTTTTTAGGTCGATAACAAACAAAAGTTGCCCAAAGAGAAGCTATCCTTAAACTTTTCTAGTTTTCATTTCATACTAGATTTAAAATAATCCATCGACGAAAACTTTTTTTTTACTTTTATTTTTTTTTCAGTGTAGTGTTTGAATCAAGTTTATTAAACTTTTTACATTTTTTTACTGCTTTTAACTAATTTTGGGTATCTGATTTTAAAAATAATATCAGTTTTACAGTAAAAGTTTTTGTTAAAGAAAAATAAACCATGGCAATCTATGATAATCTGCATATTTCGCTTAAGTAAAAAATGGCCCAACGCGAAACTAGGCTTAAATAATTACTTATGAGTCTGGATTTTATTTTAGACTAAATTTAAAATAATCTATCGACAAAAAAATATATTCAACTTTTTATTGTTTTAGTATATTTTTTTGCACCAAATTTATTAAATTGGCCAATAATATTAACATTTTGTATAGAGCCTGGCTATTCTGTTTTTAACTATTTTGGGTCGCTGACTTTAAAAATATTTATACAATGTATAATATGTATATTAGTCTGAAATAAAAGCCAGACACAAAAGTAATCATTTAAGGCAAGTTTCGCGTTGGGCCATTTTTTTTTGTTATTGACCCAAAAAATCGTGTCGTGTAAGGGTTTCACAGTACACGATGTGATTTTTTTTGCGAGTTAACATAATACTGTACATAATTTTATTTAAAAGAACATAATTTAAGCTCAGGTAGGGTAAAATTTTATTTTAATAGCATATTATAAATAAAAAAAGATTTTACTTTTAAAAACTTTCTATAAATATTTGTAAAACGTAACATGACTGTTATTTTAAACTAAATGTCAAAAATTATCAAAAGCACAATGTGTAATAAAATAAAAATATCACTAAAAGTCATTTTTAAACCACTAATCACAGCTTCCTTGATCCAATTTGTTACTCAGATAGATAATGCGCCGAGTTTAATTTTTTTTATTATTTTATCATCAAATATTACATTTTAACCATAAATCCATAATATTATCATTGACTAATAAGGGACTTACCTTATTAGTCAATTATTATAAAGAATTTTCTTTATAAGTAATTTTATAAATTTGTGGTTTGACATTAGTGTCAAAGGGGTTTTTATTTACGTAACGGTATGGTTGCTTAGTTGCTTAGTTTGTTATTAAGTAATTATATAACGTTTTTACTAAAACTTTTTAGGTATAATCACTTTCTGGTATTCGCTCAAAGAAAATATTCTTATCTCGGTTATATTTTAACATAGAACTTATTTTTTTAGTGAGATATAATTCACAGGCAGAAATCTCTATGGTTTCCCGTCCGGTATACATTAAATTTTGACCATTCTGACCCTTGTCAGAATAATTTAGCTCCCTGCTTCTAGATGAATTAGTTATTTATGGCCCTAGGGAGTAAAGTGGCTATTTCAGTCGTCGCATGAATACGAAAACAGTCTTTAATCATGTGGTGCATATAAAATTTTCCGCACGATTGGAATACAAGATTTTTTTTATAAGGCACCTGATAAATAAAATTAGGGCTTATGCCTATTTATATTTTTGACTCAGAAGGCAGTAATCACGGTGATCTAGAATCAATATTTAGTGCGACTTCAAAATAAACATTTTTTAAATTGTACAAACCTGGTTCAACTTTGAGCAAAGCTCCTTTACCATGGAAATATTTGTTGCAACAATAGTTTTCATGACAGACAGGGTAGTTTCAGATTAAAAAAAATATATCTATGCGTTTTTGAGAAAAAAATCATTTAAATAAATAATAAAAATAAAAAAAAATATATGTATAAAATAGGAGATGTCCTATTTTTTAGTATCTATATTAAAAAAAATATATTTGTTTTTCAAATTTTATGTAAAAATATAATTTTTTTTTTCTCTGATCGCTTCCTAGTTGGGGAGCTGAAATATTTAGAATATTTCCCACTATATGAAAATGAAAATAGTTTTTCTCTAAGACAAATTGATAGATTTTTAAAATTTAGTCTTAATGGGTGGATGTTTTTTAATGTTAAGACTCCAAAACGATTATTTCGGATTTATATGTTTTTTAAATTTAGATTTTTAATTTTTTTTTGCTAAAAAATGCGATTTTTTGAGATTTTTTTGTATTTTTTTTTTAATATTATTTAAAACTAGATTAAAAGTATCATTTGCGTTTTTTGCACCAAGAAATTAATCATTTATCAAAAGTTATTTGATTTTTTTAAAGACAAAAAATGCCATTTTTACTATTATATTTTTAATATATAAAAGTATAGAAGTAAACATTTTTTTTTCATTTTTTTTTTAATTTTTAACCATATTTTAAACCCTCAAAAAAATGTAAAAAAAATAAAAAATATATGGTCGAATACAAAATTTTATTAGCTTTAAAATGATGTATAACACCCCCTTTCTGTTAAAAAAATCCCCCTACGCTACCCTGTCCACATTTTAAAACAAACATCAAATATATATAAAAGATAGAATATTTTCTCTTATTTACGTTTTCCAAACTTGAAGTCGATATCTTCACTGGTTCAAAAGGTAAGAGGGGGGTGAATTTTGTACCGCTCTGTATAAGATCACTTAACGAAATGTAAAAAGCTCGCAAAAACTTTTAAAATGCAGTCAATGTATTCATATAATTCCATATAAAACTAAAAATTAATTCCGTCTTTTCTCCAAAAACAATCACTAAATTTTTAACATGCTAGTTTAGCTAGCTTTTATTATAGAAGAATACTTATTTTTCAATAGATATTTCTATCAGGACTAAATAAAATAAAATTTTAACACAGTCCATCCCTTTATATTGTAACATTAAATGACAACGTGTTGAATGGTTAATAAACAGATTTAAATTCTGGATCAATGCTTTCACCGCAACGATACCAAATTGTTTAGCTATATATTACGGATTTAAATGTTTTTTTTTTAATTTAGTTTTTTAATTTTTTTTGCTAAAAAATGCGATTTTTGAGATTTTCTTAAATATCATTTAAAACCAGATTAAAAGTATCATTAACGTATTTTGCACCAAGAAATTAAACATTTATCAAAAGTTGTTTGATTTTTCCATTCCATTTTTACTCTTATTTTTTTTCATTTTTTTTCCATTTTTAACCATATTTTAAACCCTCAAAAAAATGTAAAAAAAATAAAGTATATATGGTCGAATACAAAATTTTATTAGCATTAAAGTGATGTATAACACATCCCCCCTTTCTGTTAAAAAAATCCCCCTACGCTACCCTGTCCTCATTTTAAAACAAACATCAAATATGTATAAAAGATAGATAATGTTGTATTATTTACGTTTTCCAAACTTGAAGTCGATATCTTCATTCGTTCAAAAGGTAAGAGGGGGGTGAATTTTGGACCGATCTTTTTAAGATTACTTAACGTAATGTAATATAAAAGCTTGCAAAAACCTCTAAAATGCAGTCAATATGTATTCATACAATTCCATATAAAACTATAAATTAATTCCCTCTTTTCTCCAAAAATAATTCACTTAATTTTTAACATGGTAGTTTAGCTAGCTTTTATTAGCTTTTATCATAGAAGAATACTTATTTTTCAATAGATATTTCTATCAGGACTAAATAAAATAAAATATTAACACAGTCCATCCCTTTATATTGTAACATTAAAGGACAACGTGTTGAATAGTTAATCAACAGATTTAAATTCTGGATCAATGCTTTCACCGCAACGATACCAAATTGTTTAGCTTCGGTAAATTTGCAAAATCAATGTTCCATTAACCCTACATTGCATATATTTGACTTTTTTTTTGACTACTACTTCTTCTTTTTCTTTTTTATTCTAACTGGTTTTTTTTCCAGTACTTAAATAACTCCTCTTTATTTTTTGGATTTCCTAGCCTACTACTTGCTAAATCTTCAATTCCAGCTGCATATCTAGCTGAGTCCTTATTTCCTTGTTTAATAGCTAATATTTTTTTATTTAATGACTGTGAGCTATCATTTTTTATAACGATTTTTAGCTTAATTATGATGTTGTCAAGATTGCCTTTGTCGGTTATGAGGTCCCTTGCCTTTTCTGTTAACTTTGTTTTGACGTAGGCTAAAACTTTGGCCTCTTTATTAGCAGTATTATTTTTAGTAGGTAGAGTTAAGTCATCTATAAATGATTGTATATTTTCTACCAAGCAATCACACACGTCTTCTAACTTTCAGAACGTCGTATCTCAAAAAAGACAACTTTACAGGAATGAGAAATAACTCTTTCTCGCATTATTCATAGGTTGAAAATGTACTTTTTTAATATAAACTAATACATTTTTAATGATTAACTTACCTTAAATCATTTTATTGTGTATAAAATAAATAAATACAAATAAAAACCTAATGTTTATAGATACGACATTTTGATGCTCAAAATAAATAATTTTTTTTAAGATACGAGCTTTGAAACATTATTATATTAATATTTTAACAAAATATAATTAATTATAATAATAATAATATTAATTATTGAAACATTTAAACTATAAAAAGTTTTACAACATGCGCATAAGATGTCAAAAAAGCGTGGCCAAATGCAAAAAGTGCGTTCAGTTAACTAGATTTAAGAGATACGAGGTTTAAAAATTTATTAATTTATAATCATCTAAGATACGACGTTACTATTTTGCTTATATTTTTGTTATTTAAAAAAAATAGCAGGTGAAACTTATTTTTTAGATGTAAATTGATAATATAAAGCGTTTAAGTCCAAAATCTCAAAATCGAAAAAAATAGAGATACGACGTCCTGAAATTTACAAGACATATGCAATATATTATATTGCATAGAATACATCAACAAAAAAGTAAACGTGTTCGGTATTTACAAACAAGTGCAGTTGTTTGATTTACAACAACAAACTGTTAACCGATCAGGTTTTTCTTTATCGCGCAGAGAGGCTAGCAGAGCCTGGTAGGAAGAGACGTGTAAATGTGACGGACTGCGTACAAGAAAGAAAGAGAAAGTATTCGAAGAAAGAAAGATAGGCGTTACGCGTACCTCTAACAACTGGTGAAATCATCCGCGTGGTTTGATTGGCGTGTCTATATTTAAAAACTCTCGTCTCTTCCTAGGTTTGACGATCTGTGATGTAGGTGTTCTGTGATGCACTGATAGAAATGTTGTTGTAATATAGGCGCTAACCATAATTTCTAATATGTTATTACATAAATATGTTATACAATACAACAATCTGTTGTAGAATTAAGAGGTAAACAACATAAAATTGTAATAAATACAACAACAAATGTTATCTTATGTCATAGTACTATACTATAGTAGAATTTGTGGTTGGCACATATATAACATTATGTTGTTGTATTAATAAAGCTATTATTCTATCAGTGTGTATTTTAAATTAATTTATGTGCACATAGAAACTAAATATCACATGTAATTACATGCTTATCGTTGGGTATACTTATGCATATAAAAATTTTAGCCCAAAATGCCTACTTTCAATATTTTAGAATCAGCTGATTGTCGCCATCTTTATTAGCCATACTTCCTCAAAAAACTATTATAGTGACAACAACGTTGTTGTATTATTAAATAATGTGAATCTACAATTTTAATAGTGTATTTAATATAAAATTAAGAAATTCTTGATCCTTACTCATATTGGAGTTGATTTAAATAAACCATAGAAAAAATTTTATCTCTCCAAAATATAAATTTATTGTCTAGATGCTGCAAAACAGGTTTGGCTTCAGTCAGAATTAAAAGCAGATTACGTCGCCAGAGACAACTTGTATTTTAAAATTTGGATTCTCCATAAGGATCTAAACTGTATTTTACATCCGGCTATTTGGGACTCTTTGGACTGCAAGGTAAGGGATGAGGTTGAACGAGGGGGTAGTGTTCATTTCGCTAGGCTTAAGAAAAAACTAAACTTGCTGACGTCACGCTTAAAGCAAACAAAACCTCCAAATCCTCCCGCTTGTAATTTTGAGTTTCACCCTAGAACCCTTAACCTATCCAACCAACACTTTTCCCCCAGGAAATTAAGTTTTTAGATAACGGTTTAAAATATTCCCCCCATTTTATAAGCAAATCAGATTCCCTAAATCTAATTGCTAAATGCGAATTAGCAATTAAAGATAATAAAATTCCTAATCCCACAATTATAGGTTCCACCATTTCCAACTTTATCACCAAACCAACCAACACTCAAAACATATCCCATTTACCTGAAACATCCCTTCTTTCCTCTATAAAATCTAAAATTAAAACCAATAATCTTCTTGTTTCCAAGGCAGATAAAGGCCAATGCACAGTCATTATGACTCAAGAAGATTATAAAGATAAAGTTTTTGATTTTTTAAACTCAGACGATTTCATTAAAACCAATAAAAATCCTACTATTTCTTTCCATAACAAATTTAAAAAAATCCTTAAATCCTGCTCCGAAACTCTAGCATATTTTGAAACATCTTCTGAGTCCTTAACCCCTTCGAATCCTTCTACTCCTTTACTTTATGCTTTACCTAAAATCCACAAGCCCAATATTCCTGTTCGTCCCATAGTATCCTATACTGGCTCATCCACCCATAAAACCTCTAAGTGGCTAAACGAAGAAAATATATCAAATTTAAACCACGATATTCTGTCATGAATGATATAGAATTATGTAACAAATTAAACAACTTCAAAGTCCCTCCAGGTTGCAAGTTAGTATCTTTTGATGTACAGTCTCTGTTCCCTTCTATTCCCGTCAATGAATGTATACTCTTACTCAGAAAACACCTTCGCAATTCCAACTTACCAGAATATGTCAGTGATGACCTCCTAGAACTTTTTAAGATATGCCTTAAGCAAAATTTTTGTCAGTTCAATAATAAAATTTTTATTCAAAAAACAGGTTTACCTATGGGTTCCCCCCTCTCCCCCCTTTTGGCCGAAATATTTTTAGACTATCTTGAAAATGAATTTCTTTCTAAGAGTTGCCTTTTTAGAAAGCACATAAAATTTTATGCCCCCTACGTGGATGATATTTTTGTGATTTTTGAAGGTAATGAACAAGAAACGTTTTTAAATTTTTCAAATAGTCTACACCCCAATTTAAAATTTACAGTGGAAATCGAGTCTAATTCCTCACTCCTCATTAATAGTAAATTGCAAGTCTCCATTTATAGAAAACCCACAACAACTTCCCATTTAATTCCTTTTCAAGCCTTTAACCCTTTTAGCCATAAAATGGCAGCTTTCCATTCCCTTTTTCACAGATTATTTTCCTTACCCCTTAATAAATCAGATTTCAAAATAGAGTTGGACACAATTTTTAACTTGGCAGAAGTTAATAACTACCCTTTAAATATAATTAAAAAACTTTACAGTAAAAAACTTAATAAATATAGTTTAGCAAAAGTCACCTCCCTTATACCTATTTCAACCCTAAACCCATAATCCTTTTGTAGTATTCCATACATAGGTCCCCCTTCTTTAAAAATCAAAAAACTCCTATCTCAATTTAAAATTTCCGTATCCTTTTCAGCCCCCTCTAACCTCAACCTCCTATTATCCCATAAAAAGGACAAAATTAATCCTTTGGAAAGGAGCGGCGTTTATAAACTGACCTGTTCCTGTGATAGCTTTTACATAGGCCGTAGTTATCGTAAAATCTGTATAAGAACCAACGAACACTTTCGTTTACTACGTGCAAATAATGTTGATCTAGCAGGTCTTAACTATAAGTCCAACTTTGCCAACCATGTGTTGTGCAACAACCATGACTATGAAAATGAAGTAAGCGTTTTGCATATTTCGAGGAACGATAGAGTTACAGATCTGCTAGAACAATTTGCCATTTTGTACAACAAAAAGTTCCATAGGGATAGGTTAGTTAATGAACAAATAGATTTTTTGAACATTTATGTTTACAACAATGTTTTAAACGTTAGACCGGAGATTGTTGCCTGTCCCCTTACAGAGCATTAATCTTTGGAGTAAATATTTTTGTTTAAAAACTTTTCCAAAAATTTTGTTCCCTTTTTGGTTTGTTTTTGAGTTTTTAATGTGAATTTGCTGCCACCTCTTCAATTTTATTCCAATTACCAAGTTAAATATAAATTAATCTTTTTCCTTTTTTATGTTTATCTACCTTTTTTGCAATTTAAAGATAATTCCTTTAGTCTGTTTGAAGTATAGTTTGGATTATTTTAGGATAGATGTCCCAGATTTTTATTCAATTTAAAATTTTAGATTTCATTAATTTATTTTATTTTAACTTATTGTAGTTTTCTTTTTGTTTAAATTTTTAAGATTTTATAAAAATAATAGAGTTAAGGTCAGTATGACATTTCTAATAATGTGTACTCAAGTTATTTTGTTTATAAATTTAAAAAGTAAGTTTTTCTAAAAGGAATTGTACCATTTTCAACCTAATTTTTCATTATTTGTAGCTTGAAAATGACTTTATGTTAAAAAAGTCGAAACAATTGTCGCTGTAATGTTTGTTTAATAGACAATAAATTTATATTTTGGAGAGATAACATTTTTTCTATGGTTTATTTAATATAACGTTAGAATGTTTTAGAATAATCGTAAAAATTTTATTATATACTTCAAACTTGTTACAACAACGTTTGGTTTAGATTTTTCTATCAGTGCACTCATTTGGTAAAATAATAGTTATAAAATAAAACAATATATACAAAAGAATTTAAAAATAAAAAAAAAATCAATAAACTGACAAAATAGTTATTTATGTACCAAGGGTATTAAATAGATGTTTATGCCCTGAGGGCGACGATCTTACAAAACCGTGGGTCTCTGGCCCAGGGTTTTTAAGTCGCCCGGGGGTTATAGCAAGACTGTCTGTTCAAATATAATCTGTAAAACAAACATCTTACATGTACATTATTATTACATGCATTACAATTTTGCTGAAAAGCATACATTGTACCTATGAGTCTCATAGATAAGTGACGAATCAGCTGTTAAGCACATATTAATATTACATGCAATACTACAGTAATATAACTAGTAGGCTGGGCCGAAAATTTTTTTTTTGGGAAAATCCAGTATGGCTAGTTAAAAAAGTTGTGGTATGTTTAGCAACTCACCTGCAAAAATTGAGATTTAAAAAAAATTGAGCCGGGCCCCTTTGGGTTTTAAGTATTTATTTTTTTATTTTCCAATTAATTTTTTTTAAGTATATGAAAACACTAATGTGGGCCATTTTAAGAATGGAAAATTAATAACATATAATAAAGGAATATTGGTAAATTTTTTCACCCCTATACAATATATAGGGATTTTTCTACGGGCTAAAAATGTTTAAAAATACCCCTTGGGATAATATAGGTCGAAAAAACTGTTACCTAGGACCTATACCACTAGGTCAAAAATATTTTTGAGAATTCCTTAATAAGTGTATTTTAAAGTTTCATAGTTATTTTTTCATTGTTTTTTGTACAGGGTGTCTAAAAAAATATTGACTTGTGAAGGCCAAATTTTAAACTTTTAAATATTTTATATGACTGTTCTAAGAGTCACGGTTTTAAAATCTGACAAAAACTAATACGTTATCTGAAAAATATTTAATAAGAACCGTGCCCTAGAGCCTAAAGGGTCAGTTTTTAAAATTTTGAATATTTAATATTACTATACAATATAATTATTTCTTCTTAAAATATTTCCAGAATAGAACCACAAAAATTAAAAATATATATAAGCCCTATAGGGCCTAGGCCTAGGACTCTTTAAATAATTTTTGGTATAATATTAAGTTTTTGTAGTTAGTTTATAAAAAACTAAATATAAAAACATTCAAAACATTCCCTTTGTTTGGCCCTAAGGCCTTAGGGCCTATATATAATTAAATATTGTTCCATATTAATATTATTTTAGTTTATGAGTTAAAAGTTTAAAAGTTTCAGTAAAATCACATAAAATATTAAAAATGTGCTTAGCAGGTCAATAGGGTCTTTAGGGCATATGGCCTGAGACTCTTTAAATATTTTTTTAGTATATAACTTAATTTTTGTCCGAAATTAAAAGAGTGACTCTTTCAGAATAGTCACATCAAATATTCAAAAACTGGGAATTTGAAGGTCTATATTTTGAAATTATTTTTTTTTACACACTGTATAATATTTAACTAAACTAACTATGGACCTTTATGATAGGTTTATTAAGGAATTGTAAAAATTATTTTTGGCCTAGTGGTATAGGTTCTAGGTACCAGTTTTTTTGACCTATATTAGCATAAAGGGTAATTTTTTGTCATTTTCAGCCCCTACAAAACTCCCCATTTTTTGTATAGGGATAAAAAAAATTATGAATGTTCCTTAATTATCCTAAATTACTTTCCCATTCTAAAAATTTCCATTATTATAGTTTTTGTGTAATTAAAAAATAAAAATTTGAAAATGGAAAAATAAAAACTTAAAAGCCAAAGGGGCCCGGCTCAACATTTTCTTAAATATCTCAATTTTTTCAGGTAAGTTTCTCTAAACATACTACAACTTTTTTAACTAGCAATCCTGGATTTTCCCAAAAAAAAAAATTCGGCCCAGATTAAGAACTAGGTACAATTTTACAAAAAGGGGTGAAAAAAAGTCACCCCCCCCCCTCCTAACTTTTGAACGAGTTAAGATATCGACTTCAAATTTAGAACTCTTAAATAAGACAACTTAAACTATCTTTAAGCATATATTTGATACTTTCAGCTCTTAAGATGTGGGCAGGGGGACATGGGGAGACATTTTTGTGATAGATCATTTTAAAGATTATGAAATTCTCCATTTAACTATATATTTTACATTTTTTTGGGTTTAAAATAGGGTTGAAAATGGGAATTTTTTCAAAAATTTTCTAAAAAAACAATTTTTTTTTTAAATGACTAATTCCATGATGAAAAAATGTAAATTATACTTTAAACTAATTTTAATTGACATAAACAAAAATTTACAAAAAAAAAAACTTAAAAAATCTCATTTTTTAGTACAAAAAATTGAAAAATCAAAACCTTAAAAAACAAAAATTTAAAAAATTAAAAAGTATACAGTCCAATAGAGAATTTTATTTGCTTTAGTATAAAATGTATGCTAAAAGATAGTTTAAGTTGTCTTGTTTAAGAGTCAATATCTCAACTCGTTCAAAAGATAAGAGGAGAGGACAGCTCTGTATAGCGCGTTTAATATTAATGGAAGAATTGCATTTGGAGGAGTTCGGATTGAACCGCCATGGTATGTTAATCAGTAACATGTAACTTGGCATTTTTAATAAAGAATGTTGAAAACTTATTCTATATTAATTATGTGTGTGCCCAAAATTCAGAATTAAGTGTTTGTATTCGTTGTGATGAAATTTAGCATTTTGCATGAAATGGTTATATACAAATATATTTGGATAGTAACAATCCACCTAAAACTATTAGTTCTACAAATATGTCTAACCGTGAAAGTCTTAGATCTAAATTAAATATATTTGAAATTATTCGATGTTATAGGATTTTTTAGTCTCACTTGAAAATACTGCTGCCAACAAATTAATTAATCTTTTCTGGATATAAAACGCCGAGAAACGTATAAAAAATTAATACAATTTTTTTTTTACTAAGACAAAACTTCCCTCGGGAAAGGTAAAATCACCTTGTTGCAGCCGTATGTAAACTGAAAACCAATTTTAAGTCAAGCTGTCAGAGCTGTCTTTTAGGCTCTGTGTTTACATCTGAAGAGTGCAACTAAAATATATGTCATGTTATGTTATGTTATGTTATGTTATGTTATGTTATGTTATGTTATGTTATGTTATGTTATGTTATGTTATGTTATGTTATGTTATGTTATGTTATGTTATGTTATGTTATGTTATGTTATGTTATGTTATGTTATGTTATGTTATGTTATGTTATGTTATGTTATGTTATGTTATGTTATGTTATGTTATGTTATGTTATGTTATGTTATGTTATGTTATGTTATGTTATGTTATGTTATGTTATGTTATGTTATGTTATGTTATGTTATGTTATGTTATGTTATGTTATGTTATGTTATGTTATGTTATGTTATGTTATGTTATGTTATGTTATGTTATGTTATGCATAAGGTCCTAGCCCTTATTTTTTACGAAATACGGTTTTTGATTAAAACGGATACTACTTAACGTACTTTATCGCTATAGTTAATAAAAATTCCTTATGTATTTCTAGAAGTAGCAAAAAATGCATTGGAAAATAAGGTTAGGGGTGCAAATTTTAATAATTTGTGTTTTTCTGCCCCACCCAAATATTTAACTTTAACTATTTTTAATAAAAGAAGGTTATGAACCTATTTAAAACTAGAAAAGACAAGATTTTATAAAAAAAGACAATCTTATAATAAACGTGTGGATAGGGTTTTTTAATAATTTTCTTTTTTGTCCCACCTGAATATTTATCGTTAACTATTCTTGATTAAAAAAAGGCTTATGAACCTATTTAAGACTAGCAAAGAGAAGATTTTATGCAAAACAACCTTATAAGAAATGTGTGGGTTAGGCCCTTTTGATAATTAAGAGTATTGTTTAGGCACTTATTTCAATTTTTTTTATTGAAATCCACATAAAACAATGTACACAATCAAACACTATTAAAATATAATTAATATAAAGTATAAATACAACTGTAAAAAAAATTAATCTCATTTTTGCTTCTCCTGTAAAATAATAATTTTGTGGGTTAGGCCCTGCTCATCTGTTGAATTCTTAATTATTTTAAAAATTTCATCACATACACAATAAAAACTCGAAAACTTCAGTTAAATAATTTGAGAAGTACCCAAAAAAAATATTAACATTAATGCAGCGATTTTATATTTTTATATTGTAAATTCAAAAGTTAGTTTAATAAAAACGCAAAATTATTGTGGATTTACTAAATTTTGCGAAAATACCTGAACATTTCACAAAAAACATTTAAAGTGACAAAGACGTGTTATAATATTGTACAAATGCGAAATAATTTCACAAATTATTATGTAATATGAAAGGTAAATGTTGTGAAATTACAAAAAAATAATTGTTATGAATTTACAAGATTACAACGCAGTTTAGTTAAAAGTTGATATGTAATATTACTAGCAAAATCGGTGGCATTAAATAACCAACGATATTGTTAGTAATTTTACAAAACAATTTTTAGAGTGTAACCTACCTCTACCGACCCATTGATAGGTGCTTTAAATAAACTTTAAATAAATGTCTTTTTTTACTTTTAAAGTGTTCCCTTTATGTGCAATATGCAATATAGGGTTGAAAGTATTGATCGAGTTGGCCTTAAGTTCTTACCACAAAGGGTAATCTGTGTTGCTATTTACTGGTTAAATTGACTAGTTAGTTAGCAGTACAGGGATCTAAACGTATTGCATATTGTTAAGTTATCATCCGATTTTCGAATAAAGTACCTATATCGGATTTTGGGGCAAACACGAAAAATAATACGATACACTATCAAAAATTTTTACTTTACCTAAATGTTTGCTTTTAAGACACTGATAGCTCGTTACCGTAATAAATAGATAGATAGATAAATAGATATATATTTATTCATTTATTTATTTATTCATTTATACTCATCACAGGAACCTTTACACAGGCCCACAAAACAAATAAATTACCTTTTTTATTCCAAAAAGCCATACAAAAACCATAAAAAATCATGTTTTTTGCAATTTTCTCGAAAAATCACTGCGGAACCCCTTAATCTGACTTCGGATTTGGATTCAGCGACGGAAAATACATAAGAATAGACCTGTCTTGTCAAGAGATCAGGCTAATTTTTTTTGTTTTGTGGGCCTGTGTTATTTATTGTATGTTGGCTAATGTACAATAGATAAAAAAACTAAAAAAAAATCAAATACATACAAATTATAAAAGTAATAGTAAACACGTATATAAAACACAATAAATTTTGATAAAGGAAAATACCCATGAAGAATAAAGACGAAACATACTAAAATAAATACAAGTAAACGTACGTAATAAATAAATAATGAACATTTACAGCCCCCCAGGGGGAGACATGAATATCTTAAACTCTTTCAGATAATACTTATATTGTTTTTGACACTAATAATTCTTTAACATTTTGTTTAAATATTAAGTGATTTAACGTTTTTGACAGACTCAGGTAAAATATTAATATTTAATAATATAATAGTAACATCCAGCATAAACGGCTAGCCTTAAACCGAGTTAAATGGAAAGTCAAACCAACCCGGATTTTTTTATTTTAAGTTTGGGACATTTCCAAACAGTTTTTGACAAAATATAAAATCGCTCACGAAGCCGTTTTTAAGTCATTTATCTTCTTCTTTAAGTTTTTCCTGACATCACAATAGGGGGTTTTTTCTATGACACACCCTATAGCATAGGTACTACCCTTGATACTCAATATAATCACGATCATTCACACGCCTACTTTGTTAATTAATAATTAATTTTGAACATTAACAAGTAGGCTTGTGTGATTATATTGAGTAATATCATGGCTAGTACCTATGCTATAGGGTGTGTCATAGAAAAAAGTCCATATTGTGATGTCAGGAAAAAATTGAAGAAGAAGAAGAAAAAGAATGACTTTATTAAAAAACGGCTTCGTAAGCGATTTCAATTTTTATCAATAACTGTTCGAAAAAGTCCCCAAAACAACCTAAAATCAAAAAATCCGGGGTGGTTTGACTTTCCATTTAACTTTGATTTTTTGTACATACGAAATTAGGGTGATTTCCAATTCGGGATAATAATGATAATAGTGATAATGGTTTTGACGATTTATAATTTCTTCAAGGAAAGTCTTGCGTTAGTAAAAAAAATTCGAAAAATATTTATTGCTTTTTTTACGTTTCTAAAAGTTTTACTTCCAAAAAATATGATTTCCGTCAAAAAAAATTCTGTCTGTCTGTCGGTCTGTGTGTCCGGGAAATTTGTGACCATAAGAATGCTTCGGCTAAAGACTTCAAATTTGGACCACAGATCCAAAGTTGGGGATTGTTTTTCGTAAAAATTGGGGTAAGAGGGTAAAATGGGGTGAAAATAATTTTTTTCAAAAACACATTTTTCGTTTTACAAAAAAATAAACTTTTTTGAAAAAATTTATTTTTTTTTATTTTTTTTTTATTTTTTTTATTTTGTTTTTGTTTTTGATTTTAATTAAAATAAGGCTATAGGGGAAAGTATTATTTTATTGGCAGCAGTATTTTTTATTATTTTTTTTTTCTTTATTTTGCATGTTTTTAAACAAAAATATATTTTTGTCATTTGCCAAAAATTTCCTATACGATATTCTTCTTTATATTGTAGTAAAGTAACTTTAAACCATATAATTTTTAGCTGGACCCTACATATATGTATGTGATTTTTTACAATATTAACACCGTATATCTTCCAATTTTATAAAAGTATGAAATTGTATAAAAATTTTAATTGTACTCTATTAGCTTATACTTAATATAACCAAGCATACTTAATTATTTCTTGTTAAAATTTTAAAACGAAACAGAAAATATTGATACCTTTTAAATAATATGTCATTTAAAAATATTCCCCCTCTGTCCCCTATTTTTTTCTATAAGTATAACATTTACTATTATACAAAATATATTTTTAAAATTTCAAGTCGATGAATAGGGGCATAAAAGTTGTTCAAAAAATAAACCCGTATATTTACATATATGCGCCTCCGCCAAAATTGCAAATTTAGTAACGTGACTTTCTACTGTTACAGTACAAGTAAAGTACAGTAAGGTACAGTACAGTACAGTACAAGTAAAGCAAAACCGTGATAACATAAATATGTTTTAAGCATACAGTCACGAGACCCGGTTTTCTTTACTTGTATATTTCTTAATATCGTAAGCGTCACATAAATTTAAAGTTCTGGGCTGGGTTCGTCACATAATTTTGGGACACTTTTGCGTCACATAATTTTGGCATACTTTTGCGTCACATAACAATAATGATCGCAGCCGAGAAAGTCCAAACCAAATATCATACCTTGTCAGAAAAGCCCTATTTTTTTAATTCTTGTTCAAAATTGTTATTATAAAATATATTGATTAAAATTCAGACGACAAGTGACCCTTATGAGTCACTATAATTTTATAAAAAAAATGTTTTGATTTTAACGCATAGAGGGCGCTGTGATCAATTTTTCCTAAAAGAATACCTTTTTTGGAGAGCAAAATTCTAGAGGGAGCAACGATGCTCAGAAAAACCAGGGTATATGCGTGAAACTATAGGTATCCAACTCTTTAGCTGTATGTTATTTCCACAGACTCACGATGCCCCCGCTTGCTAGATCAATTATAGTGGAGGTCTGCACGTACTCCATTTTCCCTGTGTTTTTTTGGGTAAATTTGATCGATTGCAGTTTTATACAAAACAAATCGTCGCATTTAGGACAGATATTTAATAAAATGCTGGTATTTTTATAATTTTTTCACTAAATATAACTTAAAACTTAACTTTTGCCAAAAAGAAGGTGTTTTAATTTTTTTTATCAAACTAAGCGCCAAAACTAGGCCGACAAACATTTTTTTGGTAACTATGCAATTTTTATTAAATATTTATAAGAGGCATTTTTTTTAAGCATTTTGTTTAAGCAATTTTTCATTGTTTTTTTTTTATTATTATTTTTTTGAGTTATAACACGTCAAAGTTGCAGAATTGTAAAAATAGCCATATTTTAAAAACTAATGAAGTAAGAAAAAACTTAACATGTTATATTGATCTCTCAAGATCTGTTATTTATTATAATTGTTTGCATTTATAATATTTTTTCTATTTTGCACTTTCATATAACATATTACATAATATGTTGTTTATAATTGTTGTTAAATTTGTTTTCTTAATAAAAATATACATAAAATAAAGTTTTTAGTTTTAAAATAGTTTTCATTTAATGACATAGAAAATGTTTATGTCATATTAAAATTTTGTTATTAGCGTTACGTGGTAAAATGCATAAAAATTTTTAAAAAAATCTCAACATTTTCTTATTTTTTTTTTATTTCCTCTGTATGTGGTAGTGTATATTAAAGTGTTTAAGTACAGTTTTATTTATTTAGACCAAAAAATATATATTTTATAAAAGCTTTCTAAATAATTCGACAATAAAAAGAAATTTAAAAAGTTTTCAGCTAGGTCTACATGTTTTGGCAAATACTGTAGATATTTTGACCTATAAAAATAGAACCAATACATAGATTTTTTTTAATTAATCTTAAGATTATCCTTTTGTGTTATGTAATCAAGTTATAAAAGAAAATTAGGGTTTCCTTAGTCAGACTAATGTTTTTCACCAGGTGCACATGTTTCGGTTAAAACTATATATATTTTGGCCTATAAAAATAGAAGCAATAGATATATTTTTTTAAAAATTAGTCTTAAAACTATTCTTTGTCTTATATGATCAAGTTATGAAAGAAAATTAGGGTTTACTAAAGACTAAATCTTTCCAGAGAGGTGTGTAAAATTTAGACCAGTTTAGTCTCATGTGTGTTGTTGGCCTATAGGAAAATCCGGTCCTGTAAATGTTAAATGACCCAAGTTTAATATTGCCAGAAAATTAGCTCACAATGAGTTAATTATCTCGATAACAGATCGAGTAAACTGAGTAATGTCGATGACACAGCAAAATAGCTTGTTATTTGAACCTGAAACATAATAAAGTTTAGTTATAGAGTAAGGGTTACCAGATCAAACATATATTTAATGGGGTAATGATTTATCAGGTCATAATGGAAAAGGGAAAGCAGATAGTAGTTACTAAGCCGTAAAATATTTTATGTGCACACAGCGAAAGATATCTTAATTAAAATACACTGCCCAGTAAAAGAGCTTTCCCATTTTTCACCTCCGCCCGTAAAATGGATTTTTTATTATCAGATTCACTTTCAGCAACCATAAAAACCCTTAACATACCAATTTTCACGAAAACTACCCTCTGCCCCTTTAGGGGTAAAGTTAGACTTTTTTTATAATCAGATTCACTTTCAACAAGCTCAAAAACCCCAATATAACAATTTTCACGAAAACTATCCCCCACTCCTCAGGGGGTGGATTTAGAAAAAAATTATTATCAGATTCACTTTTAGCAACCTGAAAAACCCCAATACACCAGTTTTCACGAAAACTACCTCCACCCCTCAGGGGTGAAATTAGAAAAAAAGTATTATCAGATTCATATTCGTCGACCCCAAAAACCAATTTTGAAGAAAATATTAATAATATTGAAAAATATTTACCCCTCACCCCCTCGGGGGTGGAATTAGAAAAGTTTTTTTCATCAGATTCAATTTCAGCAACCTTGAAAACCCATATATCGACACTCCCATGCAACAAGGATGTAACTCAAGTTAGACCCATTTTGAGTTATACTCATAGGTAAACGCATTGAAAAAAGACACACATGGTAATACTACTCAGGTTTCTCTACAGGCTATTTTAACCAAACGTTTACCTAAAAACACTAAAATAAGAAATTCTAAACTTGAATATTATTAGAAACAAACAATAAATAAACAATAAATACTTATATAATTAAATAGCGAATTTTATAAGCTTTCAAATGATGTATCACATGGCTTCCTTTTCCACTTCAATCATTTCCCCACCCTTAAATAACAAAAAAAAATCTTTTAGAAATTTAGCTGTCGTGAAAAATGACAATATATGAGTTACGGCTTTGTTGCTTGGGGGTATCGATATAGCAATTTTCAAATTTTTCTAAAAAAATGTATTTTCCCCATTTGCCCCCCAATGTTTACCAAAAACAATCCCTAGCAAGAACTTTTGGTAACATACCTGTATGCCAAATTTCAAGTCTCTAGCTTAAAGCGTTCTTAAGTTATCGTGCCCACAATATTTCCCGGACAGATCGACAGACCGATCGACCGATGGACCGAGCGACAATTTTTTTTTGCTCGAAATTGATTTATATCGACATAAAACGTCATAAAACGCAAAAATACACAAAAAAAAAATTTGAAAATTTTTGCACGAATACAAGGCTTTCCGAAATTTTGAAAATTTTTAAAATGGGAAAGCAAAACACAAAACTGGACACCTGGCGGGCCTGCTTTTACAACACAGGCACACAAAAAAAATTAAGTCAATTATTATTAATTTACCCTATACCTAGGCCTTTAAAACTAGGTTATATTATAAAATTCTTAAAAAAAATACTAAAAAAAATTTTTAAATAAAAACATAAATCATTCTTTTATGGCGTTCTTAAGAAAATTTTACAATCAGATCAGATTTTTTTTGTCAACCAAATGCAAAATATTAAATTTTTTGTTACTCGACTTGCTTTCCTATTTTGAAAATTTTCAAAATTTCGGAAAGCCTTGTATTCGTGCAAAAACTTTCAATTTGTTTTTGTGTATTTTTGCGTTAGAAAAATTTGAAAATTGCTATATATGGGTTTTTGAGGTTGCTGAAATTAAGTCTGATAAAGAAACTTTTCTAATTCCACCCACGAGGGGGTAAATATTTTTCAATATATTATAATTTTCTTCAAAATTGGTATATAGGGGTTTTTGGGGTCGACGAATATGAATCTGATAATACATTTTTTCTAATTTTACCCCCTGAAGGGTGGGGGTAGTTTTCGTGAAAACTGGTGTATTGGGGTTTTTGAGGTTGCTGAAAGTGAATCTGATAATAAAATTTTTCTAAATCCACCCCCTTGTAGTGGGGGTTAGTTTTCGTGAAAATTGTTATATTGGGGTTTTTGAGGTTGTTGAAAGTGAATCTGATTATAAAAAAAATCTAACTTCACCCCTAAAGGGCAGAGCGTAGTTTTCGTGAAAATTGGTATATTAAGGTTTTTATGGTTGCTGAAAGTGAATCTGATAATAAAAAAACCATTTTACGGGCGGAGGTGAAAAATGGGAAAGCTCTTTTACTGGGCATTGTATTTTCCTCAAAATACTAAAAATTTCGCCCTTTAAAGGATATATTCTTTTATTTAGAAGCTTTAATGATGATTTCAATAGAATAAATATAAATTCCTTTAGAGAACTGAAAAAGGCTGAAAATAGACGGATTCGTAACTATTAGTTACAGAAAAGTAAATTGGGTTTTCGAAGGTAAATTAATTTATCCTGAATTAAGCTTGCAAATTCAACAGAAGGCAAAAATTACAGTAAAAATTAGATGAAAATTCATAATATATAGGCTTTGTGATACACGGTAATTCTGAAATAGCATACGAATTTTTAAGGAGTAATTAAAAAATGCATGCCCATTAAAATAATGTTCTCATTGATCGGGTATAGTTAACCCGTGGCATGTGGAAATCGTTTCTGTTTCTGGTATTGTATTCGTGAAAATCTGCATTGTATGTTACAAAATTTAGTAGGTAGGTTGGCACTAACCCCTTTTCTTGTAAATAAAAATCATGGTCATATACGTAAGTTGTTTATTTATGTCAAACCAATTAAGGGTGTTAAGCGTAAGATCTATTGGGCGTTTTTTACCACTTCTTAAACTCAAAAATAGAAAGCTTAATATACCATTGTGTTTGCAGCCTCAAGGACTATCCAATGCAATAAAAAAATAGGGGTGCTTTTTAAAAAAATAAAATTAGGGGTAAGTTGTGCGAGAGGGTGTAGTGATTTTATTTTTAACTCATTTTTATAGATATGTTGTCTTATTTAAACTGGATTTTGCAGAAATTGATTATCTTTTTTAGTTTTCGGGAAGATTGCTGCCATATATACTTGAAACAAGGGGGCTTGTAAATGTTTTTCACCACATTTTAAAAATAGCAAGTACATTATAGCATAATATTATTGTATTTAAAAGCTCAAGTTCTATCCAAAACAATCTAAAAATTATGGGGGTGCCATTTAAAAAAATAAAGTTGAGGATTGGATTTTATTTTTAGCTACTTTTTAAAGATATTGTTCTCCCATTTAAGATCCTTTTTGCAGAACTTGTTTATCTCTTTTAGCTTTCGAGAAAATCGGTGAGTAAATAAATTTGGGACACCCGGTATATCTTCACGACTTGTTTAGAATAGGTATTTCCCATTCTGCAAAATAATACCGCTATTTTAATTCAAAACTTGTCTTTGAAATTAAATTTAAACTCAGCTTTGTACGAATTGTGTTTTAATTATAAATTACAAGAATTAATTGGATGTTCTTGTGACAATTGTGTAATATTATTATAAATCTTATCTTTCTTTTTTAATTAGTTTCTTATTATTCGGTTTTATTTAAAATGGTGCAAAATACAGTCGCCTGTTATGAACCTAGGGGAACGTTCAAGTATTACGTAACGCAAATTGTGCCAAAATTCATACACTTCATACCCCGGTTCTCGCGTTATTATAGATTATAGAGATTTCATATTTTGAATACCCCCCCTAATAGGGGGTATGTTAGGGGGGGTAGCCAAAATATGAAATCTCTACAGCCTTGAATAACGCGAGAACCGAGGTATGAAGTGTATGCATTTTGGTACAATTTGCGTTACGTAATACTTGAACGTTCCCTAGGCCTATATTAGGCCTAGGTTATCTATAAGAGACCAAGGTAAACCTGTTGAGTTATCAAGGTTGACACATCCAGGTTAGGGAAATTTAGAAAAACTGCATTTATATTATTTATTTTTCTGTGAAGCACTGGTATTTTTTTTTAATAGTTGCTTAATTTTAATAAAAAAAAAATAATTTAAATATTAATATTTTAATGATAATTTATCATTATTTAAACAAAATAATATTTATTTTAAATAATTATATTTTTTTCGGGATCGTAGGAAAAATAGTATAAATAACTTGTCGGAAAGTATCTTTCTCACATTCGCCACGTTTCCGCAATAGCCGCTCTGTGGCTGGTTCTAAACATTTACTCATGTGAAATAAGTCACTCTCCGTACACGTTATGTAATACAGTGTTATTTAAAAATAAGCGAGAAATTTAAGAGTTGATTCCACATAAAAAAATATAAAAAAGTTCCTATAAAAGTTGGTCTGGAAATAAGCCCCAAGGGAGCTACGAATTTTTGCACATGCCTTAGCATTAATAAAGGGTAACATTTCATGTATTTTTATTTAGTAATTTTTACCAGGGACGTGCAAAATTGGGGGCTTTTTTGCCCCAAACTTTTTTATCCGTAAATTTTTTGACATTTTCTCAATAAATTATTAATCTTTAATTAAAAATACATAAAAAAGTACTGTTTATGTAACACAGTAGAGCCAACTGTTTTCGAGAAAATTGCAGTTAAAGAGGCAATTTCACGTTCTGAACATCAAAAGCAGGAAATATAAAATGCCACATTAAAAATGTTAATACTGCAGGGTGATTTTACATTAAAAACTGTAAAAAAAAAGCTGGGTTCAAAAATCAGTTTTAAGAGTACTACGTCCTCATAAATAGTAACACTTTTTAAGGGACCGTAGCTCCCTTAAAAGCGATTTGTGGATATTTATGTATGGAAAGTTTATTTCATAGTTTTTAAATTAAAATCTCACTGCAGTATTGAAATTTTTATAGGTGTTTTTTTTTTATTTATCATTTTTGATGCTCAGAAGGTGAAATTGCCTCTTTAATTGCAATTTTCTCGAAAACAGTTGGCTCTACAGTGTTAATAGTACCTTTTTGATGTATTTTTAATTAAAGGTTAATATTTTATTAAGAAAATGTCAAAAAATTTACGGATAAAAGTGTTTGGGGCAAAAAGTTACATCGCCCCCCATTTCGCACGTCCCTGGTTAAAATTACCAAATAAAAATTATATGAATTGTAAGCTATTATTAATGAATGTGAAGGCATTTGCAAAAATTTGTTACTGTAGTTTATAGGGTCCCACAAATATTAAATAACAACTACTTTTCAAATGTACCCTTAGGAGGGTCGTAGCTACCTTAGGGCTCTTTTCTGGACCAACCTTTATAGGAACTTTTTTTCGTATTTTTTAACGTAGAATCACCTCATTTTCTCGAACTTATTTCTGATTAACCCTGTATAATGAAGTGTGGTCCAAAGAGGTTTTAATTATTTGGTTGCGCTGTAGAAAATTTTGTAGGAGGGGTAGAAAGGTGTTGTGGGTCTTAAACGATAGTTTGGTTCAGGGAAATTTAGTCACCATGCAGCGCTACATGACAGAGTAGCGATTGTATTGTATGCGCGAATATTACTGCAACAACAATTCCGCCAATATTTCCCGCCGTAGATTTCTACAGCATTTTTCAATTTGCACGATGTTCAGCAATGTCCAACCCTTCCGTTGATTCAGCAATGGGTTCGTAAGTTTGGGGAAACTGGTTCAACGTTAAATAAACGCGTTCTCGGTGGCGGCCGCGACCGTCGAGGGTCATCGAGAACCTATGAAAACATTGGGAGAGTTAGAGCGTCGCGACGCGTCGGTGCGACAACAACCAAATGTATTGACTCGAAAGCGCGCGTGCATGTATAAATCTTCGTGAAGGATGCGAACACCGACGATCTCGTCACATTTAAAGAGTCTGCGCGCTTTCGAGTAGATACATTTATTTGTTGTCATACGGACGATTTATATCTGTAAATGTTTTCATGGGTTCTCGCTGACCTTCGACGGCCAGAGACGCCTTTATTTATTTTTAAACCAGTTTCCTCAAACTTACGAACCCATTGCTTAATCAACATGCTGAACGTCGTGCAAATTAAAATGGTGTCGAAATCTACGGCGCGAAATGGTGGCCGACTTGTTGTTGCGGTAACATTCGCACACATAAAACGAGCGCTCCTCTACCGTGTAACGCTACATGGTGACTAAATCAGAGATAAACTCTCTCTCTCTCTCTGACTAAATTTTCCTGAACCAAACTATCGTTTCAGACCGACCACACCTTTCTACCCCTCCTACCAAATTTTCTACAGCGCAACCAAATAATAAAAACTCTTTGGACCACCCTGTATATTAACAATTTCAGAAAGTAATATAAAAAATGTTTTTATTATATTATATGCTTTACGTAGGGTATAGGGTTGGATTGGATATAAAATAGTTTAGAAGAATTATAACAGGACATGTCACAATTACCCTGGGTGTCACATTTAGCCTAACCCACTGTACGTCAAAACACGAAACTAATGGATTAAATAAAAGTTTCTTGAATAGAATTAAATTAAAAATAAGCGAATAATAATAAAATCTCAAACTTTAGTCTCCGATTTATAAAGTTTTGTCATCGATTACACTCCTGCAAATCGTTATTTACTTGATATTCAGGCATAAAATCTAGATAACTTTATTTTTTAAATCGATAAGTTATTTTATAGCAATGGCAATAAGCAGACATGAATGTATGTAATGCTTGGTATTCCACTGTATACTTACTCTTTTATTGTAACTATTTTTTTTTTTCAACATTTTTAAATTTTATACTAAAATTGTATACCTAACCTTTTATTTTTGTATTATTTATTATTCTAAAATTGAAGTTATCTAAAGTTTTTAGGTTATCGGGTACTCTTATGATCATACCGTACTGACAGACAGACATAATTTTTTTGTTGCTTATTACGATTTTTCTCAACGTTTCAGGAAAAAATAAGAAACTTTAAGCAAAAAATTATATTGTTTTACTACGAGGAAAAGGAAAGCTTTTTTACTAATCTGTAGAATTTACGGACGGCGCGTCCGGAAACTACAGACGAGTAAAAAAAAGCACTTTTTCTCTGTGAAACATACTATTTTTTCTTCAAGCATCCTATATATATTTTTTTAAATATTAATTTATCAATTGAATTTATTCAGTAATTAAGTATGTTTTATTAAAATAGGCCAATAAAACCTTTTCGAAATAAACTTAAACCTTCCTTAGCTCATTTTAAATTTTTTTCTTAGGCTAAATCGTACACTTTTCGCCATTTCGATGGTAACTTGTCTAATGTAGCATTTGCAATTTCGGGGAGATTTGTAGGTGTATAATAGTATATTAAACTACTAGTTTAATAACATACGTTTTTAGCGCACGAGTACAAGTTTAGAAAACGAGCCGCTAGCGAAAACGTGTTATGAAACGAGTGCTTTATGGGCATTTCCCTGTCGATTCAGGCAATGCTGACTACACGATGGTCATGGATTTGGATGTAATTTGGTTTATGGGTTCTATATGACACCAGAAAAGATCCCCCAGAGGATTTTCTCCCAAAAATGCATAATTTGTGAGATATGAATTTTTTAGTTTTTTTAAGAAATCGTAAATTTTCAGAAAAGTTGACTTTGAAGTTTATTAACTCAAAAACGGTTTGAGATATTTAAAAACTGTTTCCACC
>OY294044.1:70544571-70588761 GCA_958510825.1 Brachypterus glaber
CATTTTTTTTTTAATTTAAAAAGTATTTTTTGTTTTTCAATAAAACTTTTTTCAAAAATAAGCATTCTAAAGCTGTCAAACTTCTGGAACATATTATTAATACTTAAATAAAGTACCTAAATTATAAAAGGATTACGATCAATTTCAATTCTTGTGGTAAAGCCGTTGGTTTTATTTTCGACTTTTTCTCCAAAAAAGCGAGCAACCCATTTTATTTTCATTATAACTCCCTTATTTTTTAGGCTAGAAACTTTTATAAAAACAAAAAATCTTTTATAAAGAACTTTCACTTTCGGGTTTAGACCGTGTTAATGGATTTTCACTTTCCGACGTTTCGTCTCTTACTACTAGAGACATCTTCAGGGATTAATCTGAAACTAAGTTTCGAATCAACTTGTGTCACTATTTATGACGAGTTGTGGTTATTCACCCGTGACGAGGTTTTTCCTATCAAAGACTTCCATATTGCAGGTAAGTGGTAACCAGTGTCCCGATTGATATTGTTAGGATGCTTGATGATTTCTATCGATTCCCGTATCTTCCTTGGCATTTTTCTGTTTTCTGTTAATATTTGTTTTGTTTCAGACAAATTGATTTTATGACCTGTTTCATGTACATGTTCGGCTACTGCCGATAAGGAAATTTGTTTCTTTCTTATATTGCGCTCATGCTCTTGAAGTCTTGTAGAAATTTTTCTCTTAGTTTCACCTATGTAAACCGAACGACAGGAGCAGGGTATTTTATATACGCCTTCTGAACTCAGGGGTATTTTGTCTTTTGTTGAAGTCAAACATTGACCTAATTTTTGGTTGGACCGAAATATAGGCTTAATATTTGACTTCTTCAAAAGTTTACCTATTTTATCCGTGATACCTCTTACATAGGGAAGTATAACTTGTGTCTGTCTGTCATTGTCACTATTGTCCTGTTGTTTGGGTCTGGGATTTCTGTATTTGTAGATTAATCCCCGAAGATGTCTCTAGTAGTAAGAGACGAAACGTCGGAAAGTGAAAATCCATTAACACGGTCTAAACCCGAAAGTGAAAGTTCTTTATATCTTAATGGCCGTGAAAGCTTAAAATCTAAAAAAATCTTTTTTTTTATGAGTTTTATTTTTGTTTATTACAATTAGTTTGTTAAAACGTAAGGTTTTCGAGTTATTCGTGAAAAATCATTCAAAAATATGCATTTTTTCGATGAAAAACGAACATTTTCGATCACGTATAACTCAAAAAGTATCGACTTTATAGGAAACTTTTTGCTTGGAATTTATTCCTTTATCGATTCCTGTAGCTATTTTGAGTATAATCAATTCCACCCCCGAGAAGGGGTGACATTCACCCACAGAGTAAAAGCACGCATCGGCATTAGGTCACTTTTATTCCTTAAGCCATCCTCTAAGCACTGTTCAAATTTCACGACATTCGGTCTTATCCGAAAGAATTCGAAAACCGTCATTCACTGGACTAATTTTTTCGCACGAGTTCTAAGTTAGGAAACGACACGCTTGCAGGGAGTTTACTAACTTTCGATTACATTTTTATTTTTTTTTAAATATGTGATGAGCAAAAATATTATAAGAAAGTTTTATCAAGAAAAAGTAAGGTACAAGTAACGCTTGTCAAGCATAAAATGCAAATAAATCACATTTATTGTATGCCAGTGTTATGTTATGTTTTAATTTGATTGTAATTAATTTAGTAAATAAAGAAGGATATCGTTTTAAATGTGAGTTTTGGGCTAAAAAAGAAAAATATGTTTATTTAAGTTAAAAATCTATGTGTAACTTTTTCATAATCAAGTTTTAAATCATATCATGGAAATAAACTTATTTAACACGTTGAAAGCCACATTAAATTACTTGTCTGGGGCAACACTGTCTAATGGAACTGCATGCGTTGGGTTATCGTCGAACTTGCTGGTTTGCTTACAATGTTATAAAAACCTCAAAAATAACTCCATAATCGTACTGAAACTTAAGAAACTAGTCAAAAGTCCAGCCTAATTAAACATTGAGTAACAGCATGTTAAATCCGTAAAAACTGATAAAACACAACAAAATATTTTAATTTTATAGTCAGGAGCAGTTAACACATCACAGGCCCTTTCCTTTGGCCCCACTGTAGTAGTAAATGTGCAAAGTTATTTTTCTTTTGATGACATGACACTTGACACTTGAAGTTTCGTTAGATACAATGTTGCCAAATCATGCATTGACATATGTCAAAAATGGCTGAAATTGAAATTGAAAGTGTTTATTTTTTATGTATCTATAAGCATGTAACGTCTTATCGCTGCAGGCGATTTAGCCCAAAATACGATACTCTGCTTTATATTTAAATTAAAAATGACAACGCAAAGTTAAAACGCCATTGGTTTTATTGTGCATCAATCAATCAACGTTTATTCATTTTATTTTTCAACATAATTAAAACTTGAAGGACAAAAATCCTAAATAAGTAAAAGGTGTCGGTTTTTGACAAACAGTTGATTTTTTATTGAAAACTGAAAAACTGGCACGTTGGCACCATCTAGCCGTCACTAAAATCAGCTCTGATATTAACCACACTCAGAGACTGTTATCTTAATCACAACAACAACGGATCTAGACGATATTGTTTGAAACATGGTTCAAAAGCTACCGAAAAAAAGCGGCAAAAAAATATACTTAAATATAAAGTCTAACTACGCACATGTTTACACTTAATTAATAATTAATTTAATCGGAGCGTTTTTTGATGGTGTTCTGAATATACAATGTATTATTAAATATCACATGTCAAGTGTTACACAATAATATTTAATAATGCTGCAACGTTAGTAAATAATACTGTAACATTGGTATTATACTAACGTTCAAGTATTAGTTACTAATGTTGTGATATTAGCTATCACGTGTCATGTGATATTTAATAATACATTGTATCGTACAGCTCCGTTATTGTATTGATAACGATAACGGTCTCTGAGTTCACTCGGATAAATTAGTAAAAACTGGTCCTAAAAGGTTTATTTGGAAGCAAAAATACTTTCAGGCCCTATTTTTACATTATAGGACTCTCAAAATCATAAAGAACATAGAACCTAACCTATTTATATTAACTTTATAATGTGCAGCGTCGCATAACGCATAATTTTCTTTTAGCTGTTGATAACACCTTAAAATAGGGCGAAACGTAAAGTAAGTAATTAGTTGAAATAAAAAAACTGCCAGAAATAATCCAAATCCGATGGTTTTATTTAATCCAATCCTATATTGTCTACTACTTACAGTATATTTTATAAAAAATTTATTTAGAAAGTTTTTATTTTTATGCAAATTATTTATTTGTACTCTGTCGAAGGGTAAATGTAATTCTCAAATTCTTTATATTTTCTCTTTTTTCCAGAAAATTGAAACGACTTAACTTGGGCGGCAATGGATTAATGCAAGTTCCCCAAAAATCGTTGAATATATTGGATACATTGAAAAAACTCGAGATGCAAGAAAACAGGATTTCTGAAATTAGAGAGGGAGACTTTGAAGGTAATTTAATTTAACTTGATGGATTTTTTTACATTTTTGTATTTTTCTTTCAATACGGTAAATGTATTATATCGGATCTTATATTTTCCCAAATAAAATCTTGTATAAAACACATCTGAATAAGTAAGCGTTTGCTATAATCATTTTAAATAAATATTTACTAATAACCCTCTGGTTATTTCATCACAAACTTATATCAAAATGCTCCATTTGTTTGTACAATATGGTTGGATTTGGCCAACTGAATTATTTGGTTGTGTCAGATAAATTTTATTTCTGACAAATAAACTATTTTGTTCCCACTAATAAATGATTTTGAAATTAAAATATTTATTTACGTCAACTAAATATATATCTGACTCAAATAAAATATATTATTCGCAACCAAATAATTTAATTGGGGAACGTTCAAGTATTATGTAACGCAAATTTTGATCATTTTGGATCCCCCCCCCCTGCAAAGCTATTTTCCTATACCATTAACAGGGGCGTAACACTCCAAAATGACACCCAAAAAGTCCAAAAAAATTAAAAATTATCTTTTTTATCAGTGCAATAGTCATGGTACTACTACTAATACTTTAATACAGTATATTATAATATAGTATTGTATTACTGACCTGGTATATTTTTAATATCTTAAATATATTTTATTATATATTTTATCGTGTCTTACATTACATAGTGCAATTGTACCTTTAGAAATAAAAAAAAAATCGTCCCACAATTTTATTTTTTTTTTGTCTAATTCTTGATAATATTTATTGCAGGGTTAAAAAATCTGGACTCTTTAGGACTAGCTCACAATAAATTAAAGACGATACCATCGCGTGTTTTTTCCCACTTGACGCTGTTGAATTCTCTGGAATTGGATGGAAATAACATTTATTCGATCGATCCTGAGGCATTTGCGGGATTAGAAGGTAACTAACAGCGTGTATAATTGCTATTAACACGAAGATAAATGCGTGATTCTATGCGGAAAGGCACATTAGGGTGATAAAATAAGTTTTGTAAACAAACTAAATATACGATAGTGTAAATTTTTGGCTATCTTTTATTTTTGTTGCAAAATATGCCCATGGAAATAACTTATAAATATTAACAACATGTATAATTGGTAATAGGATAAATTGAAGTTCTATTCAAAAAGGCACATTAGGGTAAAACAAGTAACTTTGCAGGCGAGAAATTGAGAATTTTTTCCATGTTATGTTTTTGTTGCACAATAAGCAAAATAACTTATATTCGATTGATCCTGACCCAAATGGAGATTTCTCCAGTTAGATTAGACAGGGACAAAAGTTTTACCCAAAAAAGATAGAAGACATACATACACTCCCACTTCCACCCAACCAAACAAATTCTGTATTTGTTCTTTGTTGAACAAATACAATATTTACTTGGTCGGGCGAAAAGTGTAAATATATTACTTTTATTAAAGAAATTACTGGCGCCATCTAAATTTCAGTAGAATTATCTTATTTTACAACCAAATAAATACTGTATTTGTTGTATGAAAAACAAATACACTATTTATTTGGTTGGCTGGAAAGTGTAGCACAAATGAGATAGAGATAGGGTAGTCGTCTTTTGTTTCATAATTCTAGTTGTAGAGAGCTCCATTGTAGGATTGGAAGATAATGAGCAATGTGTATAATAGCACTCTAATAGCACCCAAATAAATGCAAAATTCTATGCGGAAAGGTACATTAAGGTGATAAGTTTCTAGGCAAACTAAATATACGAAAGTGTAAATTTTATCTATTTTCTATTTTTGTTGCAAAATATTCCAATGGAAATAACATTTATTCTATCGATACGAGGCCCATGAGGCATTTGCAAGATCGAAAGCTAAATATTAACGGCATGTATAATTGGTAATATGATGAAACACATGCGAGGTTCTATGCAAAAAGGCTCATTAGGGTTAAAATAGTAACTTTGCAGGCCAGACAAACAACAAAATTGTCAATTTTCCTCATGTTTTGTTTTTGTTGCAAATGAGCCTCTGGAAGTAACTTATACTGAGACATTTGCATTGAAGATAATTAATTATTAACGCAAATTCAATTCAATTTATTTAAATAAGTATACAATAGTTTTTACATTGGAATTATATATAAGCTGCCTAAACCTTAGGCTTGTGTTGCAGCGGTTAACATTTATAACTTTGGGTATACATAAAAATAAAGTATAATATTATTCTAAATATTAACATATAACGGGGAAAAAAAGACACATTATTTTAGATTCCACCATCAAAAAAATTAGGATTTAAAAAATTTAAAATAGGCGCAAAAAATAAGTAAACAGCAAATAAAATAAAATAAAAGAAAATTAATAGTATCGGAAACCTGATCTTTTTAAAGTTTTAAGTCAAAAATTAAATAATTATGGCAAGAAAATGTTCAGCATTATTTTATAAGATGTATTTTTCTAATTCTGACTCCATCCTTTTTTTTGTTAGTGCTTTAATATATTCTGGTATTAAATTATATACCTTTGGACCAAGAAAAAGAGTGCTTTTTTGGATTTGGTTATTGTTACATTGGGGTATATTGACAGATTTATTTTTTACTAACCTAGTTTTATAGGAGTGTGTTGGTTTTGGTAAACCACTTGACTGATTAAGCGTCCACAGAAAAACCTTGTAAATAAAAACTTTTTTTAATGAAAATAGTTTTGAACTGGAATAATTTTTTTTCAAAATATGCCCATGGAAATAACATTTATTCGATCGATCCTAAGCTCATGAGGCATTTGCAAG
Organism: Brachypterus glaber; assembly: GCA_958510825.1. Lineage (NCBI taxonomy): Eukaryota > Metazoa > Arthropoda > Insecta > Coleoptera > Kateretidae > Brachypterus > Brachypterus glaber. The sequence continues at coordinate 70,550,868 of OY294044.1, forward strand.
ATTAGAAGCTTATTATTAACAACATGTATAATTGATAATAGAAGGTAACTAACACCGTGTATAATTGCTATTAATATGAAAATAAATTCTAAATTTTATGCGGAAAGGCACGTTAATGTTTTATAAGGTGATAAAATAAGTTTTGCAGGCAAACTAAATATACGAAAGTGTCAACTTTTTTATTTTTTATTTTTGTTTAAAAATATGCCCATGGAAATTACATTTATTCGATTTATCCTAGGCTCAAAAGGCATTTGCAAGATTAGAAGCTTATTATTAACAACATTACACATGATACATTGATAACATGATGAAAATGAATGTAACGTTCTATGCGAAAAGGGACATTAGGGTGAAAATTGTCCTCTGGAAATAACTTATATTCTATCGATCCTGAGGCATTTGCGGAATTGGAAGATAATTCATAGCACGCAAATACATGTGAAGTTTCATGTAAAAAGGCACATTAGGTATAAAAGTAATTTTGCAGGAAAACTAAATAAACGAGTGATTTTTTTTCTATTTTCAATTTTTTTTTTCAAATTATGCCCATGGAAACAACATTTATTCGATCGATCCTAAGCTCATAAGGCATTTGCAAAATTAGAAGCTTATTATTAACATAATTGATAATAGGGTGAATATAAATATAAATATCCAAATAAAAAGTTTTATGCGAAAATGCATATTAGGGTAAAAATAGTAATTTTGCAGGCGAGATAAACAACGAAATTGTCTATTTTTCCATGTTTTGTTTTTGTTGCAAATGAACCTCTGGAAATAAATTATATTCTATCGATCCTGAGGCATTTGCAGGATTGGAAGATAATTAATAGAACGCAAAAACATGCGAAGTTTCATGCAGAAAGGCACATTAGGTATAAAGGTAATTTTTTCAGGAAAACTAAATAAAGAGTGAATTTTCTTCTATTTTTAATTTTTATTTTCAAATTATGCCCATGGAAACAACATTTATTCGATCGATCCTAAGCTCATAAGGCATTTGCAAAATTAGAAGCTTATTATTAACATAATTGATAATAGGGTGAATATAAATATAAATATCCAAATAAAAAGTTCTATGCGAAAATGCATATTAGGGTGAAAATAGTAATTTTGCAGGCGAGATAAACAACGAAATTGTCTATTTTTTCCATGTTTTCTTTTTGTTGCAAATGAACCTCTGGAAATAAATTATATTCTATCGATCCTGAGGCATTTGCAGGATTGGAAGATAATAAACAACATGTATAATTTCTAATATTAAGAAAATAAATGCGTAGGAAAGGAACATTAACCTCTTCAGGGACGATTTTTTTGTTTAAATTAATTTAATAGCAAAAGTTAAAAATGCTTTTTATTGCAAAAACAAGTAAACAACTGAAGATGTGCGATTCCGTTGGATGTCGCTTGTGGTTGGAAATAAAGCAAATGGCAACAGCTATAGCCACTGAGCAATAAAGATGTCGTTGATTTTCATTTTGCGGAATTTATTTTTAAACTTATGTGCCTATGTCCCTAAAGAGGTTAAGGTGTTAAAATAAGTTATGCAGACTCAATATTCAAAAAAAAATCTATTTTCTATTTCTGTTGCAAAATATACTCATAAAATTAACTTATATATACTGATTCAAATAGCTAAAGCGAATTGACCGTTATTTCAGGAGTGTGCCCTGTTGCCGGATTTATTTCGTGTAAACATAACCTAAAAACGTCAATTAAATATGGATAATAAAATTTGTTTTTGCATTTTAAATTAATGATTTAGAAAAAAATAGTTTTGAGTATAAATTTAGTGATAAAACACCCCCCAGCCACACCTTAATTGTGTAAATCTACTTTCCAAATAGGAAAATTATCAGCTAGGGTAAAAGTTGGGAAATTTGTTTAGGTGTTGAGCTGTTTTTTTCATCAAATGTAGTAGTAAAAAATAGAGTGTGGTACATACAGTTGGGAAATTGGTAGTATCAGTTGGAAAAATCAGAGACAAGTATCTTTTGATCTTTTTTTTTTAGTCGTAAAAAACTTCTGCCAGGGGCAAAGCTATTTTAGATTTGGGAAATTTTTCAATCTTTAGTTGAGAAATGTTTGTTCTGCCCTCCCCTCCAAAAAAAAAATACCTCAAGAGCCCCCTGATAACATCACATCATATACAGAATGTGAATTGATACCATACCTACGGACTTTTCATGACAAAACTATGGACTCTTTTAGCCATGTATGTTGGAAGGGCCAGATGCAGGGGGGAAATTTCCCCAGGGCCCAGCATCAGAGGTGAGGACCTTTTTTTATTAAAATTTTCTGCCATGGGTAAGGTTTTTTTCCAGATGTGTGGCCAGGGAAAAAAGTTTCCCTGGGCCCCAGCTGGGTCAGTCCAGCCCTTTATGCCAGCATACATATTAATTTTAGTGCCAACCAGTTGCCACACAACAAATAAAAATATATAAATTTTGAAAATGTTTATTAATTTTATTATTGAACAATTTAAAATATTAATTAACATATTTAACAATTTGTAGAAAAGAGGAATTTTGGTAATAAGACAAAAAAAAACTTGTTTTAGTTTATTTCTCAACATTAAAACAAAATATATCTTGTAAATCTACAGTGCATGTCTGCTCCTCCTTTCACTTTTAAACGACTTAAGATATCAACTTGAAATTTGGAATACTTAAATAACATAGCCCAAGTAATTTTTTGGTATATATTTTATGTTTAGGGGCACAATAAAGGTAGGGGGACAAGGAGAAAAAATTTTAAATAAAAAGAAGGGCCATGTGATACGTCATTTTAAATTTTATTAAATTCTGTTTTTGACCATATCATTTTCAACTTTATATTTTTTTTTGAAGGTGATTTTCATTTATTTTTTTTTTTTTGTTGAAAAATACGGGTTTCTTGTTTTTTTTTTTTTAATTTATTTAAAAGTATAATTTACGTTTTTGTGTCATAAAATTAATCATTAAACTATTTTTTTTTTGATATTTGTAAAGAAATTTTAAATAAAATTACCATTTTCAACACATTCTTAATCCCCTAAAAAAATGTAAAAAAAGGTATATGGTCGAATGAAGAATTTTATGATTTACGAGCACACAAACCCCCTTTCCATAAAAAAAATCCGCTTTTTGTGCCCCCAAACATATCAAATTAATACCAAAAAACTATTTGGGTTATGTTATTAAGGTTTTCCAAATTTAAAGTTGATATATTATCAAAAACTGCATTACTTATTATTCTTCTTCGTCTTCACTATCTATACTCTGTTCAATGACAAGGGGAGCAACATAAATATTTTTGTTCTCCAACCATTTCTGAATTTGTGGGATTATCCGGTTAGTTGTTGGATTTTTTTCCACGAATACATTATGATAAGAAGCATTGTCCAATACTATTACAAAAGGCTCCTCCAGGTTGGCAATTAGTTGGTTCTCAAACCAATTAAAAAAATTATCCTGGTTCATTTCACCGTCGTAATCCTGTTTTTTGTCTTTTGATGAAAATATTAGTTCTGCTCCACGTATAAATCCCCCTGCATTTCCAGCATTAAGAATTATATACCTAAAAAAACAAAAGGGTTTCAAAATCAAATATCAATTTGATATCAGAGGCAGATCCAGGGGGGGGGGGGGATGGGGGCAACTGCCTCCCCCAATAGTCAAGCAATTTTTTTTTGTTTAGAACAAGTTTTGTGAAAGATAGGTAAAATCGGACAGAAATTGCCTCCCCCAGAGCAAAATCCTGGATCCGCCCCTATTTGATTTACTAATATTCTCTTGGGGGGCTGTTCAACAATGGTTTCACTGACCTGGGGGAGTCTAGCTGAAATTAACACCCTATATAAAATGTTCCAATTAAACGTGGCGAAATGTTACGGAGGCAAGGGGGTCTAAAAGAAAAAATTTACAAAACGCCCAAAATATCCTTTTTTTACTTTTTAAGCCAAATTCGATGCCATGCAAATTCCTGTTTTTTTATTTACTGCAATGAAATTCCAGGTTTTTATAAGACATTTAAGATTTTTACAGGAAAATAAAAATCATAAAAAATGAGTTGCATACCTGCATAGTTCTGACGCTTCTTTTGTCACTATTTTGCCACAAATGACCTAGAGTGCCATTTTGAAAAATCCATGTTTCATCAAGAAAGACAAATTAATAGAATTTTTTTTTGAATTTTTGTATACTCCCTTAAAAATTGTATACGTTTAAGGGCTATGTAGGGAATTTCCATAAGTCCTCTCCTAGGATTATCCTTGGACCATTTAAATCCAATATTTAATAAAACAAGCCTGAGAGACTCATGGCTTCCTTAAAAAAATTCAGCTTCTTGCAGTTTCAAATATAGGAGGGACAATGTTAAATGCTCTTCTGTAAATAAAAAAATAGAATCATTGGTGTTTTAGAATTTTAGTGTTATTATCAATAAGAATTCCCGCCTGCAGCGATTTTTTATGCGTCAAAAGATTTTTAAAAATTATTTTTTATTTTGGTGAATGCGCCCAACAATTTTCAATTACCTCATATCTTGACTCATTTTTCTAATGCCCTAGTAAATTGATCTTGGACAATTGTCTTGACCAGAGCACTTGACAAAGTTCTTTGTAAAGAATTGGACATTTCTTGAGAGAATTAATCAAGATTCTGTATCCAGACTTGGACAAGACTTTAACAAGATTCTGGAAGCAGAGCGTTTAGCAATACTTTGTCAAGTCTGTTTGTCAAGTTTGTAGCAAGCAATTTGACAAGATTCTTGTTCAAGAATCTTGACCTACTATAACAAGTACAATTTGATCATGATAGAGATTGCTCTTCGATTTCTTGTCAATTTTTCTTGCTACATTCTTGCTAAAGACTTGTCCAAGTATCTTGACAAAGTATCTGTAGCAATTCTTTGACAATTCTTGAACAAGAATCTGTAACGCGGCGAAACGTTTTGGAGACCCCCACCCCCCCTCTAGCGCGTTATGTAATACTTGAACACTCCCATACTTACTTCTTTCATATGCAGTGTATATCGTATTCTTGATGGCATTTTCAGTAAACCCATCAATACCAGTAGCAGGCCTCTTAATGGTTTTATTTTTGACTGGTGGTTCCATTGCTATACCACTGTTTTGAAGTGCAGAAATTCTGTGTACAGTTCCTATGCTTATACCAAGAGCCATACTAACCTGCTAAAAATTAATTTTAAAGTTAATTTAAATATTTATATACAAAAATGTATTGCTTACCTCTCTCACATTGTTTAGAGGGATAAATGGACCATTATTGCCTCGTTCCTCCTCAAAAAAAGAACGTTTTAAAGAAGCCACTAACTCTTTGACCTCCACACTTAATGTTTTGGCATTTTAAAAATTGCAAAACAAACAAGAGTAAAAACACAACAAAATTCAAAAACTTAAAACAAACTTTAAACAAATATAAAAACAGAACAAAAAACACAACAGAAAAAACTGCTTTGAAAAAAGCAGTTTTTGTCTCAAAAACACAGATTTGTATTTGGTTATTAAAAAATAACACAAAATCAAAAAAGAAATAGAAATTAGGAAAATTATTAAAATAAATCGAAAAATATAAACTTTAACCTCAAAACACTTGTCAAAGTTGATAGTCAAACGCCCAAAAGTTACCCGGCAACGTTGCACAGGGTATGTTGCCGAGTCTAATTTAGAATCGCAAACTACCTGTATCTTTCATAGCTTAAATTTTAATATATTTCAAAAATATACTTTTTAAAATTAAAATACTATTATTCCAAGTTATGTTCAATTATAAAAATTTAACAACATAATAAATTTTAGATTTTTATATCATATGAATAAAACTTTTATATAAAATTAATTCAATAAATATTTAATCTGGCAACAAGGCACACTCCTGAAAAAAACGGTCAATTCGCTTTAGCTATTTGAATCAGTATACGATCGATTCTGAGGGATTTGCAAGATTAGAAGATAATTAACAACGTGTATAATTGCTAATAGCACCCAGATAAATGCGAAATTTTATGCAGAAAGGCACATTAGGGAAAATAGTAATTTTGCAGGATAACTAAATAAACGTGTCAATTTTTTTCTATTTTGAATTTTTATTGCAAAATATGTCCATGGAAATTACATTTATTGGATTAATTAAGATTAGAAGCTTATTATTAACAACATGTATAATTGATAATATGATGAAAATGAATGCGAAGTTTTATGCGAAAAGGCACATTATGGTGAAAATAGTAACTTTACAGGCGAGATAAACAAACAATATAACCAATTTTTTATTGCAAAATAAGCCTATGGAAATAACTTATATTCTATCAATCCTGAGGCATTTGCAGGATTTGAAGAAAATTAATAACCTGTATAATCGCTAATAGCACGCAAATAATTGCAAAGTTAATGCAAAAAGGCACGTTAAACTAATATTTTAATTTTAAAACTCGATTTTATGGTAAAATCTTAATAATAATATTATCTCTTCATACGTTAAAGGATATATTGTATTTTAAAGCGTAATTTTAGTGTACTCCTTTAAATATGTAAATTGAAAGGGTAAATTTAAAGATTGAGTTATATTTCCAGTAAAATGGTAACAAATTTGGTTTAAATTATATAAATTTTATATATAATCCTAATATCACTCTCCAATTTTGCCCCCATTTTATGCAGTGTATAAAAGTAATATTTATTTGATCGATCCTGAGGCATTTTCACAATTAAAAGGTAATTAGCAACGTGTATATTTGCCAATAGCATGAAAATAAATGCGAAGTTCTTGATAAAAGGAATTTTGCAAGCGAACCAAATAAAACAATCTGTCAATTTTTCTATTTTCCATTTTAATTGCAAAACATACCTAGATAGAGTAGGTTTATACACTGATAAAGAAAATTGTCAACTAATTGTAATATAAAAGTGTTTGGTAATAATTGTAATACGGTAGTCGCTATTGCTAAATTAATTCACATAATTTCTCCGCTTGTAGGTCAAACCAGTTTTATCGAAACATTTAATTAGTTAAAGTGGGTGAGCCATGTTGCCATGTTAAAGCATTTTATTTTTTACAGCATTCAAATTTATTTGTAATTACCTGAAACTTTAATACATCAAACATAAACATATCTTTATTCTAATGGATAAAAACTAAACAAACTGCAGGAGCTTCAAAATAGTTATTTATAATACAAGGGCGAAAAGTCAATTGTTTCGATAGAGTAGGTTTTTAGAAGCCGAGGGCTGGCCGATAGGGCCAGAGGGTAATAAACCTACGAAATCTAAATTTAACTTTTTGCCTGTGTATTATACAATATTTTTTATTCGATTGTTACTAATTATAATAAATTATTAAAATATACTTAATTTTAAAGTGCAAAAAATATTTATTTTTACTGTATTATTACTTATCTAGTTATCCATGACAAATTGCTGTCCAATCAAATCGCTACAAAAACAATTGAATCGTTTCTTTTGCTTACGGTCTCATTTTCAAATTAAAAAAGCTATAGCTTGGTGATTAATTTCTGTTAAAATGCGTCTGTGCAAATAATACTTGTGAAACCGTTCTATAAATATTATAAATATTAAAAGTGATTTTACAATTGAAATTTTTAATTTATTTTAGTGGGTGAATACAGATTAATCAGTTGATATATATTTTGAGGTTATGTTATGGATTTTTTTTTATTTTGTATGAAATGATTATAATAACTGTAAAGAACGGTTAGTTCAAGACCAAAAGTGACCAAAAGGTCATATTTCTTTATGAATATTAGAGTAAAGGTAAAGCATCTTCTTTTAAAAGCTTAAAAATTACAAGTTTTAGTTAGCGGGCGAAAAAAATTTTTGGCCCTAGGGCCACAAAGTTCAACGTTTCGCCCATAAACAACAAAAAGTGTCGCTTTTAGAAACAATCGAATAAAAAATATATTTTTGCTTTTTAAAAAAGATTGCATGCTGACAATATTAGGAACTCATGTCCCAGGTATTACCAGGGTACTGACAGTAATAGTAAAGAACAAACTTACAAAAAATTAACACTATTAGTGTATTAAATAAGAAAATATTGTGACACAATAAAAATTTCAGTTGATTTTAGGTACAATTTGGGCGCTTAAATACAATTGGTCGTTTTTAGTAATTCCCACTCACTTCATGTACGTATCAAATACGCCTGGCGATTCTCTTCGAACAAAATCAGAACCAAGAATCAGAACTCTCTTAATTCTTCGTTACTTTCTTTTATTGTTGTTTTTGCCATATTTTTGCTATCAACTACTTCGCAAGGCAATATTAGGAACACAGATACTAGACAATCTCAAAAAATTACCTTTTCGCTTTATTGAAAGAAACAAAATATGGGCCAAGAAAGTGCATATTTGGGCCTATCTTATTAAGTTTTTGTCCTGCATAATTTATGCTACCCAGCTTGCGACAGACAGCACAATTTTACAAGTTTTTTTAGTGGAAGAGCCCCAACCAAGAACTGTGTTTTTGTGTACGCTATTACCAACTGAATACAGATACATCATATTTACAGGCATCTTTTCGTTATAACAGTTATACTGGCAGTGCTATCTATGACACAGAGAACGAACTAACAAGTTTAATTGACTCACCCACCTTATAATTATCTAACCTCTAATTTTCTCTACTTTCCCAATTTTTAATCTAGAAATTACGTAAGTAATTTATTTACCTTATTATGTGCGTTCCTTTCTCTTCTCCCGTGAGACACACTTATATTTTCCTATAGCATTAACAATGACATAACGCTAGTACAGCCCTCCCACCCCCAGGTGCGTAACGTAATACTTGCAAGAACCCAATAATAGTTATTTATGGTACTAGTGGGTAAAGTAAGATATTGCCCATGAGAGTTAATTTTCGAGAGGGCAATATCGGTTTACCCATGAGTGCCATACAAGGTGTTATCTAATAAATAGCTTAGAAATTCATATTTTTATTAAAAATTTTAATGACATTTACAAGAAAATAATTTGACAAGTGACAGTTGAGTGGGTAAAATAAATAATTATCCACTCAATAAAGTAAAAGCCAAGCCGGGGTTATTATTGAGTTTATCTATTTAAAATAAAGCTGGTAATTGTCTCATTATCTGTATGTATTGGATAAAATATATTTTCTAAATGTTACTCTTATTATATGATTTTAAAATCTCATTTCTTTTACCGTTTACCTCTTATTTTTTTTTTTCAATTGGAATTCCCAATTACTAATATCGTAACAAAGTAGAGATTGGAAAAACTAAACGAAAATTAATTAATAAAATAAGCAGTTAACTGTGTATAATTATATTGTATTGTTTTGTATTTATTGTTATATTTTATGACACAGTATAATAAAAATAATATACTCTGGTTTTAATATATATAATAAAATAGAGGTATTTTTTAAATCCATTTTCGTACAAAGTCTTCATGATACACGAACATTTAATCAATTTTGATGAAATATCCAACTGCGAATAAACTTTCTACAATGCTCTGGCAGAGTTTATATAAAGTTTTATCACACGCAACTTCTGTACTAAAGATATACGTTATTTAAGCTTACGCAGTATATATACATATGAAAGCAAAAAAAAACGGTTGTATGCTGTATAATTTAACTGTAATAAAAGCAGTGGAAACATTTTATAAAGTTTTAATTACTTTACAAAGTATTTAAAGGTTATGTTCCTACCTATACATTATTTAATCCAAAGAAATTATTAATGCTGAAAATATGAGTGATTAAACTTTTGTGCTAATGGGAGTCCTAAAATTCGTAAAATTACCATAAATCGTAAAAAATCCTTGAAAATTATAATTTTTGTATAAGTAAAAAACTTAAAGGGCATGAAATCTTTTTTTTTCCTTTTGAGCATACAAAATCATGTTCAAAATGATCAAAATATTTTAATTCGCGCCGAAAATCCGCCAAAGTTTTCCCTAACACTATAATTTACGAATGTCTACTTATAGTCTGATACCTTGATTTTAGGGTACACGTTTGGACTTTTTTTAAATATCTTGTATATGGTCAACTTATTGAAAAAATAAGTTACTAAAAAAAGGAAGTTTATAAAATTCTCTACAAAATACGTAGTAAAAACTTTTTTTTGAGAAAATGGGGAAATACTGTGGAAATATCTTTTGTAGAGAATTTTATAAGCATTACTTTTTATCATAACTATTAGCCGTTAAGAAAATATTTTCAAAAAACTCTAGAAGTGTTCCTTAAAATCAAGATATTGGTAAATGTTTTGATAATTTTTTCAAAAAAAGTTAGAAAAAAGTTTTAAACAAATATTTTGTAAAAAATTTTATAAGCTTTCTTTTTCCTAATAACTTATTTAAAAAAAAAATTGACTGTTTAGAAATTCTTTGGTAAAAACCTCAAATTAAGATGGCGGCGCGAGCTCAACTTGAATTGATTTTGCTACCTTCATCGGGAAGGTATAGACTACATCTACACCAATTTTCAAGACTTTCGTATTCTTTTGAGGAAAAATCCTTGCTTGCTTGGGCTACTAGATATGAGTATCAATCGGACTGAATTTATTTTTGTTTAATGCATCCTAATATTTATTCATAATATTAAAATGATTTAACTAAGGGTTCCTAAATATTTGGCGCTTAGCTCGTTTTGTTTTAGTTAAATCATTTTAATATTATAAATAGTTATTAGAATGCATTAAATGAAAATAAATTCAGTTCAGTTTGATACATTTTAAAATGATTGTTTACCGTTTGACTCACATTTAGAGTAGAAATTCGTAAATTTTAGTGTTAGCTGCAACTTTGGCGGATTTTCGGCACGAGTTAGAATCTTTTGATCATTTTTTAATTTGGCACATAATTTTATATGCTTAAAAGGAAAAAAATAAGATTTCAAGCCATTTAAATTTTTCGTTTATAAAAAAAAAATACACACAATTTTCAACGATTTTTTGCGATTTATGGTAATTTTACGAATTTTAAAGCCCCCATTAGCACCCTTAGAGAAGTTTAATCACTCTCATATTTTTAGTATTTTCTAGATACACCTAATTAAAAATTTTAAGATAATAAATAAATATAAGGTCAACCCTAATGCTACATCTAGGAATTAAAAAATATATCCACTAGTTTTTATTGTTTGATAAATAAAAGTTTTTTTTTAATTTGTGTCATGATATCTTTTTACTTGTCACTAACGATTTTTATGTTGAATTACAGTTTACCAGTATTTCCCAATAATCATACAAAATGCAGATACATGACATAAATTGTAAATATTCTACTATTTTGGACTAAAAATTACTTCTGCAAAAAAGTTGCCTAAAAATTGCATGCATGCTTGATTAGTTTAACAAAATTCAATTTTAAAAATTATTAATATTTTTTCTACGACTGTCTTAGAATGTTAGTAAAATCGCACAAAAACTCTTACATTCCGTAAGCAGATGACGGTATATGACACATACAGTGGAGATTTTATTTTTAGCTAAATCAACGAAATAATAAACAAATTACTATAAAATATTAAATTATTAGTCGAAAATTAAATTATTTGATGTAAATTATTGTTTATTAAAACTTTTGGTTATCATATAATTTATATAAAATCGGAATGTATAAGACTTCGGTAGCATATAGCATATAGTATAGTCTTCAACACGTGTAGAATGGCTCACTCGTGGACCATCCCCCTCGCCGCTGTCGCCGCTCGGGTGACAAAAATCCACTCGTTCGGAATATGCATTATTCTACACTTGTTACAGAATATACTATTCTTTTAACTTTTCTTGACCGTACTTAAAAACTGCCTCCCTGACTAGACAAACAGCTGTCTCCCTGTCTGTTGACTTTTATATGCACATATGTACATATGTACATAGTCTATTTTGCTTTTCCATTTTGAAAATTTGAAAATTTAGGGGTTTTTAAGGTTCCTAAAATTGAATATGATAATAAAAAAATTCTTACTCCACCCTCATGGGGGTGAGAGGGTAAATGTTTTTAAATATTTTCAATATTTTCGTCAACGTTGGTATAAAGAGGTTTTTGGGGACGACGAAACTGAATTTAATAATAAAATTTCTCCAATAGTTTTTGTGAAAGTTGGTATATAGGGGTTTTTGAGGTTGCTGAAAGTAAAACTGATAATAAAAAAATACAACTTAGCCCCCTGAGGGGCGGGGGTAGTTTTCGTGAAAATTTGTATATTGGGGTTTTTAAGGTTGCTGAAAGTGAATTTCATAATAGAAAATCCATTTAATTCGTGGATGTGAAAAATGGGAAAGCGATTTTACTGGCAGTATATTTTAAACTGATTAGATCTATATGAATTTAGTTTTTATGAATACACTACAAAAAATATGTATGTAAATTTACATGCTAAGGTAATATGTTGCCAATCATAATGTAAAATTAAAAATATAACCAGTTATATTACAATTCTGAATGTAAATTTACATGCCATAATTCCATGTAAAATCATGTAAATTTACCCAAGTTTACTTTATATTGCAAGATATTTTACAAGAATATGTATGTAAATTTACCTGTGTATGTAAAATTATATGATATTTCATGTAAAATTAATAAATTTTTGTATAAATTTATATAATTATGCATGTCAAATTACAATATATTACGTGTAAATTTACTAATACGTACAAGTAAATTTATTAACCTTGTAATCACAGATAACAAAATGTGATTACGATGCGCGCACTTGGATTGCACATGTGCGACTTAAAGTCACACGTATGCGACGCATCTGGCCTTACATACAAACATTTTTGCGGCATAGCGAAAACACATGGTTCCGATCTGAGATTTTTGAGAACCAAGACAAACCCAGAAGTTAAGGGGGAGCGCTGTTACCCAGTGTATTGTAATCAAGGGTCCCATTTGCTAATCCAGTGATTTGCACTAAATTAGCATCCTGACCATAGCTCCCGCTAAGGCTGACTGACCAAAATTTTATTGTTTAGTACTTATTAAAAAAGTAAATGTATGTCATTGCTGGTGAGATACATTATTGACGGCCCAGCGTTCCCATTACAAACTTAGACTATTAGTTTTACATGAAATTTAAAAACTTTTATGTAATTTTATTTTGTTTTGGGTAAAGTTACTAAACTTTATGTATATTACATATTTTAATTAACTTTTTTATGTAAAGTCACAGTCATTGCAGTGATTTTACTTGAAAATAAAATATTTTTATGCTAATAATTATAATATTTGAATTGTAAATTTACACCCATTTTTTACAGTGTAAGAACGAAGTTCTTTAACATGAAGTAAAACAGCCATTTCTATAATTATTTTGCAATAACTTTTGAATGCCTTAATCTAAATAATAGTATATTAAAGTACTAGTCTCATAACACTCGTTTTTAGCGCACGACTACAAGTTTAGAAAACGAGCTGCTTGCGGAGGTTTTCTAAAGTACTAGTGCGCTAAAAACGTGTTATGAAACGAGTGCTTTATACTATTTTTTCTATTTTGATCTAAAATTAAAAAAAAAACATTTAAATTGATGACCGATTTAGGGATTTTTGTTTTGGATTTGCATTAGAATTTTCGCTATGCCTGAAATTCATAAATCTTTTATAGCCAGCTCTTCACTTTTTTACTGCAAGTAACCAAGCCTCAATTGTAACATGGTAAAAATTAATTTAAAACATAATTTCGTATAAAAGTAAGCTGGGTTAACATTTGCACGGAAAACGCCAAGCGCTTGTCTTTTGTCCTGTATTGCCAAGCCAAAAGAAAAAAATTAAAAACCTCTTATATGAGCTTATAAGAGTCGCAACATAAAAAGGATATTTTACAGTCAGTAACTTACTTTCATTAAAATAAGTTTAAAATTACTATATGAAAAAAAAAATGGATTGTGGGAGAGATTTGATAAGCTGCACGCGTATAACAGTTACTCTAGTTTAAGCATTTGAATAAATTATAATAAATAAAATCAATAGTTTGGTAATAACAAAACTTGGCAGAACTGTTTATTGATTTCGAACATGCCTGATTAATTTATAAGTACCCAATTATTTTATTTAATGACAAGAAAATCTGATTAATAAATTAATTAATAAATATATAATTAGTTTAGTAAATTAGTTTGTCAACAGTAATACCATTGGTCGTTAAATCTGTTGATCTGGCAGAGAAAGCCTCATATATATATTTTTTTCATTTGAAGGAAATATTTGTGTGACTTTTTTAATCATTTAAAAATCAAGTTTTCTTATCATCCTGTTTAAAATTGAATATTTGTATTTGAAAACATTGAAAATATTCGAAGTTCTCCATTAGCTAATTAGTTGTATAGTTGGCTATCGCTGATTATAATCAGTGATAGCCAATCATACAAAAATCATTAGTCAAAATTTCTAAACACACAGATAAAAATTTTAATCCAATAAATATCATTAAGGGCCACTTGCACCAACTTCTGGTCTGGGATTATCTCAGCTCAGAGTTTAAGTTAAAAATGCTGCGTTCTGATTGGTCCACTGTCAATTTAATCTAAGTTTAAAGTTAAACCTGCATTGGTGCAAGTTGCCCTTAATCAAAGTAAATGTTAGCTTTATAATATAAAGTAAATGTTAACTTTATAATATAAAGTTTATATGCAACAACATATTTTCTTGACCGATGACTGATTCAGATTTTAGTACACTGATATAATAATAGCGTTATTAATGCAACAAGATAGTGTTATATATACGCCAACCACAAATTGTACTATAGTATAATACTAACTATGACATAAGATAACATTTATTGTTGTATTTAATACAATTGCATGTTGTTTACCTCTTAATTCTACAACTGGTTGTTGTATCGTATAATATGTTACAAAATATGGTTGGAGCCTATATTACAACAATATTTCTATCAGTGTATATTTTTATAGTTATTTTTAATAAAAATAAGTGAGAAAGAATTATCATGTACCCCAGTCTACATAGGTATCTCAAGTGCTTTCATCCTGCCGGGACTTACCCGAGAATAACTTGGACTTAATTGACACAAAATTAGTCACAAAAACTACAAAAAACGTACATATTTTATGAATTTTTTTAAATCTTTAGATACTGTTAGATATAGAAACCAGAGTTTTTATAAATTTCAAATAATTTCTATTTAGTTTTGTTGAAAAATTTCAGATTTGATTTCTTTTGTATATTTTTAGGTTTAAAACAATGAATTAACCTAAACAATAGAAAACTACTAAAATATTCAAAATTTTCAATTTTTTTAAATGGCGTTTTTTTTATTTTAGTTTTTTAACAGCCTAATTTGAGGTTCAAAACAAAAACTTTTTAATTATGTAATTTTTTATACTGAATTTGATTCTGAATAAAAAACACCCTCATTCCATTTAAAAATTTTAAGTTATCCCCTCTCCCGCCTAAGGGTGTGGATGAAAAAAACATCTGCTTTGATAAAAAGGTGTCCCCCTTTATATTGAAGCTTAATACCAAATTTCAAAAAAATATCTTGTACGGTTTCTGAGATATCGACTTTTAACCGTTTAAATGTCCCACCCGGTATGCAGTGTGCCACTTAAATTTAATTTTTTAAGCAAGACCGCAAACATTTTCTAATAGGGGATAATAAAAAAAGTAAATAAATATGATTTTTAGAAATTGTTATAGTTCTTTCGTATGTTAAAAAAAAGTTACTTATGTTACCTGAAGGTAAATGTTTAGTTACTCCTAGTATTTCACTACCACACTTTTGCAAATGGTGGATGAATTTTGAACTTTTCTTACCCAATATCTAAATAAATAGGTATATAATAATAATATTTAATGTTTGATGTTGTGGTAGCAGTTGACCCGGGATGGCCAATTTTTAATTGCCTTAATTTTATTTATTTTTTTTAAATATCTTAATTAAAATATTATAAAATGAAATCAACCGTAAGGTTCGTATTTTTAATTTATTTTTGCATATCAAAAGATGACATTTTTAAGCTCTTTTAAATAATTGGGATTTTATTAGAAACAGAGCAATTGGGGATGGCTGGTAGCTAAGGGGTAGAAGTTCTTACCCCCATTTTAACTGATTTTATTTCCTATTAAATATTAAGCTATTTTTTTAAATGTTTTATTTCAACTATTTTAAAATAAAATCTCCATTTTTGCTTAACTAAAAATAATGACATTTAGTTAGGAAGCAATTGCATGCAGATGACCAATAAATAAAATAAAACTAAAAACAAATAAATTACGGTCTATTTAGAAATAAACTGTGTTTTAGTTTCAGTCAGCAAGTTCTTATACCATTTTGTTAGTTAAAGTTTATTAAAAGCTCTTGAGTTTTAGTAATTGTTAATCCAGATGAAAGCTTAATGAAACTTTATAGAAGCTTAAAGTAAGCTTATTTTACTTAGTGGGAACACTGTTCAATATTTTTTTTAATACACCTTAGAATGCATATTGAAGATCTAGCATTTTAATAATCATATGGACAGCACTGATTGGAAATGGAAAATGCTTTATTTTAACGGCCAAATTCAGCGAGAATGAAATAATGTTACGAAATAAAAATATTAAATAGAACTAGTAGTTTTGGGTTTTAACCGTGTTTATGGATTATTACTATCCCAAGTTTCGTCACTTAATACTAGAGACATCTTCAGGGATACTTCAGTATACTTCAGTATCCCTGAAGATGTATATAGTATAAAAATAAAAATGTCGGATAGTACATGGTTAAAACCCGAAAATACTAGTTCTATAAGTATGTCTAAAGAAATTCAACAAGAATATCAGCGACCGGCGCGTCGTAACTTAAAATATATACAGTCAACATCTCATAGGCGCCGTGTTTTGTCATTTCATTTATTCTTTCTGTGATTTACAAGTGATTTTATAAACATTAGTATGCCACTGGTCGAATCCACACTCCAGCCGGTATAGGGCACTACTCGATACGGAAGGCATTTGCATTCTTAAAATGACACGACTTTATATTGCCTTCGTCTTATTTTTAAAAATTTTATAGTAGTTTTTTCAATGGTTTTAGATAGATTTAATATATGGATGATATTTTATATGTTGAACAGATGGTTTATCTTCTCTGGAAAGAAAGAACTTTTACTGAAAAAAAGGAAAAATGTTAAAATTAGAAGATGTTAAGATTCCTGTCTAGATGTTATGAAGTCTTCCATTATTATATTTGTATTAATTTAAATTTTTTGTTAATAATCAGTCTAATTAGGTATAAACTACCTCTGTACAAAGGTCCCCGAACGACTATAAACGAATAAACTAAACTAAACTAAACATTTTACATACGGGATTATATTAGGTATATAAAACTCCGAGGTATAAAATATCCATGATTTGAGTACTTAAAATGAGTATAAATAATAATAAAAAAGTAAAATAAACCATTTTCTATATTTCCAGTAAAATTATTCTCGTATCGCGATATATCGAAAAGAAGTTTTATCAATTTCAAATCTAATATTACATAGCGGCATCATTCACCGAGAGAATTAGATTAGTGTCGAAATGTGTCGATGATTTCTATAAAAGAATTATTGAATTTTCTACTTATACTTATATATTACTTATACGTCTATACTTATAACATTCTTAATTTGATTTTTCCTTTATCATTTAAAAATATAAGGAAAGCTAAAATTTTCTAAATTTTTTTAATTATTTTCAGAAAACCTGCAATACTTACGTCTAGGCGACAACAACATTCACAGCATACCTACAGAAGCGCTAAAAAGACTCCACCGTTTGCGGCACTTGGATCTACGTAGTAATAACATCTCAATTATCGCAGATGATGCTTTTGCAGGATTTGGAGACTCCATAACATTCCTCAACTTACAGAAAAACGAGTAAGTAATATTTTAATTATTTGTTGAGGCAATACATGCAAAGACAAGTCCCAAAAAATCCCAAATATACGTCATCATAAAAAATATAACTGAAAGTATACACTTTTCCCTAATGCAAAAAAAAGTAAACTCAATGTCAGACCAGTTCTGACACAGTAGTTACAAAAACTACGATTTTTGCTTTCTTTTTTTAAATATATCACAAAATTAAAACATCCCTGTCCCCATATTGATATAAATTTATTGCTAAACTTAATCTATAATATTATGAAGACAAATTTCTAAACCGAAAATCACCTCATAATTATAATTATTATGACGTGATTTTCATATATAATTACATAAGAGGCTGCAAATTATGCGGGAAAATTCGCTGTTTTCATGAAACTTTGCTGCCTAGAAATAATTATAAAGATATGAGAACTGTCCGCCATCTTGTATTTTGTGTTTTTGTCGATTTGCACGCATGAAAATTTCGAAATAATTTTTCCATGGTCGTAAATTCAAACCTTTCTTTATAAATAGCTGTACTTTTTATAAAATAAATTTCTAATATTTTTTTTGCTGTTTAAGTGGCAAGCTGCAAAATGGTTGAATCTGTCCCAGAGCGAGGCAGTTTCAAACATCAATAATATTAAAAGATGCTTTTTATTACATTTATTAAATAAACTTTAATATATAGGTAAAAACATGCAGCTTACAAAAAATTTAAACACATAAAATAAAATATCACTAAAAAAATATAAATTTAATAAATAAAATTAAATGTGAATAAAACTTCCTCTTATAAGTTAGTAAGATGAAATAAAAAGAAAAGTAAGGCACATATGTTTAAAACAGAAGTTTAAAATAGAAATAAACTACAGTATATTAAGGTTAAACCTTTTTTGTTTTTCACCATATGCAAAAACCATAGCTTTAATGTGCCCCAGCGCGTTTAGCTGAATGTGCCTCAGGTGTATTTTTGCACATCAAAATTATTCCCGGCTAAATTTCTTGTTTGAAGGTTAAAATAAC
The DNA here is from genome assembly GCA_958510825.1 of Brachypterus glaber. Taxonomy (NCBI): domain Eukaryota; kingdom Metazoa; phylum Arthropoda; class Insecta; order Coleoptera; family Kateretidae; genus Brachypterus; species Brachypterus glaber. The sequence goes on from OY294044.1 coordinate 70,569,752, forward strand.
ATCAGATTAACAAATTGTTATAATTTTGTAAAATAGTGAACCTTGTAACGTAAGGAATATATTAAATACAAAGGCTCTACCAAAAAAATAAAAAGTACTAAAATTTTTACATAAAATCACAAAAACCACATTTTTTTGTCACTCGGACACTTGATGAGTTAGATCCAACGAACTAATAACTCTTCTTTCTAGAATACGCATACCGTTAAAATAAAGTATCGCCAACATCTCAGTTTGTTTGTAAACAAATAGTAGGTATATTCAGGCCTGAACAATAACAGTTACCAGTAACTTGTATTGTTGTCTCTGTTAGAACCAAGATGTGCGAGTAAGACAGACGAATGTTTATGTTGCCGACGTTTTTGTCAGTTTTTACGAATGAAATGCCTATTCTAGAGAGAAGAGTTATTAGTTCGTTGGTTAGATCGGCCATATTACTCATGAAAGTGGATTTTGTAAGGAAGAGTGCTATGCGCCTTATTTGGGCGCTTAATTCAAATAGTCTTGGAAGTTAGAGCTACTGGTTGAATGTGCCCCTTGGTTGAACCATCCCCCTCTTCCCCTACGCGTATTTTGCATTTCTCGATAAAAAAGGTGAGTGACAAATTTGTAGAGAAATTTAAAAGAATATTTAAATAACACAGCCGCCAAAAAAAAATGCATATGCCAGGGACTAGACCAACGCATTTTTACATTTTCGGGGTAGGTGAAACCGAATCTGACCTCAGAATTGCTCCATCAGGTCCCATTTTTTTCTACTATTAAAAAATATTGAATTTAAGGAATTTAAGGGTAGGAAAAAAGTTTTGACCTGATGGAGCAATTCAGAGGTCAGATTCGGTTTCAGAAACTCCGAAAATACAAAAATGCGTTGGTCTAGTCTCTGGCACATGATTTTTTTCTGGGTGGCCGTTTTATTAGCAATAAATATTGTTTTTCAACAATATTGTATATAAAGATTGTAGAGAATTAAATTCTCCACAAACTTATATGAGCAAGAATGTGTAATTTTTTTTCTTTCTTATATGGAATTTAATTGAAAGTCATTGGGCTAGGTAGTTACTTGTCCCTTTAAAGAAGGAATATATAAATATGTTCACCTTTAATAGTTTTTAATAACATTAAATTCACCATCTCTATGTTAAATATTTTTTACATTATTTTTTTGTGTTTTAGTATTCATACGCTATCCAATTTATTATTTGAGAACTTGAATTCATTGGAAACTCTGAATTTACAAAACAACAAGTTAACCCACGTCCCCTATGATGTCATGGAACCTATAGTGGATACCTTACGAGTTGTTGATATTATGGGTAAGTAAGCTAATACTTATTACTAATAAAAAAAAATCAGAGAAAAAAAAATTCATTTGTTTGAAACCTATAAAAAACTTACTAGTAACTTCATTTCATATGACCACAATTCGTTCGCAAATTTTTATCCTGGTCTGTATTCGGTTTATATGCCATACTTTTAGAGTTCAATTTTTCCGTACCCTAATTTTTATTTTTCAAACTATAAAAACGAAGACGGAACCCTTATGGTAACCGTCTGACTGTCAGAACATCTTAACATGGGAAACTTACTATGTAGAGTCCATGCAACTGACTGCTTAAATAACTAGAGGTTTGTTATCTTGGAGTAAAAAATTGAACTGAATTTAGTGCGATATAATTTTATTAAAATAAGACAAGAATTTCGAGATACAAGAACAAGTTTAAAAAATACTGACCCTTTTTTTATGAAGTCACTTATAAAACATAAAGTTTAAAAATCTGGTCTCGTTTGGAAGCTGTCTCGACATTATTAGACACGCGTCTGATAATATCACGTGTACATGTGAGGTGATGTACCTCCAATCATTTGAGGTGATAAACATCCAAACCCCTTCTGTTTCAGCTGGATTTTCAAAGTGTAGGGACCTATACCAGATTAAATTATTTATGGAAAATAAATATGAGAAAGATACACTTTAAAATTTTGCGCAATAACTTTAGTGACCATTATATCTACGCAGAGATATGTGGGCTCCTGCCACGCTCTAAATAAAAGTACTAAGATTAATACCACTAAAACACAATGCGTATGCATATGTGGATACAATAGAGCGGAAGGGATTATTACACTTAAAGTGTACCTATAGTAAGATTTTCCAGACACCGCACTACGGAACGAACTGGGCCGTAAGCCAGACATCGGGTAAAAAACAAAAATGTTTAATTTTCTACATCCCTACTCTCGCAACATTCCAGTGTTTTAACCAATGAAACCACGCGCCAGCTGCCACGTGCTCGATTCTTCTATTTACCTCTACTGAACCTTGAAGTAGAATATACTATATATTAAATATTGAGTACTGGCAAAATTTTTATGTATAACTACGGTTAGTCAGACAAATTAGCGCTTATAGGAATTAGATGTCTAATGCCTACGAAAATTTGTAGTCTTTTTTTTTGTTATATATATAATCTTTTATTTTTTAGATTTTAAGCTTTCACGGCCATTAAGATATAAAGAACTTTCACTTTCGGGTTTAGACCGTGTTAATGGATTTTCACTTTCCGACGTTTCGTCTCTTATTACTAGAGACATCTTCAGGGATTAATCTGAAACTAAGTTTCGAATCAACTTGTGTCACTATTTATGACGAGTTGTGGTTATTCACCCGTGACGAGGTTTTTCCTATCAAAGACTTCCATATTGCAGGTAAGTGGTAACCAGTGTCCCGATTGATATTGTTAGGATGCTTGATGATTTCTATCGATTCCCGTATCTTCCTTGGCATTTTTCTGTTTTCTGTTAATATTTGTTTTGTTTCAGACAAGTTGATTTTATGACCTGTTTCATGTACATGTTCGGCTACTGCCGATAAGGAAATTTGTTTCTTTATTATATTGCGCTCATGCTCTTGAAGTCTTGTAGAAATTTTTCTCTTAGTTTCACCTATGTATCGTCATTACGATTAAGATTCTTTAAAGCTAAATATTATTGTTGTGCCTGCTGATAAGGGTAATGCCACTGTGGTGATGGACAAACTTGACTATTTTAACAAAATAACGGAACTCATAGACAATGGCACATACGAAAAACTCGAGACCGATCCTACTGGAAAATTTGAATGAAAAATCACACAATTACTTAAACAATCCTCCCTTACACCTCTTGAAATTTATAATCTAACCCCCCCGAGACTCCCGCGTACCAAAATTATATGGTTTACCTAAAATTCACAAGGACGGTGCCCCTCTTAGACCAATTGTCAGCACAATAGGTTCCCCTACGTATAAACTTGCCAAACACCTTGCCCAAATCTTAAATCAGTTAGTTGGAAAAACGAGGTCTTATGTAAAAAATTCCACACACTTTGTACAAACCTTATCGACAGTGACCCTGGACCCCTCGGACATAATGGTTAGTTTCGACGTAGAATCTCTATTTACTAACGTTCCCGTTCCCGATACAATAAATATTATACGAGACCTACTTACAACTGGAAATCTTGACCCTAAGTTATGTAAATTATTTGAAGCCTGTCTGACATCTACATATTTTCTGATACAGGGAGAGTTCTATGAACAAGTGTCAGGCGCCGCAATGGGATCCCCATTATCACCCCCTGCGGCCAATGCTTTCATGGAATACTTCGAGAAAAAAGCTATTGAGTCATTTCCATTAAAACCTAAAATTTGGCGCAGATACGTAGACGATGTCTATGCTATTTGGCCCCATGGCATGGAAAGCCTTCAAGGTTTTCTAAATCACCTCAATTCCCAACATAAATCTATACGGTTTACGATGGAAATTGAGAACAACGGATCACTTCCCTTTTTGGACGTTTTGGTTTACAAAACGGAAAATGGCTCAATAGGACACTCGGTATACAGGAAGAAAACCCACACTGACAGATACCTAAACGCATTTTCACATCACCATCCCTCTCAAAAACGCTCGGTAGTTAATTCACTTGTTCATAGGGCTTTCATGATTTCAGACAAGAATTCCCTAGACACAGAACTCCTTAAACTAACCAAAGCCTTGACCATGAACGGTTATACCAAAAAAGACATTAATAAGACCATATACAAATACAGAAATCCCAGACCCAAACAACAGGACAATAGTGACAATGACAGACAGATACAAGTTATACTTCCCTATGTAAGCGGTATCACGGATAAAATAGGTAAACTTTGAAGAAGTCAAATATTAAGCCTATATTTCGGTCCAACCAAAAATTAGGTCAATGTTTGACTTCAACAAAAGACAAAATACCCCTGAGTTCAGAAGGCGTATATAAAATACCCTGCTCCTGTGGTACGGTTTACATAGGTGAAACTAAGAGAAAAATTTCTACAAGACTTCAAGAGCATGAGCGCAATATAAGAAAGAAACAAATTTCCTTATCGGCAGTAGCCGAACATGTACATGAAACAGGTCATAAAATCAACTTGTCTGAATAATAATAATAATAATAATAATAGCTTTATTGTCCAACAGCAAATAACCAATTACAGGACAAGTATATAAAAATATACAATAAATATAATAATAAAATTAGGGTTAAACAAATAAAATAAGTTACAACAATTTACAATAAAATAAATAAATATTAACATAAATTAATATAAATACAATTAAATTAAATGAATACATATTGTAATAACTACTCTTGCTCTGGATTTTCCGTATAGAGAATTTCACTCAGGCTAGAGTAGTTAATATCAACGTTATCACAGAGACAGTTAAAATTATTGCACATGATATAAATTGGAGATTTTTGTAAAATATTGGTTCTTGCAAAATTATTGTAGAATGTATCAACATCTCTGGAGTTATTGCGAGGTACTTGAAAGTTGATTTTGCTAAGTAAATAAGTACAATCAATCTTGTTTTTAATAAGTCTTATTAAAAAACAAAGTGACATATTTTTTCTACGAAGATCTAATAGAAGTAATTCAAATCTGTTTAATAATAAAATTTGATTGGTACCTTGCGGTGGATAAATTTTTTCGACCCTAAAATTTAAAAATTCAGAAATCTTCTTTGTACCGATTCAATTTGATCTTTTTGGTTTTCGTAAATTGGATACCATATTAAAGAACAGTATTCTAATTTTGATCTTACAAAACTAAAATAGAGCGTCTTCAAACAAGCCGAAGAGGTAAAAGTTACAGTATTACGAACAATAAATCCTAGTAACCTGGAGGCAGAATTACAATTATTATTAATGTGAGGTGAAAAGATAATTTTGAGTCAAATGTGACACCAAGGTCTTTTATTTCATTACACCTCATAAGCACTTGATCACCTATGACGTAGTTATACAGTATTGGTTTTAGTTTACGAGTGTATGAAACAACCTTACATTTACCAATATTTAATTTTAGTCTATTTGTTTCGCACCAAGCATTAACTTTATCCAGTTCAATTTGTAATTGTTGACAATTGAAAGTTTCTAATATAATAGCAAATAATTTTAAATCGTCGGCGAACATAAGCTTAAAACAAATTAAAATTAGCAATAATCCGTTAATAAAAATCAAAAATAGCAAAGGGCCTAGGTTAGACCCTTGCGGAATACCAGACGTAGGTAAAATCATTCTTGACATAAATCCATTGAAATTAACAAATTGTAATCGGTTAAATAGTAAGATTCAAACAAAAGAAGTAACAAGGGATTAAATCCAATGCAACGTAAGCAATCCAGTAAAACGTAATGATCTATTTGATCGAATGCTTTCATAATATCCGTGTATATTACGTCAACTTGACCACCTTTGTCAACATTTTCTATAACTATATCATTAAAACAGGCAAGGTCAGTAACAGTAGACCTTTTGGCATAAACCCATGCTGATTGGGTGATAAATATTATTTACATCATTATAAATATATTTATAGAGAATTGACTCAAAAACTTTTGCAAAATTACATATGATGGATATTGGGCGGTAGTTACTAATATTACTCGGATCACCTGATTTTAATACAGGACTAACCCTAGATACCTTCCACAAATCTGGAAAAGTACAGGATTTTAGAATTAAATTAAAGAGATAATATAATGGTAAAACTAGACTAGATGCGCAATCCTTTACTAAAAAGCTAGGGATTTTATCTACTCCGCAAGTCATACCATTTTTAAGTTTTTTACAGGCTAGCAAGATGTCATATTCAGAAATATTAGATATATTTATAGTTTGATGATTTGCGTTATTAGATTCAGAATTATTAATAGGGGATGATGGTTTATATACACTGGCAAAATATTCCGCGAAGGCATCTACTATGGATTGGGGGTTGTCATAATTGTTGTCATTAAATTTCATTTTGCCTGGTATACGAGTAGTTTTCTTTTTTGAGTTTATATACGTCCAAAATTTTTTGGGTTCTTCATTTACTGAGTCTTCGACATTTTTTAAGTATTTTTTATATGCCTGGTGTATATCTTTTTTAATTTCTGAACGAAGACGTTTAAATTTGTTAAAATCATAAATGTTATTATGTTTTTTATATCGCCTGAACGATAAATCTTTTTGCCGTATTTTCTTAATTATAAATACAGTAAACCAAGATGGATACTTTCTAGAACATTTACTTTTAAATTTGTAAATTGGAACGTATTGGTCAAAGCTATATTCTAAAATTCTATAAAAATAATCTAAAGCCTCATTAATATTTGTAAATTTACTAAGCTCGGACCAGTTAATTTCGGAAAGATACTTATTAGCTTTTTTAAAGTTATAATTTTTTTCAGTAAAGTTTTCAGGAAAATTACTTACTTTTGTAGCAGAGACCTCTAAAAAAATATCCAATGGTGGATGGTGAGAGTCAACAGGTACTATGCCTTCAGATTCGCTTACTTCGCATTTAATATTCGAAAGAACTAAATCTAAAAGTCTGTCATTTAAGTTTGGAACTGCATTAAATTGTGTAAATCTAGTTACGTCTAAAAAATTAGTAAAAGTTTTACAATAGTTATCATGTAAATGAGGATGGTTGTAATTAGTTACATTAAAATCTCCCAACAAAACTAAATTTGAGTTATTAAGGCATTCACAAATCGATAACAAATTTAAAAAATCATCAAAATCTTCATGCATTATATCATGTGCAATATAAAGACAAATAACAACTAAAAATGTGTTTTTAAAATCAATTTTACAACCTATTACTTCTACTATGAAACAAAACAAATATTAACAGAAAACAGAAAAATGCCAAGGAAGATACGGGAATCGATAGAAATCATCAAGCATCCTAACAATATCAATCGGGACACTGGTTACCACTTACCTGCAATATGGAAGTCTTTGATAGGAAAAACCTCGTCACGGGTGAATAACCACAACTCGTCATAAATAGTGACACAAGTTGATTCGAAACTTAGTTTCAGATTAATCCCTGAAGATGTCTCTAGTAGTAAGAGAAGAAACGTCGGAAAGTGAAAATCCATTAACACGGTCTAAACCCGAAAGTGAAAGTTCTTTATAATCTTTTCTATTAATTGTGTAATTATAACGACTTAAAAGTGTATTATATATAAAATAAAATATTATGTATATATTCTATTTTTGGTTTTATTATTATTTTTTTTAATCTTCTGACATTTCATTTTTTTTTTCGTCAAAGTTCCGCAGAGTTCCGCATATTTTTTATTAACAACATTATAGTGGACTAAGTAGGGAAAAAAGTATACAAAGATCAGCCCCAGAAGCCACCAGAACCACTTTAATTTAAATTTTTGTGTTAAAGAACAATTTAAAAAAAATATCTTTTCACATGTGCACAGACTTTCACAGAATTTCGTTGTGGTGGGTAAATTTATCTGAAAATTACGTTATTTTACAAATCACAGCCCATAAGTGTCTGTCCGTTCACCCGTCTGTCCGTCCGATGTCACGTGTTTGTGGATAACTCAAGAACGAATAATCTGATCGACTCGAAATTTTTAGAAAAAATCAAGTTTTTCAGGGGAAGATCCCTATTGTTTTTTTAATCCCCCCATTTTTTTTACTTTTTTAAATTTTTTTTTTACTTTTTTTCCAAAACTTTTCCACGAGTTTTTTATACTCAATAGTTAGCTAAATGTTTTATTTTTACTCGAAAAAGCCTAATTTATTAGCTAAAATTATAAATTTACACTGATAAAAAGGATTTATTTGGATATGGCCAATTAAATTATTTGGTTGTGAGTAACAAATTTTATTTGAGTCAAATAAATATTTAGTTCATGTAAACAAATATTTTAATTTTAAAATGATTTATAGTTATAGTTTATTTGACACAAATAAAATTTATTTGTCACAGCCAAATAATTCAATTGGCCATATCCAACCAAATATTTTGTTGAAACAAATAAACTGTTTTATCAGTTTACAAATTATACATATTTTCCAGGTTTTGGATTAAATACTTTCTGTCACTAAATGGAAATCATATTTAAAAAAAAATAATTTTTTTTTTTAAGTTTTCCAGATTTGCAGATATTCAGATTTTTTCCAATACGAAACCTAGCTAAAAGGCTTTCCCGTACCTAAAAATTGCTGCATACCAAATTTTATCAAAATCCCGCTAACCGTTTTCAAGAAATATATAATGTCGGGCTTATGGCCCGCTTCGTTCCATAGTGCACCTCCCTTAAGGATGTTAAGTACTTTGTGCACGACCCCTGACATCCTTGCGTAAAATTTCAGGACAAAATCCGACTCACTTTCTATAACCGACCCCTTAATATATTACGTAACTATGGTCAGTTTCATCAAGCAAGATAGTAAATTAAAAATCGCACAGTGAATATTTTCAAAACCGATTCGAATATTGGATGTGCGAAAATACTGCGTAGTTTATTTTATAAAACATAACTATATTCTATACTTTTTTAGGAAAATATTTATCAGAAATAAACATTTTTAGTTGGGCCTGGTTAGGGTTCTTATAGTGGTATAAATTAGATTAAATAAAAGGGTTTTATTTTAGTCAATTACCACGATTTATTATAAAATTGGTTAATTACCGTGACTCGAGTTTCGTCATCATCGTCAGACGGTCATTATACATACACAATGTATAATGACCGTCTGACGATGATGACGAAACTCGAGTCACGGTAATTAACCAATTTTATAATAAATCGTGGTAATTGACTAAAAGAAAACCCTTTTATTTAATATATTCTATACATAAACATATATTATTCGAACCGGTTGTAAAAATATTTACTGTACTTGAAAAAACAGACCATAGTTTTAAAGTTACTTATTAACTGGCGCAATCTTTGTTTATTCAAACAAAACATTATTTAACTGTTATTTATTTGTTTAAATAATGTTTTGTTTATGTGGGTGTTTACTGTTAGTGACAATGACTAATCTTTGGCTTTAATTCTCTATTCGAAAACGACGAAAATCGATCGTCGAAACGTCACAGCAAAATTAGATAACAATTTTAGTCAGATCCAAAGCCCTATTCCCCAAAATCAAAAAGCTAAATTATACAGATCGGGCAAAAACTTTTAATAAAATTATAATAAATATTAAAAAAACTTTGGAAATTATTTCTAATATGTATAATAATAGAATTATTAGAGACAAGATAAGCTAGATAAGACAATACTTGCTAACCTGTTTAAGCCAACGTTTAAACTGGGTCCAGTTCCCATGGGATTATGTCGAATAAACTGAGTTTAAGTTAAAAATGCTGCGTTCTAATTGGTCGACCGTCAATTGAATCCAAGTTTAAAGTTAAATCGTCGTTGATGCAAGGGGTCTTTCAAAGCGTAGGGTAGATACCGCAGTTATAGCCACCTTAAGAAAAATTCTGTTTTTATTTCTTTTTATTATGTTCCATTATAATGTTAAGGTTGCAAGTTTTGGTTTTTCTGTAACTTAGAATATATCTCTACTATAAAATAAATGTTTAAACAATATAACTTCAGCTGATATGTTATAAAATAAAGTCCAAACAAAATAATACTAATTCTCTAGTTTTAGCCACCCAAACACCGGTTTTAACCATAAAAATTCACCAGATATAGCCACCATTAAAAAAAACTAAAAATATGTTAAAAATAAATTATTTATATTTTTGTAACAGTTTTAGAACATTTAAAATTTATAGTTTTTTAAAAATATATTGTAACGATATAAATCGTCACTTTGTAATATAGCAAGGGTTAATTAAACTATTCGTTTACTTACGTTATAATTTATGTTTATTTTGTATATAAATAGTTACGTACGTACAGAACTATTTTGTATCTGGGACTATTTTGTAGCAGGAACTGAATTCTAACCATATGAGTCTCTATTCCATAGTTCTACCTGAAAATAACATAAAGAAAACATAATTAGAATATGATTTTTAATAATAAAGAATCATATGACTTATTTCTCTATAGTGCATTTGTCTATGGACTTACCTGGTTTTTATATGTTTCAGAGTCTATTGAGGGTTGGATTTCACTGGCTTTCATCTGTAGCTTGTTTCTCCTGGAAAGTTTCATATGCTTATTGCTTCGGGATAATCCAGAATTTGTTGAAAATAGTTTGCTGGAACTGCTCACTTAGATTCAGTATTTTGTTTATACTTAGTTCACAGGACACTTAGTATTCTGTTCGTATTTTTTATTAGTTTTGCTGATAAACAATAAGTATTGTTTATATTTGTTTCTTAGAGTAATATTTTGAGGTTAGATATCACTAATACGGATTTATTAGGAAATAGTCTTTTGGTTATTATCTTTGATGTAGTTTTCGTTACCTTTATTAGGAATCCTATACGGTAAAACTGTAGTTGATAATGACTTGCATAGATGTCGCTAATAGTTCAGAAATAGGATTTTATTTACCTGAAGGGTTCATACCGGTTAATAAGGTCGATTTTCGCTCTTTTCTTGATGCAACTCGAATACAATGGTGGTGTCATTTTGACGAGTGTTTATTTTCTGTAATCATCGAAGTAATCCTTCATGTATTTTTATTTAAAGTTAGTGAAAATGAATATTTAAACAATGCGGAAGATATTATAACTGTTATTTTCTACAATTACGCATTTATAACGTTTCGATGGACATCGAAGACTTAGAATGACACGTAAGTTAAGTTTTTCTGTTTCTTAGAATATTTCTGAGATATAATTATTAATTAAGCACCATTATTACTACATTAATTAAGCACAATCACTAGACCATTAATTACTCACCATTTCTATACCATTAATATGGAATTATATTAATTTAAGTTGAAGTTTATTTTGGTATATTTGATATACAAGTTCTCCGCATGGAGTGATGTTCTGTTGGAACATGGTTCTGTATTTTTCGGCATAGATAAATTCTATATGACCGTCTAGCAGACAATTTTATATTGGACATAATTTTCAAAAGCATATTTAATCCCGGACAACATTTTCAATCGTACATTTTATCCTGGAAGATAATTTTTCCAAAGTAGATGGGACAGCCTATATTTTTTTTTCTTTCATTTGAGAAATGAATTCATCAGCATAGGGGAGACTTGCACAGATGGAGACGATGGAATTCATACCTCATGGATTTTGCAGAAACCAGCTAAGTACTCATTCTGAAAACTTTTGAAAGCAATATTTCATATTTTTAAATTCTTTTATTTCAATATTCTTATAACTGTAAACTTTATCAGATCTGATATAGTATTGATTAATACTATATGCCCTTCTGGCTTTTGTTCATTTTTAGGTACTTATTTTTTTTAAAACATTTAATCTCATTTATTAATTATTAAATATCATACTTTTGATTAAATGATTTCTAATTTAAGCATGACTTTTATACACTGCAAGAAATGATTGTTGTTTACATACATTTCTTGGTGCTTGCTGAACTTCATGTTTTCTTTATACATTTAAGTCGAATGATTTCTGAATTTAGTAATTTTTATTAAGATTTCTTTAATTATATCTTAATATAATTACACATATTTTTTATATATATTAATACATTACTTGATGTGCTTTCATTAAGTTTATTTATAATAAATTTCTTAAATGAATTATCTTATTTTATTTGGAAGTTATATTTTCTCAAACTGAAAAGCTTAAGTATTTACACTAGGTTGTTACTTACCTAAAGGAGTAAAAGCTAAAGTAACTGGCGCCCCTAACAACATTAATCAATTCTTTCTATTTTTCCCTTGCCCATACCCATTGCTCCGCTGTCAAAACTAGCCGTTGGCAGTGAACGTATTAATTACGGTACAATATACTTCTTAATCAATATTTAAAATGGCAGTAGAGATGTTATGGAGTAGAGATGTTACGGAGTAGAGTTGTTGTGGAGTAGGGATGTTATGGAGTAGGGATGTTAGGGAGTAGAAAAATTTAGAGTAGAGATTTCGTTTTTTATTACATTTTTTCTTATATACATCTTTTCTTAGATAATTATCCGATAATTATAAATATTTATTAATTTTATTTATTTTTTATTTATTTGTTTAGAGTCTTTTTGGGATCTGAACCAGCTGGTAGTTTATACCATATTCGACACTATAAGTTTTACAAAAAAATTTACATGTATGTTACAATTTCACATTGTGACATGTTTAGTTTTCAGCTTCAGTCTTGAAACATTTGAGTCATTTTGATGGCCCGTTCTCGACTATATTTTGTATAATAGTCCTCCTTTTTTAATTTAAATGTATTATTGGCTAATATTTAAAGGTGGTTTTCGCTAAAATCTTTATTATTTGTACAGTGATTTTGACATATTGATATTTTTTGACATTGGCTATAACTGGTACTACTTAGGTTCCAGTTTTAGCCAATTCTGTGGCTATAGCTAGAAAGAGAAGCATATTAGTGTCCCAGTTATCGCCTTGCAAATTTAAGAATAAATTCTGCAAAATATGCATTAAAATATTAATGAAGTAACTGTTTAATGACTTACCTTGAACTTGATATAAATGTTTTACGAATTTAATTTTACCTGAATTAGATATTTATTATTATTTTTCTGGCGGTTTCATAAGAAAAGTCATAAGAAATTACATTTTTTTCAAAATCAAAATTTTAAATAGGCGCTCTATTCGTTTCGCTACAGTTAAAACTTATTTAACATATTTGTTGTCCCAACTTTTATTATTCAAATCGGATTTAAACGATAATTTTGATCTAAAGTCTCCTATTTCTTAGCTATACCCAAAAAACTTCTCTGACTGGCTAAACCGGTGCAGTGGCTAAAACCGGTGATCCTACCCTATATGTATCCAAACTACCTACTGAAGTGCCAATCATTCAGGCCCGTCCTTAAGTGTAAAACTGACATTGGTCATTATCTCTTGAAGGTAAATTAAAGAATTTTCAGGTTAATCCTCCAAGAATATTATGGATACTGTATTGTCTATTATTCTTATTGTATGCATTGTTAATGCTATTATTTTGGCCAACAACATCTTTAAAATGATTATTGTTATTATTCTTGAGCTTAATTCAAGCTTATTACGTGGTATAATAAAACTTTATTATACAAATTAAAACAAAAGTGAACAGGTTTCTTTAATTTAACCTTTAACTAAAGTTAGAAACAGTAATGTAGTAATAGTCCACGAATTCAAATAAAATAAACTGATAACGGACGCTTGCTTTCTTACGAAAATGTACAGATAGGTTTTGAGATTTTTATTATTTTGTTGTAATTTTCAACATTAGTTTGCATATATTTTCCGTGATTATAAAAAATGAACGTCCACATGTGAATAAGGTAAAATCCCCAATTATTGGCACTTAAAAAAAAATCCACATATATTTAATTATTATATATTTTATGTTATCAAGAATAAAATATTTTACATCATTACTAAATTTTAGTAGTTATTCTATTTTATATATTATATAAAATTTAAACTGAGATCTTAATAATGTTAAAGATTTTTTTAATTAATTACAAGAATACATAATTTCGTATTATTGGCACCTTTTTGCTAATGATTGGCATCTAATTTTTTCTATTATTGGCACCTAATTTTTGCTTTAAAGCAACTAAAAAAAAATTAGTGAGTACCTACTTTTTGTTGAATAATAAACATTTTAGTATCAAAATAAAATATTTAAATTGGAATATTGCAGTATAATACATGTTAACTAAAGGCTTTAAACAAAAACTCAAATTTATTTTAGAACTACAAAATTCTAAATATCTTTATATTAAAGTTAAAATATTAGTTACCTAATACCTAGTTACCTACCTAGGTACACTTATCTAAAAGAATTATTATGCTTTTAGACTAATTTTGATGCACAAGTTTTGCACACAATAAACCTGTTATATTTTTAATAAACATTTGGACACCTATTATGGGCACCGTGATAAAAAATTCAATTCTAAAGAAAAATTAAGTTTATAGACAAAATTAAGTGTAAAATGTATATACGTACATATGTATTGGGAAATAACTGTAAGTTTTTCATTAAACGTAACCGTACAAGTAATAAATCTATTCAATTTTATTTTATGTATTCCATTATTTTAGCATTTAACTGGTTGCCAATAATTGGAATAGGATTTTTACTAAAGAGGCTAATAACACTGGTCGACAAATCTGAAGATTCCTCTAACTGAGATTCCAGACATAGGTTTATACTAATTTTGGGTCGCTGAATCCAAATCCGAAGGCCGTTTGTCTCCATCACCCTCAGATTTTTTTTATCATAAAAAAAGTTAAAATTAGGGAAATCGATTTTGTGTAATTACAAGAAAATGCTTTGACTTATCACATTAAAATTAACTACGGTTAATAGTGGTAATATAAGTTATTTATTCCCCTACTCACCCAAAAATACAATTGTGTGTATGTCAGAGGCGTGCGTTCTAAAGTGTTTCTGTAATATATTTCTCCAACAAAGTTTATGTTTAAGAATTTTACAATTTGGATAAAAAATTATTATTTATTTATTTTACGTAAAAAACATATTGGACCTTTTGATCAAAGGTCAATAGTTTTCGAGAAAAATAGGTTTAAACATATCTCTGCAAGTTGCACTAAGAAAAAAACTGCTGCCAACTTATGTATGAAATTAGGGTAACGTAATTTAGGTATCGATAATACCCAAAATTTTAGATAGGTTTATCTTTGATGTAATATCAATGATATTATATCATTCAAAGTTGATCTCTGGGGTAAAATTTCATACAAGTCAAGGAAAAACCTACTTTTCTAATAACACTGCTCTACAAAAAAAAGACTTTTTTGCCGGGGACCTTTTAGTTGTCTCTGGCTAAATTTGATGCGCTGATTTCGGAACCTTTTCCCGTTTTTCTAGATCAGCTTGTTTTTTTGAGAATAACGCACAGTATTTTTATTTCTATTTTTTCTATAGTTGCAGTAAAAAAAATAATTAAGGTCTACTTACATTTGTTGAAGTGGTTGGTTCTCTATTAGTGGAGCTCTAAGGCAAAAAATCGGATTTAAAATACCTTTATTCATTTGTTTCTTATAGGCTTCGAAATTCAAAAAATGAGATTTTTTCGCTTTTTTTCGATATATTGTGATAAAAATTTTATATAAATTCTATAGATACAACTCTAATTTTTATACGGAATACTAACACATATGTGCGGTTTATAAAAATAAAAAAAGTTTGAGATTTAATCCAGTGACGGAAATTTTACCAGGGGTTATCAAAAGAAAAAAACAAAAATATTGAAGTATTTTATTTATTTTTAGAAGAGCAGCACGATTTAACTTATTTTGAAAAAAAAAACTAAAATTTAAAAATAACTTTTTCTCCTTAATTTAAAACATACATAGAGTATCAAATAAATGTTTATAAATGTTCATTAAATAATTTAAAATATTGTTGTTCCGCTTTTAATTACTCCCCGTAATATCTCCGTTACTGGATTCAATCTAAAACTTTTTTTATTTTTTCAAACTCACACGTGTTTAAGTGTTCCTTATAAAAATCAGAGCTATATATTTAGTAATACCAAAATTTTCATGAACATAGAGCAAAAATATCTCATTTTTTGAATTTAGAAGCCCATAAAAAACAAAACGAATAAAGATATTTTAAATCCGCTTGTTTTTGCTTAGAGCTCTATTAAAAGGGAACGAATCTACCGCAAAAAAAAATAATTAGACCTATAGGTAAAAAACAACACAGTGCGCTCAAAAAAAAAAAACGAGCTGATCGAGAAAAACGAAACAAGGTTCCGAAAATGGCGCGTCAAATAGGTCTAGAATCAACCAAAATGGTGTTCGCAAATGTTTCAATGTAAAGCAGTGTAATGTGTCTTTAGACTTTAGTTCAGTCATTATTAGATATAACGAAATCCTTCAGGGAATATTATATTGATTATTTGATGTAAAATGCTAAAAATAACAAAAATAACGTTCTATATCTATTTTATAGGCTATTATTTACATACTTCTTTATATTTTCCCCATAAAATGTAAAGATTAAAGTTATAGGTGTACTTAAAAAGAATCTTATATAACTTTATTTTTACCAGAGTGATACAATGTATCTATTACATTCATTGACTCCAAGGTTAACTATTTTTTAGCTAATACGAATATATATATATATATATATATATATATATATATATATATATATATACATATTTTTTTAATTTTGTAAGAATCGTCGCCTGTACGTTAATTTATAGGACCTGTACCAAATGATTTCTCACGTACATAGAGAGTGTCCATAAAACAACTTTTTAATAATAATCGCACATTATTTATACAGGCAGAGAAAAATATTCGAATATAAAGTTTTTATGATATTGTGTACTAATTGCAGCTACAAAAATACTTAATATAAACATATTTAACTAATAAAAACTAATTAAAAAATCAATATTTTGTTTTAAGTCCAATGAGTATTTGATCCCAATGCTACTATTTTTTATTATTTTTGGTATTTAAATTCGTTTTCTTGTTCTTTATGTATTATAGATTTGTTCTAATCTTGCTTTTAAGAACGCATTAAAAAAAAACTCAAAATCATAAAGTCAAAGTTTCGTCCCTTATTGTTGGGGCTTCTTCAGGGCAATTTTATTAAAACAATATAATAATTAAATATAAAAACTAGTGTAAATGGTAAAAATATTAACAGATTAAATTTACATAAAAAAATTGTATATTTATTTTAGTACAAAAAAAAATACATAAGAAAAATATAGTCTGATTAGGAGTAATTGGATTTTTTTTTTTTGGGCCTGTGTAATAATTATTTTAATTATCTATTTATGGAAAATGTTTTTTTTTTTAATTAGTAACTATAGTTATACTATAATTACTATATCTAGTACTAGTAGTAATAGTAATAAAACAATCCTAAAAATTATAGGCATAAAATAAATAAAATAGTATAAAATTTTTATATTCTTTTATATACAAATAAATGTATCAGTTTTTATTTTTTATTTACTATTTTTGTACAATTTGTTTAGAAATTTTTTATAAATATTTTGTTTAAAAAAAAACATTCCATATTACAAGTTGTAACTTGTTATAACAGGAAAAAACATTTAAAAAACATAAAAGATTATATGCTACTAGCTGGATTCGAACCCGGAGTAATTTATCAAGAGTATCACTCCATTTCCACTGCGCCACAAACGCGACTCACTATGTAGTGAAATAAAGTTTTTAAAAAACTACATATTATTTTATTTATTTATTTTTTCAAAAAAATAACTTTATTTTGAAAGTTAGATTTTATACGACATCTTAATGTAAATTCTTTCATTTTATATATTATTAAGAAAATTTGACCGTTATTTATTTTTTTTTTTCATATTTTAGTGGCACCTTCGCCATATTTCCAAAAATGTTTTTAATTTTTACCTTTATTTTAAACAAAAAAAAATAATTTTAGTTTTTTAGTATATATAATAAGAACAAAACTTAATGTAAATTTTTTTTATTTCACTTTATTTAAAAAACAAAATTTAAATATTACTGTTTTTGACTTTTTGACCTATAACTCAAAAACCAGCTTTCAGATCAAGTGGGTTCAATAAAAGCTTTTAATCAAAAAGATAAAACCTACATCATAAGTATAAGTATAAGTATAGTACTAACAATATTTTCATACGCAGATGATACAGCGGTATTTTACAAGTCTATATCTTGGCAGGCTCTAAAAAACCTTATTGAACAAGATTTATTACTCTTTAAGGATTGGTTTGATTTTAAGCTTTTAACTATTAATGTTAACAAAACAAAGTTTATACCTTTTTCTCTGTACCTTCCGGGACTACCAAACTACACATCACTAAAAATTGAAACAGATCAGGAAATATCTTGTGTCTATAACATTAAGTATTTAGGAATCACATTGATTCCCATCTTAAGTGGGATGAACATATAAAAAACACAGTTAGAAAATTAAGACAAATTTTATTTACTTTTAAACAATTAAAAAAATATCTCCCTTTTAATCAGTTAAAAAATATTTATCTGGCCCTAGTTGAAAGTCATCTAAGCTACGGAATCATTGCTTGGGGTGGTCCTTGGATACACACATAGGTGACTTAGAAATTATTCAAAAGAAATTTTTAAAAATTATTCTTGGTGTTGGTCCGCGGGAATCATCCAACTTACTTTTTAGTGAATGTAGACTACTAGATGTAAAGCAACTTTTCTTCTTCAGATGTGCATATGAATCTTTTTGTTAGAATCCCATACAAGTCATAACTACCATACGCGTCAAAACAATTTGTTAAAAACTTTAAAATGAACACTACCGCAGGTCAGCGAAGTTGGGTATTTCTAAGCTCTAGATGCTTTAACCACCTCCCAGAGCTAATAAAATCCATTAACAAAAACAGATTTAGATATGAACTTAAACAATTTCTCTTAAATTCTGATCGAGCTGCGGTGCGTGCATTGATTGACATAAAAATAATTAGGTGAATTATTTTTAAGGCTAAGGCACTTAATATGTTTTTTATATATTTATTTTAATTTTAATATTACGGTTCTTTTATATTGCATCTTCTCTTATATATTGATTATCTT
>OY294044.1:70588961-70617058 GCA_958510825.1 Brachypterus glaber
AAAATGTCAGGAACCTTAGATCCAACCAGCTAATTTTTGATTTAAAGTTAAATCAGAGAGTTTTTTCTTAAACTATAATACTCTTCAGTTGTGGTTGTATTGTTTGTAGCGTTCCAAAAGATTGTAATTTTTTTGTAACAAGGATTCAAATTTGACCATCTGGAAAACAAAATGCAATATTAATAAAATATTAGTTTTATTTGTAATTTTAAAATATTATGAAGTTAGATAAAATAATATAGTTTTAGTCTATTTGGCTATAGAAATTTTATATTTAAATATTATAGAATTTATTCTGTTTTGCATATTGTATCAATTTTAGAGCATGTATCCTTTCTAATATTAGATTGCTAAGCGTGAAAGAGTATGGAATTACATTTAAATAGTTACCAAAATATGATATATACCAGTGAAAACATCAGTAGAGTATAATTAAAAATAATTTAAAGGAAAATATTGTTTCAAAAGTAGGATATTGTCTTATTAAATATATTCCATACTTTTAAACTTTGCATAGAAGTAGATAGTAAAGTCTAATGACGTTAAAATGCTTTTTCGCTTATTTAGTCTTAGTGTACATTCCAGTTTCAAATGGCTTTGTCAAAAAAAGGAAGCTTTAAAATGCCATCGTCTACTTTGTTATTGTAAGAAATTTCGCTCTAACATCTGGGCCAACAATAGCACTAACATCTAGCTAAAAAGTGATTGTGTCTCTTTTTTAACGAAACAATCGATGGTTTTTTAAAGTCTCGGAAATGTTTTGTAAGTACGGTTAATACCGAGTGAATACATATCAGTTTGTTCCTATTGAAGGAAATATAGTGAGCTAGTTAAGAATTTTGACAAAAATACCATGTACAAGGTGTTTTAATGGGATTTTACTTTATGTTTTATTAAACTTTAATACAAAAATAACATTTACATAATTTTGCAATAAAAATTATTCGTTATGTTTCTTGCGAATTATGAAAGCTATAAGTTGTTCTTGTGGATGTAATCGTTGAAGCATAATTAAATAAATCTAAAATGGAAAGATGTGCTTTTTTAGAAGAAACAAAGTTTGCCAATAAACTTTAAGAAAGATAAACATGAACTAAGTTTTTTTCTTATTTATAAATGTATAAAGTGTCCCATTAGATCAGCTTGTTTTATACAGTAAATTTAATCGTGTCCCAATTTAACTCTATGTGTATTTTTCCTCTATTGATGTTAAAGTTTAAATATTCTTAGATGTAAAGTTAATATAAAAAAAAGGTAAAATTTATTAATTTCGTTGACATTTTGAGTTAAAAATCCTTGTTTTTTGGAAAATATCGCACACCAAACTCAAGGTAGTAAAAAATAATTTGTGATTGGGACAAAGGCCTATACATATCAAAGGTGGATTTATATTATCGCATACTGGGTGTCCCACAATTTACTATACATAATTTTTGTGAATAAAATGCGGGACGCTCTGTATATTATACATATCGTATGTGCCGCATTAATTGTAATTTATCAGCTAGGGAAATGACCCGGGATATCCCCAAATTTTGTGAGACAGGAGAACCTTTGGGTTCTTTTCAAAATAGAGGATTTCCTTAGTTAAATATCCTAGCTGATAAAAGGAAGCAAAATGCATGCTAGGTTAAGAAATAATTATATTAATAAATATATATATATAATCCCCTACAATTTGTGAGCTTCACCACATATCATTAATATATTAAATGTGTTATAATTAAGGCATATTTAGAAGTAACTTGTAACATTTGTCAAATGCACTAACACTGAAAAGTGTATTAGCGAAAAATAGAAAATTTTCGAAAAATAGGAAGTTTTCGAAAAATTTATTCCCTTCATGCAATTCTTTAAATTATATTGCTATAAATGTACCTAAAAGTAATATTTAGAGAATTAGGTGAATTAAACAATAGATTTAAATTGCAGTTACAAAAACTTTTTTCAATATAGTGCACATTTTTTTGTAAAAAAATAAATAAAAGATGCATGAAGAACAAGTTTTTTCAAGACAAGTGTGATAAGGAACAAATTATTACAGTTTTCCAGTATATTATTGGACTCGCCCTATGTCCGGTAAATGCGTTTGAAGCCCTGGGGGACAAAACAAGCCATTTCTAAAATTGAGTTTAGTTGTAAATTGTTTCTTATGTAAGAAGTATTGCAACTAAATAAATTTTGAAAAAAAAAAAATATCAAACTGGTTTTTGTCCTAGAAGGTTTCATTTATTAAACATTCCAGACATAGTTTTTTTGAGTAAAAAACTATATTCGAAAAACTGTAAAGTAAAAAAAAAACATGAATATATATATTGGTTATAAAATTATATTGATAAAAAAAAACTAGAAAAATATTGGTTATATTGGTTATATAAACAATATTATTCATATATTTGGGCTGTAAATGTAACAGTGTAAAGTTGTGTAAAAATCGTAAACATATCATCATCTTTTTGGTGAAACAATCGAATAGATGAATTTGTAGAATTTGTATTTAAGAAAAATTCTACCTTTATAATAGTAGATATTTTTAAGTTACATAATTACATAGAATTAGGTACTTAAATATTTTATTGTCACAAACCAAACTAAATTCAAACTTCTATTTGTAAAAAGTATTTTATACCCTATATAAACTTTTGAGGATTTTAGTGCCATCTACTAAATTAAACCAAAACCTTATACAATACCATTCTGTATACAGTACAATGTAGATGGCAATAAAACACCCTAGAGTTTTCTATAAGCTCCAAAATACAGAAAGAAATAAACTTGTATGTGGTACTAAAAATTATTACAGATTTCTTTAACTATGCAACTTTGAATTGCCTGTCATTGTAAAGGTAGATTGATAAAGAAAATTAAATTTTGTAAATGTGCTATTCATAAATGAAAAATATTTTTGTGGCCATGTTTAGGCTCGCAGCAAGGCTGTGTTGCCAGACCATTTCGAGACATATCCGGCTTAGGTCCAGCAAAATTTCCCGTTTCCATGTTGAATTTATATGCAAACAAAATCTTGCAACAATGTCAGGTCGTTATCACGTGGCAACGGGGGAAGCTGACCGGCCCTCAATTTTTACAATTTTACCAATAAATGTATTTTAATAATATGCACCATAATATTTGGTAATGGTACTTTTGTATCCAATTACATGAAGCCTCTAGGATCAAGCAACTCAGGAAAGAAAAGTGTTTCACAAAATACGATTTCGAAAAAAAGTGAAGTTTGAGTATTGATCTAAGAGGCTTCAAATAATAATGTGGTTGTTGTGTATTGTGTCATACTATTCATGTTATATCAATGTTTTCAAAGTGTAATATTCTATATATGTGAAATAAATTTATGCTGACACCAAGTTTTATTGTTTATTTCAAACCTTTTCATTTTCCAAATCCCTCGATAACTTTTGCTATCAATTTCAACAAATTCAATTTATCTATCAATAATAACAAACAGAACATATATGCATGCATGTTTCTATTGTACAGTTCATTTTAACCCTCTGGTACAGACAGGGCGTAAAAAAATACGCCTCCCTTTAAAGAATTTAAAAAACGAACAATTTTTTTTTTTAATTTTGACTTATTTGTCGTTCAACGTGCCCTTTATAGCTTTAATTATTTAATTATAAATGCAATAAAACATAATATTTAAATGAGTTATTTATATAATATAATTTCTACTATAATGTTATTTTTTTCTAGTTTTTGCTTGCTAGGGAAATATATTTAAATAACTTGGTAAAAGAAAGAAAAAAAAATATTTATTATTATATTATTAATTTATTTATTTCACAAAATACGATTTCGAAAAAAAGTGAAGTTTGAGTATTGATCTAAGAGGCTTCAAATAATAATGTGATTGTTGTGTATTGTGTCATACTATTCATGTTATATCAATGTTTTCAAAGTGTAATATTCTATATATGTGAAATAAATTTATGCTGACACCAAGTTTTATTGTTTATTTCAAACCTTTTCATTTTCCAAATCCCTCGAAAACTTTTGCTATCAATTTCAACAAATTCAATTCATCTATCAATAATAATAAATAGAACATACATGCATGCATGCTTCTATTGTACAGTTCATTTTAACCATCTGCCACAGACAGGGCGTAAAAAATACGCCTCCCTTTAAAGAATTTAAAAAACGAACTATTTTTTTAAATTTGTCGTTCAACGTGCCCTTTATAGCTTTAATTATTTAATTATAAATGCAATAGAACATAATATTTAAATGAGTTATTTATATAATATAATTTCTACTATAATGTTATTTTATCTAGTTTTTGCTTGCTAGAGAAATATATTTAAATAACTTGGTAAAAGAAAGAAAAAAAAATATTTATTATTATATTATTAATTTATTTATTTCACAAAATACGATTTCGAAAAAAAGTGAAGTTTGAGTATTGATCTAAGAGGCTTCAAATAATAATGTGGTTGTTGTGTATTGTGTCATACTATTCATGTTATATCAATGTTTTCAAAGTGTAATATTCTATATATGTGAAATAAATTTATGCTGACACCAAGTTTTATTGTTTATTTCAAATCTTTTCATTTTCAAAATCCCTCGATAACTTTTGCTATCAATTTCAACAAATTCAATTTAACTATCAATAATAACAAACAGAACATACATGCATGCTTGCTTCTATTGTACAGTTCTTTTTAACCATCTGCCACAGACAGGGCGTAAAAAAATACGCCTCCCTTTAAAGAATTTAAAAAACGAACTATTTTTTTAAATTTTTACTTATTTGTCGTTCAACGTGCCCTTTATAGCTTTAATTATTTAATTATAAATGCAATAGAACATAATATTTAAATGAGTTATTTATATAATATAATTTCTACTATAACGTTATTTTTTTCTAGTTTTTGCTTGCTAGAGAAATATATTTAAATAACTTGGTAAAAGAAAGAAAAAAAAATATTTATTATTATATTATTAATTTATTTATTTCACAAAATACGATTTCGAAAAAAAGTGAAGCTTGGGTATTGATCTAAGAGGCTTCAAATAATAATGTGGTTGTTGTGTATTGTGTCATACTATTCATGTTATATCAATGTTTTCAAAGTGTAATATTCTATATATGTGAAATAAATTTATGCTGACACCAAGTTTTATTGTTTATTTCAAACCTTTTCATTTTCCAAATCCCTCGATAACTTTTGCTATCAATTTCAACAAATTCAATTTATTTATCAATAATAACAAACAGAACATATATGCATGCATGTTTCTATTGTACAGTTCATTTTAACCCTATGGCACAGACAGGGCGTAAAAAATACGCCTCCCTTTAAAGAATTTAAAAAACGAACTATTTTTTTAAATTTTTACTTATTTGTCGTTCAACGTGCCCTTTATAGCTTTAATTATTTAATTATAAATGCAATAGAACATAATATTTAAATGAGTTATTTATATAATATAATTTCTACTATAATGTTATTTTTTTTTCTAGTTTTTGCTTGCTAGGGAAATATATTTAAATAACTTGGTAAAAGAAAGAAAAAAAAATATTTATTATTGTATTATTAATTTATTTATTTCACAAAATACGATTTCGAAAAAAAGTGAAGTTTGAGTATTGATCTAAGAGGCTTCAAATAATAATGTGGTTGTTGTGTATTGTGTCATACTATTCATGTTATATCAATGTTTTCAAAGTGTAATATTCTATATATGTGAAATAAATTTATGCTGACACCAAGTTTTATTGTTTATTTCAAATCTTTTCATTTTCCAAATCCCTCGATAACTTTTGCTATCAATTTCAACAAATTCAATTTATCTATCAATAATAACAAACAGAACATATATGCATGGATGTTTCTATTGTACAGTTCATTTTAACCCTCTGGCACAGACAGGGCGTAAAAAATACGCCTCCCTTTAAAGAATTTAAAAAACGAACTTTTTTTTAAATTTTTACTTATTTGTCGTTCAACGTGCCCTTTACAGCTTTAATTATTTAATTATAAATGCAATAGAACATAATATTTAAATGAGTTATTTATATAATATAATTTCTACTATAATGTTATTTTTTTTTCTAGTTTTTGGTTGCTAGGGAAATATATTTAAATAACTTGGTAAAAGAAAGAAAAAAAATATTTATTATTATATTATTAATTTATTTATTTCACAAAATACGATTTCGAAAAAAAGTGAAGTTTGAGTATTGATCTAAGAGGCTTCAAATAATAATGTGGTTGTTGTGTATTGTGTCATACTATTCATGTTATATCAATGTTTTCAAAGTGTAATATTCTATATATGTGAAATAAATTTATGCTGACACCAAGTTTTATTGTTTATTTCAAACCTTTTCATTTTCCAAATCCCTCGATAACTTTTGCTATCAATTTCAACAAATTCAATTTATCTATCAATAATAACAAACAGAACATATATGCATGCATGTTTCTATTGTACAGTTCATTTTAACCCTCTGGCACAGACAGGGCGTAAAAAATACGCCTCCCTTTAAAGAATTTAAAAAACAATTTTTTTAAATTTTGACGTATTTGTCCTTTATAGCTATTCAATTATAAATGCAATAGAACATAATATTTAAATGAGTTATTTATATTATATAATTTGTACTATAATGTTATTTTTTTTTTAATTTTTACTTGGTAGGGAAATTTATTTAAATAACTTGGTAGAAGTAAGAAAAAAAAATATTTATAAGATAAAATATATAGATATCACAAATTTCATACCACCTAGGCGTAAAATCTACGCCGTGTCTGTGGTTGAGGGTTAAGCAAGTTTTTAAAAAGCTAAATATATTTCTGTGCCTTGGTTCTAAAGGGGCCAATGTCACTTTTTCGTATTTTGAGTTATACCTCCGAACTATTTTTTTTCAGATCTATATAACCTAAAAAAAACAATGTCAGTGCTTGTGAGATAAATGTAGACTTTAACCAACAAGGGCCCACTTGTGTTTTAAATAAACATTTTTTTTAAACTGCTAAAACGGCCAATGTTTGAGTGTATCCTTTCAAAATTTTTGACAATGGCCCTTTTAGAATTAAGCTACAGATATTTAATGAGACCCATTTTTTCTACTAGGGTGTAGTAGTAAGGTAAACCGTCCAACAGTGAACCATTGTACAAAAAGATCAAAAAAGTCCTTAACCAGTAATGGTACCCATCAATTCAGGACCGATGCAACTTTAGCATTAGTGAGCTAGTATCACTCCCTCTCGCATCCCTCCGCTCCTTCTCCCATCCCTCCCTTTCCCCCTCCTCCCTCCCCTTTGCTCCTCTTACCAATTCACGACAGATGCAACTCCAGTATCAGTAAGCTAAGACTCACCCCCCTCTTATCTTCATTCTTAAGTATTCCAAACAAATTACACAGCAACCCAATATAAAATCTTCTATGTAGCTGTAAGCCAGAAAATAGTTGTTTATGGTATGAAAGAGGAAACTAGGATTTTGTCCATGAGAAAATTAACCCATGAGGCTGACAGCAGAGTGTGTTAATTTTAAAACATTTAAAGCAGACACGCTTTTCAAGCATTCAAACTGCGCAATGAGAGCTTTTGCCATCTATATAGAGAGGTTATAACCTCTCTGTGTGGAATAAAATAATAATGGGACTTCTTTTTTTTTTCAAGCTTCTTTTTTACTTTTAGCTTAGCATACCAATTCATTGAAAATAATAGAATATTTGGTCATATCTGAGTTTAGTTACAAATGGATAGGAAGTTATGATCCTATGCAAATGTAGGTACTTTAATTTTTTGTTAAAAACACTATAGTTCTGAAGTCACATACTTTAATATTTAAGGAAGGACATGAAATGTTGCGTGTTTTTAACAAAAAATTAATTACAATTGTAAAGGATAATAACTTTCGATTTACTGTCCATTTGTAACTAAATATTCAGTTTACGTTTTATAGTGTTTTGTTTTGTAGATTTGAATTTGTTAACTTTTCCGAGTATGTATATTTTTTATTGTTTAATTTTTGCAAAATAAAATCTTAATGTGTATACTACCAGATCAAGAATTCATAACCATGATATTAGAACTCAAAATAATTTAAACATAAGATACTACCTGAACATATTAAACAACTACCCTTAAACAATTATAGAAGTAAAATTAGAGCGTTTTTGGTGAGGAAGGCATTTTATAGTTATCAAGAGTTTTTGTCTTTAAACTTTAAAAAGTCCAGTCAAATAACGAGAAATTCCTTTGTAAATTGCAATAAATGTACACGGGCTGATATTTTAAAGGTAGTAGCAGATAGTAACAGAACACTTCTATTAGTTTTACACCGGGTGATTTGAGTAAGGATTTTAAAATTCAAGATAGAGGACATCTTGAATTTTAGGGGTGAGTGCGGTTATCTAGCTAAATATGCATCTTACAATAAAAATGCATGTAACCAATTTTGATAATATTAATTATTAATAATAACAATAAAGTTATAAATAATCAAAAATGGCCATGTTGGGGGTGAAATTGTTTTTTTTGATCTTACAATTCGCTATAAGTTTTTTATATTATGCATTTTCATAAGTATTTTGTTACGGTTACAGTGGATGCTGAAAGTAGAGTTTCGTCCTCTGTAACTGTACCAAAGTACCTAAGAAAATTTATAACATATGAAACTTATAGAGAATTTCAAGAGCTACGAGTTTGCTCATAACCACTTTTATCGTTCGATGAATAATTCTGCTGAAAAATGGAAAAACCAATTTCACCTCCAACATGACTATTTTGAAATTAACTTGATTGTTATTAATATATTAAAAAAATGATCCAAACAAAAATTGTTAGAAATTTCCTCCTTAACAATATTGGTTATATTATTTTTTATCGTAAGACGTACATTAAACAACTCACCACTAAAATTCAAGATAGCGAACACCCATTATGCAAATCACCAGGTGTAAAACTACCAGGAGTGTTCTGTTACCATCCACTACTATCCTATAAAATATTAGCCCGTGTACATTTATTGCAATTTACATTTATTATTTGACTGGACTAGTATTGATATTTAAAAAAATCTATACAATATTGTGCTTTTATTTTACGGCTTTTATTAATGTACGATGCAATTTTATTTTATTTTATTAACTTGACATGTGTAAACTCTGTAATACACGTAATAAATTGAACTAAATTGAATTGAATATCCAAGAATTTTTTGTCTAGGCGATTTTTGAAAATTTTGAAAAATTCTAAACTACCGTATAATACTATTCTAGCCCTACGCCCTGTGAATAGTATAATAATGCTAAGGATCAATAGGGTCAAAAGTATTACATTAAAAAGGGACACAGTTAGTTTAATACGAAACAATATTGTTCTGGTTGCCGCAACCAGAAATCTGGTAAGGGCAACAAGATAAATGAATGTGCTTAAAACTTATATTTATATTCTTAAAATTTATGATTTCTGCAAAGATAAAAATGGTTGGTCCCCAATAACTATTATATTATATTGACGGTTCCCACTTGACTATTGATGGTACCTACTTTATTTTATTTTTTCATTGTATATATTTAATTATGGTCAAGTATTTTTTTAGAAAAATCGTAAATTAATTAAATATATAGATAGTAGAGTGACCCATCAAAATTTCAAATTGAAAAATTTGAAGGTCTCAGCCCTGTTTATTTATTTAAAAAATCTAGAAGTCGCCCACAGCCATTTTTTAAAAAGATAAGTCCAAAAGATGGTTTATTTACATCTTTTTAACACGGCACGATATAAAAGGATAGTAAATGGATAACCTAAAAAAAAATCAAAATGTTTTCTTTCAAAATGGCCCATTTTAAGTTCGAAAATGCACTACATCGCTTCACTTTAGGCGTGTACGCATGTCAATACGCGTATTGACAGGCACAACAAAATTTTTTCATTTACTTAAAATATTGTACGTGTAGCCCAATAGGGCCTTACATAAAAACCACAATAATTTTTTTATTGGATATTCACCCCATCCAGAATCGTTTTTGAAAGATACATTCGGTTTTTAGCTGTTTAATTTAATTTTTTTAAGTTTTTTTTTATCTCTAGACAAATTCTGATATATAAAAAGTCCAAACATAAACTTTGTAGTAATTTTAGTAATTTTTTTATTGGATGTATATATTTTAATTATTTTTTTTTCTGGTCAACTTGTATATCCAATAAAAAAATACCACAGATTTTATGTATTTATATTGAAAATTAAAACTAAATTGACTAAAAACCCAATTTATCTCTCAAACATTTTAAAAAATATATATATTATTTTTTTTCTGGAAAAAATCCAATTAAAAAATATATAGGGGTTTTTATGTAAGGACATACTGGGCTACACAATATTTTAAGACAATGAAAAAAAAATTGTGCCGTCATTACGGCTAAAATGAAGCAATGTAGTGCATTTTCGAATTTAAAAGGGCACAGCTCCACCAATTTCAAAGAAAACTTTCTGATTTTTTTGACTGTATCCATTTACTATCCCTTTATACCGTACAGTGTTAAAAAGATTTAAATAAAAAATCCTTCAGCCTTAAAAAAAATAAAAAAGCTTAAGAAACATATCTTTTTAAAAAATGGCTGTGAGCGATCTCTAGATTTTTTTCAAAAATTCTGAATAAATTCAGGGATGATACTCTTACCCCAATGAACAAATTTAAGGGGTGAGACCTCCAATATTTTCAATTTGAAGTTTTGGACTATTTGATAGATTCAAACTTAATGTTTACGAACTCAAAATGGAACAATCCATAGTTTTAATGAAAACGAAAAATTATAGTTTGTTGCACTTGTTGACTTTGGTAACTATCTGATTACCTATAAACGGGTTTTAAAAAAGGTCTTTGATTGATTGCTAATATGTTTACTAATCTGTCTGTATATTATTGGATGCATGTTTGCCAAACTAACATATGTTATAAACAATTATCTATATTTACATCGTGACTTATA
This sequence comes from Brachypterus glaber, assembly GCA_958510825.1. Lineage (NCBI taxonomy): Eukaryota > Metazoa > Arthropoda > Insecta > Coleoptera > Kateretidae > Brachypterus > Brachypterus glaber. The sequence goes on from OY294044.1 coordinate 70,599,932, forward strand.
TCGAGACTGACAAAAAAAACTGATATCAGTGGTGTACAAAATTTTAGAAAAACAACAAATAAAGGACTCTATAATAGTTGTAAATACACTTTTGTGTCCACTTTTGTGTTTGGACAAATTTCGTTCATAGATGCTTAGAATAGTTAAAAATAAGTGTTTTTTACTCGGTCGATGATGCCGAATCATCACCTGAGTAGAAAACACTTACTTTAACCTCTTCTAAACATTTATGAACAATCAAAGTGACATGGTGAGGCCTATTGGCCTCTATATATTCCATCACACATTGGATACGGGAAACATGTTGTCGAGCCGACCGGATCTTACCTTCCACCTTTTGTATCCGCCGCTTGGTTTTCTCAGCAAATGGCAACGTTGAATTACGTTGCCTTTGCTGATTAAAACTTTCAGCGGCTTCATACACGGCGCAATTAATACGCCAGATATCGGCATCTTCTGGAAGTGATTCATAAATTCATCTGCTCGAGCCAGGTCTTGTGGCTTTACGGTGTTCAATACCCTCCTGGTGCTAATACCCTCCTGATGTGGTGGTATATTGTCTCCACTCTCCACTGCCTGGGCATGTGTGCGTAAGTTGGATACATAATACCTAAGATTTTGGGCGGTAAAGGCATTATGCTCCGGGTGCATTTCGCACCACTGAGTGTGCATCCGTGCCATGTATCCTCTACGAGCAGGTTCGCTTCTCTCATGACATAGCATAAGATCATCCCTAAGTCCATCTGTCCACTCAAAGCGTCCATTGTTATTGGGGTCGTCATCGGGCAAATCTTCCGGTTGGACCCCACCACCTTGCCGTTGACCTCTATCCGGATGGCGTCAATTGTGGGGGCCTCTTCTTTTTGGCCTTGGAACAAGAGAGTTAAGGTACTATCAAGCTGTTAACCTAGATAGTAACTACGGCTGACATCTGAGGAAAAAATGGGATTCGGGATCGCTGTGGCTGCCAGACCGATTTCGAATCCCTCGCTCGGGTAGGTGGTGTCGCAACTCACCACGGCCGTAGTAGATGTTGTGTGGCCTCCCTGCCTTTCGTGGTCGGAGGAACGAAAATAGAGGCCTGACTGGTATATGCTTGACATAAAAATAAAATAATAATAATAATTATTATTATTATTATTATTAGTTAGGTTTAAATCAGAATAATTAATTAAACCATCACAAAATAAAAAAAATAAGTTAAAGAGACATATGTTATAAGATTAAAAACTCTCCTGAAAACAAAGTTATGCGGTTATAATTTAATTAAGGCAATTAATAAGTGGGCATACCAATTCTGACATATTCTTTTGGAGTTTGGACTTGGTAAAATGGTCAAATACTGATCTAGAAGATTTAGATCGTCTTACTCGAACAGATGCATATTAAGCAACTCAATCCTAAAATTCAAGATAGCGGACATCCCTTAAGGAAATCACCGAGTAAAAAACTAACAGGAGCATTCTGTTACCATATACTACTACCCTTTAAAAGTTTTTAATAATAATTAGTAAAATATACATAGTAACTTAAAAAAAAATAATTAACAATCAAGTAAAATAATAATAATAACAAATAAGTAAAAAAACAAAGAAAAATAAAATAAACTCTTCAAATATATGATTTCTGACCTTCTTGTTCGTAAAATAATAAGCTGAGCTTTCTCTGGAACTGTTCAGTTTGGGAGAAGCGTTTGAGGTGGATTACTAAGATTTTTAGCCCGTGTACATTTATTGCAATTTACATTTATTATTTGACTGGACTATAATTTAATTATTAATCAAAACCATAGAAAGATTTTATCAGTTAATGTGCAAATTTTATATAATTATCTGACTATATCTTTCTTTTGTAAATAACCAAAATAAAGGATTATTAGATTATTATCTAGATTCCAAATAATTCATGAATATGAATATCACATCTGTTAGTTTAATATAACAATGTGCCAAAGCTAAACCTAATATGAGGTTTAATTCGAAAAAAAAGTTAAAAATAAATCATTCAGTTAATACTGCAAGCAGTTCGTCAATCAGGTAAGATATGCAGGTCTACAAACCTTTTATTCCTAAACTTGTGTACGTTTTTATATTTTTTGGGACTATTTTCTCGAAAACCGTCAACTTTTTTACATATTTTGACGGATTTCGATTGGGGAGGTAAAATTAGGTAAACAGTGAGAAACTTTGTGGATAAAAAACCACTGCGTTCGTCATTTGAAAATAGTGTATTATACATTAGTCCAGTCAAATAACGAGAAATTTCTATGTTAAATTACAATAAATGTACAAGATCTGATATTTTACAGGGTAGTAGTGGATAGTAATAGAACACTCCTGTTAGTTTTTCACCGGGTGATTTGCGTAAGAGGTGTCCGCTATCTTGAATTTTAGGGGAGAGTTTCGTTATCTCGCTAAATATGCATCTCTCGATAAAAATGCATATAACCAATTTTGTTAACGAGAAAATTTCCAACAATTTTTGGTTGTATCATTTTTTTATATAATAATAACAATCGAGTAACAAATATTCAAAATAGGCCATGTTTGGGGTGGAATTGGTTTTTTCAATTTTTCAGCCAAATTATTCATCGAAGGATAAAAGTTATGAGCAAACTTGTAGCTCTTGAAATTCTCTATAAGTTTTATATGATTTGCATTTTTATTTTTGTTACGGTTACAATGGGGACTGCAAGTCGAGTTGCGCCCTCTGTAACCTTACTACTTTGGTAACATGAACATTTATAATATATTAAACATAGAAAATTTCAAGAGCTACAAGTTTACTTATAACCACTTTTATCGTCCGTTGAATAATTTAGCTGAATATGAAAAAAAAAAACAATTTCTACTCCAACATGGCTATTTTTAAATTAACTCGATTGTTATTAATATACTTAAAAAATGGTACAAACAAAAATTATAATTATAAAATAATTAAAAAAAGCTTATAATCGACTTCACGTTAATTTTATTGTTGAAAACAATTAGTGTGACCGCGGTTTCGCTATAATAGATATAGCATCTACGGACTTAAATACATATAATGGGACATCTTTAACATTCTGGTCATAAATAACACTAAGGACATTACACAATTAATAAATTAGGTTACAAATTAAAAAGCTGCATTTTCAGTGACATGAATTAGGTTAATTGTAAAATAAATAATTTTCATTCTATAAAGTAAAAACAACGTTTGGGTTATTTATGAGTATATTTATTTAAAATAAGGTTAGTAATTTCCTGATTATCTGTATGTATTGGATAATACATAGTTAATATGGGAATAGTAGGTAAAGTAAGATATTGTCCACGAGAGAATGTTTGACCCACGACGCGTCGCTGTACTCCGAGTGAGTCAATATTCTTGAGTGGACAATATCTAATTACCCACTTGTGCCATGCAAAATTTTATCCAATACATTTGTAACCGTAAGAAAATAAGGTCTTTAATAATGCTTGTTTATGTACACACAATACTTTATTTCATTATGTCAGCTGAAACAGTAAGCGGCTACGGCAAAAAAAAACAATTGCAAGTTTGACAGTTTAAAATCAATATATATTTTGGACTTGAAAATAGTATTTTTGTCCCTGAGGACATTCTAAAAGAAGCAAAAGTGGCTACTTTAAATAGTATACCACCCAAATCAAAGGAAAAATACCAACGCGAGAATAAAATTTTTGACCAAAAATTATTATTGAAGAAATTTTAATTTTAAGGTTATGATTGCAAGTTTATGGCTTAAATAATTTCAACATTGTTACTGTTTATTTTAGGCGTTTGGCTAAGATCAATTAAATGAGATTCCGGGATAAATGCATACACCCCAATCCCTAAAATGTTAGTATTTTGTTAAAAAACTGAGTTTTCTTGTGTGTGGTAAAAATATTACCTCACGTTGCTAGGGGTGACGTGAGACGATTTATAAATAATGAATAAAATGTCAATTTTCTTAGGTAAATTGACAACAATAATCTAAGTCTTTATATTCATGTATTTTATCAAAAAAAAAAAAATATATATATATATATATATATTCTCAACTTTTATATTCTTTCTGCTGAATTATTTTAAAATAATTTAAACTTTTTTTTTAATTTTAGGATAAAAAGTCGTGTTAGACTATGGTTTTTAAAATGGAACATGCATATGTCTGCATTATTATCTTTAATAATTTTTTTCTTAATAATATCAATAGTAATTTATCATCTAAGCAAGTCAGATAAGTCAACGAGTGAAAAACAGGAGACGGGCTTCAATTATTTTAAAAACCCACCTCTTTTAAATTTAAATACAAGTTTAAATATTTTAAATGGAAATTTAAATAGTTTAAATGGAAACTTAAATGGAAATTTAAATGTAAATGTTACAAATGGTTGTGTATGTTTGGTAAATTGTGATATAACATGTTCTAACATGGACATGGAAGCAGTGCCTGCATCAGTAAATTTGTTTGAGGAGGTAAGCAATTCATTGTGGTACACCCAATCGGGTAGGGACTTTACAGCGCAGTCCATTACCGCGAAACCGTTACCGCGCCACCGTTACCGTGCATGGAGTTTACCGCGTATGGACTTTACCGCGAAAACCATTACCGCGCATAATTATTTTAATTTTTTTTGAAGAAAAAAAGATTAAATATAAAAATTTAATATTTTGCAGAAAACAATCAAACAGTTCTAACTGATATAGCTGCTGGGTCAGGATTGTCTCCATTACTAGTTTCCTTCCGAAGTATACAGACGCCCCTTGCAACAAAGCACGTCGTAACTTACACACTTACAATTTTTGACGGGTCTTTTCTTTCCTGTATATAAAATGTTTATATACAGCGAGGTCTTTGCCCCTAGCACTTTTCATTATTTCGATCGACAAGACGATTCGTACTATCTGATTATTAATCAGCGATTTATACAAATCAGTCAATATAAATTTAAAAAAAACACACGTAAAAAACACAAACACAGATATTTGGGTATGTTTAGAAAACGTTCCACTTAATCTATAAAAATCCAAACCAAAACCAAAACTAACCAAATTAAACTACCATCAATCCCATGGAAATACCCTTACATAAAATTAAAAAAAAGTATAACGATTTTCGCTGTAAAAGTGATACGCGGTAAAGACCGTTCGCGGTAATGAACTACGCGGTAATGGTCTTCGCGGTAAAGGACATGCGCGGTAATAGCTTGTCGCGGTGATGGCGATCGCGGTAATGTACTGCGCGGTAATGGTCTTCGCGGTTGTTTTTTCGCTGTCAAGTCCGGCGCCCCACCCAATCTGTTCTCAATTAATTTTAACCCGCGACACCCGTCGCACATTTTTCTTTAATTAGCTTATGGTATTAATGTAAGGGAGACACACCGAAGTGGGTCGTCCCTGTTTTAGGTAATTAGTAGTGATGCCTACTAACCCAGGGGGGCCGACGGCTTTTTATGCATCCGAAGCACTTGCTTACGGTGGATAAGATTGTAATAGCGCGTTGGTCCCAATTAAAGCCAAAAATATTAATTATCTAAGACATCAATTTAGAACCACACACTATTATTTGGAGACGCATCAAATACAAATAGCTGTATAGTTGCTATTTGGGTAGCGTGCCACCAGTAATAATATACATAATATTATCACAATATCATATATGATATGATAACAAATGTTAATATAAGATTCTAATTACTACTTAATACTTATCTGACTCTTATTCCAGCGAAGACTTCTTATAACACAAACTGTAGATATTCGAAAGGTAAAAAATCTTCAAATATATTTTAAATTAATTAAAATATATCTTGCCAATAAACGAAAAGGATTAAACAACAATGAAAAGAATTTAATAAAAGAAAAATGAAAAGTTAAAAACAAATAAAAACAACAAAATATTTTAATTTGAAATGATAAGTTAAGCTTAAAATAGTATTTTTACCCTTCAGATCTATACTCGTGACTTCAAATTTGACTTTAAATTTTCACATATTACGTTAATTCTACAACTTCCCTAAGACCCAACTTTACTAGTCGACTACATATTTCCGAATCCCCATTTTTGACCATCACTCAAAACAGGCAAAAATGTCCCTTCCCAGAGATGCCGATATACCAGTCATAAAACTATTAACGTAAATATATATTTGAAGGGTTTTCTACCAAAGTTAAATTACTGAAAAATATTTAATGAAGGATTACTTTAAATTACTAAAAATTAATTTAAATTTAATTAAGAGAAATTATTAAAAAAACTACTTCTACATATTGATTGATACTGATTTTCATGACATTGCTTCGAAGTAGAAAAAACCATTTTTACAAACAGTTCCTAATAATTGCCAGTATCTAAAACAACATCATTAAAGATATTCCCATATTATTAATTAAGAAAACCGAATTAACCAATTAATTAGTCTAATAAAAATGTACACCCTTTTAATGTAAACGCCTCAATTATGTAAAATCCAAGAGTACCAAATATAAGATAAACATCTGCAAAAGCAAACTTCCTGTTTAGAACAATAAGTTTCTCACTTAGAATAATAATAAAATAAAAATAATCAATATATACAGGGTGACCACTCTGTTACAAGATAAGATAATGTTTATTCATGTAACTATACAAAATACACGTATTTACAATTATCAATAAACTTTTCTTTGAAAATTTTATCTCTGACCGATACCAATTTAATTCCTTTACTTAATCATACTTAATCATACAAAGGCACATACTCGGGCACATAAAACACAAAAAATATATATTCATTTTAAAATTTCAAATTTCAAATTTTATCTCCGAATTTTAACATAAACCTAAAATTCTGAGATATAACACGGAATTTTAGAGTAAAATTCTAAGAATATGAATTTTAGGATTATGTTAAAATTCTGGTATTATTTCAAAATTTTTAGTCATATCTCGGAATTTTAAATTTAAGTAAAATTCTTTAATATTTTAAATTTCGAGACATAACTCGCAATTCTGGTGTAAAATTCCGAGTAATTTCTCAAAATTTTATCAAAAACCTAAATATTTAAGTTATAACTCAGAATTTTACTCCAAAATTCTGAGTTATGTTTTGAAGTTTTTGGTTTTATGTTAAAATTCCGATTTATAACTCGAAACTTTACAGACTGTAAAATTAATATGTATTTGGTTTATTTTATGCGACCTTTACAGCCGTGCACGGCTCCAGTTATCCCAAAACCTTTTTGTTCTAAAATTTATTTATTTATTTCGGTTTATGGATGCTTATAATACTAATACTAATACAAATGATTCGTGAACAAAAGTTTAATATTAAATTATGGTTTAAAAAACTATTTAATTTACCAAACTGTGCCACTTTCTGGTTTTCTGGAAAAAACTATAAATTTTAAATACAATGACAAATATTTTTTAGTGTTACTAAATAGAGAATATAAATATAAAAATAAAGTTAAATGCAACCATCATTCTAAAATGAATAAATTTCGAGTTAATTAACAAACACCGTGTTGTAAATTTTATATTTAGGATGCCATGGCTTAAATCTTCATTTTATTATATAATATGATTCATATGAAACAAAAATGCTAATGTCTCCACATGCGGGTGAAGGATTAACGGGTTGATCCTAACCAGGAATAATTTGGTACATTTCGGTTAAAACAAAGATCTTTTTAAATTATTCTATTATTTTAATATAGTTTGTTTTAATAATTAATGTTACTCCTCAATATTCACAGACTTTATTTCATACCTAGATTTGTATTTATAAAATGTTAAGGCCTATAATATTGGTAAACTCTTATTTTTTGAATAACTTGAAAAGTATAGGTGTTAGAATGATAGTTTTATTTAACCTAATATTTTAAATATATTCTAACCTCAAATTTGTTGTCAAAAATACAAATGTATTTATTAATATATTACAATCGAATAAAAAATAGTGTATGATACACGGACGAAAACTCTTTTTAGGGTGATTACAGCTATTGACATCCAAGCTCGGAGAGCGAACAGTATTTTTCGTCCTTGTATCATGAAGTACTATTTTATAATTTTTAATATAAAATTAATATTTTTTTTTTTGGATCGATTCTAAAAGCGACACTTTTTGTTCATGCTTTAAGGGCGAAAAGTTGAACTTTGAAGCCCTAGGGCCAAAAAGTTTTTTTCGCCCGCTAACTAAAGCTTGTTATTTTTAAGCTTTTTAAAAGAAGATGCTTTACCTTTACTGTAATATTTATAAAGAAATATGACCATTTGGTCACTTTTGGTCTTGAATTAACCGTTCTTGTTGTGCAGATACAGTTATTATAATCATGTCATACAAAATAAAAAAAATTCCATAAGATAACCTCAAAATATATGTCAACTATATTCACCCACTAAAATAAATTAAAAACACAAAATTTCAATTGTAAAATAACTTTCAATATTTATAATATTCATAGAACGGTTTCACAAGTATTATTTTCACAACAGACACATTTTAACAGAAATTAATCACCAAGCTATAGCGTTATTAATTTGAAAATGAAACCGCAAGCAAAAGAAACGATTCAATTGTTTTTGTAGGGATTTGATTGAACAGCAATTTGTCATGGATAACTAGATAAGTAATAAGACAGTAAAACGAAATATTTTTTGCACTTTAAAATTAAGTATATTTTATTAATATATTATAATTAGTAACAAACGAATAAAAAATATTGTACCCTCGGGCAGGCCCTATCGGCGGGCCCTCGGCTTCTAAAAACCTACTCAGTCGAAAAATTTAACTTTTCGCCCTTGTATTATAAATTACTATTTTAGTCGCAAATGCCAGTGAAAACAAAATCTGAGTTCGTTTTCTAAAGCTAACGTTAAATGTTAGCTACATAAATTTATTTATCTGTAAAAATTTTTATATTCGTTTTTATAAAAAATATATTTATTGTGAAAATTTTAGTCATAATCAGTTTATTTAGTAATAATAATATTATGTTAAAAAGTAAGTATTAATCAATAACTACTTAAATAAAATGGTTATGACTTTTTGAACACAAATATTAACTCACATAATTTTCTGTTTTAGAAATGCAGATTCCATACACCAAAGCTCATTCTGGAGGATATTATTTTTAAAAATGGAATAATTTCATACAACTGGCTATCAAAAGTAAATTTGCTTATATCAGAATTGACAATTAGCAAATGCAAAGTGGATCAAATAGAAGAAAAGGCGTTTTCTGGGCAACCTTTCAAAAATCTAAAATATCTATATTTAGTTGACAATTATTTTAGACATTTAAAACAAAATTGGTTTATGGAGAGCAGATTATCCGCTTTTAATTTTAATTTTTTTGATAAATGTTGGGCAATTACAGCAGATCTAGACCTATTTAAATACATAGCAGATTCTTTAACAGAGGTTCAGTTTGGACAATGTTTAGAAGATGCGGATTTTATACTAAACATAACCGGACCGAAAGTTACATTTCTGGAAAAACTAATTACACTTGATTTAAGATATAACGAATTGGGTGTGATTAAAAACGATTCTTTTGCTAAAACAAATTTAGTTGCTTTATATCTTAAATCAAGCTTGGTTAAAGCATTTGAGGTTAATGCGTTTCACAATATTGAAAACATTCAAATGATAGACATGTCTGATAATAAACTAAAAACTTTACCTGAGGGGCTTTTTAAAGGATTTATTTCTAAAGGAAAATTACTAATTGAAAATAATTTTTGGAAATGTAATTGCGATTTGGTTTGGTTTAGAGATTTTTATATAAAGAACAGAGAAGATTATTTTTTAAATGTTAACTTTACATGCGGAATTGATAAAATACCATTTGAACAAGTTGAATTTTGCTCAAAGAATACTACAACTCCCTCCACACCTTCTGAGATGCCGACAGGAAATACTCAAACATTTTCTCCAACTTCATATACAACTTCTTCCTCCACTCATTCTGAGATACCAACAGGAAAAACTCCTCCTACTTCCTATACAACTCATATGCCTCCTGATGTAACAACACCCACTACCATTCTACCTAGACCTCCCTCAAATAAACAAATATCTATTCCTTGTTTTGATATGTCAAATCAAGTACAAGAATACATAGAATCAAAAGTTTCTCACGAAGTTAAATTAAACCAAGGAAATATAAAATTTACCAAACTTATACTAGAAAACGATGGCATAGCATATCTTGTCGAAGACACTGACAATAAATTTTTCTTTAATAATAACCTACTAATAAGTAATAATATTTATCCAGATATACGTTGTCGAACAAAAATGAAGAAGAAACTGATTTTAAAGAATTTACAGCATGATAAAACTTATACCTTGTGTTTTATAAAGTTGGGAAAATTTAATGTGAATCCATTTGACTGCACTTCTTTTACCACTCCTTTAAAAGCTAAGGATCAACCATTTTTGCTTAACAAACATATTGTACCAGTAGTTAGTTCAATAGTTGCCGGTATTATTTTATCTATTGTTTTGGGATCATTATCTGTATTTTACGTTATTCGTCAAAACCCCAAACTAATAAGAGGAAACAAAAGAGTTATTATTGTTAAATCCAAAAGAGCAGATGCTTTGGTAATGCCAAATTATGAAAAAACGGGATCTTTAAGTAAAGATGGATACTTACAAATAAATATAAAACAAAATACACCTAGTAGATTAAGGACTATATCGGAGAAAGTAAATGTTGGACAAGTAAAAGATAGAGGAACTCCTCCATTACCACCCAATCATCCCACTAGAGGAAATAAGTCAATTTAAGAAACATTTTAAGATATACATTAGGGTGCCCAGGACCTACGGAATTGTTTGGGTCCCACTAAGAAAAAAAATTCTGCCAACAAGATAATAGCTCTATAGGCTAGGTTTGTTAAAATAAAAAAAAAATAAAACAAATAAATAATAATAAAAAAAATAAATTCGAAAAAAGTTTATTTCTTGTTTGTTTGTTTGTTTGTTTAATCATTTAACGTGGTTTTTCGCTGCTATGGCCTAATTGACGGGACCGCCATCTTTACGTGCCCTCCGAAGCACGGTCCTCAACAGAACTCGCATCCACCCTGAAATGTGTTTACAGTTTCACCTGCAACCCACATTACAGTTAGTCATCGTAGTTCCATCTACCGACTATTTACACCACTATATCCATGCTCTATGTGGGGCTCGAACCCACAATCTCAGTGTTCGCAGCCGGACGCACTACCAACTGCGCCACCGAGATCGGCACTTTTTTATTTCTTTGTAAAACGAAAAATAAATTGAAAAAAAAATAAAAAAAGTTTTTACCCCATTTTACTCCCTTACCCCACCCCGATTTTTATCAAAAAAAAAAAAAAAAAATTCCCAGCTACACAGAAAAGGTCAATAGTTTTTTCAGAGACCGTTATATTCCTATGAATTTTGAGGCGCTGGATTTGAATTTGAGGTCAAAATAGCACATCACCTGGAAAATTAGTTTTGGAGATAACCACACATGGCACTATGAGTACAAGACCACAATAACTCAAAATTTATCGATTTTGAACTATACTGCCCTACTACCCTAAAAAGCAGTAACTCCATATTTAATAAAACTGAGATAATGGCAAAAACAGTAAATCGTCTTAGCCGCTCCCTTGTGTTATAGCTAGAATCGAGAAAGTGGGTGTATAACTTTAGGTTTAAAGTACCTTTATTATAACACAAGTACGCAATCATTAATTATTTATTTAAATAAAAAAATGGCACTTACTACTTTTTAGTTTAGTATCTCGTAGTCAAAATTTTTAGGAATGCTAAACTAAAAAGCAGTATGTGACAAGATAAAGAGAAAACAACCTAAAAATAAAAAAAATATATTTTTAAATTTTCTTTTAAAAATAAATTTTACTTTCCCCAAGGAAAGTCTGAAAAATTTGTATTGCTTTTTTTCAGGTTTGTCGATGTTTTATATCCAAAAAACATGATTTCCGTCAAAAAAAAATCTGTTCTTGGTCTGTCTGTCGGTCTGTCTCTCTATCCGTCTGTCCAAAAATTTTTGAACACGATAACTCAACAACGGTTTGAGCTAAAGACTTTAAATTTGGACCATAGGTTGATTATCCAAAGTTCTGGGCTGGGATTGTTTTTGATAAAATTCGTGTGGGGTAAGGGAGTAAAACAGAGTAAAAACAGGTTAAAAAATAAACTTTTTTTGAAAAAATTTAATTTTTTTTTTGAAAATAAAAAGACAAATTTTTCAAAAAAAAAAAAAAAAATAAAAAAAAAATATTTTTTTTGTTTCCCAAAATAATTGTTTTAATGGACAAAGTATTATTTTGTTGGTAGCAGTTTGTTTTGGCTATATCCAGAAAACCTAGCGTCATACAAAAGCTATAATAATCCAAAAAGAAACTGTTTTATTAATGCTTTACATTCTTCTAATTTTATTTTAATATATTAGTTAATAAAAAACTGTTTATATGATATGCCACTAATATTTTCTTTCAAAATAAAAAACTTATTTGGAGTTACTGCTTTTTAGCTTAGTAACAGTCCCTTATTTTGGAGATACTGCAATTTTCATAAGTTTATAACTGCACAAATAAAACTATTTACTCAAATTTGACTGGTTCAATAAATAGCCCATGGAAATGCACAACTAAGTGTAAGGTTAATTAAAAATCCACAAAAATTGGAGTTACGGCTTTCTAGCGTAGTAGGGCAGTATAGTGGTCCTGTACTTATAGTGTGATAGGTAGCCACACAAAAAAAGGTCATGAACTTTTTCGGAGGCCATTGTATTCATATGTATTTTGAGGCGCTGAACCAGAATTTGAGGTCAAAATAGCACATAACCTGGAAAAACTAATTGGACAAGGTGCTATTTTGACCTCAAATTTGGATTCAGTGCCTCAAAATACATAGGAATACAACGGTCTCAGAAAAAACTATTGACCTTTTTTTGTGTAGCTGGGATTTTTTTGTTGGGGTGGGGTAAGGGGGTAAAATGGGGTAAAATGGGGTAAAATGGGGCAAAACTTTTTTTCAATTTATTTTTAGTTTTACGAAGAAACTATTTGTTTAATTTGTTTTATTTTTTTTTATTTTAATAAACCTAGGCTATAGGGGAAAGTATTATCTTGTTGTCAGAAATTTTTTTCTTAGTGGAACTTGCAGAGATATGTTTACGAGGGTCACCTTTTATATTTAGACAATGGACGATCCTGGTGCTGCCATCTCACAACCGACGTCTTAATCGTAAAGTTCGACTTTTTTAGGTATACTTACTCAAAACGTTTCGACATACAGGCGCTATTTGTATTGTTTACAGTGACTCGGAATATTTATCTCGGCCGAAAAATGGAATTAACTCATGAACAGTTCCGTGTGATTATTTTTTACAACTTTCGCCGTGGATTATCTCAACAACAGTGCATCGATTAAATTTGACTTTTGGCTATAAAATTCAATCGTGGCTGTCGTTCGCTCAGTGACGAATTTCGTAAAGGTCGTCATAAAATCAGATGTTGTTCCAGAAAACACTGATGCTGTGCTTCAACTGATATTGCAATATGGTCATGTGACATCAGATTGAGGCATCCTTGGGCATTATAGGGAACAGCATATATTCAATATTGCATGAAAATTTGACCGTCAAAAAAAAATTGACAATAGCTAAAAAAAGGCTCGTGTCGATTGGTCAAAAAATAGAATCGCGGTGCTTCAAAACAGGTATTCAAGATTCAAGATGCTGCCCAAGATCTAAGCACACAGTACAAAATATGTTTGCAGTGGATAATGCCGCACTAGCTTTTGGACCTGTGATACTACCCGGGGGCACCGAAAGGGAGCAACAAGGTAGCAGGTCTGTTGGCCGAGCTCACTTTAGGGACTTTTAAACAACCATAATCTGTACTAAGGCTGCGGAAATTATCCTTAAACATTTGGCGCCGGTCCAAGTGCACTGGCAGCCAATAAACTTAAGGATAAAAGCCGCGCACTTAGCCAAAAAAGCCGACAAAACAAGGTTCGGATTCCTCAGTAAACTGTAGGTCCCTGGGTAAAAAAGCAGATATCCTCGTTAGAGTAGAAAAACTAGTATAACAGGGGTAGACAAAAAGGACAAATATGGTCTAGTTGCCAGGCTTGACCTCCCCACCATTACTACTACTACTACTACTACTAACAGGTGGCAGCACTAGGATCGCCCATTCCAGAAATATAAATGGTGACCCTCGTAAACCTATTTTTCTAGAAAACTATTGACCTTTGATCAATAGGTCCAATATGTTTTTTACGTAAATGTAATCAAGAAATAATATTTTTTTATCGAAATTGTAGGATTCTTAAACATACTTTTTTTTTGAGAAATATATTACAGAAACCTTTTAGAACGCACGTCTCAGACATATGGGTTAAAATCAGAAAAGTACTTCTTTTCAAGTCAGAAAAAAAGGTCAAAATTACAACTTACTAAGGAAAAAATTATACATGTGAAGTATTTATTAGGCAATAAGAAATACAATTTTCATAGTAGGCGCAAACTTTATCCACTTTTTCGCACTGTGGTGCGCAATTGGCTAGATATAAGTTAAAATTTTCAAAAAATGTATTCGAATATCAAAATTGAACAAAACTTTTTAACATAGGGTTTTTGAGGTCAAAAAATCTGAATCTGATGTCAAAAATTGAAAATTTAAAATGGCGAATCCAATATGGCGACCGAACCTTTTAAACAAAAAAAATTGTATTTATGGGTTTTTGTGGTCGGTATATCCAAATTTTAATTTAGATATATAAAATTATCATACTACTTTTTTAGTGATTATCAGGTCCGGTTTAAGGGCCGTTACCTCTAGGGCCTAGGCGTAAGTTAACTGTAAACAGTAACTTTTGCTATTTTTTAAATTAAACTGAAATTTAGAAATAATAAATAATCTTATATAAGTTTTTTTAATCAATATCAGGCCCGGGTCAGGGGTTTCTTCCACTAGGGACTCATAGGACATAGGCTTAATATCAAATTTACTTCTTTTTAACAATTTATTTTAACAAAAATGCTTTAAAACAAGTTAAAAATATACCGCAAAATTTAGGGGCATTAATCTAAAAATAGAATAATAATTTCCCATTAACTTTCCCTCAAAAAAATGGTCAGTTGCGAGTTAAACTGTACCATATTTTTCTTTTTTTTTTTCGTTTTCTTGCCTCTTTTTTTCATAGGGTTAAGTAGTTATCGAGTTATCACAAAAAAATAGAATTTGTACTGTATTTTTCTGACTTTTTTTTCTGTGCGAATACCTTATACAGTCCTAACATTAGCATCAAAATGCATATAACATTTATTGTAGGTAATTATATAGGCGTTCATTCAGTGACATATTTTTTTTTGCATTCGATAAGTTGTAAGCGTAGCAAAAAAAATTGGTTATATACTGTATTTTTCAGATTTTTTCTCTTTTCGTGCCTATGTCTCAAAGGGTCCTAGATATTAGATATTCATTTATTTTTCTAAAAATTTTATCAGAACATTGGATCACAAAGGCCAATTGTTTAAAACCAAAAAATAATAATTTTAAAATTCCATAGTCGGAAAATTAGAAAAAAACTGTAACCACGGTGATGGACATTTAAAAAGGTACGCTCCTTTTTTTTCGAAAATTCCTTCCCAATAAAAAAAGTGGGGTTATTAAAAGAAAAGTAACATAAACATTTAAGTACTTAATAAATAGGGTTTATTTGGGCATAATTAAATATGTGATAAAACATTTCATTGTAATGTAATAAACGACTACGTTTTGCCACGTAGATGGACATCAATTTTTTGGGACAAACTTATTATTGATACCAACTTTTTTTGTTGGATCTCAAAAGCTTTGTTTAGTTTATAAAATAATAGCACTATTAAGTGTCTTTTAAAAAATAATTAGAAAGAAGTAAATATAATGCAACACTTTGTGCACATAAAATAAATATGTATATAAATGTATATAAATGTTGCTGGGAACAAGAAAATTTTGATAAAAATTACTATTAAACCAATATTTTCTCCCAAAATAAAATATTTATTACACTGTATTCTAAGTTTTGAAATAAAACCATTTGAGTAGTACTAGAATATGTAAGATTCTTAAAAAAAAAAAATTGAATAACTTTTTTTTAGGGTGGGGACAAGAAAGCAGTAAAAATTTGATTTTGACCCATATACACAATTGTATTTTTGAGTAAGTAGAGGAATAAATAACTTATATTATCACTATTAACCATACTAAATTTTAATGTGATAAGTCAAAGCATTTTCTTGTAATTACACAAAAACAATTTTCCTAATTTTAATTTCCGCTTTGGCTTCAGCGACCCAAATTTAGTATAAACCTATGTTTAGAATCTCAGTTAGAGAAACCTTCAGATTTTTTGATTTGTTGTTAATAATTATTAATATACCCACTTATTAATATATCCCTACCTAACTAAAAGTAAAACCCACAATTAAGAACTTCATGTTCAATAACTATTTTTATCTTTTTAATAAGAAACTAAAGTAAGGTATTTATATATTATTTAGCTAATATAAATTGCAAATAAGAAAAGTATGAAATGGCATTAGAGAGCCTTAATGTAACGTTTTCTGTCATGGAAAAGAATGAAGACAATAAAATCTGGTAAAAATTGTTATTTATTAGTCGGTAACTATGTTTTGCCATTAGATGTCAGAAATTACATGTGAGCACATTTTCAAAGTAAATAGTTTTTAAATGTTACCATAACTAGGAATAAAATGGGTGTAATTAAAACTCCATTTGGCAATAACAGGATGAAGAAAGAATATTATTAATCCCAAATGGAGAACAAAAATATGCGAGGTATAACAAACAAGTTTATTTTTTCATACGCCACTGTAAAAATATGCCAGGATAAATAACCTTAAAAATATATTTTGACATATTTATAACTAGAAGAGAAACTTGGTATATCCGGAAAAGGCTAAAAACACATTTGCGGGTTTGCCATTTTCCTAGATTTTAAATTATGTCTCCACTCATATTTTTGGCAGGAAACGTAACATTAAAGCACTCTAGATGGCATAGTGTAGTGGGCTAGTGCGTCGACATGACAAGACCGCAAGCGTGAGTTCGATTCTCGCTGGCGCCGATTT
>OY294044.1:70617258-70818182 GCA_958510825.1 Brachypterus glaber
TCTTCTTTAATATTAAATTTAGGTGTTTTGGTAAGGAATACTTTTTTCCTTAGTTTTAAATGAATCGTCCTACAGCATTAAATTTTATTGGTGCTTTTTTTGTTCCCTATATAATATGTCCATCTTCGAAGGGCCGCAGCTCCCTTAGGACTTATTTCCGGACCAACCTTTATATGAACTTTCTTTTTATATTTTTTGATGTAGAATCACCCCTTAAATTTCTTATTTTTGAATAACCCTGTATAAACTATACTTTAGGGAACATTCAAGTATTAACGTAACGCTCCTAGGGGGGGTGGGGTCATTTTGGAGTGTTACGCCCATGTTAATGGTATAGGAAAATAGCGTTACAGGGGGGGGGGGATGCAAAATGATCCAAATTTGCGTTAAGTAATACTTTAAGATTCCCTTATAGAGATATTTTTAATTTATATTTAATCAGTTAATAAAGAATTTTTAATGTAAAGGATTTAATTTTCTCATGCCATTTATAAATTGTGCTAAAAATTACGAAAAATAAATTAAACAAATAAATAAAGTAGTTTTTTAAATGAATAAGGTCCAAACATCTCTTTTCCAACTAGCTGGATGATATAAATATTTTAACAATATAAAAAAATAGGATAAAACTCTCAAATAAACTTATCTTTTAAACAAGGTAAACGACCGCGAACACATGGTTATTTGTATCCCATCTTACTTATATTGCCACAAAAAAGTGGGACAAGAAATTAGCAACGAACCCTACATATTTTTGATATTTTAACAATTTAAATTGGACTCTTAATGTTAGGTTATGTCATGCTTGACAGTAATTTTGACGCAAAGAAAAAGTAAGGCTATCCTATCTTAGAGGTACATAACATCTTGACCGTGAGTTGCTCATTATATGACAGGGTATATTATTTGAGGTTATGTATAAGAACCGTTATTTATTGTCAATCGATGTTGCCTATTGCAAATTTGATTAAAAACTGCTAATGACATCATTGCATGTAGCTGTTTTATTAGTAATAAATTATTACTAGAAGTAGAAGAAATAAACGTATATTTTTTATTCGATTGATTCTAAAAGCGACGCTTTTTGTTCATGTTTTACGGGCAAAAAGTTGAACTCTGTGGCCCTAGGGCCAAAAGTTTTTTTCGCCCTCTAAAAATCCAAACTTGTTATTTTTAATCTTTTTAAAAGAAGATTCTTTACCTTTACTGTAATATTTATAAAGAAATATGACCTTCTGGTCACTTTTGGTCTTGAACTAAACCGTTCTTTTTGACCAGATACAGTTATTATAATCATTTCATACAAAATAAAAAAATTTCCATAACATAACTTCAAGATATATGTCAACTGATTAATCTATATTCACCCATTAAAATAAATTAAAAACACAAAATTTCAATTGTAAAATCACTTTCAATATTTATAATATTCATAGAACGGTTTCACAAGTATTATTTTCACAACAGACACATTTTAACAGAAATTAATCACCAAGGTATAGCTTTTAATTTGAAAATTAAATAGCAAGCAAAAGAAACGATTCAATTGTTTTTGTAGCAATTTGATTGGACAGCAATTTGTCATGGATAACTAGATAAGTAATAAGACAGTAAAAAGAAATATTTTTTGCACTTTAAAATTAAGTATTTTTTAATAAATTATTATAATTAATAACAATCGATTTTGTAGATTAATTACCCTCGGGCAGGCCCTATGGGCCCTCGGCTTCTAAAAACCTACTCAATCGAAAAATTTAACTTTTCGCCCTTGTATTATAAATAACTATTATGTCATCGTAGTTCATTATTGTGTTTTAATTGCTTAGTTACCAACTATATAATAGCGTACTTTATGTCCGTGTGGGCATAAAGTGCATTTTATGCCCGCGCGGGCATAAAGATACAAAAAACAGTTTTTGATTAACTTATTAATACAGTTAGTGTTAAAATCCAATTGAATTTTCCTATTTATTTTAAATATTTATATTGTGGATGCAATAACGAACTAGTATGACATAAAATTTTGTATGCACCGCGGGTATTAAAAGATGTTTATGCCCTGAGGGCGATGATTACCCGAGGGCCTCTGGTCCGAGGGTTTGTAAGTCGACCTTGGTATATACATAACTAATAATAAACGCTGACTTACTTTTGTCTGTCACGGATAGTACTCAACCTTTAACCGATAATATATTTTATAATAAGTATATTTATTTAAAAATAAACTATCTTTTTTTATCTTTTTTAGGACACATTTGTTTCTTCTGCTTTAATAAGTGCGAACCAAATATATATTTTTTATAAAGAAAAGGACAATACACCATATCTGAAAATATACAATCCAACTACTTTAAACTACAACCTATATTTTACAGAACCCAGCAAGTATAAAAATATGACGGACATAACATACACTAAAAATTATGTAGTCCTAAATATTTTAGATAGAGGTCAAACATATACAACATGTGCAGATTTAATAGATGATGACCTTACAGTATCACCAAAACAATGTAGAGGTATTTATGTGAAAAAATCGTGGGATAACGACATATGGATAAGTGCAAGCTTAAAGGCGTGTGTAATTAGTTCAATTTTTGTTTTCTTCATAGTCTTGATTTTGACTGTTGTCATTGGAACTTTTTATGTAGTTAGGAAGTATCCTAAGTTATTGAAAGGAAATAAAAGAGTGATTGTAGTTAAAAACCGAAATAAGGAAAATAGTAAAAAAAATCAAGCTTTAAGTCCAAGGTATTCGGTATCGAGTGATTCAAGTACAAGTTACGTAGAGCCTAATGCTTACTTTGAGACTAAGACTTTAGAAACATTTGAAAATACTGAATCATGTTTGGAAACAGTAGAACAAAACAAACACATTTTTCCAAATGTTATTGTTTTATCGAATGACAATGATAAAAAGACTGAAAATAGTGATGAAGATGAAGAGACTACAAAATATTAGTTTTCTGGACACACTCCAAATATATGAAATTACAACCCAATACTCTTACTACATATAAACTGTAACTTTTCCATGATTCAAAACTTGGCATATGAATGGAAAAATTAAATATCGTGTAATTGACAATGTGAACGGTTTGGGATTAAGTATAAAGAAATTTTAGAGATTTTGTACAAATAAATATCGTAAAATCATCAAAAATATTATACCAACACATTTAACCTATTTAAAATTGGTTAAACTGTCCATTTTTCAATTCGAATCAAAAAGATGCACGATGGCGTCATTTGCACTTTTTGTTAGTAACATTTCCTTTCATAACCATTTTTTGTTGTTTGGTATAACCAAAATTAGTGCAGTATGTGTCTATCTAAATTACTTTTTTAGATATCGATTAATGAGAAATAACCCAAAATAATAATAATATAAATAAAGTCTCTGTCCCAGAGGTATATTAGTAGTAGTAGTAGTAGTAAATTTTTGGGTTGGCCAAAGCCGGAAAACTAGGAGATTATGGCCCTTTTTGTCACAGAGATAAAACGGACTATACAAAAATTGTCTATTGTAGTCAAAAAAAAACGGGTAATATTAAGACAGTTGTTACAACACCAATAATTCAATTTCAATTATTTTAGTAATAAATCTTCTTTACACCGTATAGTTTTTACTTTTGATCTACCACGGAAATAGAAAAGTTATGCTATGGAAAAAAAAAGTAATCCAGTTTTTGATGTATTTATGCGTTTTAGGGTTCATTCATTCCAAAAAACTAATTTTTGACCTACGTCCGTTTGTGGTAGATTCTCCTTTTGTCGATCCGTCCATCCGTCCATCCGTCAGTCCGTCCGTCCGTCTATCTTACGGCCTACATGCCACACTTTTTGACAGTTCAAGACTAAACTTTAAACTCAAACTCAAAACTTTTCGGAAGATTTTCGCGGTAAAATCGTACTATTCTTAGTTCCCAAAGGAACCTAAAACAATTTGATAAAACATTTCTAGTTAGAAAAAGACAAGGATATATATCTTTTTGTGTTGGATGGAAGAAATGTCAACACATGTAGAGAGCCCCTAATTTAAGCCAGTTCTGCAGTTCGCTTGTATTAAAAGTAATAATTTACTTTTCATTTATGTGAAAACATAAATTTCATGGATGATATATTTTATTTATGATATTTTGTATACCATTCATAAAATTTGTGCAATATTGTGCAGCATATTAGATATAAAACATTTAAAGCCGCCTACTGTATAAAATAGATTTTGTGATATAGAAACGTTTAATAATTATTAATTATGTAATTAACATGTGATATAATGTAAATAATGTAAATAAAAAATTGTTTATAATACATTTTTATTTTCTTTTATTTTAGAATTTAAAGTTAAAATAAAAATACTTCAAAACAAAAAAAAATCGCCCTACATTAAAATGACAGTTGTCTATAATGCATAGTAAATTATATTTTAAATTGAAAGAAACATTAATTTTGTGGGATGTATATTAAAACAAATACAAAATAAGTGACACCTACGCTTGTAAAAATCATTAAAACCTATTAATAACACTAGGCAACAAATCTCAACTTTTTTTTTGCCCCCATCGGAAAGTATTTTTTTTTTACTAATCTGAGGGCCTAGAAACCGAATCTGACATTAGAAAAATTTTAGCACCTTAAATTTTTTAAAATATAAGTCCAGGAAATAATGACTTTTTCTTTTTCAAAATCTTAAAAAAAAGAGTAGATTTTGAAAATTTTAGGGTATATAAAAAAATACGATTAACTTCAAAATATATATGCCAAGAACCTACTGTCAGAGTAAGTAGGCGAAAAAAAAATAAAAAGCTTAAAATGAAAGTGCAGAGTTTACTTAATTACTCTTTTGTGACAAAACTATCAGATCTGTATAAAAATTTTATAGGACTTAATTTGTAGATTATAAAATTCTCTACAAAAATATTTATAAAAATATTTTTTTATTTTGCTTAGTGTGTTCGTAAAAAGTAAATAAATGAAAAAGAAACAAAATTAAAGTACATAGTGTAAAGTTTTTTCCCGAGCCCAAAAAAAAAAAATTTTTCTTATCAATTTAAAGGCGCAGAATCCAAATTTGACCTTAAAAAAATCCAGCACTTCTTATTTTTTAAATTTTAGTACAGGCAATTATGCCAATTTAAAAATAATTTATAAAACAAAATATTGTGTATTTTTTTTGTTTTTTAATGGTTCTACATCATAAAAATGTTACTTTATTACATAAGAACCATATTACGTAACATTTTTTTAGTTCATTTTTGACCCCCTAGTAATAATTGTTGACAATTTTTAGCATGAGTCCATGGCGATAAGCTTGTCCTTATCCTTTTTTTTTTTAATTTTTTTTTTCATAATATCCCTATTTATTCTACCTATGAATTTAAAGTTTCCATGTTTTAAGTCGGGTATTTTTTAACTAATATTAAAACGCCGAATCTAAATTTGTCCTTGGAATATTTTTATCTCCCATGATTTTAGAACAAAAGAGGGATAAAATAATGATATTTTAACATTTTTATCTCATTTTTCTCAGAAAACTTAGGTAATAGAAATATTCTGATGCCAGATTCGGTTTCAGTGACCCAAAATTAGTTAAAAAAACATATGACTCCAATCAGGGCAAGAACCCGTGTTGCCTAGTATAATTTCTTAAATGAGTACAAATAATTATAGCATCCATACATGTATACATGTATAATAAAACTGATTAATTGTCTGTCCGAAGAAAGCCAATGCACCCCGATAGGAGTGATAGGCAATAAACCTGTTAACGGGTATTAATAACAATAGTAACTTAAATTAAGTATACAAAAAAATAAACACTAAAATGTTAAAAACCAACATTTCAATGATGCAGGGTGAATTTACATCAAAAACTAAGAAAAAACTTTTATAATGGGGAGATATTCTACTAACAGCATTAACTCTTGGTAGGTATGAGTTGGCAAGTCACCTAAGGTCTATTCAGGATTAGCGTGCCATAGATTCAAGCGTCTCGACGGGGATGTATTTTTGTTTTAGGAATCATTTACGTGTATGGATGACTATTTTTTTTCGTAAAAAGTCCCTTTATATCTGTACACGGTGTATTTGAAATAGCGTAGAAAATTTTAACAGGTGATTCTACATGATAAAATATGACAAAAAGTTCCTATAAACATATGTTTAAAAACGCGTCATAAGGGAGCTACGCCCCTTTGAAAGTGGCTAAAAAAATCGGTTTTTATTTAATAAGTCAGGAACCGTTTGAGATACATCAACGAGGTTTTGCACGTCAACTAATCCTACCAAGGCCCGTTTTTATGTGTTATTTTCATGTACTTATTTCAACCAGGGGTGTGCGAAACGGGGGGGGGGGGGGGCTTATCCTTTTTTTGTCCCAAACTTTTTTTTGTGTAACTTTTTTGCAATTTTACTTTTGAAATATGATTCCTCAGGTCAAAATACATAAAAAAGGTACTTTAGGATTAACCGTTTTCGAGAAAAATTCATTTGAAGTTGAAATTCCACGGTTCGAGGACGAAAAATTAAATACTAAAATGTTGAAAACCAAAATTTTAATGATGCAGGGCGAATGTGCATTAAAAACTTAGAAAAAAACCTCATATACAGGTACTTCCAAAAATCAATCCTAATGGAGCTATAGTCTCCTAAATATGCACCATTTTTAAAGGGCTATGGTAGCTTTAAAAGCGTTTTTTCGACCTAAATGTATGGAAACTTTTTTTCTTAGTTTTTGATGTTGAATAACATTGCATCATTAAAATTTTGGTTTTCGACATTTTAGTATTTAATTTTTCGTCCTCGACAACAAGAGTACCTTTTTTATGTATTTTGACCTGAGAAATCATTAATCAAAAATAAAATTGCAAAAAAGTTACACAGAAAAAAGTTTTGGACAAAAAACTGATAAGACCCCCCCGTTTCGCACACCCCTGGTTTAAATAAGTACGTGAAAATGACATACAAAGATGGGCCTCATTAGGATTAATTCACGTGCAAAACCTTGTTAACATATCTCAAAGGGTTCCTGAGTTATTAAATAAAAACCGATTTTTTTAGCCAATTTCAAAGGGGCGTAGCTCCCTTATGACGCATTTTTAGACATATGTTTATAGGAACTTTTTGTCATATTTTATCATGTAGAATCACCTGTTAAAATTTCCTACCCTATTTCAAATACACCCTGTATAAATGTTGGGCAATCAAAATTATAAGTGACACTAGTGTTTTATTATAAATCTAGCGTGGCTTATCAACAACCTAAACATGAAATTAGGCATGGATTCAATTTGAAATGAGAAAATTTTATAGCAGGTTTTTATTTTTACTTCAAATATGACAACGAGTTATATTATTTAATTAGACGTTAAAATGTAATAACTTTTCTTTATTGTAGCCCACATATTTTTGCAGTACAGTATCAAAAAAATAGCTATTTGTATTATTAGGGAGGAAAGTGATACTGTTCCTCCCGCATACAAGTTTTCTTCCAAAGCAAATGCCTTTACTCCAGAATAATACATATTATTTTTTCTAATACCGTCATAATTTCACAATGCAATTAAGATATGATTATTCTATAGATGTTATAAAAATAAAAAAATAAAAAAAAAATAAAATAAATAAAAGAAATGTAAATCTTAATGTACTGTAAATTCTGGGTAGAAAGACCTCGGTCGTTAGCCCTTTAGTATATATTTACAAATTAATTATATTTACTCTATAAATAGTCCGACATTTACTTAACATAGTAAAAATAATATATTTTGTAACAAGTGTAGAATGATGCACATTCCGAACGAGTGGATGTTATTTACCCGAGCCGCCACAGCGGAGAGGGGGACGGTTCACGAGTGAGGAATAACGATTCTACACGTGTTGCAGGCCATAATTTTTCGAAGACTGAAGTTTTAAACATTCACATTTTTATATAAATTATATAATAATCAAAAGTTTTAATAAAAAACAATAATATACATGTAATAATTAAATTTTTATCTAATAATTTAATATTTTATAGTAAATTGTGTATTATTTCATTGATTTAGCTAAAATTAAAACGCTTACGCTGTGTCATTTACCGTCATCCGCTTACTGAATGTGCTATATACCGTAAGAGTTTTTATATACCGTCATCCGCTTACGAAATGCTCTATATACCCTAAGAGTTTTTTGTGACTAACATTCTAAGACACTCATAAAAAAAGGGTTTTTTTAATTTAAAATTTTTTTTTTTAAAAGAATCCTTTACTTTATAAACGTTTCATGAAGTATTTTTTTTTTTAATCCAAATAAAATACCGATTAACGTTATGGATACTTAATTGCAGCCTAAGGAATCTAAAATATTACGTTAGAGTCTAAAAACTTTATGACTACTACATGCGCTCCCCGAGGGGGGGGAGGCAAGGGGGCTATGGCTTTTCATATATATATTACTTTGTTTTGTTTTTAACAATTGTTTGGTCCTTCAGTTTTCTAAAAAATTTGCATGCTGCGCTGAAAATGGTTACCGAACGCAAATCCATAAGAAACTTGTATTTAAAATATTTTAATTTGCTTTGAAAATTCTGAAGTGTTTGAAAAATGATTTATAAAAGTAATTGCCTGCGGAACAATAACATGATTACCGGGCCGAGTCCAAGTGCCGGCCATATACATGTATTTTTATTTAAAGGTTTTTAAAATATTTTTTTTTTACTTCAAGTCGTTTAGACATTAAAAATTCTAAAAATTTTAGCCTGCGGCGCTAAATTGGTTATCATAAAGGCGATAAAATAATTTTAATTAATAAATTACTACTTTTCTTACCTTAGAAATGCAAAACCTGAATATTTCTAAAAATTTTGGCCTGCGCAGCTAAAGATATTGTCTTTTTTTAAGTTTTCCCTGGTTATTTGAAGTGTTATAAATATTTTTCTTTTTGATGTTGAGGAAAATACGTGAAGTTAAAAATTAAAAAAAAGTCGCCTGCTACGCTTATCTTGATTACCAAAAGTCTAACATCGCCATATTAATAGATTTTATAAACTAATTGCATATGATATTCTCAAAAACACCATACTAAAGGATTTCTAAAAAAAATTGCCTGCGGCTCTAAATATTGTATTGAACATGGTAATACCATTCAATCTGTTTCATAATAACTCCCCGGGAAAAAAGACGTTTTTTGCAATTCAACAAAAAAGTTATATAGCCGAATAGGCTTGCCCCCCCTATCAAAAATCCTAGCGGGAGCCCCTGGACTATTTGTGATATTATTGAGGCTTTATAAATAGTGGGCCAAATATTTTCACGTTAAGACATTTAATTTTTTACTGAATTCAAATTTATTTGTAATCACCTGCAACTTAACTACATTAACAATAAATATCTTTATTCTAAAAAACAATTTCATATCGGCCTTTTTTTTAATTTTACTTTTCCCAAGGAAAGTCTTGCGATAGTAAAAAATTTCGAAAATATTTATTGCTTTGTTTACGTTTCTGGACTTTTTATATCGAAAAAATGTGATTTCCATAAAAAAATCTGTCTGTATGTTAGGAACGCTTTGGACGAAAGACTTTGTACCATAGGTTGATTATCCAAAGTTCTAAGCTGAGATTGTTTTTGGTAAAAAGCATATTGGGGTAAGGGGGTAAAAAGGGGGTAAAAAATTAAAGTTTTTTGAAACAATTTTTTTTTAAGACAAAAAAAAATATTTTTTTGTTATTTTTTGTTTTGATTTTGATTTTAATGAACCTAGGCCTATAGGGGAAAGTATTATTTTGTTGGCAGCAGTATTTTTTTTTCAACTACAGTCAGCAAAAATTTACAAGTTTTTATAGTGGAAGAGCATGAAACACGAACTGCCTTGTAGTGTACATTATACGCCATTACCGACTAGATACAGATACATCATATTTACAGGCATCATTTTGATATAACAGATATACTGACAGTGCCGCCTATGACACAGAGGAGGAGGAACTAAGGGGGGTGTCAATATAAGGAACATGGCAATAATTGGATAACCTACATAATTTCTGCGGCTTTCAAAAAAAAAATGTTTTTCTTCAAGCGTACTAAAATGTTCATATTTTATAACTGAAACACTAGTTAGAAGTGATCTACTTTTTTTACAGTAAAAAAAATGAGTTCTTTGTTGTACGCTGTAAAAAAAAGTTAGTTAGCAAAACCACCACTGGCAGCAGCACTCTTTGACTTTGATGACAGCCATACTTCAAACCTGTTTGTTTATTATTTAAACAGGTGGTTGACTCGAGATTTTGTGCAAAAACCTTGTGCGAAATTGATTAAAAATGATTGAAGAAGAATATATGGTTTATACACCTACAAATCTCTCCGAAATTGCAAATGCTACATTAGACAAGTTACCATCGAAATCGCGAAAAGTGTACGATTTAGCCTACGAACAAAAAATTAAAATGAGCTAAGGAAGGTTTATGTTTATTTCGAAAGGGTTTTATTGGCCTATTTTAATAAAATAAAAAAAAATACTTGATAACTGAATAAATTAAATTCAAAATTTAATATTTAAAAAATATATATAGGATACTTGAAGAAAAAATAGTATGTTTCACTGAGAGGAAAAGTACTTTTTTTACTTTTCCTCTTAGTAAAACAATATACTATTTTTAATAGCATTGCGTATATTTGTACTAAAATATTTTATTTCGGTCCTGTTCACTAACTCCCCGGCAATATTATTGTATATGTTAGCCTAATTAATGTTGTAACATCAAAACTAAAATTTTAGAATTTACAAATCTATTTTAAGAATGCTAAACTTTTATAAAGATGTTAAACTTGAAATTTTAATTTTCATTTGAACCACGCACGTTTCTAGCTTCGCAGACATCCCGTAAATTAAAATATCAACAATGGTAAGATATAATTAAATTAATTAAAAGGTCATCCTAAACATTTAATTGTTTTTAGTCCATTAATTATTTTAGTTAATTTTTTGTATTTTTTTTTTAATTACAGGATGAACTTAACAAGGATCAAATTGCTCGTAAGTACATAGTAATTATTTTACATTTTTATTACAAGGGGTATCGATTTGTCGGCCACTTGTACCAACTTTTGAACTAAAATTATCTCGACTGCGGTCTGATTGGTCGTCCAAAAATTTAATACTAGTTTAAATTAAAACCATAGTTGGCGCAAGTGATCCTAAATAACATATTCTAATTCTAATTCTAATTCTAGGTATTCTAATTTTACACAATACCTATATGTTTAAATTATTATTTTTTAAATGAGAATATATAGTTCCTATTTTAAAAATGTTAGGTATAAATTTACCTTAAGTTAAATGAATATAAATCTTAAAATAAAAAAAAATATGCAAAGTAATGAGAATTACATATATATTTCTTATTTTTAGATTTATATTTATAACTATTAACCCAATATTCCAAAAACGAGAATAGATAAACTCAACCTTAATCACCTATTAACCCTTAATTTTTTATAGATAGATAGATAGATAATGTTGTTATTATTATTTTTTTTAATTTCCTATTCTTAAATGTTTTAGTTCTCAAAAAAGCCTTCGACACATTTGATGTAGAAAAGAAGGGTTCTATTGGTACCGTTATGATTGGTACCATTTTAAGTATGTTGGGAATAACCACCACTGAAAAAGTTTTGGCTGATATCATCGCTGAAGTGGATGAAGATGGTATGTGATAGTTGTGTTAAGCAGTGTATGCAAGTTTTAATTAATAATATGTGACTTAATATCAAAGTGTTAGTTAGTGTTATTATAAACCAAGAGATTTTTCCTGCAAAAATAATCGAGAAATTCATTAAACGTGGACATAATGAAACCTAAATATACACTAGGGTGCCAGCCAAAAATCAGACATTTTAGAACTTGCTCGATTTTGGGACCTATATGTCCAAAAAAAAAAACTGTCTTGAAGTGTCAAAAGTTGACTAGAAATTCAAATAAAACCTAAAATTTATACTTGTATGGAAGGATTTTATGTTTATGGTTTCAACAGTTTTTGGTTTTAAAAATCGGTTTAGTGGTTCTCTAGATATACAATATTTTTTCTCGAGATATACGATATTTTTTGCTGTCACTCTAATTTACACACAGAGAAACGATTAGTAAAAACAAGTATTATTGAGATCAAGTGGCTGAAAAGATTGTATGTATATCTGCAACTTGAATACTTATCTTACTTAGACCAAGAGTTTGAAACTTGAATCGAGTATAAGTGCTTGATTTTAATAATACATTTTTTTGTATTAAGTTTTAAAAAACTTAAATTAAAGATGACAAGCAGTTATTTATACTGCTTATTTAAAATACTATTTAGTATTTTTAAAAATAATGAAATATAGTACTAGTACTTTTAAGAACAAGTACTGACTAAACTTGAAACCAATTAATGACTTTTTTAAAATTAGTTAAATATGTTTATATCAATTATTCATTATTTTTATATTTGCGGCAGGTACCTAACACAAGTGTCACAAATACTTTATATAAAAATATTCCTTCTCTATTGTATGTAATGGTAAAATTTACTGTGAAGGCAAATTATTGGATTTCCTTAAATTTTACAGTATTCTCGGTAATTAAGGTAATTGTCGTAAATGATACTGGAATTTTTAATTACACAGAACCAAATTTTTTTTCTGTCGGTCGAAATTGGATCAGAAATTTTTTTCTACGTGTATTAAAAACCAATTATTTTTTTCCTTTCCAGAATTTTATTTTGCTCATATTTTCCAAAATATTAATCAGTATTAATATGCCTATATGTACTTTTGGAATCAGCGCGTCGAGATTGACCGAAATTTGAAGATTTTAACCATATCTAGGATTTTTTTTAATCATGTCCATAGATCTCGCGCTGATTATAGGCATATAATAATAGATAAATATTTTGAAAAATATGAGCGAATTTTGTATTTAAAGAGAAAACCCTGACGTGATGGGCCAAAACGGACGACGAATTTGTGTTCAGCGACCAAAAATACACCTAGAAAACTATTTCTGATCTACGTCAACTGGCAAAAAAAATTGTGGCACTGTGTTATTAGCAAATTTTATACGGCAAATAGAAATAGTTTCATTATGTTCCGCGCTAAATAGATTTCAAGTGAAAAATCCCAATGTGTGATAGAAGTAGAAATGCATTCTTTCTGTCAAAAGATATTTTCGCGATTTAAAACATTTTAATTAAAATTATCCATATAAAGCACCAGTTGTCGATTTGTTGTAAATTAATAACAAACAACTATTAAGTTAATTAAAATTAACTAAAAATACCAATGAAGTTTTAAAATAAGTGAAATATTACAGGGGACAAAAACTTTATAGAGGGTGGCTCGTAAGTCACGCATTGGTAACGCATAACTTTTTTATTTACAAATAAATTTAATATTTTCTTTCTGAGAAATAATAGTTATTTATGGTACTAGTGGGTAAAGTAAGATATTACCCATGAGAAAATTAACCTGCTTGGCTGACGCCTGGCAGGTTAATTTTCGAGAGGGCAATGTCGGTTTACCCATGAGTGCCATACAAGGTTTTATCCAATAAATAGCTTAGGAATTCATATTTTTATTAAAAATTTTAATGACATTTACAAGAAAATAATTTGACAAGTGACAGTTGAGTGGGTAAAATAAATAATTAGCAACTCAATAAATTAAAAGCCACGCGGGGGTTATTATTGAGTTTATCTATTTAAAATAAAGCTGGTAATTGTCTTATTATCTGTATGTATTGGATAAAATAAATAATTAGGATTTTTTTTTCACACTAGTTGCGTAAAACTATTTTCTTCAAGTGACCGTCATTTTTGGCCTTAAAAAGACGGGCTCTTTTGTGAGCATTTTCCGTTATATTCCTAAGAATTTCTGTCTGCCGTGCTCGAATTTCGTTTCGGATACTTCCTTTGAGTTTCTGGATCGTTTCTGGCTTAGGTATACACTTTCCTTGAGATACCCCAAACGAAGTAGCCTGGGGTTGTAAAGTTAAAAGTGGAAAATCTGATTATTAAGCGTTCGCCAAAAATGTCCCGCCATACTTTATCGACCAGGTATTAAGGACAACCCGGAGTTGAAGTTTTAGCGACACAGATACATACTACCCGATAAAATTTTGTACTTTTAAGGAACATTTTTGGCGAACGCTTAATAAGCATTTGCAACAGCACCAGACTACTTTCTTTGGGGTATCTCAAGGAAAGATTTTAAGTAGAAAATCCAGAAACGACCCAAAAACTCAAATAAAAGGCAATATCCGAAACGAAATCCGATCAATACAGAAATTCTTAGGAATGTATGGAAAATGCTTACTAGGGAAAGAGCCCGCCTTTTTGAGGCCAAAAAAATCGTTCATTTGAAGTAAATAATTTTACGCAACTATTGTGAAAAATATCCAAATTATATGTTTTATTTCTCAGAAAAAAAATAATAAACTTATTTGTAAATAAAATAGTTATGCGTTATAAATAAAATGAAGCTAGAAACGACCCAGGAACTCAAATAAAAGGCAATATGCGAAACAAAATCCGATCAATACAGAAATTCTTAGGAATGTATGGAAAATGCTTTCCAGGGAAAGAGCCCGCCTTTTTAAAGCTGAAAAGTTCATTTGAATTCCTTCAAATGAACTTTTCAGCCTTAAAATTTTACGCAGCTAGTGCGAAAAAAAAATCCTATGTCTTATTTATTTTTTTTAGGATCGGGAGAATTGGAGTTCGAAGAGTTTATCATTCTAGCCTCAAGGTTCATGGTTGAGGAAGATGCTGAAGCCATCCAAAAGGAATTAAAAGAAGCTTTCCGTCTTTATGACAAAGAAGGTACACAAAAACCTAATATATAACCCTTATAAATATTTTAATTAAATTAAACAATTATTTGTCATCTGTTTCTCGTTTAAGTGTTACTTTCTCATATAGTTTTTATTATTTTTTAAGAGTTAAGTTTGTGTATCTTATTTTGTTGTCAATAAAGCTTATATTAAAAATGCAACTACTAATATTATTATTTTATTGGTTTTTATAGGAAATGGTTACATTTCCACGAAAACCTTGAAGGAAATTCTGAAGGAGCTCGATGACAAACTTACCAATGTGGAATTAGATGGTATTGTTGCTGAAATTGATACTGATGGATCTGGAACTGTTGATTTTGATGGTAAGAATTTTATATTAATATCAGTTTAATATTATTAATATACATATGTTTTGATAATGCTACATTATTAATATTCCCGCCTATCTAGAAAAAGTTAGATGTCCTTAAATGATTGTACAACAAATCTTATCAGCCTTAATAATAGTAATTCTGCTTTTACAAGCTACCTATCCTTTCTTTTTTTTATTTGGCATAGCTGGTAACAATACCGCAGTTTAACTGCTGTAGACCTTTAAACATGACGAGAACTGTTGTTTTAAATACGTAACTCTAAATTTTGAAATTTTGACCTTCCTTTAAATACGTAACTCCGCTAGCAGTCAAACCCCCTCCCTAATTGTTTAAAAAAACATACCGTTTTTATTTCTTTAAAAAAATTAAATATCATTACGTAACCCTAAATTAGTGCCCCTATCCCCTCGTAACGCATATTAGCTAACCACTGCCCCCTCACCCGTAAGTGCGTTACGTATTTTAAATATGACCCTAAATCTTCATAACCCTGAACATTTGTTAAAAGGATTTATATTTTAAAACATGTTTTTTATTCAATGTTATTTCGTACATTTATAAAGTCATCTCGATTTTTATGAATCTTTTGCATTTTACATTGATGTCATTAAAACGGTACAGGGGAGTCCAAACCCCGCTAGTCCAACTGGACATGGTGATAATATGACAGGTGATTGCAACGGACGATGATAGCGGATTCGAAAAGTATAGTTCAATAAACACAGGATGGCATTAATGCATTATCAATCCGTTTTTCTGCAAAAATGGAGCACCGGGGTTTTTTCCCTGTACCCCTCATTTATATGAAAAAAAGAAAAAAACAACCGAAATAATTTTTTTTGGCGTTTAATGTGGTTATACTCACGGTGCTTTTTTGGGGGTATTTTTTGTTTTTTTTTTGAAACCCTGAAATTCCTTTACAATTCGATAGTAGCGTCCATTTATATGACTTTCAGCGAAAATTAAAAAAAATCTACCGAGCGCTTCGTTTTTTATTAAAAAAAATAAATGCTAAACGAGCTGAGAATAGTAAAACAAGCCGTAAACATATCTAATGCTACGCATCCCATTATATACTATTCACAGTATATTGCATTTTTCCAATTATTAAAAAAAAAAAAAAACTTGAAACAAAAATTTCAACAATATTTTAATTTGTTTTTCCTTTTTCGCAAAAAGTAAATAAAAATAATTGGAAAAATGCAATAAACCCACCTACTGTGAATAGTATAAAATGGAATGCGTAGCATTACATATGTTCACGGCTTGTTTTACTCTTCGCAGCTCGTTTAGCATATATTTTTTTTTAATGAAAAACGAAGTGCTCGGTAGATTTTTTTTAATTTTCGCTGAATATAATATAAATGGATGGTACTATCGAATGGTAAAGGAATTTCAGGGTTTCGAAAAAAAAAACAAAGAATACCACAAAAAAAGCACAAAATATATTAGGAATACTAGATTTTCCTATAAAGAAGGAAAATAAAAATAAAAAATTGTAAAAGATAATAATTTTGTATTTGTTACAGAGTTTATGGAGGTAATGACCGGAGGAGACGACTAAACAATGTGATAAATAAATTATATTATATTTTAATACAATAAATATACAAAATAAAATATTTTCTACGACTAAATAAATTATTTTCTAATAAAGCAGTCTTTCTTTTAGTGATTCCTATAAAGTCTCACCTAATATATTAACTTAAGAGGCAATAAATTTAATTATTTTATAAACAAGTATCTTTTGGAATGAGGGAGAATGTATACTATAAATCTTGGATCTTTTCCAAACAAGCCATAAAGATATGTAATGCTTTGCATTCCATATTATACCGATTATTTTTTAACGTTTTTATCAACCAATAATTTAACAATATTTCTGACAAAGATTTTATTTCTGTCCAATCATATTAAATTATATCGGGAATTTTCTACTGTAGAAAATTATAGTGGGAATCGCTTTAGTATTTTGTTTTTCAGTATTTCTCTTTTACAACAAGATTTCATACCTAAAACTAATTAATAATTTAAAATTATGTAGGGTGCCATTAAAGAAAAAAGAGTTATGGCTATTTTTAATTTGTTATATTTGAACTGCTTTCTGAGACACCCTGGGTTCTGTTTGGGCTTGGGATACTTCGACTAAGTATCATTGTAAATCATAAAACGAAAATTTGAATAACTCAATAATTTGAATAAAAGAAAATAAATGGGGTGTTCCATATAAAAAATTAGAGTCAAGTGGCACAAGTATGAAAATATTTTTAGTCGATTGGCATATTTAAAAACCACAAAGTGCAAAATATCAGATTTTTCAAACTATTGGTTCTCCATAAACTTTTAATAGGCCACTTCCGTGAATAGTTCTCCGCATTAAAGAAAGTCTCCGAGGCAAGGGACAGGAATCATTCGCGCTCTCTTATTTCCGTGAAAAGCGTTATAAAGCGTGCGTGCCTACAACGGGGCTCCCACTTGAACACACATTCCCAATATATTTCCCGTAGCCACAGGTCCGTGCGCCAAACTATACTTCCAAAATAAAAAAAAAACTAAATTACTTAATGTCCTGGACCCGATTTATTTTTATACTTTTTTTTAGTTTTTTTTATGTTTTTTTAATCTTTTTTAATATTGGTGTAAACATTTTTATCAATTAAATTGACAATATTAAAAAATTAGTGTTTATCTAACCTGTCCTTCTATTTTTGCCTGTACATGAATTAAAAAAACAAAGCTATTAACCTATACACGGTGTGTTTGAAATAGGGTAATTAATTTTAAGGGTGATTCTACATCATAAAATATGACAAAAAAATCCTATAAACATAAACTATTGAAAGTTATAAAAAAAATCCGTTTTTATTTAATAAATAAGGAACCCTTTGGGATTTTTTGGGGCGTGCGAAACCTGATGGGAGGCCCATCCGTTTTTATTCCAAACTTTTTTTTGTGTAACTTTTTTTTGTGTAACTTTTTTTTGGACTTTTTTTTATTGGAACATGATTCCTCAGGTCAAAGTACATAAAAAAGGTACGTTTGTTGTAATACTGTAGGATTAACCATTTTCGAGAAAAATTCATTTGAGGTTGAAATTTCAAAAAGTTGAAAACTAAAATTTTAATGATGCAGGGTGAATTTATATCAAAAACTAAAACAATCCTTAGGGAGCTATAGCACCGTTTTTAAAGGGCCATAGTAGTAGAGATTTTTCGGCCTAAATGCATAAAAACTTTTTTCTAGTTTTTGATGTAGAATCACCCCGAATTATTCAAATTTAGTTTTTTAACATTTTCGTATTTAATTTTTCGTCCTCAAAAAGTAAAATTTCACCTTCAAATTATTTTTTCTAGAAAACGGTTAATTCTACAGTATTACAACAAGAGTACCTATGTACTTTGACCTATGGATTGATGGAATATTCAGAATATTTTTTGCACCCGCTTATCCAACCAAAATTATATTGAGAAAAGATATATAAAATCTAATAAAAAAAAATAAATCAAGCCAAGAAAACGCTTTTGTGTAGGTGAAAATTAAGAAAAAAATAGTAAATTGAAACATTAAATAAATCACATGTTATAGTACATTAATTTTGTGAAAGTAATAGTGTTGGCTGGCATTCATTTTGAATCATTAAAACAACATATTTTTTAACCGCCTTAATATACTCGGAAATTTTCCAATTTTTCTCAAATGTAATTATAATGGACAAGAAAAATAAATCAAGTATAAACAGTGTTAATACTTTTTGACAGGATATTTGCTAAACAATTTAAAATTTAAAAATTAAAAAATAGTATTAGGTATCGTCGCGACGCGTCGTGTAACTTTCTCAATCTCGTATACCAGAAATTTTACAGCTGTATTAAACTCACTTGAGCCAAAATCAGTATTAAGTTAATATTATTAACACCTGAAAAGTACAACGTTAGTTTTTATGAACCTACTTAAAACAGAAAGGAGGCAGAATACAGAATTAAAAACTAAAATATTCGCAGCTAAAATTTATGGTATAAAACGTCATTATCCGATCGACTTCAAAATCAAGGACACAAAGCCTATTGAAATTGATAAGAATCCCCCAAAAACTAAAAAAATCGGAGGCTAAACATTTTTAAAAAAATCAGAAAAGTGGAAGAAAAACTGCGAGATTTTTCAAAAAAAAAAAATTTATTTTATTGAGAAAATTATTATACTAAATTTGAAAAAATATCATAAAAAATTATAAAGGGCTACTACTACTACTAAACTTAAAAAAATGAAAAAAAAAAATGAAACAAAAGTTCATTTTTTTCGGAATAGTTTTATTAATAGTATCAAATCGTATCAAATAAAAAAAATAAAAAAAAGATATGTTTAATTAAATAGAAGGACAAGTGGGATCAACATAATTTGTTTTTGGAAAATAGTTATTTATGGTACTAGGGGGTAAAGTAAGATATTGCCATGAGAAAATTGACCTGCGAGCCGTCAGCCAAGCAGGTTAATTTTCGAGAGGGCAATATCGGTTTACCATTGAGTGCCATACAAGGTTTTATCCAATAAATAGCTTAGAAATTTATATTTTTATTAAAAATTTTAATGACATTTACGAGAAAATAATTTGACAAGTGACAGTTGAGTGGGTAAAATAAATAATTATCCACTCAATAAAGTAAAAGCCACGCGGAGGTTATTATTGAGTTTATCTATTTAAAATAAAGCTGGCAATTGTCTCATTATCTGTATGTATTGGGTAAAGATTATTTATTAAGACGGTTAATCGTGCCGAATCATCCGAAAAACA
Organism: Brachypterus glaber; assembly: GCA_958510825.1. Taxonomy (NCBI): domain Eukaryota; kingdom Metazoa; phylum Arthropoda; class Insecta; order Coleoptera; family Kateretidae; genus Brachypterus; species Brachypterus glaber. The sequence continues at coordinate 70,637,233 of OY294044.1, forward strand.
AAAAAGTACCAACAGATTAAGTTTAACTTAAAACTTCAACAGAATAAAGAATATTTACAGTTGCGGAGGTATACTGTAGGATTCGAAGCATTATACATTATACAGTTAATCTCACGACTTGTTTTAGATATTTGATCAACAGTAGTCGGCATAAACTCAGTTATGACTCATCAACGCTGAAAATAAACACAGAAACATAGGCTTACGGAATAATTTTGCCGAATTATGAGGGAAATTTTTATAAGGGTCACAACACCGACATTCAATTTTTATTTTTTAAAAATACGAAAGTTTTTAATTTATATTTATCAATACCTTTTTTTCCCACCTTACTCGTTTAAATTCAATCATTATAAAAAATCAAGATAAAAAGAAATAAAAATGTAAATATTTAAAACCTCAAGTCGACGCGGCGCCTATGCGTGTACTGGAAATTCGCCGAGTACTGTTGATCAACCCAAAATCGAAAGGTGACATTCTTTCACTTAAAGCTAATCTAGGAAATCCTGACAATTTTTTTTTAGAAATCCTTGCAAAAATATAAAAAATCCTAGAAATCTCAGCAAAAATCTCAAAATGTTCCGAAGACTGTAAGCAAATGTGGTAGTTGTTCATTCTTTGGATATTTTTTTTTATTTTTTTCTTACTTTTTTTAATCTACTTTTTAGAAAATGCTTTGCGTTAAGTGCAGCGAAGATTTTACTTGCCGCGTTCTTTCTATGTAAAAGTTTGTTTTGGAAAGATAAATTGGATAAAGCAAAAATAAAAAAAGGTAAATAAAATAAATTTTAAATTCAAAAATAATATTTTTATAAATGAAAAAAAAAAAATAATAAGAAATAAAAAAAATCTAAATTAGATATAAAAATTTTTGACATTTTTTTTTATTTTCTGGTAGAATAAAATAATTTTTTTTTCAAAAATAAATAGTTTTTACCTTATAAAATAACTCAAGTCAGAGCAAATAGAGGATAAAAGTTCTTATTGTGAAAATGAGCCCCGAAATGGCCTTAATTTTTTTGCAAATTAAAGCCTCCAAGGAAAACAGAATGAAGCTACTGAAGAGTCTTTCTATTTCTTGTGGCTTTGAATCAGAAGAACACAAATATATATTAAAACATTCTAGAAAATAAAATAGAGTTTTGGCAAAATATTCCTATTTGTCTATGATTTAAAAATTTTAAATTATTTTTCATTTATAAAAATATTGTTTAAGTTAAAATATAAATAATATTATCATTAATTATATTTAAATGGGTATACATAAATGTTTATTATTAAACAATATATTGTTAAAACTTCTTTTTATATAATATTTATTTTAATTAGGATTGATTAATATTTTGTAATAATAATAATTACACTTTTATAATTATATTAAACCTAGAAGTAGAAACAATTTACATGTTTGCTGAAAGACTTTAAATGTCCATAATTTTATTTTTTCTTTATGCTGTTTCTCTTTACAAACCAACTATAATATAGAAAGAACGTGCCAAGTAACATCTTTGCTGCACTTACGGCAGATTTCGATACCCCCAAGCAACAAAGCCGTTATTTAACGGTGGGTAAATGAAGTGGAAAAGGAAGTCATGTGATACATCATTTGAAAGCTTATAAAATTCTCTATTTAACTGTATAAGTATTTCTTGTTGATTTATTGTTTGTTTCTGATAGTATTCAAGTTTAGAATTTCTTACTTTAGTGATTTTAGGTAAACTTTTGGTTAAAATGGCCTGTGGAGTAGTATCTGAGTAGTACCACCATGTGTGTCATTTTTCAAGGCGTTTACCTATGAGTATAACTCAAAATGGGTCTAACTTGAGTTACATCCTTGTTGCATGGGAGTTTTGATTCCCTTAGGATTGCTACACACCGTTTTTCTCCGTAGAAAACAATGTTAACCTCGAAAACGGCATGTGTAAGGAGTACTTACCGCTTTCCTCTTTAAGAGGGCAGTATTACTTAAAAAATTATATACTTTTTAAGTTTTTTAATACTGCAAAAAGTTATTTATGATATAAGTGCTAAAAGTGACAATTTATTTTGTGAGAAGGGGAGTTTGGGACAAGACGCCCAAGGCGGAGTGTCGCATCCCTTCCAACAAAATAAAATCCCTTTTAGCACATATATCATACACTACTTTTTCTACAAACACTATTAAAAGTACAAATCAAGGCATTTCTTACGTTAATAAATTTATAAAATATCTCTTTGGTCAAATTATTTCATGTTAAAGGCGATGATGAACATAAATAATCAGGACATAAGCAAATATTACAAGCTTGTTGCTTTTTTGAAGCTAAAGGGCGCAGGATATCGACCGAAATTTGCTTTTAGCACCAGTGCTAAAACTATAGTATATTCTATAACTAGTATGGAATAGACAATATTCCGGGCGAGCGGAAAGTTTGAGCCGGCAGGCGAGTATGACGGTCTGGCGAGCGTGGAATGACTATTCCATACGTGTTGTAGACTATACTTTTTCTTCGACTGCACATATGAAACACTGTCTGGCTTTAAACTTCGGATAAGGTCAAAAACAATGTTTTTTTTGTGACTCGCCATTGTAAATGCAACAAAACACATATTTTTATTTATTTATTTTATTATTTTGTGTATTTTTTGTTCATAGCAGCAGCGGCAGAATATTTCCTCTAAAAAACGCATTTTAGTAACCTTTGCACGCGTTATAATCAATCATAGCTGCATAAACAAACCCTCTATTTATAGATGCCGAGGCTTAAAATAAAGTAAACCAATATGATTAATATGCAATTAGCAAACCGTTATTTTGAAAAATGTTTTACAAAACCATCTCAAATTATTTTTTTTATTACATAAACAGTAATCGAAATAAACTAAGTTATGACTCATCAATGTTGAAAATAAACACAGAAACATAGGCTTACGGAATAATTTTGCCGAATTATGAGGGAAATTTTTATAAAGGTCACTAAATTGAAACATTTGACGACTAATTTGTTACACAAAATAATATTGACTATACATCTTAACTATAAATATGTATATATATCCGTGTTTTTCGAAGAAAAAATCGATATTCGATTTTTATCTTTTAAGAATACGAAAATTTTTAATTTTTATTTATCTATATTTTTTTTCCACCTAACACGTTTAAATGGAATCATTAAAAAAAATCAAGATAAAAAGAAATAAAAATGTAAATATTTAAAACCTCGCGTCAACGCTAGAATCGACGCGGCGCCTATGGGAGCACTGGAAATTCGCCGATGACTGAACATAAACAAGTCGTAAAGTTATGTAATGTTTCGCACACCATACGATATTCTTTAAAGTGAAAATTATATTGCAATATTTCTCGAAAATATGCGTTTACGAGTAGGTATACCTAAGCCGTGTAGGCTTAGACTAAACTTTAAAAATAATATTTTAAAATTCGATTTCATTTAACCACTTTTTTTAAACGCTGGTCAATATACAACTTAAACATAGGCCATATTTAAAAGTTTTTAACATTTTCACAAGATGACACTACTGGCAGGTTTGGTTTCCAGAATTTTAATATTTAATTTTTTTGTCCTCGAAACGCGAAATTTTACATTTAAATAATTTTTTTCTCGAAAAAATCCTACAGTATTACAACAAGAGTACCTTTTCATGTATTTTGACCTCTATTACAAAAAAGGTACTTTTGTTGTAAAATCCTAGGATTAACCGATTTTAAAAAAAAATATATTTAAAGCTGAGATTTAACTTTTCGAGGACTAAAAGTTAAACATAATCCATATTTACCCAAAAGTAGGAGTTAAAATATTAGTTAGGTATAAATTAAAATGAGGGTCTATTTTCTCCTAGTTTCTTTTTATTGAGGACGCGTTTCGGAGTCTAACACGACTCCATCTTCAGCTCCAAAGAAATAGTTAATCAAGATTTGTCACAAATAATATACATGAACAATCGTAAAATGTATAGGACACGAAAAAACGAAAAACAATTGCCAAAAGGGTACATTTAACATCTGTTTACCACAAAAACAATTTAAAGAAGTTTATTTATTAATAAAATAATTGCAGGAAGCGCTTGTCATGTTAGACTCCGAAACGCGTCCTCAATAAAAAGTAACTAGGAGAAAATAGACACTGGTTTTAATTTATACCTAACTAAAAGTTAAACACTAAAATATTAAAAAAAAAAAACTAAAAATTTAATATAACGGGGATTTTACATTAAAAACTAAGAAAAAAAGGTCAAATTATTCCAAGTATCTTTTACAGTAAAATAAGATAACAAATTAGTTTTATGAAAATTTTTATTAAATGTAAGGATAATAATAGTAGCAATAATAAGGATAATAATAATTATTTTTTTTATATATTGTATGTATTTTCCATGCTTTATCTAAACTATTTATCTTTGTCTTATCTACAAAATTCAAAAACCGGCAAATCTGTAGGAAACGAGCTCTTCGCATAGCATCGGATTTTGCAATATTTCTCATATCATCATTCCTAACCCAATAATGCCTTTTAGATGGTAAATTATTAAATCCAGTTGTAAGAATTAAATATAAATAAAAAACAAGGAATTTCGTTTGCGTTTATTTCCGGATTCTTACAATTCAAAAATAAAGCAAATCTTTTAGTTTCTTGAACCATATAGTCAATAATTTCTTCATCAAACAATTTTTTTTAAATTTCTATTGCTGAAAAATTTGAAACCAGGTTCTTGGAAATCACTTTCTTCTTCTGCAAAGTCTGCTCCCATTTACCATTTAGTTTAACGATTCCATTTATTTTTTTTACTTTCTTACGTTTGGACTTTTCAGATAAATCTTGGGATAATTCTGGCATATCCGGAACAAAATGGTAGTTTGCACCAATTTGGGTGGTATTTGAAAGCTGTATTTCAGCATTAGCTTTTAACTGAGGGGATGCCAAATTGTAACAAAATTATTACACCATACCCTGGTCCTCCCAAACCAAACCCCTCTAATAGGGGGTGTGTTAGGGGGGGGGGGGTAGCCAAAATATGAAATTTCTACAGCCTTGAATAACGCGAGAACCGAGGTATGAAGGGTATGAATTTCGGTACATTTTGCGTTACGTAATACTTGAACGTTCATTACACTTAATGAATGATAGATCAATTTAAATAACTTAGTAACTTGTTCAGTCTCCATTTGCGTCAATGATGGCCGGGCATTGTCGGGGCATACTTTGAATGAGATTTTTTGCATATTCCTTTGGCAAAGACCTCCATATTGTCCGAATTTCTCGTAGTAGCTACTTTAATGTGTATAACTTTTTCCCGCAAAGCTTGTACTTAATGAATGACCACATATTCTCAAGGGGGTTTGCGTCGGGCGATTGGGACGGCCAATCCAGCCTGATGATGTCAGATATCCTCTTCCACTGGCTACACAACTTGCTTCGATGTTTGGGGTAGTTGTCCTCTTGGGGAATCCAATGCTTATTTTTATCGCCATACCAACTTTTTGGCAGCCGCTGTAGGCATCATTTTCGGACCTTTCAGGTGCAAACAGAGGAAGACAGCCTCAAACCGCGATGCGTACGCAGCACTCATGTTTTTAAACGTGCTGAGTCACTAAAAATAAGGTTTAGAAAAAGTCTCTATGTACAAAGCATTATCAGTCAGGAAGTAAAGTATATCCCCTAAAAAAAAAAGTAAGGTTCTCTCTTACCCACTTCAAGTTATAGGCGACACTCTCTTACTTGACCTACTGTAAGTTATTGAATATTGTTACAATAAAACATAACGCTGTTCTGTTGTTATTACTGTAACAACTTGTATTTAGTAACTTAAGTTGCCAGGGGGTCTAAACAGGCACATTCGTTCGTTATTTATTACGGTAACGAATTATCTGTGTGCGAAGAGTATACACTCTAGTTCGCCAAGCATTACATATCTTCTCAGCTTGCTAATAAATGTTATACAAATGCCAAATAATATATTGGTAATATGTCAAGTTTGAAATACAACAAAACAGACTATGTAGATACAAAACTATTAAGTTGAACAGACTTTACAGTGGTTTAAAATTTTTTATCATTTCTCCGAATCTTGGCTACAGTCCAAATACGAAACTAGGTATAAAATTTTACAGGAAATTAACACGTGGTCTTGTTTCAAACCGCTCCTCGGTCATAGTAAAATGCTGGCATTGTTTTGGATTTTTGAGTTCAAATAAAAAAAAAATAGGCAGGGACGTACTTCAACATTAAATGTAAAACAAATTTTATTGAAAATAGGGATAGGATGCAGCTGCTTTCTAGTTTTAAGGCTTTTTTATGAAAATGTAAAATAATATACTTTTTCAGGCATGTCTTTAAGCTTTTAAACCATAACTGATCTAGTATATCAACTCCTAATAGGATTCTACTTTGGTAAAATGTTAACTTATATTATGCTGCATTACTAAGCACTAAATAATACTAAAAAAATATGTTTTTTAACTAAAAATTGGCTTTATAACTTTTTATAAGTTTACTAAATATTCCCATTCAGCTACATTGAGGTTTATTTGTACCCCATAATTCTAATATGCTTGTAAAAACAACTTACCACCACAGTTTTTATATGCGTACTTTAAAAGGTTAGAATAACGAAAATATTAGGCCTGTGTAGCCAACCAAATCACAAAAAAAAGGATTCCTTGAACCAAGGACACTTGTCTTTCGAAATGTTCAAAGCCTTATTCTCTTGTGTCAAGGGTAGCGTTTCTTTGAACAAAAGTCCATGTCCTAGAATGACGAGCACGATTTTTTGAATAAGAATCAGCGTTCTATACAGCCTGTTCCAGAATTTCAAAAGAAAAAATCCATCTTCAATACTAATTAAAAAGGAAGCTATTTAATCTGACAAATCCTGTTGTTTTCCCTACTTGTTAGTAACTATGGTTTGGACTTGCAATTGTTGACGCGTGCATTGTTTGAGACTTTCAACTTTAGAATCATTTTAGGTTATTATATTTTGACAAAACCGACAGAGACTATCAAATATACTATTTTTATAGGGTCACTCCATCTGGCGGTGATTTTTTGACATTAATAAATATTTATGTCACATTAATCACCATGTCAACCTACAGAATATGTACCTGCAATAATTAAATTTGCTTCTATAGCTACAAATTCAACTTTTAAAGGTAATTTAACATCAGCAACAGTATTGGTCCATGTAAAGCGTTCTTATTTTTGAACTGAACGAAGATGGATTTTTTTTTACATTTTTTTCATATTTTCTAGAGGGTTTTTCATGTACCCTCAAATTTCTGTACCCGAGTTCTGGAACCGGCTGTATTTAAGGACATTGATTTTGGTTCAAAGAAATTCTAACCTTGAAACAACCGAATGTATCTTTAAACATATTGAAAAACTTCGTGTTCTTGGAACAAGGAATCCTTTTTTTCTATGTAACAAGTATAATTTCTTAAAAGATGGGCTGCACATGCACTTCAAGCAGCATTCTGGGGTAAAAACCCATAAAACAACTGGATTTAATTATGTATACGGCTCTGCAGCGCAATGCATGATACTAATTAATTATAAATTGCAATTAAAAATGTTAAATTGAGAAATAGTTAAGCTAATCTATTTCTAGTTTGGCTATAAACTTATATTAAGATGTTCTTTCAATTTTGATTTAATTAGTTTTCATTAAATTAGTTTGCTGGTACAAACAAAAAAAAAATGGTAATTTAAAAAAATAATACTTTTTTTAAAGTTTTTTTGTCTTGTGTAAAGTGACATAAATAAAGTGAGGCGATTTGTTTTTAATTTCCATACAAAACAACAGTTTGAAAATTTTAATATTTTTATGCAGATATAAATCCATTTTATTTAAAGTTATCTTTTTAAAAATTTCAGTTTAATTTTTCATTTTATTGACAAACGTAGCTCCGTACATCATACAATTAATGAAAAAATATATAAAGATGGATAAAAGTTTAGCTATTAGCCTAATAAAAGTTGTTTGATTTTGCACTTTTTTATAAAAAAATATTTTGTTTTTTTTAGGAGAATGAACTGAGCAAGGATCAAATTGCACGTAAGTAAATTGTTTTATGCTTGATAAATCTTTAATCCAACTTTTTAAAATTTTATAAGAACATAAAACAAGGTTTTTTACCTCTTGATTAACACATTTTGTCAAGTTATATTTTTAAAAATATATGTATATTTTTTGTTAAGCAACCATGGCACGACAAGCACTTAGGCATGTTTTTTTTAAAAAGTCCAAAAGAAAATAATATTTTAAAATTTACTTTAACTTAAAAACTAAATAAAGAAGTTTAACATGGAAGTTACGAAAAAAATATACAGCCTGTTCCAGAACTCGCGTACCGAAATTTGAGGGTATATTAAAAACCCTTTGGAAAACATGAAAAAAATTTCAAAAAAAATCCATCTTCGTTCAATTCAAAAATAAGAACGCTTTAAGTGGACCAATACTGTTGCTGATAATAAATTACCATTAAAGGTTGAATTTGTAGCTATGGAAGAAAATTTAATTATTGCAGGTACATATTCTGTAGGTTGACATGGTGATTAATGTGACATAAATATTTATTAATGTCATAAAAAAATATCAAAACTTTCATGATGTTTACTTCAGAAGAGTATTGCGAAATGCTAATTTTATATGGCGAGTGTGGCCGGAGTGCTTCAGCTACATCTGTAGAATATTCTATTCGTTTTCCCAATAGAGAACGTCCTAGCAGAAATGTTATTTTAAGATTGGTGCAAAGGGCAAGAAATTCTGGAAATTTAACCCCAAACAAAAAAGAGATTAGAGGCGCTCCGCGAACTGAAAGAACTGTTGATAATGAAGAAGCTGTCATTCAGGCTTTTGAAGAAGAACCTGAAACAAGCCTTAGTATCGTGGCTAGAAATCTTGATATGTCTAAGACCTCTGTTCAACGAATTCTAAAAGATGAAAAAATGCATCCCTTTCATTACACTCGAGTACAATGCTTGACACCGGAGGACTATCCCTTACGAGTCGAATTTTGCACATGGCTGTTGCAGAAACATCAAGAAAATGAAAACTTTGTAAAAAGCATTCTTTTTACGGATGAGTCTGGGTTTCAAAGAGATGGTTTTTTTAATTCAAGGAATTCTCATGTTTGGGGACAGGAAAATCCCCATGCCTTCAGGCAAGGAAATCCCCAACGAAGGTTTTCCTTGAATATTTGGGCCGGAATATTGGGAGATGCTATAGTAAGTTATTTTGAGAAATAAACCACCATAAAATGCTTAAAATTTTTGTTTTTAGGTTGGACCCCATGAGTTTCCTGGCAGATTGAATGGCGAAACCTACACTAACTTCTTAAGGGATGAAGTGGAAAATCTTATTGATGACATCCCACTTCAAAGGTTGGCAAATGTGGATAACATCTGGTTTCAACATGATGGCTGTCCAGTGCATTTCTCAGAAACGGCAAGAAGCCAACTCGACATCAGTTTTCTAAACAGTTGGATAGGCCGTGGGGGTCCCAGTCCCTCCTAGATCCCCTGATCTCACTCCAATGGACTTCTTTTTATGGGGCCATGTAAAAAATTTAGTGTATAGAAATATGCCAGACACTGTAGAAGAACTAGGAGACCGAATACATGAAGCGCTTGAGTCAGTAACTCCAAATATGATTATTAATGCCAGGAGAAGTCTGTTAAAAAGACCTGCTTTATGTGTTCAAGTTGGTGGAGGTCATTTTGAACATATTCTTTAGCATTCTTCATACATTGAACGCGAGCTTGCTAAATATAATGCGTTTCTTCATCTTTTAGAGTTCATTAAACACAGGACAGACATATCAAGATTTCTTGCCACGATACTAATGCTTGTTTCAGATTATTTTTCAAAAGTCTAAATGACAGCTTCTTTATTATCAACAGTTTTTGCATTTCGCGAAGTGTCTCCAACCACTTTACTGTTTGCGTTTAAACTTCCAAAATTCCTTGCCCTCTGCACCAATCTTAAAATTACATTCTAGCTAGAATGTTCACTTTTCGGAACACCGATAAACATTTTTCCTATGTCCATTACTTTGAAATAAATAAATAAAATTCAGTTATTGTATTTTTATTTTATTAATTTGTATTAAGAATTTATAGCCAGTAAATCAATTAAAAGATCTGAGTTTCTAATAAAAAAAACACTACATTCAGCACGCTAAATGGAGTTGCAGCGGCCGTTTGTTGCTGCCGTCTAAGACGGGTATCATAAAACCACCGCCGGATGGAGTGACCCTATAAAAATAGAATATTTGATAGCATCTGTCGGTTTTGTCAAAATATAATAACCTAAAATAATTCTAAAGTTGAAAGTCTTAAACAATGCACGAGTCAACCATTAAAATGCAACCATAGTTACTAATAAGTAGGGAAAAACTAATTTTTAGGTAATTTAACATCAGCAACAGGATTGGTCAGATTAAATAGCTTCCTTTTTAATTAGTATTGAAGATGGATTTTTTTTTAATTTTTTTCATATTTTCCAGAGGGTTTTTAATATACCCTCAAATTTCGGTACGCGAGTTCTGGAACAGGCTGTATATTTTTGAAAAAAAATATTTTTACCCCCTTACCCCTATGTGATTTTTACCAAAAAAAATCCCAGCCTAGAACTTTGAATAATCAACCTTTGGTCCAAATTCCAAGTCTTTATCGTGGTCACAAATTTCCCGGACATAGAGACGGACAGACAGAATTTTTTTTGACGGAAATCATATTTTTTGAATATAAAACATCCAAAAACGAAAAAAAAGCAATAAAAAATTACAACGCAAGTTAAGGGGAAAGTAATGAGATTAATAAAAAGCCCGTTAAATTTTTTACTTATAAAAAAATTACAGACAATTTTCAAGGTTTTTTTTATGATTTAGAACCCTTAGAAAAGTTAGAGCACTCATATATATATTTAGAATTTTCTAGTTACACCTAAATGAAAATTTTAAGATAATAACAAAAATACTGCTGCCAACAAAATAATACTTTCCCCTATAGGCCTAGGTTTATTAAAATCAAAACAAAACAAAAATAAAAAAATAAAAAAAAAACTGATATCTATATTCTTTTCATTATTTCTTATAAATAAACATCCTAAGATCTAAAGCTATGTATTGACACATTTTATAAAAAAGCATTCAACTAAGAAAATAAATTTGTAATTGTTGCATGTATGATAAGTTGTTCATTTGAGGGTTAAAGCCAATGGAGATTTCTCCCGTTAGATTATACAGGGACAAAAGTTCTACCCAAAAAGGATAGAATACATACATACACTCCCACTTCCACCCAACCAAACAAATTCTGTATTTGTTCTTTGTTGAACAAATACAATAATTGCCGGGCGAAAAGTGTAACTATTTGGCCAACCAAATAAATACTGTATTTGTTGTATGAAAAACAAATACAGTATTTAATTGGTTGGCTGGAAAGTGTAGCACAAATGAGACAGAGATAGGGTAGACGTCTTTTGTTTCATAATTCTAGTTGTAGAGAGCTCCATTAGGTTAATGTAAAAAGTAAATTTTTAACCCTTAACCTTAAAAAGTTCTTAGCATGAGTTGCTTTTGTTAACAAATATGTATTATACAAAAAGAAATACCTAACTAATATTTTTTTGTTTTAGTTCTAAAGAATGCTTTTGATACATTTGACGTCGAGAAAAAGGGATCCATAGGTACAGTGATGATTGGCACTATTCTTAGTATGTTGGGAGTTCAAACTACAGATGAAATATTGGCTGATATTATTGCGGAGGTTGATGAAGATGGTTAGTTTTAGTATTATAATAACAAGCCGTGAAGATATGTAATGCTACACATTCCATTATATATTCATATACATTCAGAGTAAATGCTATACCTATTGCATTTCCCAAATACTTAAATAAAAATAATAAAAAAAAAATTAAAAAAACATTTTTTTTTAAACTCTTTTTTGAAAAACGAAAAATTATTGAAATGTTTTTAAGTTTTCAAAAAAACTTATTTTTTTTTTATTTTTCATTTTTTTTATTAAATTTTGTTTTGCGAAAAACAAAAAATAAAAAAAATAAAAAAGAACAAAAGAAAAATAAAATATTTTTAATTTTTTCTACTTCTTTTTTTGTAGAATTTTTCCTTATAATAAAAGTATTTTTTTTTCTGAAAAAATTACGTTAATCGGAATTTTCTTTCAGCTTTTTTCATTTTTTTTAATGTTTACTTTATTTCCAAGAATATTTTGTCTAATGCAATTTTTAGTTTTTTAAAAATTTCGAGACTACCGCATGTTATTCTAGAGCAGGCGCTGCCAAAAATATAATAATAATAATAATAACAATAACAATAATAATAAACTGCGAATTCCCAAAAAAACTATAAAAAACTATAGTTTTAGTTAAATCACTATTAAAACTACAATAATAGTATATTATTCGGGTGATTAGGTCACTCGCCTATCGGCTCGTGTCCCAAAATTCACCCTCATTGATTAATAGCAATTATTATACGCGAGTATAATACTATACTTTATCCACGGTCGTTTTAAATTTTAAACTGTCTATTTTTACAGACCCGTGATTAATAGGCCTATTAATCACGGCCGTGGATAATAGTATATTATTCAATGAGTGTATAATATTTGCTATTTATCAATGAGGGTGAATTTTGGGACACGAGCCGATAGGCGAGTGGCCTAATCACCCGAATGATTAATAGCTATTATACACTAGTAGAATACTATACTTTGTCCACGGCTGTTTAAACGGTTTATTTTTACAGACCCGTGATTAATAGGCCTATTAATCACGGCCGTGGATAAAAGCTATTTAACGGCTACTTACATCAATATTATTAATTGTTAAAAGTATAGTTTTATAATTTTTGATGACTCAAATTTTTAAAATATTCGGTTTTTAATTAAAAAAAAATTCACAAATGAATATTTAATTATTATAAAAATCAAAATTAAATTTTTTATGATACTCCTCAATTAAAATTTATTTTAATCTTTCTCATTTCTGATTTGTGCTTTTTTTATTATTCCATTTTGTTTATTTTAATTTAAAAAAAGGTTCTGGAGAATTGGAATTTGAAGAATTTGTAACACTGGCCTCAAGATTTATGGTTGAAGAGGATGCTGAGGCTATGCAACAAGAGTTAAAAGAAGCTTTTCGTCTTTATGATAAAGAAGGTATACTAGTATAACATAACTAATACATAATATTACATTACATAATTATATAATTTACACAACTATTCTATATTTCGCGTGCATTCTAGCACTGAAAAAGGAAACGCTGTATTGTACCCTTGTTAAAATTTTACCATTATATACTTAACACTAGGGTGTAGCGTACTTTATAGCATACCGGGTGTTTAGGAAGGTGGTTCACCCCCTTAACTTTTTTACTTTTTTATGTAGGATAGTGAAATTTGCAGGATTTAAGATTTTTTGACATGGTTAAACATTTTGTGGCACTTCCGGTTTCACCGGAAATGAATCAAACTTCCGATTTTAAAATAGAACACCCTGTATATTTTTACATATTACGATTTAAAAATCAATTCTGTGAACAAGCATGTCAACTTTTTGACGGGTCATGTGTGCCTTAAATTATTCGCTTAATTGTTTGGTCTAGTATCTTCAGAAAAATACTATTTTGATTTTTTTCCAAAACTCTAAATGCGGTTGGCTCTTAAAGGTTGGAAAATCATACTTTGGTCCATAAGTTATCTTTTTCAAATGCCACACATGAATAGTTTATTTGGAAAGGCAAAAGATTTAAAATGAAGGTTCAACTAAAAAATAACATGAGCAGTCAATGCAAATTTCAAGATCCTACCTAAAAAAGTAAAAAAGTTAAGAGGGGTGACCACCTTCCTGAAACACTTTTTATATATAAAAAATTTCGAAAAACTAAAATGCTTGGGGTGCCAATTTTTTTTTTTTTACCTAAAAGAAAAACGTATGAATTTACACAACAATCAGAGAAGAGTTTGATACTCCGCAAGGCCAAAACAAGCAAAAAAAAAATCCTCACGTATTTTGTGATGATTTTTGCTTGTAAAATAATATATACAGATGTTGATTTACCCTATGATTAACACTAAACTAAGAGCTTTACTAACAAAATGTCAGATTTATTTGTCACATTTCATTTCAGTGGGTTAAATTCTTAGCTAGTATTAATTATAATTGTTGAGTAAAATGACTAAACTTAAACCTTACTAGATACACAATATATTATACAGAATGTTTTATTTATTTTTACTAGAACGTGTATTAATAAACAAACTTTGATAAAGTAACCAACTACAAAACAAAAGTCCAAACTAAGAGCTTTACCAACAAAATGTCAGATTTATTTGTCACATTTCATTTCATTGGTTAAATTCTTAGTTAGTTCCGTATTAATTATAATTGTTGGGTAAACCAACCTTTTGTAAAATGACTAAACTTAAACTTTAATAGATACCCAATATATTATACAGAATGTTTCATTTATTTTTACTACAACTTGTATTAATAAACAAACTTTGATAAAGTAACCAACTACAAATTTTTAAAATTAAAATAGCTGAGCTCATATTTTTAAGTTTTTGCTTTTTAATAGGCAATGGATATATTACAACCAAAACACTTAAAGAAATTTTGAAAGAGCTGGATGATAAAATAACTGATGATGAATTGGAAATGATGATCCAGGAAATTGATTCTGATGGTTCAGGAACCGTAGATTATGATGGTAAGATTCTGCCGAAATTTTTTAAAAAGCATTCATAGGTTTTATCAAGGTGGGCATTGAAATTGTAAATTTTACATTTTAAAACATATCAAAGTAAAAACACAGTAAACGCTTTGATTTTTTTTTTAATTAATACTAGTAGAATAAAATTTATCGAAAAAAAATAGAACAACCTAATTATTATAACTTTTTTAATTATAAGAATTATTTAAATGGTACAATACAAAAAAAAACTAACAACAAATCTAGTACTTACTGTGTTTTACCCTAGAAGTTTTTATCAAAAGTAAACCCAACTTTTAAAATATTTTGTCAGAATGATATGATGTAAAACTTAGTTAATTTTAATGCCTACCTTGGCAAAACCTATTAATGCTTTTTAAAAAATTTCGACAGAGATTTTTTAAAAACAGTTATAATTACACTGTCCCACAACGAACATATACTTTTTTTCTAACATAACCTATCTTGAAGCGTTTTTTTTTCTGATTCAAAATCTTTTTTCAGATTGGGGCTACGATCTCACAGTTTTTACATACAGGGTGTTTAAGAAAAAAAAATTTAAGTCTTGCATTTATAAATATTTTTTATCTAAATTCGGGTGACTTATAAAAAAGCATACACCTTTAAGATTTTAAAAGATTTTTTTAAATATCTGTCGCCATTTTTTTTTAGTGAAAAAAATTTTTTTTTACTCTCAAATTTTTAAAATATTAATTTTTTTAACATAATGAAAATTAAAACATTCTGTATTTATCTGGATGTATTTTTTTTATTTTTAACGGGGTGCTTCGAGTCAGAAATTTTTACACCAATATAACCCACCAAAATTTTAAAATGAAAAATTTTGTGGTCACACCCCACCAATTTGTTCAGTGGGGTAATAGTATCATCCCCGATTTTTTTTCATAAATTTAAAAAAAATGTAGAGGTCCCTCACAGCAATTTTTTAAAAAGTTATGTCTCTTTAGTTTTCTTTTTTTTTAAGCCACAAGGATTAGTAAATGGACAACCTCAAAAAAAAAGGCACAAAAATTTTTTTTCATTGTCTAAAAAAAATTATGCGTATAACCCAATAAAAACCACTTTTTTTTAATGTATATAAGGGGTATTCAGAAATGTAAAAAAATATAGGGTGATCCATTTAAAAATCGAAATTTCGATTTATTTCCGGCGAAACCGGAAATGCCAAAAAAATCCTGAAACTCCCAGACTTTATCTAAAGACAAAAAAAACTTAAAAAAATAAAATTGAATTGCCTAAAAACCGAATTATTCTTTCAAAAAAGCTAAAAAAAATATATACAGCCTGTTCCAGAACTCGCATAAAGAAATTTGAGGGTATATTAAAAACCCTCTGCAAAATATGAAAAAAATGTCAAAAAAAATCCATCTTCGTTCAATTCAAAAATAAGAACGCTTTAAGTGGACCAATATAGTTGCTGATGTTAAATTACCTTTAAAAGTTGAATTTGTAGCTATGGAAGCAAATTTAATTATTGCAGGTACATATTCTGTAGGTTGACATGGTGATTAATGTGACATAAATATTTATTAATGTCAAAAAACCACCGTCGGATGGAGTTACCCTATAAAAATTGAATATTTGATAGCCACTGTCGGTTTTGTCAAAATATAATAACCTAAAAAGATTTAAAGTTGAAAGTCTTAAACAATGCACACGTCAACAATTAAAATGCAACCATAGTTACTAATAAGTAGGGAAAAACTAATTTGTAGGTAATTTAACATCAGCAACAGGATTGGTCAGATTAAATAGCTTCCTTTTTAATTAGTATTGAAGATGGATTTTTTTTGAATTTTTTTTCATATTTTCCAGAGGGTTTTTAATATACTCTCAAATTTCGGTACGCGAGTTCTGGAACAGGCTGTATATATATATATATATATATATATTTTTTTTTTCTGGATACCCCGTATATCTATTAAAAAAAATTGTGGTTTTTATATAGGGACATATTGGGTTATAAGCATAATTTTTTTAGGCAATGAAAAAATTTTTTTGTGCTTGTCATTACGCCTAAAATGAAGCCATGTATTGAATTATCGAAAAAGGGCACAGCTCTGCCATATTGAAACAAAAAAAATAAACTTTTTTAAGGTTGTCCATTTACTATTCCTTTATATCGTGCCGTGTTAAAAAGATTTTAAAAATCCTTGTGTCATAAAAAAAAATAAGAAAACTAAAGAGATAATTTTTTAAACAAATTCCTGTGAGCGACCTATATTTTTTCAAAAATTATAATACTCGTACCCCTAATGAATAAATTTGGGGGGTGAGACCTCAAAATTTTTCATTTTAAAATTTTGGTGGGTCATACTGGTGTTAAAATTTCTGACACGGCGCACTTAAAATTGACTTTTACTTACACTTCTAGAAGCTCCCTCAAAAATTAAAAAAACCAAAATACAGCCAGATAAATACAGAATGTTTTAATTTTGATTACGTTAAAATAACCATCTTTTGAAAATTTGACAGTAAAAAAAAATTTTTTTTTTCGCTATAAAAAAAATGGCGATTGATATTTAAAAAAAAAAATCTTAAATGCACATCCTTTTTTTATAGGTCACCAAAATTTAATTAAAAAATATTTACAAATGTAAAATCTACAGACATTTAAAAAAATGTGTTTTTTTATAAAAACTGTGAGGTCCTAGCCCAAATCTGAAAATGATTCAGAATCAGGGGAAAAAGTGATTTAAGATAGATTATGTCAAAAAAAGTATGCTTCAAAAATTTCATTTTGTGGGATAGTGTTATTGAAGATTATAACACAGGCCTAGATTTAATTTGCATTTTGGGAGTTTATACTTCTTGTTTCGTACTCCATGCACGTAAATAAAATATTTTTTGCACGACTTAGACTAAAACCTAATTTTACGCCTTCATTTTCGGGACTAAACTTGCCGTTTTTCTCCCTAGGGAATAAAAATCACGGAAACCTTGATAATATTAAAATATTATACCTACTATGTGCTTTGTTGGTTCAAAAATTAGGTTTGGTGGTGTTTTGTAATAAATTAGCGATTTAAACCATTTTATTTGATTTTAACAAATATAACAATTTATACATAACTTAAAATTTATCATCTTCGTCCATTTTTTGACGTTTGTGTCAACCATATTAAAAAACAACTGAAATCGCGATAGCCATGAAACTGACTTTTCGCAATTTACAGGCATCTTGATTAAATTACGAAAATAAAACAACCGATTTTAGACGTGTGGTTTTTAATTTTAATTTTATCTACCTACCTAAATTATGTTTGGTCCTGCAAAAAATAGTGTATATACCTATTCCTCACTGGCGCCGATTGCCTTTTTCAGTTAATAATTGAAATTTGGCGAATGCGTACTCCCTAGATATATTGGTTTAATAGTCAATTAAAGCCGGTGGTTCCCTCTACCACTAGCCCACACAAGTCCTGGACTTAGGGGATGCTTAATTAAGTAGAATAGTACGAGGTTAAAAACAAACAAACAAACAAACCTCAGGACTAAACTTGGCTGCTTAGTCCCTTGGTATATAAATAACTAATTTTAAGAATTTTTTTCACCAAATCAATTACTTGCTATCAACGAATGTTTTATATAATTGTGCTTTTCTTGTGAAATGCAGAAAAAAATATTTTTGGTAAATATTAAAAGAACTATTATAGTATTTTATAGTATTTTTTTCTTCATTTATATTCAAACATCTATCTTTCAAAAAAAATAGTACTTTATTTTTAAATAAAAGCAGTTGCGAATAAAATAGTATACAGGTGTCCCGGAAATCTGGTTATTTTTACTTGACTTATAAATGGTCTGGACACTTCGTGCCTCGCCCATTAATAAAGGTCTCGGAAAAGTACTATTTTCCAAATCGACCTGTAATCTACTAAAAACTAAGGCATCAAACAAAAAGGACGTATTGTGTTCAACTTTATAGTAATAGACTTGATGAAAATGAATGATTACAGTTCTGTTTTGTTTTAACTATTAATAAAGCTAACTTAAATAACAAAGCATTTGTTTATTTTTAACTCAGGTAGTTAATTATAATTATATTATTTTGATTACAGTCCACTATTTTTTTTCAGAATTTATGGAAGTAATGACCGGGGGAGATGATTAGTAAATAAAAAAGAAAAGAAAATATTTGTTAATTTTGTGCTGTTATTAAATAAAAAGAATAAAATAAAAAGATATCTTTTCTTATTTCGTTTTTCTTTTTTGCTAGAAATAACCCTATTTCTGGCAAAACTAACGTTTTCACAGAGTTTATACTTGTTTGGTACTTTTCCGAACTTTTTCTTCTAATATTTTTTCTTATCACTTCAACATTTTTTAGAGAGACTGACCTAAGTGTCCAGGATTAAAAAAAAGTTTTAAAAATCTAAAATCAGTGATAGTAGGGTGGTCTATTTTTTTTAAAATTCGGTTTTGGTAAAATTTGGTACAAAATCAACTTCTTGAGAACCTTTATGTGGGTCAGTACTCAAATTTTCTACATTTATAATGGTATCAAGTACTTCAATCACTTACCTAATTTAATTCAAAAGGCATCTTCAATAAATATATTTAAGTCCAAACTAAAAACTTTTCTTCAGGCAAATGTTTTTTATGATTTAAAAAACGAATTTCTAAATAAACAATTCTAGAGTCATTTTTTTAGATTTTTTTAGATTTTGTTATTTTTATTTTAGTTTTTTTTTACTATATGTATTTATATATGTTTTTTTTTAAATTGAACTGCATTATATTGTATACCTTATAATTTTTTATATATGTTTTTCTAATCTTTTACAAAATTATTCTATACACATTTTTCTCAATACCTTAACTAGGTTTTGTGCATAAACCAATTTTTGTTATTTTTTTTTTTTTCAACTTTAATATGTACATAAGGAGAAAATAAAATTCTATTCTATTCTATTCTATTCTAATTAAAAATGGTGACGGTTATTTTTTAGGGTTGTCAAATTTAAGCAAAATTAAGCATCAGCTATTTTGAATTCTTAATTTACAATAAGGGATTCGGTTTTAGCAACCTCGAAAACTCAGTTTTAGTCCATGAAATGTTGCCAGTGGTTACATTGTATTTTCAATAAAGGATTCAGTTTCAGCAACCCCAAAAATACCATTTTTCACGAAAATACGAATAAAAAACAAATTTTGACAGCGGTAGGCGATAGTTTAAAAATGTTACTTTGCTGAAACGGAGTCGAGGCAAAAAATCAGTAGAGAACACTTAAGATAGTTCACATCTTTAACTTTACCTTTTATTTTGTTGTTTAATTCTTAAGATATTAACGTTAAAATTGTTAATTTTTTTAAATTTAAATCCTTAACGTCATATTTAAATTATATTTAAATTTAAACAGAAAAATCTTTAATTTACTTTTTTTTTTTTAATTTAAACAGAAATCTTGGAAATTTACTCCGAAAAAATTTCTAAAAAGATGAAATAGATTTTTTTGACAGTAAATCAAGTTCATTCATTAAAAAATATGTAAAAACTATAAAATATAAAATAAATATTTATGAAACATAACTTA
Organism: Brachypterus glaber; assembly: GCA_958510825.1. Lineage (NCBI taxonomy): Eukaryota > Metazoa > Arthropoda > Insecta > Coleoptera > Kateretidae > Brachypterus > Brachypterus glaber. The sequence goes on from OY294044.1 coordinate 70,657,533, forward strand.
TATTTAAAGCTTGTTTATGTAGAATCTTAACGCAAATGAGACGGAAAGATTGAACATTAAAATTTTAGTATTAATAAAATATACACTATATAGTTCAGACAAAAATTTTCATTTAAATTTTAAAACCTATTTGCATAGAGACCATCTCCAAAAATAAACATATGATTTTTTTTTGTAGAAAGCTAGTAAAGAAACATGAACCAAAAATGGTTATATAAAAAAAAGTATTTTCCACAAAATTATAATATAATTAAAAATAAAAATATTTAAATAAAGACAGAGTTTTTTTTAAATGGTCAAAAAATGATTGCAAAGGAAGCTGTAGCTCTATAAAGGGGGCTAAAAATTCAATGGAAGAATTTTAATATGGATAAAATGTACAATTTACAGTGTGTCTCAGTAATGACGCACTTCCTAGAAAGGGCAAATAGTACAGGGTGATCCGTACCTCCCGCCCTCGTCATTATTCTCGAAAATAGTGATATTAAAAAAAAAATAAAAAAAACATGTTTTATAGTCTCACCTGTACTACAAGTTGAATATCGTATGACGCTTTCATAATAATACTCGTTGGCCCTGTGGCGACCTCTATATTTTTTTCCCATGGTAAATAATTTTTTATTTATGAAATTAAAAGATCTTTAAATTATCTTTTGTTTCTGCAAAATTTACTTAATTAATTGTTCCTAATTTTTTAACTATTGCAGGTATTAAATAAGTTTTAAATGTGTTACTTTTAGCTTTTTAAATACTAAATAATTTTAAGTAGCAAAAAAATAAAAAGGATCCAACTCTAATTATCCATTATTTAAAAACTGAATTACTTCATTTGTGGTTTGTAAGATGCAGGTATGAATTATAATAATTCTTGCGTATTCGTTTGGTGCCTTGTAATTCAATTCAATTCTAGGTAGTGTGCGCACAACTTTGTAGGCGTTCAAACTGTGGGTCTGTTTCCTAAGCGTTTGCTTTCCTTCTAATCTAAACAACAAATTTCGCCTTTAAATATTTGGATTAGTTTTTAAATATAGCTCCCTTAAGATTTTACTTTTAAAATTACTCTAAAAATGTTGTACCTTATTTTAAAATCACCTTGTTAATAATAGCATTCCAAACAATGACTTAATGCACTTGTTTCTAGGATGAGAAAAGTATGGAGAAGCAAGTTAAGTATAGAAATACATTAAATGCTATCCGCATTAATTAACTAAATCCTCTCAAGCCAAAATCACACAAACCTTTTTCCACCACGATGGTTAGTAATTTATGGTATTAGTGAGTAAACCAAGATATTGTTCCCGAGTAAATAAAACTACGAGGCCCATTTGGTTAATTTTGATTGAAAATTCCAATTATAATTATACTATTAATTAATTATGATAAGGTTACTTATGGGATAAAATTTTTAAGGAAAATGTTAGTTTACTTTGTTTATTCACGTTTACCTGCACCTATTTTTTGACCACAATATACTAAAATGACTTAAAACACACTTTTTAAACATGTATTTCAAGTCCATACTAAAAGAAATTTTTCTTCTACATTTTTTCAGTACCAAATTCCCCTGATATATATATATATTTTTTAAATAAGACCTCGTTTAAGTAGTTCTGCAAATAAAGGAGATGTAAATTTCTCAGTAAAGTAATGACACCGAAATATTTTTTTTTAGATTATTTTTTTTTTACTAGAAAATAGAGTATTTATTATACACTGTACGCCAAAAGTAAGCCAAAAGTAAGCAAATTTACCTATATTAAAAATATGTTTTTTATCGAAAATTATGTAAAACATGTTTGGATATTTTACTTGATATGTGCTTTGCTTTGGATAAAATCCAACCCAATAATATTTTAATATCAAAGTCTTTTTACTTATGCCAATCTTTTTATTGTACCCTTAACAGCGTACATGCGCTAACAGAGTATAATATGTTTCGAATTTTCCAAAATTGTAAAAAACGGCGGGGGCAAAAAAAATTTGGATACAAATTTGCTTTATAAAAAAATATCTTTAAAAATGTCCGAATGTCCGTCCGTCCAACCATATGATGTCACGTTTGATGTAAACACTACTCGAAATTTCACTTTCTTTCTCTTAAGAGATTATAAAAATAAAAACTTTTTGATATCAAAAATAAAAAATATTCTTTGACGAGCCAAAATTTGAGTAAAAGCAAAAAATGTGTTTTTCCAAATTTAGTTTTGGTGAAAATCAAAAGTAACTTTTTTTAATAAATTCCATTTTTCTACTAATATAATATTTGATCCAAAAAGAAAAGATTTAGTGACTTTAAATGAAAAAATCTGAAACAAAGTTTTATTTAAAAAATGACAAAAGCTTAGGATTATACAGAGAATCTAATGGAAAATCCAAATATGTAAAAATAGACAGGGTGTGCCATTTAAAAATCAAAATTAGAGGTCGTTTTCGGTTAAACCGGAAGTAAAAAAAAATTATGTTAGGTGATATAATTCAAAATATAGTCTGTAAATTTCATAATTTTTATCTCTAGGAATAAAAAAGTTATAGGGGCGAGCCATCTTTGAAAAACACTCGGTATACTATCCACTGTAAAGAGTGTACTATAAAATGCAAAGCATTACATATCTCCAGAGCTTGATTAATCATTTATTTAGGATATATTTTCAATAATTTGTCTGCTTTTGTTACCAAGAGATTTAAATAACTTTCGAAAAATGATCTACTTTGCTCCCAGATAAAATTGGCATATCCCCACCATCCTAACCAAGATTAATGTTAAAATATCTGCAAGAAGTTGACATATAGTTCAGTGATTAAATTGCTGCTTATGAGCAGCCAGTATAGAAGACTGAAAGCCTAATTAAATGCAGATCAATATGGTATGAAAACAAAAATACAGTGCGTCTCTTTAGATTGGAAAGGACCATTTAAAAATGTTGTCAAGTTAGAGTTATTTAAGACAAAATTGTTACCCAATATTGTCTATGATAAACCTTTATTTTGTGAGTGACAAGCCTAGCCTTCTTAGGTTTTAATATTTTACCTACTACCTAATTAGGTACTAGCTTACATATTACAAACCTTTGTCAATGATTGCACAGTCACACAAAAATAAACAAAGGTCATATACAAAAGTCCAAACCATTTTATTCCTATGTATTTTGCGGTGCTTTTGCGAATTTAAGTTCAAAATAGCACCTAATAGATTAGTTTTCGAGATAACCTCAAAAAACTTATTTTTGAGTATGAAAATAAGGTTTTTTGAGGTTATCTCCAACACTAATCGGATGAGGTGCTGTTTTGATTTAAAATTCGGGTTCAGCACCTCAAAATACCTAGGAATACAATGGTCCCCAAAAAAGTTTTTGACCTTTTTTTTAGTTTCTGTGGCCACAAAAAAGAACAATTTTTGTGGACACCATTGTATTCCTATGTATTTTGAGGCGCTGAACCCGAATTTAGGGTCAAAATAGCACCTCATCCGATTAGTTTTGAAGAAAACCTCAAAAAACTTTATTTTAGAATATAACAAGTTGAGGTTATCTCTAAAACTAATCATCCTCAAATTCGGATTCAGCACCTCAAAATACATAGGAAAAGGGTGTTTGACTTTTTTTCTTTTTTGTGCTGGCTGAGTTGTTTACTAATACCACAAATTAAATGAATTAACGCATTTATTAATGCCCGTGGTTTATTGATGACGGTCATAAATTAAAAGACAACCACATAATTTCTTCGACTTATTTGTCAAACGTCAAAATTACTTTTAAACTTTATTTTGAACTGATACTTGGAGTTTTTATTGATATTTGGAGTTCCTAGTTTTATGTAGTAAAAAAAATGTATGCACCACGTATGTGAACTGTCTTTAGTGTTCTCGATTGTTTTTTTGCCTTTAATTTGTCTCAACAAAAAACTTTAGTCTTAAAAACTAAAGAATTAGTTCGCATACTAGGTGCATAAAATCTAGTATTTATTTAACAATAGTAATTCAAGGTGTTTTTTTGCAAATCTTAACTTTTTCTTTTCGACCCCATAAATTGTTTAAGAAGTAATTTAGTCAAATATAAAAAAAAATCTTTTGCGCCGATAGTTTTTTTTTACGTTTTTTTCTAATTTATTATAATATTACTTACGTACTTGAACTACAATATATATTTTATATATAATAAAGTTATTATTTACAATAACTACATTACAAAATGCTTATCTCAAACGCCAAAGGGCGTATCTTTTTTCTAGCGCTTTGGTTTATGGGCGAAGCCAACCGAAAAATATTTTTTTTGCACATTCTGACCTTGTAACTTTTAAACAAAATGTCCGATTTAAAAAATTCTTTCATTGTGCGGTTCAGGACCTTCGTAGTTTTTCTGGTGTCAAATATGGTTAACATTAGGATAAGGTAATACCTCTCTTATTATTAATCGTAAGATAAAAATTCTTGCACCGATAAAAAATATTTTTTTATTTTCTACTAAAATTTTAATAAATTTTGTTGTAGGATAAGAACTGTTATCTTTCTATCAATTAGTTTTTAACAACTTTTCCCCCCGTGCTGGTCTCCAATGTTAACCGTATATAACTACGAAGGTCATGAATCTTCAGTGAAGGATTTTTTTTTAAATCGGAGCTCTAGTTTAAAAGTTACAAGGTTTAAAGTCAGAGGACAGACACACCGATTTTTTTCCAACACCGACTTTTTCATGTTTTTTCGGCGTTTCATGGAATTTTAAGTCCGAATATGAAAAAAAAAAATTTTTATTTTTTGGTCGAGATGCCCATTAAACAATAAAGCGTTAGAAAAAAAACATACAACCTTTGGCGTTGGAGATAATCATTTTTGTAATGTGGTGATTATAAATAATAACTTTATTATTATATTTAAAATATATATTGAAGTTCCAGTACGTAATATGTACATATTATAATAAATTGGAAAAAACGTAAAAAAACGATCGGGTGATCGATTTTTTTATATTTGCCTAAATTACTTCTTATGGATTGCTTAAACAATTTATGAAAACAAATTCAGATGTCGGAAACAAATGCATTATTAGTGGAGAACACATTTTTTACCGATATCGAGAGATATAGTTTGATGTACGGATCTGTGGCTACGGGAAATATGTTTGGAATGAGCGTGGAAGGCCCGAGGTGGGCACGCACGCCTTAAAACGCTCCTGACGGAAAGAAGAGAGCGCGAATAATTCCTTCCCTTACGTCGTAGAATTTCTTTCATGCGGAGAACTATATAAGAGTGCGAGGCTATACTAGTATTGTCTAGAGTGGTTTATATATTATTTTCCTTACTACTTCTACAAAATATTTTACTCTTTTACTCAGGGCATGCTATATGCCTTATTTGATGCCCTTGGAGTTTAAATTTAATGATATGAAAATCTTATTTTTTAAAAATTTGTACTTATCACTTTTGATCCTGCATTATATAACTTTAAATTAATTCCAAAATGTTCATGTTGTTCATTTTGGTAGAATATCGTTTTAATTTAATGAGGAATAATTAAATTTACTATTTAAAAATAATCATAATATCTTCACGGTTTATTATGAAAATTAATATTTTATGGGTTTTTAGGATGAGCTGGATAGGGAGCAAGTATCAAGTAAGTAAAAAACAAAAACATATTTAAATAAAAACATATTTTATATAAAAAATTAAATCAAGATCAAATCTCCGAAATATTTATCCAAACCTCAGTTAATAGTTTTAATGTATCTATCTATTCATCTATACAGGGTGTATTCGAAATAGCGTAGGAAATTTTAACAGGTGATTCTACATGATAAAATATGACAAAAAGTTCCTATAAACATATGTTTAAAAATGCGTCATAAGGGAGCTACGCCCCTTTGAAATTGGCTAAAAAAATCGGTTTTTATTTAATAACTCAGGAACCCTTTGAGATATGTTAACGAGGTTTTGCACGTGAATTAATCCTAATATGGCCCATCTTTGTATGTCATTTTCACGTACTTATTTAAACCAGGGGTGTGCGAAACGGGGGGGGCCTTATCAGATTTTTGTCCCAAACTATTTTCTGTGTAACTTTTTTGCAATTTTATTTTTGAAATATGATTTCTCAGGTCAATATACATAAAAAATGTACTCTTGTTGTAATACTGTAGGATTAACCGTTTTCGAGAAAAGTTCATTTGAAGGTGAAACTTCACGGTTCGAGGACGAAAAATTAAATACTAAAATGTCGAAAACCAAAATTTTAATAATGCAATGTTATTCTACATCAAAAACTAAGAAAAAAAGTTTCCATACATGTAGGTCAAAAAAACGCTTTTAAAGCTACCATAGCACTTTAAAAATGGTGCATATTTAGGAGACCATAGCTCCATTAGGATTGATTTTTGGAAGTACATGTATATGAGGTTTTTTTCTTAGTTTTTAATGTACATTCGCCCTGTATCATTAAAATTTTGGTTTTCAACATTTTAGTATTTAATTTTTCGTCCTCGAACCGTGGAATTTCACCTTCAAATGAATTTTTCTCGAAAACGGTTAATCCTACAGTACTACAACAACAGTACCTTTTTTATGTATTTTGACCTGAGGAATCACATTTCAAAAATAAAATTGCAAAAAAGTTACACAGAAAAAAGTTTGGGACAAAAAACTGATAAGCCCCCCCCCCGTTTCGCACACCCCTGGTTGAAATAAGTACATGAAAATAACACATAAAAACGGGCTTTGGTAGTATTAGTTGACGTGCAAAACCTCGTTGATATATCTCAAGGGGTTCCTCAGTTATTAAATAAAAACCGATTTTTTTAGCCACTTTCAAAGCTCCCTTATGACGCATTTTTAGACATATGTTTATAGGAACTTTTTGTCATATTTTATGAAATAGAATCATCTGTTAAAATTTCCGACGCTATTTCAAATACACCGTGTATAATCAACGTAAGTGATTGTTTGTTCTTATTTTTACTTTACGTCACTAGTGCGTTTTCATTACTTTACTTCACTTATCTGCAAAAACTTTTAGGTTGACTTCAAACACACAACTTGCTGTACGTTATTAGTAAAATAAGTTCAATTAGCCACACAAAAAAAAAATAAGTTCAGTTACTATTAACTAGACCATTTTATTTCTTGTGTTTTTGAGCGCTGAAACGTATTTGAAAATGAAAAACCTCGCTGAATACAAATGGACCTGTCTCACTTCTTATGAGAAAGTGGTTACGATCAGATTTGGTTAAATTTTGAATATAGTATGGTTCTTTATTTTCTGATCAAAACTCCCAAAAATCAGTACTTTAGGTGTTAGAGCACTTTGAAAGTCTAGACAATAGGGGTGTACGTCTTAAGGAAAAGTGGTCTCGAATACACAACTTCCTCATCAAATTTGTCTGCGGACATAACTCCTAAAATTCAATAGTTTAGGTTACGGAGAACTTTGAAGATCTGGAGCTAGCTAGTTCAATATTCTTTGTTTACATTAATGGAAAACTTTTTTGGTCAACTAGCCATTATAAAATTCGTTTTCAGTGCCAAAAAATATAATCTGGTAAAACGTAATTGACATTTTTAATTGTGGGAGTGTGTTACTTTTTGTTTTTTATAATCTTAGTAAAAGAAAAAACGAATTTTTGCTTATATTTAATAAAAATAGGTATTTCTTGTTTAAAAATAAAAAAATCAAACACAGATTAATTGCCACAGATACTTATGATTTTATTAATTATTTTTAATTTAGCGAGTAATTCATTTAAAATAAATTACACAGGCACACAAAAAAAAAAGTTCTGTCCCAGAGGTGCGAAATATAAATTTCTATGTATTTTTAACCCTGAACACGGATCCGATGTCAGTTTTGAGCAATCATGTCAGCGTTTCAGAGTAACCTCAAAAATCACTTAAAATCCGCCGTTTTTCAACCAGGTTTTTTTTTTGTGGTTATTTTGAAACGCTGTAATGATTGGTCAAAACTTACATCGGATTTTTGTTCAGCGGCCAAAAATATATGGAAATGTATTTGCAGACGTGCGACATATGCATCTAGGACAGATGATTTTTTTGTGTGCCTGTGTTCCTTTTAAGCAAAAAAAAAAGAAGGCGCTAGATAAGATGTTGTACACGATACGTGAGAAGTGATATTATCCCCACACAAAATTAACTCGCTAGCTAGGGTCAATTTTTCCTCATGAATAATATCGCACTTAGCACTAGTTATACCGGCACGCAAAAAAAACGGTCACTAAGAAATATTTAATAAAAGCACTTAATTTAATTTAATAATGGTATTTGGTTGAAAACCCATTAATTTCTAATAAGAAATTTAAATATTAATTTAATGAAAGAAACATTTTTTTTTTCTTAAATGAAAACTTTGCCGTAGAGTTACTTTTTAAATTCATATCAGAGCGTCTATTTACTTCTAGAGTCTAAATTATAACATTTAACCATCGCGGTATTGAGTTAATGTACTTTGCTGAGCACATTTAAGGAATTATTACAAATTCTTCTTGAAGGGTCTATAGTAACTCTTGAAGAGTCACTGGAATTGCTGGATGATGCGACGAATATGCCTCTCGAGCAAATCCCAGATATAATCGGAAGGAGTCGACCATGTCTCCTAGATACCCCTTCTGGTCCATTAGGCAATTGCAGACAAAAACAACACTCATAAGTAAAAAAAACTGCACTTCATTACTGAAAAGTCTAATTTTCATGTTACCGCGAATACATGCACTAGGTAGTAATCGTAGTCCCGGGAGCAAAGTAACTGAATACCTTACCTGTATTCGTAGACTTAATTGACCTGGATCTTAATCCTATAGCACCCCTTCGATAATCTCTAGAGACATATTTGTCGTCGTCCAGCCATTTCAAAGACTCTTTGAGAACAATAAGCCCTTCAAGAAGATTTTAAAAAAATTGCTCGAATGTGCTTAGAAAATTAGATTATCTAGATACCACAACGATAGAATGGTTCTGACATAATTAAAAAAAAAACTACGACTATTTTTTTACTTAATTAAATTAATATTGTGCAAATTCCTTGTTTGCTTATAAATCTGTGCAATAAGTACAAACATTTATGTGCTTTTGTCAAATATTTTGGTGTGTCCTGTTTTTGTTTCCAGTCAGTGTCTAACTATTATTTATATACAGTGTTAAAATCAACATTTGATGCATTTGATGTGGATAAAAAGGGATACATCGGGACTGACATGATAGGAACTATAATGGATATGCTTGGAACACAATTAATGCCAAATGAGTTAGACGTAAGTTTTCTACAGATATATAAGGACTTTCGTTAAAACCTCCGCATTACATATATTTTTTATTTAATCCTTGAATCCCCTTGTCAAAGTTTATCTGGTAAGCTAGTGTTCCGAAACATGCCACTTAATTCTTGCAGAAACGACTTCATTTACATACCTAGTTTTAAAAAGTTTTAGGCCAGAAATAACATGTTTCGAAATATTAGATCATCAGGTCATGAAGTTATATGACACTTTCGAAAAATTCGTATAATATCAATATAAAAGTCACAAAAATTAACGATCATTATATAATATTTATTATTTTTAAGCGTATAATAAATGAAATAGATGAAGACGGTAATGGAGAAATGAGCTTTGAAGAATTTGCTAATTTAGCGGCCAGATTCTTAGTTGAAGAAGAGGAAGATACTGAGGCAATACAAATGGAGTTAAAGGGTGCTTTCAGATTATACGATAGAGATGGTAAATACTAACTGCCCCATAAGTACATAGTAGTATTTGCATTTTTTATCTAAACTTAACTGATTGTCATTTTTACCAATCAGAAATGATACCCCAAAAAATTACATTTCTTAAAAATAAGCAAATAAATCTGGTTGGTGGAAATGACAATTCTTAGTTTAGTTTATAATTTATTACCAAGTAATCTCATAATTTTATTTATCTACGTTCTACTTAGTATTAAGAAATCATTTGGGTTCATTAATGTTAACATTACAGTACCGATCCTTGAGGTACACCAAATCTTTAAAATTTTACCTGTTTTAAGTACTGAAAGTTTTTAGGGTTATGTAAGTACAATGTCATTGGAATTAAAATATGTTAAAATTTTATTACATAATTTCTCGAAAAAATATACTTACCTATTTGTAAAAATTACAGAAAATAATAAAATTAATAACTAAAATAATAAAATTTATAGCAGAAATAAAAAAATAACATTGGTAAAATAAACATTTTTTACCTCAGTATGTAATATACTATTACAGGCAATGGTTTTATTACAATTGAAGTTCTAAAAGAAATTTTAAGGGAGTTGGACGAGAAATTAAGTGAAGATGACCTAGATAACATGATTGATGAAATTGATGCTGATGGTTCTGGAACTGTAGACTGGGAAGGTAAATATTATTACTGTGTACATGTTATGAATTGGCACCTCTGTGGAATGTGAAAAATTCAAGGTCTCTTCCCCTTTCCTCAGCTCATCGGTGCCAGTTAGTATTGTGACGACAGTAGTACCCATATTTAAAAGCATTAATTTTTATCATTCACAAAAAAAAATCCACAAAATTAAATTTAAAATTCGTTTTCTTCTGTTTTATCTGTTATTTTTTATTTCTTTTAAGGAAAAGATCTTAAGAATGCTACATTAGGCTACGTTGGTATTTTTTAAGATATGAGGGTAACTTAAAACTTAAAAAAAAAACTCGTGTTTTGAAAAACCCTACTTTCTGTAAAACCTTTTCGAACTCTTGACACTTAAATAAAACCTTAATAGTACCTATACGAGCATAGGGATATATTCAACAAATTTTGATCTTAGTTTATTTTATAGTCATTCTCTGACCTATTTGCAGGTTGATATTAGATATGATATTGACTCATATAAATAGAAAGAATTTAAAATATATAATTTTCCCTATATAACTGAATTTCACCATTATAAAAAAATCCCCAAACATTTTCAGCACTTAAATATTGACAAAATCATATTCCCCAGCTTCCTCCAAAATAACAATATTGTAATACAATATAGTATTTAGTATATTGAATTACTAAGAGGAAAAGTGAAGCTTTTTTTGCAGGTCAGTAGAATTTACGGACAACGCGAAGCTTAATCCGGAAACTATAGACGAGTAAAAAAAAACACTTTTCCTCTGAGTGAAACATATTATTTTTTCTTCAAGCGTCCTAAATATTATTTTTTATATTAATATTTGCATTTAATTTATTCAATAATAAAGTACGTTTTTTATTAAAATAGGCCAATAAAACACTTTCGGAATAAACCTTCATTAGCTCATTTTAAAATTTTTTCCTAGGCTGAATCGTACACTTTTCGAGATTTTGATGGTAACTTGTCTAATGTAGCATTTGCAATTTCGGAGATATTTGTAGGTGTGCAACCCATATATTCCTCTTTAATAATTTTGAATCAATTTCACACAACGTTTTTGCACAGAATCTCAAATCAAAGACCTGTTTACATAATAAACAAATAACTGTGAAGTATGGCTGTCATTAAAATCAAAGATTGCTGCCGCCAGTGGCGGTTTTGTTAACTTTTTTTACGGCGTACAAAAATTAACTAGTTTTTTTACTGTAAAAAATAGATCACTTCTATGTAGTCTGTTCAGTTATAAAATATGAACATTTTAGTACGCTTTAAGAAAAAAATTATTTTTTTATTTAGGTATTTATATTTTTGTTTATTTTTTTTAGAATTCAAGGCTGTAATGATTGGTTAATATTCATCATCATAACCTATTTTATATTTGTATCACATTACTTCTGATAAATACTTACCATACGCTATCATAATAAAAGTATTTGTCAAAATCAAATTTAGTTCGCTTATTTTTATGCCCATTGACCAAAATTTTGAATTTAAAAGCACTGCTAAAAATTACCTAAATTGGTGGAAACAAAAGTTAATATATTTTTGTAGTCTACAATAGTCATTTCTTCAAGCAAAAAATTTAGTGAAGCTATATAAAATATGTAGTACAGTTCCGAGATTTGACTACAACTTTTCTAACCAAATTATATTTTTTTTTTAGCTGTGTAAACGTTCTTGTTTTGAGTCCCTCTATCAAGCGCGCTTTTAGCACTGTTTAGTTATGCAAATTGGGGAAATAAATATTTTAACAATTTCTCAAAATTAAATTGATATCCTTTTAGTAAACATATTAAATTAGATTAAAATACGAAATAATTTATTTAATTAATTTTTACAAAAAAAAAAAAATAGTATAATTATCTGCTCGCAAATGTACCTATATAGATAATATAATGCAAGACTATATTATACCCTAATAGCACTTTGCTTCTAAGAATATTCTAAGAATATTCTAAGAAGAAAAGAATATTGTTAGAAATATCTAAGAATATTCTTAGAACATTTGTGCTATTAGGGTAGTCTTACATTATGCAATGCAAAAAAAATGTTTTTGCCTAATTTTTAAGGAGATCATTCCAAGAACCAAAATATATACAGGGTGTATCTGAAATAGGATCCGAAATTTTAAGGAATGATTCTACATCATAAAATATGACAAAAAGTTCCTTTAAACATATGCCTAAAAATGCATCGTAAGGGAGCTAGGCCCATTTGAAAGTGGCTAAATTTTTTTATCTAATAACTCAGGAACCCTTTGAAATATAGCTGCGAGATTTTACACGTGAACTAACCTTAATACGGCCTGTCTTAGTATGTTATTTTTATGTACTTATTTTAACCAGGGGTGTGCGAAATGGGGGTGCCTTATCGGTTTTTGTCTTAAACTTTTTCTGGTCAAAATACTAAAAAAACTATTCTTGTTATAATACTTTAGGATTACAGTTTCTTCCAAAAATCAATCCTAAGGGAGCTATGGTCTCCTAAAAATACACCAGTTTTAAAGAGCAGTAGCTTTAAAAAAGATTTTTCGACCTACATGTATAGAAACGTTTTTTCTTAGTCTTTAATATTTAACAACCCAGCATCATTGAAATTTTGGTTTTCAACATTTTAGTGTTTAATTTTTCGTCCTCGAACCGGGAAATTTCACCTTCACCAAGTGAATTTTTCTCTAAAACGGTTAATTCTACAGTATTATAACAAGTACCTTTTTATGAATTTTGACTTCGGGAATCATTCTCCAAAAATTAATTTAAAAAGAAATTACACAGAAAAAAGTTTGGGACAAAACACTGATAGCCCCCCTCATTTCGAACACCCCAAGTTAAAATAAGTACATAAAAATAACATACTAAGATAGGACTTATTAAAATTAGTTTACGTGCAAAACCTCGTTGCTATAACTCAAAGGGTTCCTGAGTTATTAATAAAACCCGAATTTTTTAGCCACCTTCAAAGAGGCTTTTTTATACATATATTTGTAGCAACTTTTTGTCATATTTCATAATGTAGAATCACCCGTTAAAATTTCGAAACCTATTTCAAATACACCGTGTATATCACAGTAAACAAAATAATGAATAAAAATGAATCAATCTTTAAAATAAATGAATATAGGTACTTCTATTAAATATATCTTTATAGCTGTTTTAATAATAAGTTATTTATAATTAATTATAATTCATCTATTAAATAAATCAATTAGAAAATAAATCTAATGATTCTCAAAGAAAATTTATCCCCCCCCTTTTTAATTGGCTTTGTTACAATAAACGACTTGATTGACAGATCTATAAAAGTAATCGACCTCAATTAAAAATTAATTAGTTTACTGTGTACAAGTGCATTGAAAAAACAAATAAAATGGTAAGTAGAATTGTGGTATCTTAATTTTCAATCATATTGGCTTTCTGATTTAGATCTAAATGTTATAAAACGCAATATTACTAGAAAAGGGAATTAATTAAGCTCCTTTTAAAAGCTTTTGTCTGTGACTAGTTGGAAACATTTGTGAAAACTTAAACTGCGATGGCTTCATTGCTTAACACAATCCAAAACACAGATTGATAGTCTATTACGTAGCATCCTAAACTTGCTTTTATATAAAATGGAATAAATATTTGGAAGTTCAAAATATTTCTGAAAAGAAGGGTATCGTTTTAAATAGGAGTTTTGGGCTAAATAAGAAAAATATGTTTTTGTTTAAAAAAGTGCAAAATGATGAAAAGAAATGATAAAAACTGTGTTATTTGTTGATAAAAAACAAAATGAAAAAAAAAATAAAAACTAAGGAATTATTTGATATCTTAAACCCGACAAAATCGCATTACTCTTGCGCTAAATGTGACTATCATACTGAAAAAAGCAATATTTATTTTAATTTACAAAACCAACATACATACGTTTAGATAGAATGTGTAATAAAAACACTGTTCAATATTAATTAAATATATTTATTTTTAAATAAATATATTTAATTAATATTATAAGTTAAAAGTCTATGTGTAACTTTTTCATAATCTAGTTTTAAATCAAATCATGGAAATAAACTAATTTAACATGTTGAAAGCCAGATTAAATTACTTGTCTTGGGTAACACTGTCCCATGGAACTAGATGCTTTGGGTTATCGTTGAAGCTAATGGTTTGCTTACAGTGTTATTATAGTATAAATACCTCAAAAATAACTCCATAATCGTACTGAAACTTAAAAAACTAGTCACATAAGTCCAGCCTAATTACACATTGAATTACAGTATATTAAATCCGTGAAAACTAATAAAACACAACCAAATATTTTAATATTATAGTCAAGAGCAGTGAACACAACACAGACCCACTTTGGCCCCACTGTAGTAGTTAATATGCAAAGTTATTTTTATTTTGACGAGATGACATTTGACACTTGAAGTTTCGTGCAATGTTGCCAAATGGTATATTGACATATGTCAAAATTCTTAATTAAAATAATTAATTAAAGTATATTCCAGGATGTAAAAAGGGCTGAAATTTTGGCTAAGTATTTATTATTTATGTATCTATAAGCATGTAAAGTCTTATCGCTGCAGGCGATTTAGCCCAAAATGCGATACCCTCCTTTGAATGGAAAATGGAAGCTATAATTTCACGTCTAAGAGCACTCATAATTATATCGAAAAATGTATGCTATTAATTTAAGATCTTATTTTAATAGGTTTCATTTTTAATACCAAATATTTAAATGCTTCATAGTTTTAGAACGTAAATAAATAAACTATTTAAGTAGATAATATACGCCCTTATTTGATAAAATTTAGGAAGACCTAAAAATGACCGATTTTATGTCAAAAATATATATATTTTATATTGGTTTAATTGAGAGCGTGCTAATTATTAACTATTTTAGGTCAAAAATATACTCCTTCAATTTAGCTCGATAATAATGCTTCCATTTTTAGCATTTAATGCAAGCTAATATTTCAAAACAGTATTTGTAGTTTGTTTGAGATATCATGATACTAGGAACTATCATAGGGCTACATTTATTTATTTCGTTAATAAAGTCGAAGAATATTTGCTTAATCCAGCAAAAAAAAAAAAAAAAACAACGTTAAGGTAAACCAAAGCCCCCTATTATTTTAGTTTTCGGAGAATCTCTGGTGAATGTGGCCATTCTCAGATTTTCGTGTTTTACAGTTACACAATGTGTAGTGTAATTTTCCCAGAAAAACACTGATTTTAAAATATATTTAGTTCAAAATATTTTTATTTCCACTAGGACACCTGCTTAGCAACAAAAAAACTGTCTTTCGCGGAACCACCACGATAACTCAAAAATGCTTTGAGCGAGGGGTAAACTGCTGAGAAATGCAGGTGTACAAATTGAAGAAAATTAGAGTAAATTTTATCTTTACCAAACGTAAGACATTTCTATTCCTAGTTTTTAAGATTTTCGAGGTAACCTTGAAGAAAATTTCGAGAAACTCCTAAGGGATTACCTAGAAATTCAGGTACAAAGGAATTTTTTTAGTCGTTTAGCCCTCGGCTTATTAAAATTTCATATTGTGAAAGAAAAAGACTTAATTGCCAGTCACACTTACCGGAATTTTACTAAATGTGATCCATTACATTAACAATGTAGGCAAAATCAGAATTCCGCTATAAATAAAATAATAAAGTAAAGGGATCAAAACAATTTTTTTTTTATTTTAATTTTTTGAAAAAACTACTAATTCTTAAAAAAAACTTTTTTAAAAAGGTTCTTGGTGGTTTTCTTCTTCGGATCTTATGTAGCTAAATAAGTGATACTAGAGGTATCATAATGTTTTTTCGTGAAATGTTTATGTTTAAGCTGCTCATCTCATAAGTTATAAGCCATACAAATCTGAAATTTTCTTCTTCTTTATTCAAAAAAGCTGTATAAAGATCCAATCCAGCGTTTTTGTTATGCGTCTTGACGCAGTAGTTCTTTAATACATTCTAACGGAAGTGGCATATATACTGCTCACGAACGCCGCGTTTTTACTGGGGTAAAATCGTGTTGATGGGGAGGGATGGGATAGGGAGAGGAGGGATGTGCGGGAAGAGTGAGACTGGCTCACTGATGCTGGGAATGCATCTGTGTACCATTACTGGTTGAGGACGTTTTTGATCTTTTTGTGAGTGTTTTGTATTTCGTGATCGTAATCTAGAAAGTTTGAAATGAGGGGGTTTGGGTGATCTAAATTGTCTTTTAGCGGATGATTTCCGTTTTTAGGAGGGGCATTTCGAGATCTCTGTGTATCTGGTTGTTCCTCATGAACCAGGGGGCATCGAGGCATATTCTGAGTGCCTTGTTTTGAAAGGCCTGAAGTTTTGCTGAGAGCGCTTTGTTAAGGGTGATTTTGTTCCAGGCTGGGGCTCCGTAGTAAGTACCGGCTTTAGGGTTTGGTTGTAAAGAAGAAGTTTGTTTTTAATAAATAGGGGACTCTTTCTACCTATTAAGGGGTAGAGTTTGTAGAGGCGGCAGTTTGCTATTTGGAGGGTGTTTTTGACGTGCTCATCCCACGTCAGGTTTTTGGAGATTGTAATGCCGAGGTATTTGGCATGGTTTTCCCAGTTAATGGGTTGGCCATTTATCTGAATAGGTTGAGGTGGGCCTCTTCTAATCCTAGGGATTAGAATGCCTTTGGTTTTATTGGCGTTTACTTTGATTTTCCATTTGGAGAACCATTTGATTAGGGCATCCATTTGGCGCTGGAGGGCGATATGGATGCGCTGGGGGTTTCTGGCTTTTGCTAGGATGCCGGTGTCATCGGCGAACAGGGCTATTTCAGTGCCCTCTGTTTTTGGAATATCTGCGGTAAAGAGGTTGTACAGAAGGGGAGATAGTGGGGAACCTTGTTGAACGCCAGCTTTGATGCGGCGGGTGCTGGACTTACAGTCGCCTATTTTTATCTGAAAATCTCTGCCTTTGAGGAAGGAGGCTATGAGTTTGGTGATGCTTGGGGGGAGGCCGAGAAAGTGGAGTTTGGCTACAAGACCTTTGTGCCAAACTTTATCGAAGGCTTTTGCGATGTCCAGGAGGATCAGTCCCGCGGCTTCGCGCCTATTTAGTCCGTCCGTTACAGAGTCTACCAGGCGAGCTACCTGGTGGACTGTGGAGTGTCTGCTTCGGAAGCCGAATTGCTCGTTTGGGAGGAGATTTAGTTCTTCAACTAGAGTTTGAAGTCTGGTTAGAATGACTTTCTCGGCTATTTTGCCTAGGGAGGAAAGAAGGCTTATGGGGCGGTAGCTTTCGGCAAAAGTTGGATTTTGTCCGGGTTTTTTGATTACTATTACGTCTGCGTTTTTCCAGGGCTTTGGGAAGTGGCGCAGTCTGAGCATTGCGTTAACAATGTTAACGATTTCCATAATGGTTTTCCGGGGGAGTATTTTTAGGATTTTATTCGGTATTTGATCGGGGCCGGGGGCTTTTCTTTTTGGGAGATTTTTGATGATGCGTTTCATTTCCTCGGGGGATGTGGGGGTGATAATGTCGTTTTCGACTTGGTTAGTGACTCTATTATAGATGTGGTTTATTTCTCAAAAACGCTGTATAGATGCCGTACCTTAAGTATTCTAAAGACCGTTCGGATGTGTCCCCTCCTTTAGGATTTAACTAGACCTCCGATATACACGGTGTATTTGAAATAGCGTAGGAAATTTTAACAGGTGATTCTACATGATAAAATATGACAAAAAGTTTCTATAAACATATGTCTAAAAATGCTACGCCCCTTTGAAAGTGGCTAAAAAAATCGGTTTTTATTTAATAACTCAGGAACCCTTTGAGATATATCCACGAGGTTTTGCACGTCAACTAATCCTACCAAGGCCCGTTTTTATGTGTTATTTTCATGTACTTATTTCAACCAGGGGTGTGCGAAACGGGGGGGGGGGGGGGATCTTATCAGTTTTTTGTCCCAAACTTTTTTCTGTGTAACTTTTTTGCAATCTTATTTTTGAAATATGATTCCTCAGGTCAAAATACATAAAAAATGTACTCTTGATGTAATACTGTAGAATTTTTTAAAAATGTACTCTTGTTGTAATACTGTAGGATTAACCGTTTTCGAGAAAAATTAATTTGAAGGTGAAATTCCACGGTTCGAGGACGAAAAATTAAATACTAAAATGTTGAAAACCAAAATTTTAATGATGCAGGGCGAATGTACATTAAAAACTAAGAAAAAAATCTCATATACAGGTACTTCCAAAAATCAATCCTAATGGAGCTATGGTCTCCTAAATATGCACCATTTTTAAAGGGCTATGGTAGCTTTAAAAGCGTTTTTTCGACCTACATGTATGGAAACTTTTTTTATTAGTTTTTGATGTAGAATAACATTGCATCATTAAAATTTTGGTTTTCGACATTTTAGTATTTAATTTTTCGTCCTCGAACAGTAAAATTTCACTTTCAAATGAACTTTTATCGAAAACGGTTAATCCTACAGTATTACAACAAGAGTACCTTTTTATGTATTTTGACCTGAGGAATCATATTTCAAAAATAAAATTAAAAAAAAGTTACACAGAAAAAAGTTTGGGACAAAAAACTGAGAAGGCCCCCCCGTTTCGCACACCTCTGGTTTAAATAAGTACGTGAAAATGACATACAAAGATTGGCCTTATTAGGATTAATTCACGTGCAAAACCTCGTTAACATATCTCAAAGGGTTCCTGAGTTATTAAATAAAAACCGATTCTTTTAGCCAATTTCAAAGGGGCGTAGCTCTCTTATGACGCATTTTTAGACATATGTTTATATGAACTTTTTGTCATATTTTATCATGTAGAATCACCTGTTAAAATTTACTACCCTATTTCAAATACACCCTGTATGTTTTGCAAGAAAGTAATATTTAGTCCAAACGAATGCACGAGTTCGTTCTTTTCTCTAGGGTTGTGCAACCGGCGCACTGTTGCAACGGGTGTGTACAATCCCCAATCTATTTTAATTTATCTAAATTTTGGGTTTACCATCCATTATTATTAATAATGGTTGGTAAACCCAACCCAAAATAATTTATTAATACTAATGTTTTTAGGAAGTTGAAATTAATTATGAAGAATTAGAAGATCTTGATATTGGCAAAGAACAATTAAAAAGTAAGAAATGTAAATATTTATAAAAATAAATTATTAATTTAGATTTTTTTAGTGTTAAAGTCAATATTTGACTCCTTTGATCTGGATAAAAAAGGTGAAATTGCAGTTGATATGATTGGTCAAATTTTAGATATGTTAGGAAATCAACTGCTACCTGAAGAATTAAATGTAAGTAAATGTTGGTTTACCCAATAATTAACATTAAACTATAAAAATATTTCATCAATCTATTTTTTAATCATCGTACAGAGTGATATTGGTAGACTACAGTTTTGGGCTGCTGGCTCTCTTCTGTACTAAGAGTCAAGCCTGTACGTTGATTAAGAAAACATTCTTTAACTTTATTCACTAAATGAATAATGTCATGAGATTTATGTACTCTTGTGCGCCATCTACTGCTAGATGTAGAAAACTACTCATTTAAAGTATCTAGGATTAGGAGAATAAATGAGTAATAGTTGTCTACATCTCGCAATAGATGGCGCCCAAGAGTACATCAATCTGATACTATTGTAAATTTAGTCAATAAAGTCAAAGAGTATTTTCTTAATCAGGGTACAGGGTTGACTCTTGGTACTGAGGAGGGCCAGCACCCCGAAACTGCAGTCTACCAATATCACTCTATACGATGATTAGAAAATAGATTGATGGAATATTGTTATAATTTTGTTTAAAATTAAAATTTTCTGTTCCTTAAAAAGTCCAAACCACACGTTTTAGTGGGTATTATGTGCTTGAGACATTCAAGTTGTTTTCAACTTGTTACCATTTAAAGTTATCAAATCAGCCGTATGTAAAATACTCGTATGCAAAAATTTAGATTTTCGTCCATCTTTTTTTCTCAGCCCACAGTGTCTTGTTATATAATTACCACGGGTTGGACCGAAGTACCGGGGGCATGCAAAAGATAAAAAATACACCGTACACAATCACGTTCACCAACCATCAACTGTCCCACCGGGTAATACCCGTGCTTTATGCCTCTCCGGCCAACGACAGGGTCGTACTTTTACTTCAAATTCTTAGGTAAAATTAGGTTCTTACACACTTTAAACTATTGTTCACCAAGCGGAATGTCATGTCAACGTTGTTATTACTTATTGAGTGGTCATGGTCCATGACTCATGGAGAAAGAGTTTGATTTTATTTTTGTTTCTTTTTTCAAAAAACGAATAATTAAAAAAAAACACAATATTTTTGTATTTATTTTACCCCGTCCCACAAATGAAAAATAATCCCATCCGAGAACTTTGTGAAGGTTGTAGAGTTATTTTAGTCACAAATTTTACCGGAAATTATATTTTTGGTACAAAATGTCAATAAAAGTGAAAAAGTAGAAAAATAGGAAAATAACCCATGTGCATAAGATTTAATCCTATACCTATATTTTTTTATTAAAAAAAAATAAGTTTTTTAAATTAAATTGTTTTCTGTTTTTGCACATAAAATGAAATTATAAAAACCATTTTGAATGGGTTTATTTACCCAAAAGTTTTAAAACATTAATGCCAGTCACGTGCCCCTTTTCTGCCAATAAAGCACAAACGGCTGGATATATATTTTTACTTTTTCGTGTAGATGATCAATAAGTGACCTAGAATCGATTTATATAAAAAATTCTTCTTCCAGACAGGCACTCAACAATTCGCCAATGGCCAAAATTAAGTCTTATGTGAGTTCCTATATTTCTACTTTTTCACTTTTATTAATAATATATTGACGTTTTTGTGCCAAAAAGATAATTTCCGGGAAAATTTGTGACTACAATAACTCGACAACCTTTTGATGAATATAATCCACAGATCTGTGATATAATCATTAAAAACCGGTATTGTTGGGATTATTTAAACTTAGATTGTGATCATTTAATCTTACAAGTGTCTGTTTACTTGAAAAAAGACTTTTTTTAATTATAATTTTTGCATGTCCCCGGTAATGGCTACTTCGATCCGACCCGTGATAATTACTATTGGTATTTTTTTATACAAATAAGTTCAACAATATAATTTAAAAATTGTATTAAAACTGTTACTTTTATATATTTTACACGTTATATTTTTTTCTTGTTTTATTAGAACAGAAAATAATTAAGAATAAAGTATTTTTTTTTTGCCAACGTTTCGGTCTTTATTGTAAGGCCATCTTCAGTTCTTGTTAAATAAATATTGTAAAGTTATATAAAAAATATTGAGTAAAAAATATAAATTGATGACATTGAAGGAAAAAATAATTTGAAATTGAAAGATGTCAAAGAAAAAAAAAAGGTAACAGGTAAAAAATAGTCTTAACATTTAGCATCCACACATGGACGTATTGTCACTGCCAATGTCAATGATAATTACAAATTACATTAAGATATAGTTAAAGTTAGTAATGTAGTGTATGGTATAGTGTATCATAGTGACTCACTATTAGTGGATGTATGTATTGGATTTTAATTGCAATCCAGCTTCCAACAATTTTGCGGCATTAGTTATGAATCTTCTCCTAAAAACATTAATCCCCTTACTATTAGTGGATGTATGTATTGGATTTTAATTGCAATCCAGCTTCCAACAATTTTTCGGCATTAGTTATGAATCTTCTCCTAAAAACATTAATCCCCTTATTACCTTTCACATTCTATTTCTTAAAAATTTTTGTTGATGACATCATTACTATTATTCCTAAAGACCAAGAAAGTACTACACTAAATTTATTTAATAACTTTCACAACAATCTAAAATTTACACTAGAAAAAGAAATAAACAACAAAATTAACTTTCTTGACCTAACAATCATTAAACAAAAAGATGGTAGCATTTTAACAAATTGGTACCAAAAATCATTTGCATCTAATAGATATATTAATTTTCATTCGACTCAAAGCATGTCCCATAAAATAAATACTATTAAAATTTTAAAAAATCGAGCAATAAAACTAAGCCATCCCACATTTCATAAAGACAATTTACAAAAAATTAAATTTATCCTTTTAAAAAACAACTATCCCCTAAATTTAATAAATTCTATTCTAAATAATAATAACGACAACAATAATATAAACAGAAATAACATTATTCAAAATCAACCAATCAAATACTTTAAAATACCTTTTATTCCAAACTTAACCCCAAAAATCATTAATATTTTTAAAAAAGATGGTAATAGAATTGTTACCTATAACAATTCTAAACTTAACATACATTGATAAAACTGCACTTTCACGACACCACTTTAATAACGGACACTTTTTCGACTTTGAAAATATTAAAATTCTAGATAGTGAAATCAACCCCCAAAAACGCAACCTCTTAGAAATGATACACATAAAAACTTCAAAAAATACAATTAACTTTAGAACTGACACTCAAAATCTCAATCATGTATATAATAACATTATCTAACACTTCACACAACCATACACTTCCAAACGCACCCAACCTTACATCAATTAAAATCCAATACATACATCACTAATAGTGAGTCACTATGATACACTATACCATACACTACATTACTAACTTTAACTATATCTTAATGTCATTTGTAATTATCATTGACATTGGCAGTGACAATACGTCTATGTCTATGCCAGTGTGGATGCTAAATGTTAAGACTATTTTTTACCTGTTACCTTTTTTTTTTTTTTCTTTGACATCTTTCAATTTCAAATTATTTTTTCCTTCAATGTCATCAATTTATATTTTTTACTCAATATTTTTTATATAACTTTACAATATTAATTTAACAAGCCCTGAAGATGGCCTTACAATAAAGACCGAAACCTTGGCAAAAAAAAAATACTTTATTCTTAATTATTTTCTGTTCTAATAAAACAAGAAAAAAATATAACATACATTTATAGAACAAGAACAACAAGAAATTATATTTTACACTACTTTGTTAAAAGCAGTATACTAGTATATACTTGTATTTTCCATGATTAAATTTAGATTTTTCTTTTGATTTTAGAAAATTATTGCAGAAATTGATGCGGATGGTAATGGTGTAATGAGTTTTAGTGAATTTGCTCATTTAGCAGCAAGATTCCTAATTGAAGAGGAAGAAGATACAGAAGCTATTTTAAGAGAACTTAAGGATGCCTTTAGATTGTACGATAAAGAAGGTAATAAAAATTACTAATAAAGTTGTTTTTTTAGGTTATTCTAAGTTTTGTTTAATATAATATTTACAGTAATTTTTAATTACCACTGTTTAAAACTTAATAATAATATAACTGATACGTTTTAAAAAAATATATACATTTATTAATAAATATTTAAACTTTTTTTATAGAAGTTTTTGAGGAATTTTACACACTATTGTTTTAAAAATATGTCCCTGATTATGAAGGATGAAATTTTCAAATGCATATCTTTAATGGTTATATAATTATATGCAGTATATAGAAACAGTTGCAAATTATAAACATCTTTTCTAAATTTTAATTTTTTAAAAAAAACTTTTTTTTCTTTGGGATGTTTAAATCTAATTTAAATTAGAATTTTTTTCCTTTAGGATGTTTAAAATTTATTTATATTATATCTAGGAATTTACTTTTTTAACAGTAATAATTACTGCTCGGATCGAAGTATTGTTTAAACTAAATAGACACTTAAAACTAAATGGACTTTTATATCGACGTTATTTTTGCAGTGGGACACTTGAAACACGAAAAAACACATTTTTTTAAGAAAAAATTTAGATTTTATATATTTATTTATTTTTTCAAAAAATATATTATTTATTTTTATTTTATTTTTTATATTTTCCAAGTAATTTACCTACCTTGCAACAGCAGCGTTGACATGAATACTTCGATCCGACCAGTGCACAGTGAGACAGAAAAAAAAATTAACAAAGCTCTGAATTTTGGTATCCCTTACCTTCCAGGGTGTCACAATTGTGACTTTACTTCTTTATTTTTTCTTTAAGGCAATATTAATCCAAAATACTTTTATAGACTTTCTATGCTCTCCTGAAACTTTAAGGAAACAAACATTCGGACAAAAACTAAAAAAAACCGGTTTATTTTTTATCGAGTTTTTTTTTTCTTCTTTTTAGGCAAATATTAAAAACACAATTAAATCGAAATATTATCATTAGTCTCGGGAGGGTAAGTGGTATACTAATATTTTCGATACCGCTAATTCCGAATATCATAGTGAAAAATCTCAAAGGCACATATTTTATTTTATATTTTAGATTTTGCTGAAATTTGACATGGTTGCTTCATTTAAGGTGCTTTATATGAATCAATACCTAAAAGATTAAAATTCAATATAGATGAAAAGTTAGGTTTCGACTTTCAAGGTGTTGTCGTAATTGATCTAAATTTAGTCTAGTTTAGTTTAACTTGAAAACGGTCTTATTTTAAAAACCAAATATATTGATTTTGAGCATACATAGGGATAAAACAAGCAATTAATTTAATCTATCATAGAAAATAAGTGTTCGTCGCAATATGGCGCATGACCTTGAAACTTAAATTATAACAAGAATTGAGCTATTTTTTTATTTTTTGAATTGGTATGGGCTTTGTCATATTCAGGGACTTAATTGTAAACAGATTTTAGTAATAAATAATATAAACCTAATTATCAAGCTAAATTTAGATAACATTTTAAAAGTCAAGCCACCCTAACTTTTCGTCTGTATTGAATTTTAAACTTTTAGGTATTGATTCATATAAAGGACCTTAAAAAAGGAAACCATATCAACTTTCAGCAAAATCAAAAATATAAAATAAAATATGTCCCACTATAGAGGGGCCCAATTTTTTTTCAGCTTTTTCACTATGATGATCGAAATCAGAGGTATTGAAAATATAAGTATACGAAAAATTATAGTTCTCTCAGTCTTTTTTTTTAATTTCTGGTACACTGCATTGGTAATAATACAGTGGCAATAACACAAAACCATTTGTATGAAAAAATATATTTTTATTCTAAAGATTACATTTTTCTATAAACACCACTACTTTGTGTCTACAGGATTGGGGTATATCACTGTGGATCTTCTGAGAGAAATTCTAAAAGAATTAGATGATAAAATGACACCACAAGACTTGCAACAGATGATTGAAGAAATTGACACAGACAAATCTGGCACTGTTGACTGGGAAGGTAAGATTTATTTATTTTGAGTGTTCTAACTTTAAAAAGTAATATTATTAATATATCTGTTGCACCGATGTTATTGTTCAAATCAAATCAAATCAAATCATTTATTTCGTTCGTAGAAACAAGTTTTTGAACATGTCAAAGAGAATTACATAAAAATGTTAGATATGTTAAATTACATAATTGTTAACTTACAGATTAAAAGCACATAAGCACATAAGCACAAAAATAGGTACGTCACAGATATAAAATTATAGAATGAGTATATACATGTGTTTATACAGTATACTATCACTCAACCAATGGCCATTTAAAATCACTTACTTTATAGAAACATTCTTTTAATAGAGTTTTCTTTACTGTTTTTCTAAACAGGTGTACGTTTTTAATGTTTTTTATGTCACAGGGTAACAAATTGAATAGTTTTAAGCCAACATGTATGGGAGATTTGTCATAAGTTTTATATAATCTTCGATAATGCATATGAAAGTTATTAGCATTTCTAGTGAAATAATCATGAACTTGGTTGTTTGTGACATAAGTAGTTTTATTTTTATAGGCATTTGTTAGCAGTTCAAGAATTAGGATACACGGTAGTGAGAGAATGTTCATGTTTAGAAATAGAGGTTTACATGGGTGATCATATGAAGCCGCAGCTAGGCAGCGTAAAACACGTTTTTGTGCCCGGAAAACATATTCGAAGTTTGTTGAGAGACCCCACGTTAAGATCCCATAAGATAACCGTGATTCTATATTGGCGTGGTAAAACATGACTAATTGAGGACTTGTCAGTATACGCTTTAAGGCTCTTACTTGATAGCAGGTTGTGTTAATTTGTTTGATTAGTTTATCGCATTGGGCGTTCCATGCTAAGGTTTCATCTATTGTTACACCCAGAAAAGGTACTTGATCAACTCTTTCAATGTTTTTGTCATTAATTTCTAAGTTAATATTATTTAGATTCCTCTTTTTATTGGTGTGAAATCTTAGGTATTTTGTTTTAGAAGCATTTAAGTATAACGAGTTGGCATTAAACCATTGCGTTAATTTTTGACAGATTATTGGTAGATGATGTTTCCATTCCTCCTCAGACTTAAACGATAGGAGGATAGAGGCATCGTCTGCATACATGATAATTTTTTGTTTTATGAAATGTGGGAGATCATTTATAAATAAGATAAAAAGGATGGGCCCCAGGATAGATCCCTGGGGCACGCCCATGTCTACCTCTATTGGTTCAGAACGGTAATTTTTTGTGTAATCTTTTGATTTGTGTCTCACCTGTACAATCTGCTTTCGATTGTGCAGGTATGACTCAAGTAAAGTTTGAATTCTGACACAGTCAAATGCCCTGCTGAGATCACAAAATATCCCAGCAGGGCATTCGCCTGCGTCAATTTTGTCTAAGAGATTACTTAGGAAGCATAAGGTGGCCGTAGAGGTTGACCGACCTTGACGGAATCCGTGTTGTGAGTCATCAATAATCTGGTTTATATGTAGAAATGTTATTAAGCGATCAAGCATACAATATTCAAATAATTTTGAAAAGGCGGGGGCGAGACTGATAGGTCTGTAGTTCTCCATCAGTTTCGCCTCCCCTTTCTTGTATATGGGGATTATAAGTGAGTTTTTGAGTTTGGAGGGGTAGATGCCCTCTGTGAATGACATGTTTACTATATGCGCTAGGGGGGAGGAGATAAACTCCGCTACACTTTTTATGAGTGAGACAGGGATATCATCTGGCCCCGCTGAGTATTTATTTTTAAGTTTTATTATTAGAATTCTTTCAATTTCTTGTTCAGAAAAAGCCATTAAAAATAAACTATTTTTTACACTTTTGTAGTGTGAATTATCAATATTTGTTTTTGGGATATTATTTGTAATCTTTAGGGGGGCTTCTTTAAAGAATTTGTTAAAATTATTTGCAATAAGCTGGGGGTCATGTACTGTGCCCTCATTAAATGAAAGGCTGAGGTTCTTGTGAACCTTTTTCTTGCCCGTTTGTTCCCTAATAACTTGCCAGGCAGCGCTGGACACATTATTGGAGCTAAAAATCTTATTTTGATAAAATTCTTTTTTAGTTTGTTCTACTAGCAGCGCGTTCGACAACCTAAAAAGGATGTCCTTTTTAGATGAGGGGCAATATCTTCAAATTTCTTTATCTCAAAAACTAATTGAATTGTAAATTTCGAAATGGGCTCATCTCGGTTTTTTTTTTCCAAAATTGACTTATTTGTTTTTTTTTCATATACTCATATAGACCGATATTCTATGAGCGATCCACTGGTAGTTTACTTTTACCATTCTTTAAAACTTAAATTGACCTTAGGCCTAAGGTGTACTTTTTAATGAAAATATTGTTACGGTGTTTTTTTTTTCACCCAACCACGATTTACAAGAAACAAATGAAAATTGGACATGGTTACACTTTGTTATGTATATGACTTCAGCGTGACATAACCTTGAGTTATTTGAATTGTTTTTATAATACTTGTACTTCTACCTACATATAGGAAAAATTACATAACCTCAAATAATTAAAAGAGGGTGCTGGAAGCATATCAAAGGGCCTGCTTATAAGTCAAGCTAACTTAATAGTATATTACGCACCGAGTACGCGAAACTAGTGCACTCGATGTACACTGAAATGGTTTGCGTCGAGGCGCGTATACTGTTTTTCCTACCACCTAATCAAAAAAATATCAAAAAAAAAAACGGAAAAATTATCTTAAAATTAGTTTGTCAATTTGAGGTTGTGTGTTTGACTTTCACTAAATTTCTATGTAAAATCAGCTGATCGTCACTTCCTATCCATTGTCATAGGCAACGGATGGAAAATACGTACTAACTACTAACTAGGTCGTAGGAAATAGTTATTTATGGTACTAGTGGGTAAAGTAAGATATTCCCATGAGAAAATTAACCTGCGAGGCGCAGGCCAAGCAGGTTAATTTTCGAGAGGGCAATATCGGTTTACCCATGAGTGCCATACAAGGTTTTATCCAATAAATAGCTTAGGAATTCATAATTTTATTAAAAATTTTAATGACATTTACAAGAAAATAATTTGACAAGTGACAGTTGAGTGGGTAAAATAAATAATTATCCACTCAATAAAGTAAAAGCCACGCGGTGGTTATAATTGAGTTTATCTATTTAAAATAAAGCTGGTAATTGTGTTATTATCTGTATGTATTGGATAAAAAAAAATATTTTGACCTACCCTTGGATGCAATAAGTTGTTTTGTTTTACGCTGACAACGTCAGTTCAAAGGAGTGGAGACATTAAAAATAATCTAGGGAAATAGCAAACCCGCAAGCGTGTTTTTAGCCTTTTCCGGATAAGTTTTTTTCTAGTTAAAAATTTTTCAAAATATATTTCTAAGGTTATTTATCACGGCATATTTTTACAGTGTCATGCAAAAATTGACTTTTTGTTATACTTACCTCGAATATTTTTAAACTTTTTTTTCTCGATTTTAGATTAAACATGTTCTTCCTCCATTCTTTTATTACTAAATAAAACTTTAAATAAATGGAATCCATTTTCTTCCGACTAATAAAAACATTAAAATACATTTTCTTTGAAAATATCCGGTCATTTAATTTGTGACATCTAAGTTATGCCAAAACATTGTTACCAAGTAATAAATAAAAACTGTTACCAGATTTATTTTCTCCACTCTTTTCCATCACATTAATTTACCTATATCTTGATAAAAATAAAAATTTAATTAAACAGGCCTACAACTTATATTTTAAAGTTAATTTTAATAGATTTTTGGATGCACATTAATGTGTAATTACTAAAAAAAATATAAAAAAAATCTTTCGTACAGATCTCGCAAAATTTAATTTTTGGTATTCTCATTTATTCAAATCATAACTAATAGTAGGCCTTTGACGTGTTTTTTCTTATGAATTTTATAGGTATCTATATCAGCTACTTAACTCCTTTACTAATTCAATGGCTTTAAGTAACAAAGCTATGGCCACACTTCATTTATTTTAAGAAATTTAATTTTAAAATTAATAATGCATTTCTAACCTGATAGCTTGGAGTAAATAAATTTTATTAAGATTTTCTTTAAAAATGGAAAATGTAAATCAAAAATGTATGTTGTAGCCTTTTTACCTTAAGCTCTTCAATTTATTTAAAAAAACGCACCTTTTTGCGTAAAAATATTTTGTGATAATAAGTATTTAAAGTGTATACTTTTAGTATATACTTATATACTTTTATATAATGAAATACAAGTATTAATAATAGTATAATTATTTTATATTTTATGTATTATTTTATGTAATAACTACACGACAGAGAAAAAAATAAAATCATATTCAGCACCCCAAAAAATACTAAAAACAGTTGTTAATTCTGTGACTGTTTTTTATCTAACCCAACATTTGCAGAGCAGTGTTATTGCAAATAATAAATTTTCTTTGATTTCAGAGTTCAAAGCCATGATGATCGGATAAAATGAGAACGCACATCCTACAATACATCTAATTGGAAATCAGTGATAAAATATCTCAAGTATTATTTAAATCGGTCTTTTGTCATTGTGCCAGATTTTATTCTATAATATACAGTGTGTTAAATTTAGGATAAATACCACCTGATATGTTCGTTATTTTAACTATATGAAATCTGACCTTTTTCCTTGATTTTTCCAAGGTAAAAATATTGACAATTTGCTATGTTCTTGAGCTTTTAGTATCAAGGCTTCATGAATAGTTAAATATTTTTCATACATAAAAAAAATCTATTTAATTTTAATCTATAAGGATTAGTTGCTTATGTTCTAATCTGTTAACACTGCAAATTTATTGATGAGGCTAACTTTATCTTAAATATGACACAATAGCTATATTTTTAACGTAAAGTATTTTTAAAATGTAATTTAATTTTGCATAAACAGATTAGTATAAAGGTTAATTTACTAATTATTAACACTAAACTAATTAACTAATTTAACCAATAAAATGTGTTAAATAATTCTGACATTGCATTGGTCAAATTTTTAGTTAGTTAGTGTTAATTTATTAAATTATTTAAAATTAGATGCAATTATAAAAAGGGGTCGTGCACAAGGGGGAGGGAAATGTAAAAATTATGTTAAAATTTTATGAATAGAAATCTAACATTGGGGGATGAGGAGACCAAATATCCTAGAAAAGTACCTAACGTAACTTGTGCACGAAACCTGAAAGAGTTTTAACTTTTAAACTTAAAAATTTATTATATAGGTATAATGTAATTAGAATTTGGTAAAATTTTTTAGTTTAATTAAAATAAATTAAAATAAAATATTAGAAATAAATATTTTTGTAAAATTAACACCAATAAAAACTTAAGAAAAATAAATTTATTATATATTTATTATAGTATAAATAATTTTTTTAAATAAAATAATACCCTTTATGCTATTTATATTTTTTAATTAAAATGTACTATTCTAATATTGCTGGCGACCTCTGTAGTGTAGGAAACATATTACGGAAACCTGAAAAGAAAAAGTTACTGAAAACCTTAACTGAAATATCGATTTTCAGAAAAATTTACAGGGATCTACCTTCTCTGATTTATTTAGGTTTCTATTTCTTACGTTTTCTATTTATACCAGGTGTTTCAGGAAGGTGTTTCATCAACCTTTGTAGGAGCTACATATAATTTAGGATTTTTTGACAGAATTTTATTGGCACCTTTAGCAGTAAATAAATCCAACTTTGGATTTTTAAATAAGAAACGTTTATTTTTACATATCAAAGGCTTCGTAATATAGGGGCGTATCTTCAATTAAAAAAACACTGAAGATACGCCCCTATGTTATTAGGCCCTCGATATTTAAATAAAATTATAAGCTTTGTAATCCGAACCCTAAACTTTTTTTGAAAAATGTTGTTTTATCTACCTCATATTTTTAGTCACTTCATCTTAGTCTTACTTTGTTCTTTCGTTCTCTTTCGTTAGTTTTCGGTTTTTGGACTTAGCTTTTCTCCTTTCGGGTAGCGCCACACAATAAAAGAGCATCGCACTTCCCCTCGATTACCCTTAAGCTTAGGGGTACGATACGTGGATTTTTTTTTTGGCTAAAGTACCGCAATTTTGTCAAAAAGAAACGCGCTCTGTCTTGCTTTGGCAGCCCCAGAAATAATTTCTGACATTTCAATTTTGTAATTTTGGACATCTATCAAATTTTAAATTAGTTTACAAAATGTTAAATTTCTTAACGTTATGCAAATGTAAAGTATATTTTGGTGTAAAAAGTTATAAAATACATTAATGTACTAAATAGGACCTCAACATTCAATATTTAATTAAAATTATTCTACACAGCCTGAAAATAAATCTGCACTCATGGAATACAGTAATATTGTGAAAAGGTAAATTTTTAATAATAATTGATAATTTTTATACTGCAATAAACGACTTATTTTCATTTTAGAGAAACATGCAATGAATGGGAGAAGAGCTTTCATATTTTTAGTATTCTACATACATATTGCACATAAATACTATATTGGGTTAAAACAAGAATTAAAAGGTTAATTTAATCCACATTTCGAAAATGAAGATAATTCCTAATTTATATATAGTACAAGGGCGATTATTTA
Organism: Brachypterus glaber; assembly: GCA_958510825.1. NCBI lineage: Eukaryota > Metazoa > Arthropoda > Insecta > Coleoptera > Kateretidae > Brachypterus > Brachypterus glaber. Next base: position 70,689,740 of record OY294044.1, read on the forward strand.
CACTCAGGAGGTGGCCAACTTTTAATGACGAATCACATGACTTATAGATCCCAAAATGATAATTCCGCAAAAAGAGCAGTCGGCCACAATTCTCCATGTGACAAGGTTTTAAAATATTTTTATATAATATATATTATGTTTACAAAAATATTTTACTTTAGGAAATAGAAACAAAATAGAGTAAAATGGCTTAAGCTTATTGGAAGGTCAATTGGGGAAAGTTACAATAGTTACACGTTTGTGAGATGAGGTGAGCTGGTGCTATATGGAGTGACTATACTTCAGTTCAAAAAATGCTTTTAAATCCTCCTTTATTATTGCTAAGATAATACATAATTTTCTTACCTTAGTATTTTATTTAATAGATAAGTATATTTTTTAGATTTTTAATGGGAATTAGGGTTTTAAATCTTACTTATAAAACATTATTTATAAAATTCTATTCTACTGACACCTGCCTAAATCAAAAATTTTTATATTGTCAAATCAATGTAATAGGGTTGCCGTCTTGAGTTAATGAAGGCTTCTACATATATTTTTTTAAGCTCCGGCACCGGAACCTTATAAAATGAAATTCCAAATCTCGTATCCCTAAGCTTAAGGGGAAAAGAGGGGAAATTTTCGATTTTCATTTGTTGTGTGGCGCTACCCGAAAGGAAGAAAAAAACAAAAACCAGAGCAAAAACCGACCAAGTACAGAAAAAGTCCAAACCATACATATTTTGAGTATAATGAGTATATACAAAAAGTTCACCTGTACAGGGTTATTCTTTTAAATGATACAGTACCTTCATATTTTTTGTGCGATTACATAGAGATGTGCCCTTTGAGCAAAGTTTTATCTTAGAACATACTCTACCTGTTGGTGTAATTTTTGACTTCTGGCACTTCCGGTTTCACTGGAATCAACCCTAACTTTGGTTTTTTAAATAGGACATCCTGAATATATAATACTGTTTGATTAAAGGCACAATTACAACCACTACGTTAAAATTAATGGTTTTGAGTATATTGAAGAAAGTAATACAAATTTTTCCAACATGTGTTTTTGTCAACAACGAGGTCAATAATACCCCTCTAACTTTTTTATTTGAGGAGATAAGCATATGAATCTTTGACAAAATTATGGTTTAAAAACTAATTTACCAAACTCTGCCACTTCCGGGTTTTCTGGAAAAAACTATAACTCTGAAATTCATATGATTCATATGAAACAAATATGCTAATATCGCCACACGCGGGTGAAGGATTAAAGTGTTGATCCTAACCAGATTTAATTTGGTAAGTTTCGATAAAAACAAAGGGTTCTTTTTAAATTATTCGATGATTTTAATATAGTTTGTTTTAATACACGGTCCGATTTTTTGGGTCGATAAAAAAAAATGGCCCAACGCGAAACTAGGCTTATATGTCTGGCTTTTATTGCAGACTAAATTTTAAATAATCCATCCAAGAAAAAAAATTTATTCAACTTTCAATTTTTTCAGTGTATTTTTTTTTATCAAATTTATTAAATTAGTCAATAATATTAAACTTTTGTTATAAAACTTGGAAATTTTAACTTTTTTTAACTAATTTGTGTCGCAAAAACTTTTTTCAAACACTACACTGAAAAAAATAAAATTTTAAATCTGGGGTGAAATGAAAGCTAGACTTATAAGGAATAAATTAATTGAAGAGTGCTATCAAGCACGAAATCGATCAGTCACTTCGGTTTGGACGACTGTGTTAATCAAAACAAAAGTAGTTGTAAGGAATAGTAAAATAGTATATTATTACTATTATAAGGAATAGTTTAAGACTAGTTTCGCATTGGGTCATTTCTTTTTTGTTATCTACCTAAAAAATCGAACCGTGAATAATTAATGTTATTGCTCGATATTTGCAGACTTTATTTTATACCTAGCTCCGTATTTATAAAATGTTAAGGCCTTCTAGAATAATATTAATAAACTATTGTTTTTTGGATAAGTTGAAAATTATAAGTGTTGGAATGGTAGTTTTATTTAACCTAATTTTTTAAATATTATTCTTTATTTTATAGTTCTAAAATATACAGGGATTCATTAAGAAAATCAGAGTATTTCCGGTGAAACTGGAAGCGACATGTAGACAGTGTTTACTAAATTGAATAATTAGGAAAATTATATCCAAATATTAAACATATCATCAATAAGCAAGTCTCTTCAAACAAAAATGTTCAATAATATTACTAAAGATTATGTACATTATTGATTTTTTTAAATATCGCTTAAACTATTAATTTTAGAATAGCAGTTGTAGTTGTTTTTTCGAAAAGTTATACCATTGATCAAATAAGACTAAAGTATACAGAGTGTCCCATTTAAAAACCAAACTTTTTCCGGTTAAATCAGAAACGAGTATTCAGAAAATTACACCAACAGGTAGATTATGTTGTACCGTAATTAATACGTTCACTGCCAACGGCTAGTTTTGACAGCGGAGCAATGGGTATGGGCAAGGGAAAAATAGAAAGAATTGATTAATGTTGTTAGGGGCGCCAGTTACTTTAGCTTTTACTCCTTTAGGTAAGTAACAACCTAGTGTAAATACTTAAGCTTTTCAGTTTGAGAAAATATAACCCCTAAATAAAATAAGATAATTCATTTGAGAAATTTATTATAAATAAACTTAATGAAAGCACATCAAGTAATGTATTAATAAATATAAAAAAATATGTGTAATTATATTAAGATATAATTAAAGAAATCTTAATAAAAATTACTAAATTCAGAAGTCATTCGACTTAAATGTATAAAGAAAACATGAAGTTCAGCAAGCACCAAGAAATGTATGTAAACAACAATCATTTCTTGCAGTGTATAAAAGTCATGCTTAAATTAGAAATCATTTAATCAAAAGTATGATATTTAATAATTAATAAATGAGATTAAATGTTTTAAAAAAAATAAGTACCTAAAAATGAACAAAAGCCAGAAGGGCATATAATATTAATCAATACTATATCAGATCTGATAAAGTTTACAGTTATAAGAATATTGAAATAAAAGAATTTAAAAATATGAAATATTGCTTTCAAAAGTTTTCAGAATGAGTACTTAGCTGGTTTCTGCAAAATCCATGAGGTATGAATTCCATCGTCTCCATCTGTGCAAGTCTCCCCTATGCTGATGAATTCATTTCTCAAATGAAAGAAAAAAAAATATAGGCTGTCCCATCTACTTTGGAAAAATTATCTTCCAGGATAAAATGTACGATTGAAAATGTTGTCCGGGATTAAATATGCTTTTGAAAATTATGTCCAATATAAAATTGTCTGCTAGACAGTCATATAGAATTTATCTATGCCGAAAAATACAGAACCATGTTCCAACAGAACATCACTCCATGCGGAGAACTTGTATATCAAATATACCAAAATAAACTTCAACCCAAATTAATGTAATTCCATATTAATGGTATAGAAATGGTGAGTAATTAATGGTCTAGTGATTGTGCTTAATTAATGGTAATAATGGTGGTCTCATTCTAAGTCTTCGATGTCCATCGAAACGTTATGAATGCATAATTGTAGAAAATACCAGTTATAATATCTTCCGCATTGTTTAAATATTCATTTTCACTAACTTTAAATAAAAATACATGAAGGATTACTTCGATGATTACAGAAAATAAACACTCGTCAAAATGAGACCACCATTGTACAGAGTTCATCAAGAAAAAGCGAAAATCGACCTTATCAACCGGTATGAACCCTTCAGGTGAATAAAATCCTATTTCTGAACTATTAGCGACATCTATGCAAGTCATTATCAACTACAGTTTTACCGTATAGGATTCCTAATAAAGGTAACTGAAACGACACCAAAAATAATAACTAATTAAAAGAATGTTTCCTACTAAATCTGTATTAGTGATATCTAACCTCAAAATATTACTCTAAGAAACAAATATAAACAATACTTATTGTTTATCAGCAAAACTAATAAAAATACGAACAGAATACTAAGTGTCCTGTGAACTAAGTATAAACAAAATACTGAATCTAAGTGAGCAGTTCCAGCAAACTATTTTCAACAAATTCTGGATTATCCCGAAGGGATAATCATACACAACTTTCCACAAGAGAGACAAGCTACAGGTGAAAGCCAGTGAAATCCAACCCTCAATAGACTCTGAAACATATAAAAACCAGGTAAGTCCATAGACAAATGCACTATAGAGAAATAAGTCATATGATTCTTTATTATTAAAAATCATATTCTAATTATGTTTTCTTTATGTTATTTTCAGGTAGAACTATGGAATAGAGACTCATATGGTTAGAATTCAGTTCCTGCTACAAAATAGTCCCAGATACAAAATAGTTCTGTACGTACGTAACTATTTATATACAAAATAAACATAAATTATAACGTAAGTAAACGAATAGTTTAATTAACCCTTGCTATATTACAAAGTGACGATTTATGTCGTTACACATGCCCCCTCCAAAAATAATAAAAATATTTAATATACAAAAAATATTTTTATACCAAACTCTAAAACTATTTAACTTAAATAGCTAAAATATATACTATATTTTATTTAATATAATCAACAAAAAAATACAATACTTTATGTAAATCATTTGAAATACTACTTGATAATTAACAATAGCTAAGCTTGATAACTACGTGTATCATCCGCCTACTCTTATGTAGAACATAATTTTGGGACTTTATCGGTGTGTGTCATAAACAGGTAATTATAAATGTTGTGTTTATTATAAACAGGTAATTGTCATAATCAGGTAATTGTCATAATCGGGTAATTGTCATAATTAATTTTGTTTTTCTTTTTAGCTAAGTTTTATCAAGATAAAAAAATAGAAATAAGACTTGACTGTGTGCACCAGAATTCTCTTCTACAAAAAATATATTTATATATTTTTTTTACTACTATATACAAAAGTTTTGGGTACCCTTTAAATATTTTCAATACATTGATATTTTTTTTAAATATCATTCCGAATGATACTAAGAAAATATTCTTATTTAATCAAATCTAGCCAACTGAAATGTCACTATTCGATCCAAAATATTTCTTTAGATCTTTAACATGCCAGTCGCCTCTTTGACCATCTGCATTTTCCAAAATATACACTAACTTTGACTTTTTCGCAACAACTTTGCAAAGTATGTACTTTGGAGCAAGTTTTGCAGCAAAACTTTTACTAGCATCTGAGAGTACTTTGTTTCGTCTCCAAACTTTTTCACCTATATCAAAATTTACTTCACGCTTGCGCAAATCATAAGTACGCTTATTTCGATCATAAGCTTTATGTAAATATTTCTTTACATCAATAAAAATCTCTTTAAGATTTCCCAAGTCTTGACTATACGAGTCTCTGTCACAAGGTTCTAATTTAACACCATCAGTCGATGTCATTTTGCCATAATAAGTTCCTGTGATAGGTACATTCCTCCCAAAATTAAGAAATGCCGGCGTATACCCCGTAACTTCATTTACAGACGTTCGTAAAGCTAGACCTATTTTTGCTAAATTTTTACACCATTCTTTTTGATTATCTTTTATATATGATCTTATAGCAGTAGAAATTGTGCGATGTTGCCTTTCCGTCGGATTATTTTGACTATGGTAAAGTGCATTAAACCAAATTTTCTGTACATTATATTCATCTGCTAATTTTTTAAAAACTTTACCAGCAAATTGTTTTCCATTATCGACAATTAAAAATTGACAGACTCCGTAAACTAAAAAAACTTCATTCTCAATGAATTTACATATTGCATTTGCAGTAGCTTCCCTTAAAGGATGTAATAATGTATACTTTGTAAACCAGTCTGACACAACTAAAAGATAACAAAAACCTTTAGAACTTCTGGGAAATGGTCCCTGCAAATCGCATGAAATAACTTGCCACGGATAATTTACTTCTTTTTCACGACCCATCAATCCAAAACGTGCAGAATTACTAACTTTTTGTGATTGACAAATATTACAACATCTTACATACTTTAAAATATCTTTACGCATTTTTGGCCAAAAATATGTTTCTGAAATTCTATGAAAAGTTTTAAAAAATCCCATATGAGAAGCTAATACATCGTCATGACATTCTTTTAGTACTTGTTTACGACATTTTTGAGGCACTAACAATTTCCACTCTATAATATTACTTTTTACTTTTGTCTTGGTCGGTATGAACTTATAAATATTATCATCAATAACTTTAAATTGCGGATATGAATCTGGACTCTTAACAATTTTTTCCCTCAACTGAATATAATATTTATCACTATTATAATCATTTACATTAAAATTAATTAAATTTACATCTGGAAAAATTGATTTTTCTGGTTCTATTCTATCAAAAGCTCTGGATAACCCATCAGCTACTACATTTAATTTACCTCTACGATATACAATATCCATATCATATTGCTGTAATTTTAATGACCATCTAGCCAAGCGACCAGAGGGATCTTTCATATTACTCAAATATTTTAAAGAAGAATGATCTGTAATTACTGTGAATTTAACACCTTCAATATATGGTCTAAACCTATCTATAGCAAACAAAACAGCTAAACATTCCTTTTCACCTACAGAATATTTTATTTCACTACGTGTTAAAGCTCTACTAGCATAAGCTATTACTTTTTCTTGACCATCTTGCGTTTGTGTTAATATGGAACCGAGGCCAACTAAAGAAGCATCACATTGTATAACAAATGGTAAAGAAAAATTGGGACTTGCTAAAGCCGGAGCATTTATTAAAGATTCCTTCAACAATAAAAAAGCTTTTTCTGCATCAGTATTCCAACTAATGGCTTGTTTTTTACCTTTGCCCTTTAAAAGTGAATTTAATGGACTAACAATTGTTGAAAAATTCCTAACAAATCTACGATACCACGAAGCTACACCTAAAAATCGTTTTATCTCTGTACTATTTGTTGGTCTAGGATAGTTTATTATTGCTTCTACTTTTTGCGGATCGGTTCTTAAACCAAAATTATCAATTACAAAACCTAAATACTTAAGTGATTTTCTAAAAAAATTACTTTTTTCAAAATTTATTGTAAGATTAGCAGATTTTAATTTTTCATGTACTATTTGAAGTAATTTAATATGTTCCTCAAATGTTTTTGATACTATTATAATGTCATCAATATAAACAAATATATTTGGATAAAAGGAGAAAGGAAAAAGTTTATCCATTAATCTTTGCTGACTTTGTGTTCCATTTTTGAGTCCATAACACATTACATTAAATTCAAATAGTCCCCTACCAGGTACGGAAAATGCAGTTTTTTCTTTAGCAGTTTTTGTAAGTGGAATCTGCCAAAAAGCATTTTTTAAATCTATACTTGATATATATTTTGCATCGCCTAATAAACTTAAAATGGAGTCTATCCTTGGTAAAGGATGTGAATCACCTTTTGTAATAGAATTTAATTTACGTCCATCAAAACAAAAACGGTATGTACCATTAGCTTTTTTTACTAATAAAACTGGTGAATTAAAATCAGAATAAGATGGTGAAACTATATCATCTTTTAACATTTTATCTAACTCTTTATGTAAAATTTCTATTAAATAAGGTGACAAAGGATATTGACGCATTTTAAAAGGTTTATTATCTCCTGTATCTATATCATGTTCTATTAAATTTGTTCTACCTATTTTTTCGCTATATAATTCTTTAAATAAACTAACAAATTTATTTGCTATCTTTTTCTGTTCGTCTGTCAAGTCACATAAGCCTACTGAATTATCTTTATATCCACATTTATAACAAAACTTTGTTCTTTTAGCTAAACATATGATTTGGTTGGTTACAGTTATAACAAATTACTTGTCTACTTTTATTATTACTACTCTGTGTATTATTAAAGCTTTGATTGGTACTTTGACTAATTTGAGAAACTTGACTACTATTACATACTGAACTTTGACGAGTAGAGGAAGATGGGGTAAGTTTGGACACTGTGGTATTATGACTACAATTACATTTACTACTAAAATTTTGATTTATATCCGAACTTAGGACATTTACTTTATTAACTGCTTTATTTTTTGTTACACTTTTACCTGCTATGCTCTTTTGTTTTAATTGATAAGCTTCATCTATTCTTTTACAACTGTCCTTTAAATCTTCTAAATCATTTATTTCTATAAGTGATAATGGTGTAAAATAATGTGGTAATATTCTTTCTCTAATCGTCTTAAGTCTAGTATATAAACTTGCAGCATGAATTAAACGTTTAAACAAGGTTTCCATAGCACCTATAAAAATTGCAATAGATTCATCGGGATTTTGATATCTAGAACGGATATCATCCCATGTTCTATCATCTATGTTAGCTGGAAGAAAATCTTTTTTTAATGCTTGAATTATTTGAGACCATGAATTTAAATTATCTTTAATTGAGAGAAACCATGACAATGCTGGTTCTTTGAATAAGTCATATGCAGATTTAAATAACATTTCGTCTGTAACATTTCTACTTATTTTCATATATTCAACTTGCTCAATAAAATTTAAAACATTAGACTTTCCATCAAAATTAATATTCCATTTATAAACTGGTACTGATTTTAAATAATCATTATCTTTTTTACTAGAAACATTAGGACTAAACTGTGTACTATTATGTAATGAAATATTATTATTTACTTGAGTAAGTTCTGAATTTTTACCAGATTTTTCATAAAGATCTAAAATATCTGCTTCTATTTCTAAACAAGTTGCTTTAGTTATTTCTAAAAATTGAATACGTCTAACTTTATTTTCTTCTACTTCAGGAAAACGTTGCAGACGATTTGTTACATGTACTAAATAAGTTTTTAATTTTCTTAAATCGGCTAAACTATAATCACCATGATATTCTACAATTTCTGAAGATATACTATCTAAAATTCTATTAATATTTTCCACTTCACTGTTAAAATTAAAAGTCGGATCTACATATTTTACTTTAGGATCTTCCCTAGCTATGGCTCTACCTAAAACTTTAATTCTAGATGCTCTATTATTTTTTGCTGTTAAATGTCTTATACGAAGTTCATAATTTACCATTTCTGCAGTCAAAAATCTAATTTCCATTTTATCCAAATCTTCCATTTTGAATATTTATTTTTCAAAATTTAAATTCAATTTACTCAAAATATTTATTTTATAATAAAATATTTATACTGTACCACAAATTATTTTTTTTTTGTGTACACTGTTCAACAAAGTTTTTGCATACTTTGGAAAATTTCCCAAATATGTCAAAAAAATACTAAATTATTATTTATCTCAATTGGACAAATTAATAATTATAAATAGTCTCCAAAACTACAAAATTAGCTAATATTTATTCATATCCTTCGCATAAATAAATACCCTATTATCTATTTATTTCTATTGAATAAAAGATAATTTCTAGAAAAACTGAACCCACGCCAAAATTTCTCTATTCCATGTTATTCCATAAAATTCAGAAAAAACATAAAAAACACATATCTGATATATCTTATCAGATTAACTCTAATTTGACTTAATTTTCAACAAAAAATATTTTATTCAACAGTTATATGTAGTTTTTCTCAAAATGAACTTTAAGTTACACTGAAAAAAAAATAAGCTTTAGATTTTTATAAAAAATACACTGAGAAAAATGGAGTAAAATTAAAAAAACAAGTGTTCTATCTATCCAAATACCACGTTCTTGGGCGCCAATATTAGTGTACCGTAATTAATACGTTCACTGCCAACGGCTAGTTTTGACAGCGGAGCAATGGGTATGGGCAAGGGAAAAATAGAAAGAATTGATTAATGTTGTTAGGGGCGCCAGTTACTTTAGCTTTTACTCCTTTAGGTAAGTAACAACCTAGTGTAAATACTTAAGCTTTTCAGTTTGAGAAAATATAACCCCTAAATAAAATAAGATAATTCATTTGAGAAATTTATTATAAATAAACTTAATGAAAGCACATCAAGTAATGTATTAATAAATATAAAAAAATATGTGTAATTATATTAAGATATAATTAAAGAAATCTTAATAAAAATTACTAAATTCAGAAGTCATTCGACTTAAATGTATAAAGAAAACATGAAGTTCAGCAAGCACCAAGAAATGTATGTAAACAACAATCATTTCTTGCAGTGTATAAAAGTCATGCTTAAATTAGAAATCATTTAATCAAAAGTATGATATTTAATAATTAATAAATGAGATTAAATGTTTTAAAAAAAATAAGTACCTAAAAATGAACAAAAGCCAGAAGGGCATATAATATTAATCAATACTATATCAGATCTGATAAAGTTTACAGTTATAAGAATATTGAAATAAAAGAATTTAAAAATATGAAATATTGCTTTCAAAAGTTTTCAGAATGAGTACTTAGCTGGTTTCTGCAAAATCCATGAGGTATGAATTCCATCGTCTCCATCTGTGCAAGTCTCCCCTATGCTGATGAATTCATTTCTCAAATGAAAGAAAAAAAAATATAGGCTGTCCCATCTACTTTGGAAAAATTATCTTCCAGGATAAAATGTACGATTGAAAATGTTGTCCGGGATTAAATATGCTTTTGAAAATTATGTCCAATATAAAATTGTCTGCTAGACAGTCATATAGAATTTATCTATGCCGAAAAATACAGAACCATGTTCCAACAGAACATCACTCCATGCGGAGAACTTGTATATCAAATATACCAAAATAAACTTCAACCCAAATTAATGTAATTCCATATTAATGGTATAGAAATGGTGAGTAATTAATGGTCTAGTGATTGTGCTTAATTAATGGTAATAATGGTGGTCTCATTCTAAGTCTTCGATGTCCATCGAAACGTTATGAATGCATAATTGTAGAAAATACCAGTTATAATATCTTCCGCATTGTTTAAATATTCATTTTCACTAACTTTAAATAAAAATACATGAAGGATTACTTCGATGATTACAGAAAATAAACACTCGTCAAAATGAGACCACCATTGTACAGAGTTCATCAAGAAAAAGCGAAAATCGACCTTATCAACCGGTATGAACCCTTCAGGTGAATAAAATCCTATTTCTGAACTATTAGCGACATCTATGCAAGTCATTATCAACTACAGTTTTACCGTATAGGATTCCTAATAAAGGTAACTGAAACGACACCAAAAATAATAACTAATTAAAAGAATGTTTCCTACTAAATCTGTATTAGTGATATCTAACCTCAAAATATTACTCTAAGAAACAAATATAAACAATACTTATTGTTTATCAGCAAAACTAATAAAAATACGAACAGAATACTAAGTGTCCTGTGAACTAAGTATAAACAAAATACTGAATCTAAGTGAGCAGTTCCAGCAAACTATTTTCAACAAATTCTGGATTATCCCGAAGGGATAATCATACACAACTTTCCACAAGAGAGACAAGCTACAGGTGAAAGCCAGTGAAATCCAACCCTCAATAGACTCTGAAACATATAAAAACCAGGTAAGTCCATAGACAAATGCACTATAGAGAAATAAGTCATATGATTCTTTATTATTAAAAATCATATTCTAATTATGTTTTCTTTATGTTATTTTCAGGTAGAACTATGGAATAGAGACTCATATGGTTAGAATTCAGTTCCTGCTACAAAATAGTCCCAGATACAAAATAGTTCTGTACGTACGTAACTATTTATATACAAAATAAACATAAATTATAACGTAAGTAAACGAATAGTTTAATTAACCCTTGCTATATTACAAAGTGACGATTTATGTCGTTACAATGTTCTTAGATAAAACTTTGCTTAAAGAAGCACATCTCTATCTTATTACACAAAATAAATAAAGGTACTGTACCATTTAAAAGATAACCCTGTATAAATGGAATTCAGAGCCGGCCTTTGCAAGACACCGAGTGAATCCCTTGATTCAAGACTTCAACTCCAAGGGGCATGCAAATTTTCCATGACTAAAAAAAAAAAGGGTATTTTTCACTGAAAAAAGCGTCATCAGTAAATTTATCGTTGTATTGTTTCCTCTTAAACTATTAATTTTAGAATAGCAGTTGTAGTTAAGTTTTTTCGAAGAGTTATACCATTGATCAAATAAGACTAAAGTATACAGAGTATCCCATTTAAAAACCAAACTTTTTCCGGTTAAATCAGAAACGAGTATTCAGAAAATTACACCAACAGTTAGATTATGTTCTTAGATAAAACTTTGCTTAAAGAAGCACATCTCTATCTTATTACACAAAATAAATAAAGGTACTGTACCATTTAAAAGATAACCCTGTATAAATGGAATTCAGAGCCGGCCTTTGCAAGACACCGAGTGAATCCCTTGATTCAAGACTTCAACTCCAAGGGGCATGCAAATTTTGGTATTTTTCACTGAAAAAAGCGTCATCAGTAAATTTATCGTTGTATTGTTTCCTTTATATGTAGTACAATATAAAAAAATCCAGTTTATCCACATTATTAATTTCATCATCAATGTGATTTAATGCATCACAGGCTTATAAGATGGGTTTATAAAAAAATAGTCACTAAAGTAAAAAATTGATATATAAAATTACACAAAAGAGTGGGAAGAATTATTCAAGAAGTTTACTGTTTTCACGAAAGTTTGTTATCTGGAAAAAATACCACAGGGGCAACGCCCAGAGCCGGCGTAAATCAAGTGAACCCCCTGCTTCAGGGCGCCATCCTAAAGGGGCGCCGTCGAGGGGAGTTTTTTTTTTTTAGTTGTCAAAATATGAGGGGGTTAAACTTTTGTTTTCTGTGAGGGCAGTAAGTAAAGCTTTTTTCAGAAGCAAGGAAATTTTTTTTTTAGTAGGGTGAATCTTTTTTGTTTTTTCAGAGGTGAGGACGCTTTTTTTTTAGTCATCAGAATCATCATCAAAAACTAAGAAAAAGAGTTTCTATACATGTAGGTCGAAAATAGTTATTTATGGTACTAGTGGGTAAAGTAAGATATTGCCTATGAGAAAATTAACGCGAGGCGTCAGCCAAGCAGGTTAATTTTCGAGAGGGCAATATCGGTTTACCCATGAGTGCCATACAAGGTTTTATCCAATAAATAGCTTAGGAATTAATTTTTTTATTAAAAATTTTAATGACATTTACAAGAATAATATGAATAATTTGATAAGTGACAGTTGAGTGGGTAAAATAAATAATTATCCACTCAATAAAGTAAAAGCACGCGGGAGTTATTATTGAGTTTATCTATTTAAAATAAAGCTGGTAATTGTCTTATTATCTGTATGTATTGGATAAATAGTTTTTAAAGCTACTATGACCCTTTAAAAATGGTGCATTTTTAGGAGCATAGTTCCTTTGGGATTTATTTTTGGAAGTACCTGGAAATGAGTTTCTTTTCTTAGTTTTTGATTTACCCTTCATTATTAAAATTTGGGTTTTTAACATTTTATTATTTAATTTTTCGCCCTCGAAAGGTGAAATTTCACTTAAAAATAATTTTTTCTCGAAAACGGTTAATCCTAAAGTATTACAATAAGAGTACCTTTTTTATGTATTTTGACCTGAGAAATAATTTTTCAATAATAAAATTACAAAAATCTTACGCAGAAAAATGTTTGGATCAAGAAACTGATAAGCACCCCCCTTATAACTGTTTACAATAAGTGCATGAAAATAACATACGAAGTTTGGATGTTGGGATATTCCTTAGGCCTTAATAAGATTAGTTCACATGCAAAACCTCGTTGCTATATCTCAAACGGATCTTGAGTTATTAAATAAAAACCGAATTTTTTAGCCACTTAAAGTGGCCCACTTTCAAAGGGGCTTAGCTCCCTTAGACAATACAAAAAAAAATGCTGAACTTTTTTTTCATAACTTAGTACACTACTGGAAAGGTTACGCAACAGAGAAATGTTTAAACCTATTTGATTCTCTTGAACTACTGTCGTTTTTGAGAAAATTTTGCTTAGAATAGAAAAATTAATTCGAATCACTGTATTTTAACTCATAAATTGGCATACATATTTTTTTTACTAATAATTTCTTTTTGAATTTTTTTAACAAAATGCATATTACGAATATCTAAAAAAAATATTTAGGAAAAGTGTTTACATAGTATCATGAAAAATATTTCCCAAAAATATCTAAAAGGCCGATATCTTAAAAACGGTGAAACTTTATATAAGGGTATATTAGGTCTAATAGACTTAAATCAAGCTCTTCTATCACCATCCATGTACCATTTGCATGTTTACACCCTGTTTAAATAAATTGTGAAATTTTGGCGAATTCCATACCGCAATTTTAAAATATTATTGTATTTTAAGAACTTGATTTTAGGATTACGTCGCAACGTCATCGTAAATTTTTAAATTTAATTTAAATTCTAAAAAGGGTAAATTTAAAGATTCAGTTATATCTATTATATAAAATGCTAACTCACTTAGCCTAGAAATTTGGAAAATTTCTTTCTTTTATGATTTAAGCACCCACTAAGAAAGGATTTTTCGAAATTCAACCCTTAAGGGAGTGAAACGGGCGTTGAAAGGTTTTTTAAAAAGTGTGCGTATCTCAGACGCCCCTTAATCTATAATCTTCATATTTGGCAAAAATGTTCTTTATTTAAATCGAAAAGATAGGTATTCCAGAATTTTTCGATACTCGACACCCAAGGTGGTAAAAACCGTGATAAAAAGTCGTAAGTGGTAAATTTTGTAAATATTACCCTTTTTTGAAAAGTGTGCGTATCTCAAAGACCTGTTAATCTAGAATCTCAATATTTGGCAAAAATATTCTTTATTGAAATCAAAAAGATTGGTTTTTCAGGAATTTTCGATGTTCGACCTCCAAGGTGGCTGTCAGCTGTCACTTTTATATGTTATGTGTTCTTAAATTTAAGTTTTATTTATTTGACAAAATAGCTCAATTTTGTATATTTTAACGCGACCTTTGAAAATGAGCCTAGGTATATAAAAGCTCGAAACTGCGGCCAGGTTTTAATTAATATACTTGGGAAAAGACCCTTCCTCTGCCTTTTATTTAAAAAATGTTAATCTTAATGCCCTTAGCATCGCACGAGTATTCGGCTAGTTTCCTATAAAACAGTAAGAAATTCGGTTAAAACCATATAATTTGTTTAATTTAATTCAAATATTCCTTTTTAATTTTAACCCCATTTTTTACAGCGTATAGTAAAATTAAGTTGACTCTATTGCATACAATAGAAAAAGAAGCATATGAAGCAATTTATTCAAAATCACTCCTATATAAAAATTATTAAATTACAATTTTGTAATACTACTTGGATATTCAATCATTTTTTTTATTCAGGGTTATTAAATAAAAATATATAATAAAACATAATAGGTAATAATCATTTATTTAGGCAGTGTATATCATCATAACACTATATATACATCCAACTGAATTTTTTCTTTTCGATTAGAAAATTTCATTGCAAGTGATGTTGCATCTATTCCATTATTAATAGCTTTAAATATTACCCTGAAATCAAATACCCCCGTCTACATAATAATTAAAAACTTTAACATATATAAATTTAATAATAATATTATTACATTTTTTCATAAGATAATAGTGAATACAACTTATTCAGAAATTTAAAAAAATAATTTAAAAATATTGATAAATTATAATAATAATTAAATTTGTATTATATATTACAAATATAACAAATATTTAAAATAGTAGGTATAGGTAAATGTGTAAAAACTGAAAATAAAGTAAAATTTTCATTTCTTTGCAAAACCATAACTTTTGTCTTTAATAGTGTACTACTACCCACTTGTTGACTTTTTATCTGGAATTTCTAAAACCACATAAAATCTTATGATATATTATGAAAATTTATAAAATCTTATAAATTCCTGTAAAACCTTATGAAATCTTATCAACGAACTAATAACTCTTCTCTCTAGAATAGGCATTTCACTTGAAAAAAGTGACAAAAACGTAGCCAATATATACATTTATCTGTCTTACTCGCACAGCTTTGTTCTAACAGGGACAACAATAACAGTTACTGGTAATTGTTATTTTTCAGGCCTGAATATACCTACTATTTATTTACATTCAAACCGAGATGTTGGCGATGCTTTATATTAACGGTATTCGTATTCTAGAGAGAATAGTTGTTAGTTCGTTGAATCTTATGCATCTCATGTAATTTGATTAGAAAGTATATATAAAACTTCCTCAAATTTAAAAGGCAATGTATTCTTAGGATAAAGTAATCAAAAATAATTATGGGACATTCAACTCAAATTAAAAATTTATTTCTTGTAAGCAGCCACCGAAAAAAATGCACACATACGTATTTATTAGGTTTTTTATTGGTTTCCGGTAGTAATTTTTATGCTTAGATAAGGCATTGCGCTTATCACACAAAAAACATTACAGTGGACCAGTTTGAATACATTTCCCAGGTCCTTAAATTACATTAAACAGACAAGACGAGTGCACTGTTGCAATATATAAATAAATAAATAAATAAGTAAGTAAGTAAGTAAGTAAGTAAGTAAGTAAGTAAGTAAGTAAGTAAGTAAGTAAGTAAGTAAGTAAGTAAGTAAGTAAGTAAGTAAGTAAGTAAGTAAGTAAGTAAGTAAGTAAGTAAGTAAGTAAGTAAGTAAGTAAGTAAGTAAGTAAGTAAGTAAGTAAGTAAGTAAGTAAGTAAGTAAGTAAGTAAGTAAGTAAGTAAGTAAGTAAGTAAGTAAGTAAGTAAGTAAGTAAGTAAGTAAGTAAGTAAGTAAGTAAGTAAGTAAGTAAGTAAGTAAGTAAGTAAGTAAGTAAGTAAGTAAGTAAGTAAGTAAGTAAGTAAGTAAGTAAGTAAGTAAGTAAGTAAGTAAGTAAGTAAGTAAGTAAGTAAGTAAGTAAGTAAGTAAGTAAGTAAGTAAGTAAGTAAGTAAGTAAGTAAGTAAGTAAGTAAGTAAGTAAGTAAGTAAGTAAGTAAGTAAGTAAGTAAGTAAGTAAGTAAGTAAGTAAGTAAGTAAGTAAGTAAGTAAGTAAGTAAGTAAGTAAGTAAGTAAGTAAGTAAGTAAGTAAGTAAGTAAGTAAGTAAGTAAGTAAGTAAGTAAGTAAGTAAGTAAGTAAGTAAGTAAGTAAGTAAGTAAGTAAGTAAGTAAGTAAGTAAGTAAGTAAGTAAGTAAGTAAGTAAGTAAGTAAGTAAGTAAGTAAGTAAGTAAGTAAGTAAGTAAGTAAGTAAGTAAGTAAGTAAGTAAGTAAGTAAGTAAGTAAGTAAGTAAGTAAGTAAGTAAGTAAGTAAGTAAGTAAGTAAGTAAGTAAGTAAGTAAGTAAGTAAGTAAGTAAGTAAGTAAGTAAGTAAGTAAGTAAGTAAGTAAGTAAGTAAGTAAGTAAGTAAGTAAGTAAGTAAGTAAGTAAGTAAGTAAGTAAGTAAGTAAGTAAGTAAGTAAGTAAGTAAGTAAGTAAGTAAGTAAGTAAGTAAGTAAGTAAGTAAGTAAGTAAGTAAGTAAGTAAGTAAGTAAGTAAGTAAGTAAGTAAGTAAGTAAGTAAGTAAGTAAGTAAGTAAGTAAGTAAGTAAGTAAGTAAGTAAGTAAGTAAGTAAGTAAGTAAGTAAGTAAGTAAGTAAGTAAGTAAGTAAGTAAGTAAGTAAGTAAGTAAGTAAGTAAGTAAGTAAGTAAGTAAGTAAGTAAGTAAGTAAGTAAGTAAGTAAGTAAGTAAGTAAGTAAGTAAGTAAGTAAGTAAGTAAGTAAGTAAGTAAGTAAGTAAGTAAGTAAGTAAGTAAGTAAGTAAGTAAGTAAGTAAGTAAGTAAGTAAGTAAGTAAGTAAGTAAGTAAGTAAGTAAGTAAGTAAGTAAGTAAGTAAGTAAGTAAGTAAGTAAGTAAGTAAGTAAGTAAGTAAGTAAGTAAGTAAGTAAGTAAGTAAGTAAGTAAGTAAGTAAGTAAGTAAGTAAGTAAGTAAGTAAGTAAGTAAGTAAGTAAGTAAGTAAGTAAGTAAGTAAGTAAGTAAGTAAGTAAGTAAGTAAGTAAGTAAGTAAGTAAGTAAGTAAGTAAGTAAGTAAGTAAGTAAGTAAGTAAGTAAGTAAGTAAGTAAGTAAGTAAGTAAGTAAGTAAGTAAGTAAGTAAGTAAGTAAGTAAGTAAGTAAGTAAGTAAGTAAGTAAGTAAGTAAGTAAGTAAGTAAGTAAGTAAGTAAGTAAGTAAGTAAGTAAGTAAGTAAGTAAGTAAGTAAGTAAGTAAGTAAGTAAGTAAGTAAGTAAGTAAGTAAGTAAGTAAGTAAGTAAGTAAGTAAGTAAGTAAGTAAGTAAGTAAGTAAGTAAGTAAGTAAGTAAGTAAGTAAGTAAGTAAGTAAGTAAGTAAGTAAGTAAGTAAGTAAGTAAGTAAGTAAGTAAGTAAGTAAGTAAGTAAGTAAGTAAGTAAGTAAGTAAGTAAGTAAGTAAGTAAGTAAGTAAGTAAGTAAGTAAGTAAGTAAGTAAGTAAGTAAGTAAGTAAGTAAGTAAGTAAGTAAGTAAGTAAGTAAGTAAGTAAGTAAGTAAGTAAGTAAGTAAGTAAGTAAGTAAGTAAGTAAGTAAGTAAGTAAGTAAGTAAGTAAGTAAGTAAGTAAGTAAGTAAGTAAGTAAGTAAGTAAGTAAGTAAGTAAGTAAGTAAGTAAGTAAGTAAGTAAGTAAGTAAGTAAGTAAGTAAGTAAGTAAGTAAGTAAGTAAGTAAGTAAGTAAGTAAGTAAGTAAGTAAGTAAGTAAGTAAGTAAGTAAGTAAGTAAGTAAGTAAGTAAGTAAGTAAGTAAGTAAGTAAATAAATAAATAAATAAATAAATAAATAAATAAATAAATAAATAAATAAATAAATAAATAAATAAATAAATAAACAAACAAACAAATAAATAAATATATAAATAAATAAATAAATAAATAATAAATAAATAAATAAATAAATAAATAAATAAATAAATAAATAATTGTATATTAGGGTTCGTTTTATTAGTTTTGTTATATTTCATATTTCTGAATATTTTGTACTTACGTAACATATTGTAGAGAGGGTAGAAGATTTTAACAAATAATACAACAATGAGCAAGTTTTAAACATTCTTGGTTTGTCCGTATTTTTTTGCTTGTTAAAGTGATGTGCGATAAATAAATTTTCAATAATGTGCAGTAAAATATTTAGTTATCTTTAACTATTGTGATTTTTGTCTCAAAAATAATAATCAGTTTGGCACTTTTAATATTTTCTAGCAAAGTTCCAAAAGAAAATTAACCAAAATCAATTTATAGGACCTTCAAAAGTTTAATAAATTTGTAATTTCAAAACAAAGATAATATATAAGTACATATTTTCTATTTTTTATGTAGTTATTATTAAATAGAAATATAATGAGGAACTTAATGGATAATTTTCCTTAAAACTTTGCTTTTTAATACTTATTTATCTTTTTTAAAAAAGAAAAATGTATTACAAATTTGGTACAGCGATATCTAAACTACACAATTATTTGGTTCTTCTGATTTCTTTTTAAAATATTTCTGTTGGACTTATTTTGCATGAAAATAAAATATATAAATACAGTATTTACATTTAATAAGATGAGTGGTTTAGCGAAAAGGTATATTAGCGAAAAGGTATATTAGCAAAAAAAATCGATTTGTTTTTTTTTTTCATTAATCAACATAGAAATGCATCGGAAATCGCAAGAATAAAAACAGATTTTTTTGCTAATATAGCTTTTCGCTGAAACACTCACATATTTTGATTTTTAAAATATACAGAGTGATTTACCTAACACAAATAATTTTTTGTCGTTTGTGTTTTTAAACAAAAGTTTTCAACTACTTAGCTTTTGTTTTCAAGAAACAGATTAACAGTTATTTAAATTGTTATTTTGAATAAAATAATTAAAATATTTGTTATTTTTAGTTAATTGATTAAAAAATATTTAATAATCTTAAATTATTTTGTTTTTAATATATAAAAACATTTAGAGATATATTACTTTTTAAGGAAAGTCTTGTGTTCTAAAAAAATTTCTAAAAAAAATATTGCTTGTTTTTACGTTTCTGGACTTTTTCGGTCTATCGGTCTGTGTCCGGGAAATTTGTGACCAGATAACTCAAGAACCCTTCGGGCTAAAGACTTCAAATTTGGACCACAGGTTGATTATCTAAAGTTCTAGGCTGGGATTTGGTTTTCGAAAAAATCGGGTTTGGACTTTTTTAAGGGGTAAGGGGGTAAAATGGGGTAAACATTTTTTTTTTCAAAAACATATTTTTTCCAATTTATTATTCGTTTTACAAAAAAAAGAAACATTTTTGATTTTTTTTTTGAAAAACGAAAAAAAGTTTTAACTTTTTTTTTTTAAATTTTTGTTTTTTTTTGTTGTTTTTGATTTTAATGAAGATTCGAATCTAGGCCTATAGGGCAAAATATTATTTTGTTGGCAGCGGTATTTTTTTAAAAATTATTTAACAAGAATCCTACGAATTTGATCTATTTTCATTTTCTTTTAGATTTTCAAGATGAGAACCTTAAATGTAAATGTAAATGTAGTAGCTTTGCGAATTGTCTAACTTAAATATTCTTTAACTTAGATAAAAAAATTAACATTTAAAATGTTAAAAATGTTGAAAATGTTAAATATCTTATTCTTTAAATATAAATTTAAGAAGCATAAATATTACAGTTGGTTTAAAAAAAAATAATGCACTATTAATAACAATAAATTACATTTCAAAATTTTGAATTTTCAGTAGTAATATCATAAGTGCATGTTGAATTATCGATAATTTTTTTACTGTATTAAAAAAATATTTTGCTTGGCAATTGGTTGAGTGCATTTTTCGTGTTACAAACCGAGACCGCAGGTCAAGGAATTTTGACGAAAAATGCACTAAAACAATTTCATTTTGAAAGACTATTTCACAAACAAAATAAGTAAGTATATATTTTTACAATGTTTTATGTTGTTTCATATTTAAAATCAAAATTTAAGAACTAAACAACAATATTACTTTACAACTATAATTAAAAATTTAAATCTTAAATTTGCCGCGCTTTTTAAATCCACGATGTTCACTTGTTCGTGAATGTTGCCAAGTCTAAACTTTGCTCTATGGATATTTTATGCTTGAGATTATACCAATAAAATAGTTGTTACCACATATATTAGCATTTAAATAAAGATCATTGCTGTTTTTGTTTAAAAAGTTTAGTTTTCAACTGAAAATAAATAAAATAACGAGTGTTTCCATCCGTAAAAAAAAAAACAATTTCCTATCGGTTTCTAATAAACTTTGGCAACGCTGTACTGCAGCGCAGTCATTTGATGTTTTGATTTCCCTAAAATCTTTACTGCAAATATATTTTTAATAAATAAATTAGTTTTTAGTGGCCTGTTTTTAATACCAAGATTCAATTAAATAAATTAAAATTTATGAATATCAGTGATTTAAAGCTTTTAATATGAAAAGTGCATAAAATATAATATATTATCTGAAATTAATTAGGGTTTGTACCTAGGATGTTTTGGTAATAAAATAAGCATTTATATTGCTTATCAATAAAAATAAATCAACTAAAGGTAAGCTTCACAAATTAAAAACACATTTTGCAAAAATATAACATTTATTAAGATGTCAGTAGCCGTCAGTTTCTTGTTTCCATAGTAACCAAGTGATAATTGCATATGTGCAAAAATTATCAGATTCATTTTGATCTGATTGGTCAAGAAACCAAAAATGCAACGTTTTAATTGGCCTATATATTGTTTGTGAAATAGTCAGTTAAACTTACGTTTAATATTTAGATAAGTATAATTGCAGCTCAAAAAAAAAACTTGGAGAAAACTTTTGTTTAAGCAAACTTGTAGCTTCTTAGGCCCATATGTATAAAATTTATTTCGATAGCTTTGTTAATAACGATTGATTTGTCTTAGGTGAATAAAGTTGTATAATTTACTTATTTATAAGAAAACCAAAAAAAATGGTTATAAAATCCAAGCGATATATTTTATTATTCCTAATTATCACAAACAATGTTTAAATCATGGGAACCACACATTAAATGACATTTTAATATATTAAATAGATACAATAAAATATAATTTTTATATGAATATATTTTGATGGGTCGAGGGTATACCGGCAAAGTTGAAACGTTTTAGATTTTTTTTTTTGCTAAAGGTTTATTGAATTTTTAAGTGCCTACAAAATAATATAATATATAAATATTGCAGTTTTAATTTATATAATATAAATATATATTTTATTTTCATACACTAGTAATTATTATCCATAAAGAAATACAAATTATTAATAACACTGGGGTCTTATTAGGTTATATATGGACGTTATAATTGACATTTAATTTATTATTAACATAAAGTTATACCGAATTGAAGAAATGTTAAAGCAAAACATGAATTTTATTTCTTTTTATTTTTTTACTAAAATTTATTAGAACCAAGATTTAGTTCTAAATAACTTAAATATAAAATCTTATTTGTTTGTAACAGATAAATGTTAAGTTTTTAAACAATATCCAAAATTAAAAACCAAAATTTAGATTTTTTTATTTCAAATGGTTGTAGTTTATATTTTTAGATCTACACCCTAATTTTACTGTTTAGAACAAAATACATATTAAAATTAACTTATAGCAGTATATATAGGCAATTAAAAAATTATACTATAAAAGGTTCTATACGAATATTTACAAAAATAAATAAAAATAGTGCTTTTAGTACCTATACAAAGTTGGTAATTATTACTTTAAACAGAAAATATTAATAATGTTGGATATTATTCAAAAAAAAATTGCCAATTTAAACATTAAAATTTTAGCAATCTTACAGACAATATTCAAAGTCAAACTATCCCATCTGTCTTTTTAGGATATACAAAAAGAATGTGTTCTTGCACTATGTAGAATACCTGCTTTAATATACTGGTACACAGAAATAACTGAAAAAAGGGTAAAAAAAAGAAAAGGGTAAAAAATGTAATTTAAAATTGACTATTTCGTAGTTAAAATTAAAACATGATAATGCTTGATTTAATAATTAAATAACCCACTTATAGGTAAAATTAATATGAAAGAAAATATTAGTGGCATATCGGACAGAAGAGAAATTAGAAAAACAGCCAGGTATCAGTCTGGATTCGAACCAGAGTCCCCACGGTTTCCGGCCTGGTACTCTACCAACTGAGCTACCGAGAATCCAGACTGAAACCTGACTTTTTTTCTAATTTTCTCTTCTGTCCGATATGCCACTAATATTTTCTTTCATAATGTATTACGGACATCAAAAATACTTCTTAAAAATTAATATGTTTATGATTAAATTCTTAAGCAAATAATACGCAATACTTATATTTCCATCACACTCAATTTTTGTCATAAAAATATTTAATATATTTCTGTGTACTCTGGTAAATTGGCGCAGTCGGTAAGAATATAAAAGTAGGCCAAGATTTTGTAAAGTTTGATCAGGTATATTGCTATAAATTGCTAATTTCCAGATATATATTAAATTGATATATTCATTTTAAGTGGAACAATAATGTCTAATTATTTTTTTGTTTGGTAACGGTATATAGTTTACCATACATTCTGTATATACACTTGCACACTACTTGCGCTGGACTATATTTTTCATTTCTTCTTTAAAAATTTGCAGACTTTTCTACTGAGCATTTAGAATTGTCATTAGTCACAATGGAAATTTAAAATTGTATCCAAATGGAAATAATTGACAGTTTATTTTATTTTCTTAAACAAGTAAATTTTTAATTTGAATGGGATATCTTACGTATTTTAACCATTTATTAATATATAATTTACAACATTAAATTATAAATGAATAAAAATGTAGCTGATGTATTATTTAATGATTTATTTATTAATATTTGTTAGTAACTATATAAAATATTAACTAATAACAATCTGTTAACATAAGATATTTAATATTATAGTTGAAATAAATAAACAATATAATACCCCATTATCATAGTAACAAATTTTTAAGTTACTTACCCTTTGTTTAATCATAATGTTAATAATTTGCTATGGCATTTTCATACCTGTCATCATTTACTCGCGTCACAACGCGTTATAAAGTTATTTGTGTCTTACCTTGGAATACGCAATAAATTATAAAAAATATATATCACACTATTATACAGGGTGATCCAGAACTGACATGCCAACATTTAAGAGGTGATTCTGCATCCAAAAACATCAAAAACGTTCCTATAAAGGTTGGTCCGCAAATGAGCCCTAATGGAGCTACGGCCCTTTAAAATTGTAATAAAAATAAGGTTTTTAATTAATAACTCTGGTACCCTTTAAGGTAGAGCGACGAGCTTTTGCATGTATACTAGTATTAGTAAGGGCATTAAGTTTATGTTAATTTATTTTTTTTTAATTTATCCAGAGGCATCCCTAGACGGAAAAATGTAATAGGCTTAACACATTTTTTCCCCAAATCCTTGAGTAAAAATACATAACACTGTAGGAACAACCGTTAAAAAAATGCAATTAAGAGGAAGTAACATTTTGTGCCACCAAAAACGTTACTTTTTAAAAGACTATTACTCCTTTAATATTGAATTTAGGTGTTTTGGTGAAGAGTCACCCTGCAGCATTAAAATTTTATTGGGGCTTTTTTTTGTTCTCTATTCAATATGTCACCTTCGAAGGGCCTTAGCTTCCTTAGGGCTCATTTCCGGACCAACCTTTATTAACTTTTTTCATGTTTTTGGATGTAGAATCACCTTAAATTTTGGCATGGCAGTTACTGATCACCCTGTATTGTTAAGGTGCAATACTCATTATAAGATAAAATTAAAAATGCATAACATGCTGGGGCCTTGAAAGTACATGTTACTATGACATCATCACTGCATGTTGGGTCGAAAAGCCCTTCCTACAAAAATTTCCATAAGGTATCAGACTTTATTTTATTACTTGATGTTAAAAAATAATAATCATGTTTTATACTCAAATAAAATTTTTACAAGGGAAGCATCTCGACTTCGCGATGTGTTGTTTGCGATATTAAAAAGTGCCTTTTCTGCAAAGCTTAATCTTGAATGGTAAAATCTTTAAAATTATCTCTGAATTTTCACTATCGTTGCAAAATTTTATTAAATGGTATACCTAGTTATTTTATACCCATAACCTGTTTTAAATAAATGCATTTTAAACATTTAACATCAATTATAATAATTATATACAAGATTATTTTGTGTAAATGTTTTTAACTAATTCTTTAACAGATATGTTTATAATGTACTATTTACAATATATTGTTTATATTATTTCCATTTGAATAAAATTTGTCTTTTTTAACGTAATTAATTTATTCAACAAAGTAATTACAATAACATAACAAATTATAATACACTGAAGGGAAAGAATAATCTTTGGAGTAATATAAATGTTTTCGTTTTTATTTAAAAGTTAAAGTAATCGATTTAACTCAAATTAATAATATTTAATATTTATTTTTTATGTCCTTTGTTTATTGCAAATAAATATTAAGAAATGACTATTAACTGAGGTTCTTTAGACCTAATAACTTCTAATTCTTGTTAAAAATAAAATTTTATAACATTAAAAATCGTTTTTATAAAATTTAAAAAATGTTAATATATTATTTATAAACAGTTATTTAAACATATATATTTTTTATTTTGCCGTTCAGTGTATTCAATATTCCATCATGATCTTTTTTGAAAGGTACTATATATTTTTTAATCAAACTGGATGGACAGCATAACTTATCAATTATAATTAATGATTTATTTTTAATTTAAAATCAATGTGAAACTAATAATTATAATTAATGAAATGTAAGCTCGTTATTTCATATTGTTACAAATCATAATAAATCTTAAATACAAACAATTTACATTTAATTATACTGCACTGTTCCAAAAGAAGGAGGGACTTTAGAAGAACACATATTTAAAGAATAGGCTGCCAAAAAATGGGTTGTTGTTTTTTTTTAAGCAGAAAAAGTTAAATTTTATATATATTTTTATGCTGGTGCATAAATTAAGTATTTTTAATGAGTTTTTGGTTCGCCAAGTATAAAAATTTAAAAATAAAAAAACAAGTAAATTGTTTGCAATGCTTATAACAAAATGAAATTTCAGAATAATGATAATAATTTGTGTTTAACTTGTGACAAAATGGCACAGTGTGTAATAATTTGTTTTATCACTAAAAATAATCTGTGACTAGCTTAAAATCTACTATAAAAAATCGTTCGTTACCGAAAGATTTCGTAATAATAATGTGGTGGTCAAATGTCGTTTTTTAGCCATTTATTTTACATATTTTTGAATAAATAGCTTACTTTTATAACCATAAAGTATTGCCTATTACATTTTGTAAATGCTATCCCAGTGAAATATATTCATTCTAACTGTTGTAATACCTATTTTATAACAATTTGCTGATTTTTAAAAGTAATAAGACGTGACCAGATAGAAAACACTTACTGGGATTGAAGATAACTTTAGGGCATTATTTAGGAAGTATAAATATCAAAACTACCATAAATTTAATCTGTTTAAAATAAAGAACCAAACTATCATACTTTTTTTGTTTTTGTATTAGAGCATGTAAATTTAGTTTCACATGTAATTTAAATTAAATTTTTAGATGGTTTATAATATTTCAAGAACCTTAATCAAAATTTGAATTAAACCGATACATCCATGACAAAAAGACAGTATATTCTTTTGAATAAACAAGATATAAAAATAAGCTGTTTTTTCAAAAACTGTATGTATATCATGGCCGAAAAAAACAAGAAATGCCATCAACTAAGGCATAATCGGAACTTGTCTTTATACACCACAAATCACCACAAATTTAGAATTATACATGCAGTCATCGTGCACGGTTAGGATATAATTGTATTTAATACAGTCAACAACTATTTTTTTTTTTGAGATCAGTCGGAATTCTTCATATATGTCCGACTGCAACATAACACTTAACACATTTTACATTAACAATTTTGTTTATATTAGTTCGTTTACTTGTTTAAATTTGTTTAGTTTGTTTAATTCCGGCTAGTAGATTTTAGAATTGTTTAATTTTTAATAGCGGTTTGGTTTAAATCAGCGGGCGAGGTTTTTAGTCCTAGGACTTTCAGTCTTTATTTTAGAGTCTTAAGATGTTAACTAAGGAATTGTCGGTCCCATTTACAAAATCTTTGGCCAATCGACGGTTTTTTAAATTCGGGATTTGCTTAAATAAAAAGTTTTAATTTATTTACATAAAATTTACTTTCGATGTACAATTTTTGATTGAATTCTAAATATAGGTATTCAGGTTGTAGAAATTATTTTTTTAGGATAACAATTAAGTTATTTAAAGTAAACGACAATGATATATTATTTTAACAAGTATAATTTATCAGTTAGATTCTATCGTATAATAGAACGTTTAAATCCAATGATACAATAATTATAATTATAATAATAATAATTATAATAAGTACTTTACTATAATAATTGTAATACTCGATATTTTTTAATATCAAAGAAAATGATTCTATTTTTTTTATATAAATTTCAATTATCTTTTAATAATTCTTTATTATATATTGAGGGATGTGATTATGAGTTAAGAATACAGTATTGGCTATATCTTTATTAAACCTCCTTGATACATTATAAAACAAAATTAAATGAAATCCCGAATTTATAATACTTAAAAACACTTTAGAATATTTTCCTACATACAATGAACCCGTCAGTAACTGAACCAAGATACCTACTACGTATATACAAAATCGCTATGGACGACGAAATCCATTTCGTCAACATCTAGACTTTAAGGATACGATAAATAGATGTCATTAACACAATGTCCTGGAACCATGAATTTTCAATAAATTAAATCTTTTTTTTAGATACGGATTGCAGACTGTTAATAAATTAATAAGTGGATCATAGGAAATTATTATTATTGGTTAAAATATGTAAATGTTTTGGAAAGATTTCTTAGAGTGCCGGGTAATCTATAGCTGATCACAGGGCTTCGTACCTTGGTCAGCTGCTTTAGCCTTTGCTGTATTGAATAAACTAATCTTGAATCCAGGACAGTGTGCAACACCTATACTTCAAGGATACGCGAAGAAGATGTCGATAACGCTAAGTTAAATCGCCGAGGAATTCGATACCGAGCACGCTGGTATGTAGAAAACGGCGTCAGCGTGTCCCACTTGCGCCGGGGGAGCCCGCCGAGTCTCAGTCACTATCAGTGTTTATATTCGGGATATCGCTTGGGTCGGTGGATAGTAGCATGATCTGGGTGTGGGGGAACCGGGGGAAGTAGACCTGGTGCTGGGACAGGCGCTCGGGCGATGCTGGGGGGCTCTTCGCTGGTCGAACTGCTGGGCGAAGGGTAGTACTCCCGCGGAACGGTGCTTGCGACGCCTGCGCTGCTGGTGCTGGCCTGCCCCACTGCGTCCTCACTTGCCCACCGGGCTAACTGTTGCTGAGCTTGAATAAAGTCATCACTAGAAAACGAGAAGTATAACAGGACTACCAGGTGCTGGTAGTTTTTAGTACACTTATCCATGACTTAAAAAGGAATAAAACAAAGCAATGGGCTCTTACTTAACAATCTCAAAAGTACATAAATGTATGTTTATTGGAATAGAAGTTCCAGATAAACCCTATTTTTTACAAGTCATAAACAGTTTCTAATCTCTAATCATTTTTTATTTCCAATAACATATATTTTTTTAATTTAGCTATACGTTATATTTAATATAATGTGCAGTGACACATTTGCGAAAGTGTGATAAAAGGCGAAGATCATATCAATTCGGGTGCGATTCGCGTAAATTCGCAAAACTTCGTCTCATATTATGTCATTCCCACTTTGCCATTCAGAATAATAACGTAAATAGCTTGGTACAAAATTTTCACTTTTTCTAAATTGCCTCCATGCATAAATATGGGAGCTTCTTTAAAGGGCCTATTTTACGAGGTGGGTATTACGGCCGAAGATCATACGGCCGAAAGCGAGGTTTGCAGTAGTGGCAGCACTGATTTCAGTGGCTCTCTCAAAGTATTTATACATTGATATATAACTGGTTGGTTATTACTATTCTCTGAAAATTAATAAATATAATAAAATAATTGTTGAAATTTTTATAACAAAAGTTTTTTAAAATACTCACCAATTTCTGGTTAGTGTTTTTTTTAATGGATGAGTTGGTTTACGTTAACAATGGTTTGGTTTGGTAGTTTGCTGGTTTGGTGTTTTTTTTTTTAATGGGAGGCGTTGGTTTATGTTAATAATGGTTTGGTTTGGTAGTTCGCTGGTTTGGTGTTTTTTTTTTAATGGGAGGAGTTGATTTACGTTAATAATGGTATGGTTTGGTAGTTTGCTGGTTTGGTGTTTTTTTTTAATAGGAGGGATTTTTCAGATACGATATTTCAGAATTTAGAAGGGATATATTTAAAGAATCAAATAGGATTATATTCAGGCTAAATAGTTTAGGTTTAGCTAATTAAATAATAAATGCTGGCCTGGTGTATTAATATGCATAAGAAATTCATTGTTTTAATCAAATATTAAGAACCTCTGGAGAATACAGTAGAGGGGGTAAAAGCATTTCTTCGGCCGTACAACTTTCGGCCGTATGATCCAGACTCCTATTTTATAAGGATGTATATGGGATTTATTTATCTTTTAAGATTACCTATAGGTAATTGTTTTACCTATAGGTAATTTTTAGCCCTCCCTTGAGAGATTTCTTGCTTCTTTGGGAGACCCATTAAAACGTTGTACTCTGTTTTTATACAATTAAGTTAATCTTAGTTTCAAATATATTTTTGAGATCGTTTTAATTAATGAAATGTTCTCAAGCAAATTAAATAAAACATGCAATGAAAAATATTTCTCTATGCTTTGACAAAATATTATTTATAGTTTTTAAATATAAAGTTAAGAAGTCCTTAAGCAACTTTTTTCGTTTCAACAAATATAACGTGGAATTTTATTGTTTTATGAGTTTTTATGTTAAAAAAAAAACGATTGTATTTTTTATTGTCTTTTAAAAAACCTTATGTATGTATGTTTAGTAACTTCAATTCACTAGTAG
Organism: Brachypterus glaber; assembly: GCA_958510825.1. Classification (NCBI taxonomy): domain Eukaryota; kingdom Metazoa; phylum Arthropoda; class Insecta; order Coleoptera; family Kateretidae; genus Brachypterus; species Brachypterus glaber. The sequence continues at coordinate 70,719,812 of OY294044.1, forward strand.
ATAGCTGCAGCTGTGTAAGTACATATTTCCATCATTTAAAAAGGCGTATTTTTTGCCACAATGTCATTTAATTATTTAAACAAAAATCAGTTGTTGAAAATTTAACTGTTACCTCGACTGTTAAAAAGCGATATTGGTATTTAAACTTTTTTTATGATATAATATTTAAATTAATATAAATAACATTTTTGTCAATTTCACAAACTAAATTTACCTTTCACTATCAGGGATGTCACCACAAGGTGCTCCTCTGTCGTGATCGGCGCTCTCGTAGATGCTTTCCTCCTCGGCTTGGTGGTGGGAATGTTGATGTGGGTGCGGGTACGGCAACCTTCCCGACGGTTGCCGAAAACGCCCGTAAACAAACCGCGATTCCCTACTATGTGATTGGTGAGAGCTTTCGCTACAAGCTGAGGAGGACTCCTAAAAAATGACGCTGTTATTTTCTAATTGTGGGTGAAAATTTTGGAACAAAATTTTTCGAAAAATATTTTATAAACGCAACTTAATAAAACGCGTCAATATTTTTATTTATACATATATTTAAAACTGAGTTATAAAAGGTAAGTTATTTTATAATACATTATCTATGATTTACAAAAGGAAAAATATTATTATTATTATAATGTGTGGAAGTATTTTCTGTAAAAATAACCTCTTTTATTTAACATTACTTATAAAACATTTAACTCAGTAAGTTGTAAACCTACTATTTTCACATTTTTCATATTATAGTTTAAAAATATTTGCCTTAAAAGTATATAATCCAAAAGTCAATAAAATAGATCCGGGAATTACTAAGATATGAAGAATTAATTAAGTGAGATAATGTCACAAATTAGTTATAAGAGAACCTTATTCCTGAGCTGATTTGAGTTGAAAATGATTTAATTAAAAAAATTAACCAAATCTAACTAAACCATGTATTTTCTTACTTACGTAAAAACAGAAGAAATTATAGGTACTACAGAGTAAGTACTGCTATTAGGCAATTAATTGAAAAACTAGTGAAAATGATTGTAGTGCAGCCTAGCAATTGCGAAATCAAGTTTTTCGATAGGGTAAAATTTTTAGAATAAATAAATATTTCGGTAAACAGAATTTTTACAAAAAAAAAACATATAGAACTGGTACAATATCTCATGACAATTTAATCACGATTCACTTACCGCAGTAATGAGAAGATTCCAGCGCATGCACACAGATTTTCTTATTTTTGTTTTGACGTATGCCAAAAATTATTTTAAGGTTATGTAACATTCTTTTGCAGAATTTTACAAAAATATCTACTTTTTTCTTTGCGAGCTAACAGTTTTTTTTTTTAATTGGCTAAAACTAATCGCTTTTAATAGTATTTTCGTAAAAAAAATTGCGGAATATTCATTAATAAACATTTGATTCTTAAAATATATCGCCTTCTAAATTCTGAAATATCGTATAAAAATGCCTCCCAGCAAACTGCAAAACCAAACCATTATTAATGTAAACCAACGCCTCCCATTAAAAAAAGAAAAAACACCAAACCAGCAAACTACCAAAACAAACCATTGTTAACGTAAACAAACGCCTCCCATTAAAAAAAACACCAAACCAGCAAACTACCAAACCAGCAAACTGCAAAACCAAACCATTATTAATGTAAACCAATGCCCCCATTAAAAAAATCAAACAGAAATTCGTAAGTATTTTAACAATCTTTTGTTATATATTCTAACAAAAAAACTGGATTTTCCGCACCTAATTATATTCAAGACAGTAAGTTTTAGTAATAAAACCAGAAATCTGTGCAAAAATATAGTTCATTTTTGAGGACCTGATGCGCACCGTAACCCCACTCAAATTAAACTATTTCATAAAACTACAACTGCCTAAACGGAAGCCACTTTTGACATCCGTCAAAACAAAAATAAGCAAACCAGTGCGCATGTGCTACATTCTTCTCATTACTGCGGTGAGCAAATCGTATTTAATCCTTATTGCACATAAACATAATTCCACCTTGCCCCATCTTAAATTTTTAGTTAAAAACATTTTTTATCAAAATTTAATGGCAAAGGCACTAAACAATAATAATAAAAAAATGCTCCTAAGATGAGACAGGGTAAGTTATGTTAATGCCCAGTCATAGCTTTAAATAACTATATAATATAATATAATATAATATAATATAATATAAACTCCTCCAAAAAAGTGTTTTGGAAATGTTAAGAAAAAATGTTTATTAGATTTTAAAGATTGAAAATTTAAAAAATATATAATTTATCGAAACTTAGAAAAAAAAAATTTTCGCATGTTAACTAAAATAAAAAAATAACAAAATCATGCCGTGCCTGTTTTCTTGCTAAGGAAGCAATTTATTTTGCGGTAAAATCATCATTGTGTCTTATTTGAACAAGTTTTGAAGCAACAAAGATCCAAAAGAGTAATAAATCACTAAATCAAAGCTAGTTTAAAATATAGATAGAGATTCTCCGAGAATAATCTTCGATAATAAAAAATAATAATTAAATTTCTGAATTTATTTTAAAAATTTAACCCTGTTTTATCTATAAACTAAATTATTAAACAAAAGGAACTATAAATCTACCTGGCGATAGTGACGATCAGCCTCAGTCTCAGACATCCTAATGTCTTCTGATCCACTAGGACTCATATGCCTGGATGAATGATGTTCTAATTGTCTAATTAGATCCTCCAAATTTCGTATACGGAGAGGACCACATGGAGGGACTTCGTCGTCATCTTCATCCTCGTGCTCTATAACGACCTATAGAATACGGCGATTTAAAAAATAATTTTTTTTAGAACTTTTTAAAGAAAATAACTAACAACTTATATCGGTATCTCAGTTTTAAACTGTTATGATATCGATACCCCCAAGCAACAAAGCCGTAACTCATATATTGTCATTTTTTACGACAGCTAAATTTCTAAAATATTTTCGTTTGCTATTTAAGAGTGGGGAAATGAGTGAAGTGGAAAAGAAAGCCATGTTATACATCATTTGAAAGCTTATAAAATTCTCTATTTAACTATAAGTATTTATTGCTTATTGATTGTTTGTTTCTGATAATATTCAAGTTTATAATTTCTTACTTTAGTGTTTTTAGGTAAACTTTTGGTCAAAATGGCCTGTGAAGAAATCCGAGTAGTACCACCATGTGTGTCTTTTTTCAAGGCGTTTACCTATGAGTATAACTCAAAATGGGTCTAACTTGAGTTACATCCTTGTTGCATGGGAGTGTCGATATGTCTTTTCTTATAATATAGTAATACTATTACTGATCTATGAATGTTATAGTTTCAGCTCAAAAACACCTATATTCCAGTCAAATAACGAGAAATATAATAAATGTACACGGGCTGATATTTTAAAGGGTAGTAGTGGATAGTAACAGAATACTCCTGTTAGTTTTTCACTGGGTCTTTTGCGTAAGGGGGTCCGCTATCTTGAATTTTAGGGGTGAGTGGGATTATCTCGCTAAATATGCATCTTACAATAAAAATGTATACACAATTTTGTTAAGGAGAAAATTTCCAACAATTTTTGTTTGAATAATTTTTTTAATATATCAATAAAAATCGAGTTATAAATATTGAAAAATGGCCATGTTGGGGGTAAAATTTTGGTTATGAGCAAACTTGTAGCTCTTGAAATTCTCTATAAGTTTTACATACTATTCATTTTCATAACTATTTTTTTACGGTTACAGTGGCGCTGAAAGTAGAGTTGCGCCCCCTGTAACCGTACCAAAGTACCAATGAAAATTTGTAATATATGAAACTTATAGAAAATTTTATACCTATAAGTTTGCTCATAACCACTTTTATTTTTGAACTAACTCGATTGTTATTAATATATTAAAAAAATTATCCAAACAAAAATTGTTGGAAATTTGCTCCTTAATAAAATTGCTTATATGCATTTTTTTGTAAGATGCATATTAAGCAACTGACTCCTAAAATTCAAGGGGTACGGAAATCACCCGTTGAAAACTAACAGGAGTATTCTGTTACCATCCACTACTACCATTTAAAATGTTATCCCGTGTAAATTTACTGCAATTTATATTTATTATTTGACTGGACTAGTAACCTTTTAATATAAAAATAGTAAAAGAGCAATTTTTACTTTTTCTGTCAAAAAATAAAAGAATATGTTTTAATTACTAACTCAATTGTAATTTTAAGATTACCCTACGGCATGCCGCGGAATTACTACTGCTTTCTATAAATCTACGTTTCTTGTGCTTATATGTTATTACTTATAGTAAGTACCATGTTACTATTTTAAAAGTTTTAACTTTAATTTGAAAACTAACAGGAGTATTCTGTTACCATCCACTACTACCATTTAAAATGTTAGCCCGTGTAAATTTACTGCAATTTATATTTATTATTTGACTGGACTAGTAACCTTTTAATATAAAAATAGTAAAAGAGCAATTTTTACTTTTTCTGTCAAAAAATAAAATAATATTTTTTAATTACTAACTGAATTGTAATCTTAAGATTACCCTACGACATGCCGCGGAATTACTACTGCTTTCTATAAATCTACGTTTCTTGTGCTTATAGGTTATTACTTATAGTAAGTACCATGTTACTATTTTAAAAGTTTTAACTTTAATTTAAAATTAGTCAAATAGTGGAATAAGGGAACGTTTAAGTATTACGTAACGCAAATTGCACCAAAATTCATACACTTCATACCCCGTTTCTCACGTAATTATAGATTATAGAGATTTCATTGTTTGGCTACCCCCACTAACACATCATCTATTAGGGGGGGGGGGTAGCCAAAATATGAAATCTCTATAATCTATAATAACGCGAGAAACGTGGTATGAAGTGTATGAATTTTGATACAATTTACGTTACGTAATACTTGAACGTTCCCTAAATTGTTACTAAAAATTTATAATTTACACTGTAAATTACAGTTAAAAATGTAAGTTAAACAAAAAATGAATGTTGGTTTAATATTGAGGAAATAGAGATAGAGTTTAATAGACCGATGTTTTTTTTTATTTTCAATTAAAAGTTGGTGCTTGCAAGACTAAATATCTAAAAAAAAAACACAAAAAAATATTAAATTAAAAGTATTTGCAGAACACCTAATACACAGGTATATCTTTTTTTATGGATGATTATTTTTTTTATTGATCATTATATCTAATAAATTAAATATTATATTAATATATATTAATTAAAAAAAAAGTATATGTCATACCGAAACATAAGAATTTTAAAACCAGTACCCCTGCAAAGGCATTTACAATTATAGTGATAGTTTATAAGTATAGTGATAGTTTAAATTTAATTATTTACTGGTTCTTTTTTATTTCTTCAAACTGTTGTTGCAAAATAATGTAAATATATAAATAATTTCAAATCTCTATTGTTTTACTATGTAACATAGTAACATTTAAAAGTAAGTAAATAGGAGAAAAAGTGTATAAGAAAAAAAAATTATTTTTATTAGCTAGTTAACATTTTTACAAACCGCTTAAAAATTAAAGGGTACATAGGTACTTAACAAGAAATATACTTTTATGAAAATATAGGTAATGCATTTGGTGCAAGGTATATCTAAAGGAAGTGCAACATACTCACATTATCACTACAAACCTTTTCCTGGCTTCCACTTCTTTCGTATTTCGAATAACTTTCATCGCATTGCTGCAAACTCCGCCTCAACAATTCTTCGCTAATGGCAGTACTGCTGCCCGTGGGGGTCGATATACCCCTGTGGGTCGCTGCAGTACGCAAAGCTTTTAATATATCGTCATGGTAACCATTTAACATTTTAAGAGTCCTTTCGACGTCCGAAGGGCCTCCTCCTATAATTTGACTCATACTAAGCTCCGCTTGACTCATGAGCTCATCGGATTGGGCGCCATCGCCCCAGCTTTCCTTGCCGTCGCCCATCACCATGCCGTACTCTGGTTTTTTCAATATTCCTTTTTTCTCTGGCAGTTTTAAATTATTGTGCTTTAAGTCTATGAAAGATACCGAATCATCTTCAACTAAAACAAAAGCATCCTTTTAAAATATATTACGGTAGTTACAGTTAAAATATATTCAGTAAGAAACTTAACAACTTAAAAAACTTTCGCAAGGCGCAATATTAAATCACACGTCCAGATTAAAAAAAAAGAAACGATGGCAAAGCAAGTACTTTTTTAATGAAAAAGTACTTTTATAAGTCTTATGAAGTGAGTATTTTTAGGATTTTTCATTTTTGCTCAATTTTATTTTTTAATTAACCCGGCGAGTTTGTAGTGGGGTTAAAACCACCCATATTTCAAACGTAGACTGCTTCGCAGTATTTTTTGTTTTTACATTCTCCTCTTCAATAGCTGTAGGTAAACGCATAGAGAACATATTGGCAATTTTTGTTTGACCCTTATCCTACACGTTTATTTTTTTAGCTGTTTCAAGGTACCCTATGGTGGATTTAACCCCACCACATACTTAACGTTATAAAAATATTCATAATTTTAGATACGTATACACCATGCAAATTTTTCGTTTTCTTAAATATTTTTTTTTCTAATTTTTTTTTCATTTTATGTTATTTGGATAAATAAAGTTGTTTTTTGTGTTTTAAACAAAGATTTTTTTCCTGATTTATATGTCCAAGTAAGCATTATTTCTTGTAAATATGCATTTTATAGACTCGAGTTTTGTATTTCTTTAAAACGATAAAATAAAAATTTTATTTTTATATTTCTATTAAATTTATTAGTATAGAAATCTAAAATAGTTATTTATGATATAAGTTCTAAAAGTGACAATTTATTTCCCTTCGAAAAAATAAAATCACTTTTAGCACATATATCATTCACTATTTTATCTACAGCACTATTAAAAGTACAAATCAAAGCATTTTTTACGTAAATAAATTTATAAAATTTAATTTTAAAATCCAATTGTCCATGAAGTTTATTGTTGCTAAGGTAATGGAAGTTTGATCGTTTGTTACAAAAATATTAGTGAGAAGCTCAGTGAAAAAGTGCTTTTGGCATACTTGAAGAAAAGTCCAAAATATGGAAATCGTCAACGCTTTGTCAGATTATTCCGTTGAAGGTAATGATAAACATAAAGAATCAGGACATAAGCAAATTGTAATATTGTTGCTTTTTTGAAGCAAAAGGGTGAAGGATATCGACCGAAATTTACTTTTAGCACCAGTGCTAAAAGTAAATTACTTTAAAAACCAGTGCCTCAAAATGACATTTTAGACACTGGCAGCATGCGTTAAAAATTATACTTTTACTGACAATTGTAGAAAAAAAAATATTATTTTTAGAAAAAGCACACAACTTTTTTTATATGATTTTTTGAAGTTTTGGGTTGATTAAAAAAACGAAATACGTAAATTTTTTCAAACTGAGTTTCTTAACGCAGGTCACATATCCTTTCTTTGATAATATAAAAGCGTTTGATAAGTTCCACTTACCTGAATGTATCTCATCTTCATTAGAGGACCCAACACCTCGTCGTTTTAATGTTTCCCTAAAAATAATAATATTTAAAATACCTGAAAATTTTAAATCACACAATATAATGTATTGCAAAGGCATGCTGCTTAAAATATCAAAAAATAGCTGGTATTTTTAAAAATATATATACACAATAATAATTATTAACATTCATAATAGCGAAATTATCATTCAAGAGATTAGTTACTATACACAAATGTAAAAAAGAAAACTTAATAACTGAAAATTAATACTGCTTAAGAACATTTACATTTAAAATTATGTAGTAAGAAAGTGCAAGAAAATCAATACGATCCCATTCTTAAAATTTTTAAAATTAAATTAATGATGTACTAAGGTTATTGGTATTTCGGACATAATATTTGAGATAAGAGTATCAAATAAAAAAGTTTCTTCGACAACCAGGATACGAACCTGAGCTATCATGGAAGTCAAAGATTTCCAAACTAGTCTAGAAGGCTATTTAGAATTAATATTATTATTTTCTGTGAGAACCAATTTTTCTCTTTGTTGGTGAATGGGTTTTAAAATAGAATTCATTTAAAGCTAAATTTTATGAATGAGATATTTGATGATTGTGCAAGAAACTATTTTAGTTAACACTGTTGTAAACTATAAGAAAGACGAGTAAAGTTTTTCATCTGCAAGATACCTATTAGAACAGAAGTTTTAAACTTAATTTTTATTGATCAGACTTCTTACTATCTAGTTTTAGCAAAAACAAAAAACAAAAATTTTATAATCACCAAAGAGGCGTTACTATAAAATAATAATTGTTATATTAATAGTTTTACTTATCAATGCATACAGTGCGTGTCAAAAGTCAGCGTCCCTTTTAACATTTGAACGGCTTAAGATTCAAATTAAAATAGCATTCAAATTATTTTTTTATTATATTAGAATAGTAAATTTTTTGGGCAGTACGTTGAAGGCAAGGAGTAAGAGGAATTTTTTTAAATAGATATGGTGTCATGGGATACATCATTTTAAAGCTTAAAAAATTATCTATTTGACTATGTATATAAACATACGATTTTTTATTTTTTAAAACATTTTTTGATGGAATTAAAAAGTAGTTGAAAATGGGAATTTTCCTCCAAATTTCTTAACAAATATCAAATATTTTTTTGTTAAATAATTAATTTCCTGATATAAAAATATAAATTATACCTTTAAACTAATTTTAAAAAATATTAATAAAAAAAATGACCCTCATTTCTATTAAAACAAATCCCTTGTCACCACTCCAATTTAGTCCCTAAAAATATCAGATACCAAAAAACTATTTGGATGTTTTTAATTAAATAACTTTAAAACATCGAGTCAGTTCAAGAAAAAAAAGTTTAATATGAATAAATTTACATTGTACAAGTATGTATAGAGAACAACAAAACAGCCACAATTTTTCGACAAACATCAATAAAATGGGATCACTAACTGGTAATGCGATGGTCCTCCAGATCCCATATGGTTCGATGCTCGAAACAGCACCCTTTGCGAATCCGCTCGGCTAACAAAACATTTTAATTTAGTTAAACCGTACTTAAAAACTTTTTTTATTATTTAATGATATAAAAACATAAAATATTTCATATTTAATATAATTGTTATAATTTAAAAAACATAGGTATACGGTGGGTTTAAGGGGCCTAACTAAAAAAATTAATTAACTATGACTCTAGTGGGCAAGACTGTACCAATTATGCACAGTAATTCGATAATTATTTCAATTAATTAATTTCCTCAGTTCCTAAAGCAAATTAAAATTTTAAACAATGAATTTAAAATTAAAAATAGATAAAAAATAAATCTGAAATTGGTTAAAATTGTAATTTAGTAATAGTTAATTAAATCCCACCTATTTATCAATTAAAAAACATTTTAGATGAAGTTATACATAATTGATCATTTCTTTTTTTAAATTAATTTAAAGAGTTTCTACAATTAAAAAACTTTCGGTTATAAAATTATTAGTTATGGGAGTCAGGCGATATTTTTTTTTTATTTTTAAGATATTTAAATACAGTTTTTTAGAATTTTTAAAAAAAATTCTATACAAACCCTGTTGTAGTCTTTTGGCAATAAATAATAGGGGATTATTCTACATCACAAAATATGGAATATGAAAATATGAAAACCCATCATAGGAACATCGGTCAGCAAATGAACCCTTAGAGAGTTGAGACCCTTTACAAGTATACTAAAAATAAGGTTTGTTTTTAATTTATAACCCTGGTACCCTTTGAGCTACAAAATATGACAAAATATGTGAGGCTTAATACATTTTTGCCCCAAACTTTTTGTGTATTTTTTTGTTTTTTTTTTTATAAAAAACATAGATTCCTTAAATAAAAAATACATAAACAATAATATATAGTATAACACTGTCGCACCAACAGTTTTCAAAAAAATGCTTTATTGCTGAATTGCAGGAAGTTACATTTTATGCCCCCAAAAATGTTACTTTTTTACTCCTTTAATATTAAATTTAAGTGTTTCGCTGAATAATACTTTTTTGGTTAGTTTTAAATGAATGGTCCTGCAGCATCAAAATTTTATTGGTGTTTTTATTTTGTTTCCATTCAATATGTCCATCTTCGAAGGACCGAAGCTCCCTTACGGCTTATTTCAGGACATATGTTCCTTTATTGGTATTTTCATGTTTTGTGATGCAGAATCATTCTTTTTATAATGCCAAAAGACTTCAAAGACCGTGTATAAATAATTTAGTTATTTTACGACTACTTTTTGTTCAGTAAATTTTACTACTTTATGTAAACGCACTTTTTGCATTTTATGAATGATCGCAAAAAAAACCTATAAAAACTCAAAAATAACTATGAACATTTCAGAAATCAATACTGATAGAGATATAAATAATTTTGAATTTCATTGAAAATATTTTTTGCGTCTGATAAATTTTGCATAACTTAATACTTTTTCGTCTTAATAAAGGTAATAAAACACAACTATGACATATATCCCTATAGGGAATGTTTCGTTAAAACTTTTAAATTAAAAATAATTAATTTATACTTTGAAACTTTCAAAATTTCGTTAATTAAATTAACTTTTAAAATTAATTATAATATTATGTTGATATTTCGTTAAATAAATTTGTTTTATGCGAAATAATATTGTATATGAAATATTTTACGTAGAATACCTGTCTTTATTAAAAAATAGAACTGAAATATTTTATTTAATAATATCAAAGTTAATTGAAAATAAATTGTTCCATGTTAAAAGGGCATATTTAGTTTGACTTAGTTTTCAAATATTAAACAATTAGTTAAATTAACATAATTATATTATTATTTTTGAAAATATAATTAAAAATTACTTTAAGACGATTTTTTGGCCACCCTATTAAGTTGTACTAGGTAAGCACCAACAATTTAAATTTTGCCTATATAAATAAAAAGGTTTACTTTGTAGTCTGAAACTGCATTAGGGTGCCTAAAGAAATAAACTTTTCAAAATCTCATTTAACATTAAATCAAAAACCTTAACAATAAAACCAAAAAAAAAATCTGAAAACAGATATAGTTTTAACGTATAAAGTATTAGATTCAAAAAAGAATATACATATTTTGGTTGACCAGAAATATTCCCCAAGCTATAAAAAACGTTATACTAGGTGGATATTCCCGGACACAGACACTGTATATTTGTTGTTTCTTATGGTACTTTTTCGCTGAAACCAAATATGTTTTCAGACGTTTTCTATCTCACTTTGTCCAAAAATGTCCTTTTCATATGAAACGATTTAAACATTATTCGAATAAATACATAAAATAATTGATAAATATATTTCAGTAATATTTATACCAATACTCCTTCGTGTTTAAAATTTTCAAAAAAAGCAGCACAAAAACCGAAAATTTTTACTGAAATGGCCTAATTATTAAAAAAAAAACTAATAAATCATCATCCCGCATACAAATAACTTAAAAATGTTAGAGAAAAGAAATTTAATTTTGCATTACAGAGCAATATCATTCTAAATTTTAAATCTCGAACAAGAAAAAAGAAAGCCAATATTATACATACAGCCTTAAATAGTCAAGTTTGGATCCCTATAAATCAAAACAGCAGGAGTAAAAGCAAGCCTTTTTAATTAATTCGAGATAAAAAATTTAAATTTTACAAACATTCCACGACCATACTTTAACATGTGTATATTTTTATTAAGTTTAACTTTGGCGCTTGTGACTTATTTTTTTTTAGAAACCTAGGAGTTAATTTGCAAATATACAAAAAAAGCTGTGATTAATAAAAAAAAATTAATATATTAACGTATTACCATGCTATTTGGTCGTCATAAGCTTAAAAAGGCAAACCACTCAAAAAAGTTTCCTAATATTTAGTTAAATAGGAAAAACTTGAACTTTGAATAAAAAATATATCAAACTGGAAGTGGATTTTTGCTCCCCATAATGTGATAATTAATAAAAGTTTACTAAGGTTACTCAAAAGTAAGGGGCCTTTCTACCTTCAAATTTTTTTTTAACTTTTTTTATATATTTTTTTTATTTTTTTGTATAGAAAGAAGATATAATTGTAAAATTTTGTAGGTATGTTTATTTATATTCAAAAAATATAAAAAATTAATTTTTAAAGTGGAATTTTTTTACCATAATTTTTGTTGAAAAAAACATTAAAAGATCACCATGATTAAGTCCATTTGGACGAAATGAAACAAAGAGGGATATTATTCAGTACTGAAGCCGCTATAGCCCGAACTAGAAGAAATTTTTTTGGTTGAAATGGCGGACGTTTTTTTTTTGAAAATTGTTGAAAAACGTCCGTTATAGCGCCATAGCGACTTCAATACTGAATAATAACCGTTTTTTTTTTTCAGTCGATCGAAATGGCCAGAATCATGGCGACCACCGTTTCTTGATGTTTTTTTCAAAAAAAAAAAAAAAATGGCACTTTAAATATAAAAAATGCATTTTTTGAATATAAATAAACATATCTACAAAATTTCACAATGATATATTTTTTCTATATAAAAAAAATGTTTAAAAAAAAAAAAATTTTTAAATTTGAAGGTAGAAAGACCCATTTAAGGATTTATGAAAATAAATTTAGATAAATTAATTAAAATTTATTTTATATTTATTTTTAAGAATTATGATATATTTATTATAATGATTAAAAACGTATTTTTAATATCATGTTAGTAGTAGTAGTGATTGCTTGCATATTAGGGTGGTTCTAAACAAAAAAGTTGGAATTTTTTGCTGCTCATAGAGAATAAAGCTCATTTGGTGATTTAATATCCCACAAAAAAAATTAAAAATATTGGAGTATATTTACCACTCCCTCACGAGGGTGCAAGTTTTGGCTACTTATCCAGGGTGGGCTCGAAGTGATTTTTACTAAAATGCTCGCTACCTTAAAAATTCCTAATAAGGGGTCGAATGTTAGTAAAAAATCCAAAAATAAAAATAATCGCTTTCCCACTCTTTTTTTATGGGGAAAAAACGGAAAAATATGGAAATTATGTAGCAAAAAATTAGGCTTTTTCTCAAATGACCTGAAATTTTCAAAATATAGTCTTTATATACTAGCTTAAGTTTTAACATAAAAATAAAAAAAAAATGCGCTTTGCTAACACACCAAAAGAGGGCGTTTATCCCAAAAAACCGTGTTTTTTCAAATACTTGATAATTTTGGCTTAACGGTTAATATTTTTCAAAAATTTCTTACTACAAAAATTAAACAAAATTAAATAATCTTTATTTTAATTTTTTAAATTTTGAAATCGGTTAAGTAACAGAAAAGTTATGATAAAAAGAAAATTAATAAAATTAACAACATTAAGTTCCTGATATATTTTTCTTATGGTATAAATAGTTTACAGTAAAATCTGGTTTAGAAAAGTTTAAGAGGATCAAACAAGCTCTAATTCAGCCTTTGAAAAGGGTGAGATTTCTTTTTGTCTGGATAGAGTTTCCTATGTTCCTCCACAACTTGAATTTTCTACTGTAGAAAATTCTAGTAAGAAAACACAAACCTGTCATTTCACGATCCATGGATATCTTGTTTTTTTTAAGAAATTTCTAAAATTGATTAGTTGATTTGAATACATATACATGTATTTGGTTAATTTGGATAATACCTATATTTAAAGTCAAAATTTAACTTTTATCATTTTGATGATTTAATATCCCACAAAAAAAATTAAAAATATTGGAGTATATTTACCACTCCCTCACGAGGGTGCAAGTTTTGGCTACTTATCCAGGGTGGGCTCGAAGTGATTTTAACTAAAATGCTCGCTACCTTAAAAATTCCTAATAAGGGGTCGAATGTTAGTAAAAAATCCAAAAATAAAAATAATCGCTTTCCCACTCTTTTTTTATGGGGAAAAAACGGAAAAATATGGAAATTATGTAGCAAAAAATTAGGCTTTTTCTCAAATGACCTGAAATTTTCAAAATATAGTCTTTATATACTAGCTTAAGTTTTAACATAAAAATCAAAAAAAAATGCGCTTTGCTAACACACCAAAAGAGGGCGTTTATCCCAAAAAACCGTGTTTTTTCAAATACTTGATAATTTTGGCTTAACGGTTAATATTTTTCAAAAATTTCTTACTACAAAAATTAAACAAAATTAAATAATCTTTATTTTAATTTTTTAAATTTTGAAATCGGTTAAGTAACAGAAAAGTTATGATAAAAAGAAAATTAATAAAATTAACAACATTAAGTTCCTGATATATTTTTCTTATGGTATAAATAGTTTACAGTAAAATCTGGTTTAGAAAAGTTTAAGAGGATCAAACAAGCTCTAATTCAGCCTTTGAAAAGGGTGAGATTTCTTTTTGTCTGGATAGAGTTTCCTATGTTCCTCCACAACTTGAATTTTCTACTGTAGAAAATTCTAGTAAGAAAACACAAACCTGTCATTTCACGATCCATGGATATCTTGTTTTTTTTAAGAAATTTCTAAAATTGATTAGTTGATTTGAATACATATACATGTATTTGGTTAATTTGGATAATACCTATATTTAAAGTCAAAATTTAACTTTTAGTTAAAACAATAAAATTAAATTTTTCAAATTAATTTATGCAAAATGATGGTTGTTTGTTGTTCGAATACTTTTCTAAACCAGATTATACTATATAAATATATTTATACCATAAGAAAAATATATTAGAAACTTAATGTTGTTAATTTTATTAATTTTCTATTTATTATAACTTTTCTGTTATTTAACCGATTTTAAAATTAAAAAAATCAAAATAAAGATCATTTAATTTTCTTTAGTAGTAAGAAATTTTTGGAAAATATTAACCGTTAAGCCAAAATTATCAAAAGTATTTGAAAAACACGGTTTTTTGGAATAAACGCCCTCTTTTGGTGTGTTAGCAAAGTGCAATTTTTATGTTAAAACTTAAGCTAGTATATAAAGACTATATTATGAAAATTTCAGGTCATTTGAGAAAACGCCTAATTTTTTGCTACATAATTTCCAGATTTTCCCGTTTTTTCCCATAAAAAAAAGTGGGGAAAGCGAATATTTTTATTTTTGGATTTTTCACTAACATTCGACTCCTAATTAGGAATTTTTAAGGTAGCGAGCATTTTAGTTAAAATCACTTCGAGCCCACCCTGGATAAGTAGCCAAAACTTGCACCCTCGTGAGGGAGTGGTAAATATACTCCAATATTTTTTATTTTTTTTTGTGGGATATTAACTCATTAAAATGAGCTTTATTCTCCATGAGCAGCAAAAAATTCCAACTTTTTTGTTTTGAACCACCCTATTGCATATATAGTTCAAGTAGTTTAATAATAAAATTATTATCCTGTTTCCATTTTATATTTAGTATTGAATAAATTATTTATTCAGAATAATGTATTAGTATAAGTAAATATTAGAACCGGTTTTCTTATTCCAGATAAACCATTCTGAATCCAAAGAAACCAAAATTCTTGTTTCGTAAAAAATATAGGGGTTTTAAGCTTATAACGGCAGTATTGGTGCATATTATAAAAAGTAAAGATACAATAACACAGGGCTACAAATTGAATCTTTTTGACTGAAGAATGTGGTACATAGTGTTCATGAATTTACGTAAATATTATAATTAAGATCACTCAAAAAATTAAATGAAAATTAAATGGGATAGTCTGAGAAAATTAAAGGGCGTATTTTTAAATAAAATGGACTTTTAAAAGCTATTTATCTCAAAAAGTATCTTTTGGTTTTACTCATATTCAGTTACAAATGGATACGAAATCGGAGGTTAATACCCTATAATATAACTGCACTTTTTTGTTAAAAAACACGCAATATTCCATGTCCGTCCTTCCATATTAAAGTACGTGACTTCAGAACTATAGTGTTTTTAACAAAAATTAAAGTATATTTGTATAGGATTATTACTTCATATCCATTTGTAACTGAATATTTAGTTACAAATGGATAGTAAGTTAAGATACTATACAACTGCACTTTAATTTTTTTTTACACACGCAACATTAAATGTCGGCCCTTCCATATTAAAGTACGTGACTTCAGAACTATAGTGTTTTTAACAAAAATTAAAGTATATTTGTATAGGATTATAACTTCATATCCATTTGTAACTGAATATTTAGTTACAAATGGATAGTAAGTTATAATCCTATACAACTGCACTTTAATTTTTTTTTTAAACACGCAACATTTCATGTCCGTCCTTCCATATTAAAGAACATGACTTCAGAACTTTAACAAAAAGTATATTTTTTATATGATTATAACTTCATATCCATTTGTAACTGAATATTTAGTTACAAATGGATAGGAAGTTATGATCCTATACAAATGTACTTTAATTTTTGTTAAAAATACTATAGTTCTAAAGTCACGTACTTTAATATTTATGAACCGACATGAAATTGTATAGGATAATAACGATTTCATATCCATTTGTAAATCAATATTCAGTTTACTTTTAACAGTGTTTTACAAAATCCATCAACAAAGCTAGTCTTACATTATACAAGAAGAAATCAACCATTAGAATCTTCTAAATGTAAATTTGTTAATTTAATGTAAAAAATTATAACATTTTATTTAAAGTTTCTTCAGGAGGATCGTGTATCATATTAAAACACATAGACACTTAACTCTTCTTCGGCCAAAACCATAGACCTGTGTAATCAATTCAGTTTAACTCCCAATTTTCCAAAAAAATTCAACTTACCTAAATGTTGATAAGTTGGTATGATCGTTTAAAAATTCCTCCTGAGAATGGTTTCCTGTAGGTTGGTAACCTTTCGGCATGGGCTTTATTAAATCCTTCTCGTTACGTAAATTTGTCCTTCTTCAGTTTTGAAAATTTACATGAACGAAAAACGAAACAAAAAATAAACTTAGTCGGTCCAAATGGGTCATGTATTTATTAAAAATCAATTATTTTGAGCTTATTTTTAAAAATTGATATAAAATAGTACCTAGATGTAGTATTAGTTTTAAAAAGTGGTATTTTACTGGACGAGAATATTGATTCACTAAACATTTTTTAAGGAAATTTACTAATAATGCCAAAAACTACTTTGAAATGGTTTAAGGTAAAAAAGCGTGCTTTTGCGAACACTAAGCTTATACAATATGGTACGTAGAGGTACTCTCATTCGATATTTGAAGTGATAGATAGATAGATAGATAGATATATTTATTTACCAATATAACATGATACATATGAGTACACAGAGTAGGTATCTAGACTATATAAACTTAGTCATGTTACAAGATATAGCAAATAAACGTGAATACGTAATACCCAAAACCATTAGTTTTGTGTATCCACGTTAAAACTTATTAACAAATTAAGATAATAACTTTAAATCTGGAATAATATAATACAATATTATTAGCTAATTTTTGGTAAAAGCTTATTAAATTACTTATTTAGTTTTTGTCATTCTTGGTACATATCCTTAAAAAACGCTATAAGTATAAGTATATAAAGTATGTTTCCTAGAAAAGCCACTTTTTAATAGTCTTGTTTCCACTATTTTTATTTAAACTAAATGGAGATGTTGATAGCCTAAAAACTACACCAATTGCTAAAAAGTTAAAAAATTCTAATTCGAAAGGTCTTGTCTTTTTTTTTTAATTTGGTGCATTATTATTTGTAGTTAAAACATTAAACATTTTGATGACATACATTTTCAAACTGAATTAAGATATCAAGAATAAATTCCATATTTAAGAAAAGCCTTATCCAAATCTTAATTTAATTGGCCCAAGAGTACGGGAGGTGACAGAAACATCATCTTACAAATTTTATCCTTCATATCTTCGTTATTTGAGTACGAATGTCTGCAGGCTAAGGTTTCAATAATTCAAAATCTTCATTGAAAAAAAAATAGTTTATTGAAAACAAGTTTGTATACACTAATAGGTACTTATCTCAAATAAAATGATTTTTAGATGCATACTGATAAATACTTAATATAATATATACATAATGTTATACACTTCGTTGTATTTTTAATACTAAATGTTATTTGATATAATCATATATTTTTTATTTATATCGCCACCATTGGTATTTAATAATTTACTTGTGATATTAAATACTGCAATGTGTGTATTGTATAAAAAATGTTGTCATACTAACATAGAGACCGTGCTGGTACATTTGGTTCCCCACGCAACATGTGTTTATTAATACTGTAACATTTGGTAAATTATATCACAGTTATAGTTTGGTATACTTTAAGTTGTAGTTGTTATGTTATTGATTTAGTTTAAAGTATGTTACAGTATTTAGTAAAATTACAATCGATAAATAATACCAAAATTTTGATTAGTATCGTAATAACACAGAGAAAAGTAAAAAAGGATCGATTATTTGATCAGTATGTAATTGTGTGTGGTTGCAATCTTTATATTATTACTAATCAAAATTTTGGTATTATTTACCGATTGTTAATTTTTCTGAATACTGTAAAATACTTTAAACTAGATCAGTAATATAACTTAACAACTCAAAGTATACCATACTATAAGTGTGTTATGCTTTACCAAATGTTACAGTAATTTTTACTATATCATGCTAGTATTAATAAACACATATTGCGTGGGGATTTAAATTTACCCGCATGGTCTTTATGTTAGTATGACAAAATTTTGTATACAATACACAGTATTTAATATTACAAGTAAAGTATTAAATACCAATGGTGGTGATATATATATAACAAATATGTATTTACAAATAAGATTTAGTATTTAAATTACAATGAGATTTTCTGAGTATGCATCTCTTTTATAAATATAAAATCATGCCCAATGAACATTTAATAGGTTAAATAAAAAAAATAAAAATTGTGTTAATATGTGTTAATTTGTTATAACAAAAATTTATTTTTAAATAAAATTAATTCAAAAATAATAATAGTGTAAAGTTTGAATAACAAAAGGAATGGAAAGCTTTAGCTGAAAGCAAATATAAATAAAGGATTTAAAGTTTGACGATATTTATTGAAATGTAAAAACTAAAATATGAACTATTTTATATACAGACAAATATAAAGATTTTTTTCAAATGGAATCCTGTGGCAGCCATGAGACAAATATGTCATACCCGATGTCTGAGCTTCTACGGACGGAGAATGAGTTAATTTATGCCATCTTAGTGACGTAGTTGCGCAGCTTAACGAGTGTAGTGAATACTGTACACCAAGCGTGTGAGTAAAATACAATACTACCATTCTACTTGCGCACAAAAATCTCGTTCTTTAAAGAATTAGATTACCTTTTAATTTATACTAATGAATTAATCATGATACGATGGTACAAAATAGTACATTACATATCATGTTAAGAAAACTTCACATTATATTTGACAGATGGCCTAAGGCCGAGGTCAAATATAGATCTCAAGCCTTGAAATGAGTTTTATTAATAAGATATGTATACTGTTTTATTCACAATTATTTTGTATTAAAACGATCAAGTTTTTGAATTTTGAAATCTGAAATGGTTAATTCATTGTTGATCATGTCATGACTGACAATTACTGATTGTTGACTTACATTTTTGCTTAGAATTTACACATAATCTCACAAAGAACACAAAATTTTCTGTTATGGCAATTTCACATAACAACATAAGTTTGAAACACAATATTTCTTCATTTTATCAATTGGAATATGAAACAGAACAAAAATGAATGAAACACTCTCTGAAATGCATGTGGCCGCCACTCTGGGGCGCCATCATCAATGAGAATAAATTACATTAGCATGATTCCAGTCTTTGCATTTATTTAATGTTTAACTCTATTTTTCGTAAAATTTAGTACTTGAAACGGCGCATAAACTGGCTTTATATTAACATAAGCTAAAAATTAATTTTTTACTAATACCTTTGTACTCTGCTAATACCTTAATATTCCGCGACATCTATAAATGAGTAGATGTATTTTCATAATATCCAAGAAAGAATTATAAGATAATAGCTTTCCAATGAATTTAAATATCAAGGCAGGCCAGGTTTGTTTTCTCTTGGTGAGTAATAAAAATTGTTAACTGCTTTTTAATAACTATAACAATACACTACTTTCTTAAACACTTACAGTGCAAGTAATGTGCTTATTGTAATATGATTGTGAATAAAAAATATTAGAAATAAGGCAATTATTTAGATACCTGTATGATGAACTCATTTGTAATAGTTTGGCTAGTACGGTATTTTAGCCTGTTAGGGTTAGTCACGTAATCGTTAAAATAGTTCACTCTTTATTAAAAATGTTCTTAATTTGTTCTTATTTAATAAATATCGTTAATTAAAAAAAAAGGAATAATAATAGTAAATATAATAATAACTAATTAAAAAGTATACTTGTCTTATGTGGTATAATACGTGTTCGTGTGATTGGTGCCTATAAATAGGTGTGTTTGTTTTTTCTTAAACAAAATAAGGGTATATCAAGGTCGCATACACTCATCAACAAACATTCGTAAAGGCAACATTAACAGCAACACTAACAACAACTAAACATCAACATTCAAGTATATACATATGATAAAGCAAAGCATGCACAAAATAAAATTATATAATTTAAAGAATATAATTATAATAGTTTAAGACAAAAAGTATTAGCATATTAACAACTGAGAACACTTGCGATATGGAAAACCTTAAACAAAAGGTATCGCGTCATTAATGAGTATATTTTCTTGGTCCAAGAAGCTAACTCTGTGGAACCCTCGCTTCTTTTACATTGGTTCTGAAGCCTATAGCTTACAAAACATATTTCAGATACTTCATATGGTCCAGGATCTGTGAAATTTCGTGTTGGGGCAAATTTTGTTTAAAAGTGCTTAGAATGGGGCAAAGTAAGTGTTTTTTTGCTTAGGTGATGATTTGAAATCCTCACAAAAGTGGAAAACACTTTTTTCATCCCTTCTGAGCATTTATAAATAAAACTTGTCCAAACATAAAAGTAGACAAAAAAGTGTATGTGTATCTAGGTCCTGGAGTCATATATTCTTTATAAAATTATTTTAATTTTACTTTGATGCTAAAACTACGTATGTCCATCATGCTGTAGAGAAAAAGAGAATACAGAAGAAAGAGGACACCAGTGGAATTGCTATTCTTCGGGGAGGTGGACATGCTGGAATTTAAGATTTACGATTTTACCGCAGCCTTTTATTTTTTTTTGTTTACGGTGGAAGGGGGTAGTTTTTTGCTGTGAAGTAACTTGTGATTGTTATAAAATATCCACAATTTTATCTATATTTAATTGTTCTATTTTAAAATTCTATGTGTTTGTACTACACACTGTGTAGATCTATGTTTTACCTTTAAAAGTCTATATAATTTTTTCTTTTTTTTTTGCTATTAAAATTATATTTAATTTTTCTATCTGTCTCTATCTGGTAAATAAATTCTTTCTAAAAAGATAAGGTGTGTTTATTACTAACTGGACGACTAACTGGGTGTGATTCTAATTATTTATTAGATTTATAATTGTTCATATATTCATAAACCAGTTATTATAAATATTGAATTATTGACAAGATTATTGGGCTTAAAGTTCTTGGTTTCAATATATCATGTTAAAAAATTATTTTATTTTTTTATTTATAAATTCATCTACAGATATTTGGGTTAAAATGGTTATATTAAATTTTTAAAATTTTCATTTTTATCATAACCAGATTCTAAGAAACGTTTACCAATGAAACAAATTAAAAAAATTACCATAGTTTTTTTTAATAAAAATTATGATCCAAGAATTTTATTCCAAATGATTTTATCAAGAAAAATATTTATTTTCATGTCCAATTAAAGTTTTCTTAACTGAGTGATCTGTGATATAGTATTAATTTAAATCATAATTATTAAATAATTATTTCTTTTTTTTTTTTATAACTAATATAAATAAAAGAATAATATTCATGCTTTAACGTCCCTGTGGTATAAATACTCTAGGTAGCAGGTTTTAGGACTTTTTAATACTTTTTTGTTTTGTAATTTTTTTAACTTTCCGAGCCTACGCACCAAGCTCTTATTATTTTTTAATTTTAAATGATTTTGGTCTAAATTTTTAAAGAAACTATCTGGGTTCACATTTTATGTGATGTGATGAACTCCTTTTTTAGAGCAGTTCTGATCTAATTGGTCCAACTAAATCGCTTTCACCGGTGATGTTCTCACATCACATACACATGCATGTAAATTGCTTTCCAGAACTTATACGCAGATCACCTCAACTAGAAAAAAATATATATGTGGTAAAGTGTGTGTATATTTTTTTTATTTTCTTTATCCAGGCCTGATCTCGGTTGGTAAGACAGTTGTTAACTGTTCCAGTGCGGTCCTTTGTGAATCTAAGGCTGTAGGTTAGATCCATCAGTAAAAAAGTATTTTGCATCAATTTTCAACATAAACACAAATTATATTAATAATTATTATTAATAATTAAATACTAGTTTATTCAACCAGTTTGCGAATTTTTGCAGTAATTTTCGTGCTGAATTCAAATCTGTCTTCGATATAAAATACATCAAGTAATATTTTTGAGATACAAAACAAGCATTTTATCCAAGCGTTCTTATTTTCCTGGAAAATTCATAGATTTTTAAGAAAAGAATTTTTAATTAAGCACTAAAAATATTCTTGGTGATTTTCTAAACTATGTTTAACGCTAATTACAAATTATTTACAAAAAAATATTATTACGTCACATCAAGATGAATATAAGCAGTTCTAAGAGACTGCTAAACTCGTCTCTATTAATCTTAAAGACGTAAAACTATGAGATTTTTAAAAATGGATTTGGAATCAGCGCGGAAAAATAGTATGAATATATTAAAAAGCTCGTCTAAAGTAAAAAAAAAAAATTAGACTAGTGTTATTATTAATAATTATTATTAATTAATTAGGTTTTATTATAATTTGAATACCAGGTAGAGTTATTTCGGATTATAAAAGTGGGACAAAAGGACTAAAGAAATCTAGAGAGCTTAGAGGCAACTTAAACGAGAAGTTCTGTATGGTTAGTAAGTATTACCAGATTCAAGCAATAATTATAATAACATTTATTGGAAAAATTAAGAAAATAAAGAAAAGTTAGGACAAAAAAAAATAGTAATAGAGTTTTAGATGTCCATTATGTTTTAGTTTCATAAAAGCTACAGTGCCCAAATAGTTAAAGATTTTGCGTGATGTCGATAGTATCAAAAATATGTCAATCAATTTTCACCAATTTTTATCCCTTCCACGGTGAAAGTTCCACTATACCCTCTTTTTACTTATTCTCAGATTCTCGAGTACAGCTTTTTACTTTGGATCTAACCAAAACATTATAGATTTTTGATGTAAGTGAACATACGAGTTTTGTCTTTTTGAGCATTTTATCAGAAATATTTTTTAAAAGTTTTATGTAAAACATTTTTGTTTATTGATTTCTTAGATACGAATCATCAGCAAATAATTTAAAGGGTTTTCTTAAAATGAAATATAAAA
Organism: Brachypterus glaber; assembly: GCA_958510825.1. Lineage (NCBI taxonomy): Eukaryota > Metazoa > Arthropoda > Insecta > Coleoptera > Kateretidae > Brachypterus > Brachypterus glaber. The sequence goes on from OY294044.1 coordinate 70,743,319, forward strand.
TGATTTTTAAATAATATTATAATTAAAGCATTTGAACCAAAAGGTATCCCAATGAGGTACTATCCCATACATGTGTCAATGGTAAAGAATCATAACAAAAGTAAGAACACGCAATAAAAATATGGATCGCATAGGCAACGAAACAACGGAAGAAGCTTAAATGTTAAATTGAGCGGATGCTGAAATACGTGGATCGCTACCTGGATGATCTGCTCACTAACCTGAGACAGAGCGAGAAGTTATTGTGTACTACGACTGACCTGTAGCATAGAGCCATTGTTGCAAACACAATGAACACACCCCCTACCACCGACATGAGTGTAGTCACGAGAAATATCGTGTTCGAACCGTGATAGTCCTCTGTTGTGTGTACAGATGGCGCCACCATTTTTTCACATCCGATGCGGCACGCAGCATGCATCATTTACAGGCGAAGAGAGAGATAGAAAGAAAGCACTGATAAGACACAATGTACAAGGCACGATTACTATACAGATCGATTCGCCCAATAGGCGGAATCGATTTACAGTTTACGGTTGGACCCTCATCAAGTATTATAATATTAACATTTTTTCAGGACTAAAGATTTATTATCTTTAAATGTACATATTTATTATAATAATCAGTACTTGTTTAAGACTTTATGTATCATCAGCTTTATATAAAAACCCTGAAAAGAAGTGTACTTTATACACACATAATTATCGTATCACTAAATTAAAAATTAAACATTCTTATTTCTTCTGAAATTCGAATTGATCCTATTTGGCTTTACTTTTTATATATAATTAAAATGTTTAATTTTAACTGTTAACTTGATGAAGGTTATTTATCAAATCCACAACATTTATTATAACTTGCTAGTGTAGTTAAATTTAAAGAAAATTATATTTCGGTTATAAAAACTTTGCTATGAATCATTGTAAAAGAGTTTTGAATTTTAACCATGTAGGCATATGGATATTAATAATCGGAGTCAAATATTTTGGACATATTCTTTTAGTGTCTTCTGTATGTTTTTTTGCCCTATACAGGGTTATTCAGAAATAAGTTCGAGAAATTTAAGGGGTGATTCTACGTTAAAAAATATGAAAAAAAGTTGGTCCGGAAATGAGCCCTAAGGAAGCTGCGGCCCTTGGAAGATGGACATATTGAATCGGGAACAAAAGAAGCACCAATATAATTTTAATGTTGCATTTAAAACTAAGCAAAAAAATATAATAATATAAACACCTAAATTTAATATTAAAGGAGTTATAGCCTTTTAAAAAGTAACATTTTTAGTGACACAAAATGTTACTTGCTCTTAAATGCATTTTTTTAAACGGTTGCTCCTACAGTGTTAAACTATATGACATTTTTTATGTATTTTTACTGAAGGAATCTGTATTAATTACAAAAAATTCAAAAAATGCATTTATAAAAAAGTTTGGGGCAAAAATGTGTTAACTGACTTTCTAACTTTCGAACCAATTTTTATAGGGAATGTCCGCTTCACTTACGCCTTCGCCAAATTTAAATCATTAATTAACTAAAAAAGGCAAATCGGAGCTAGTGAGAATCGAACTCAAGCTAGTTGGCTAGTAGACTTGTCATGTACAGACGCGGTAGACCACTACACCAATCTTTCCTAAGCCTAACACATTTTGTTCATCTAGGCACGCCTCTGGATAAATTCAAAAAAACAAACTTAATGCCCTTATTAATACTAGTATACAAGCAAAAGATCGTCGCTCTAGCTTAAAGGGTACAAGAGTTATTAATTAAAAACCTTATTTTTATTACAATTTTAAAGAGCCGTAGCTTCCTTAGGGCTCATTTTCAAGAACTTATTTCTGAATAACCCTGTATAAAGGGTAATTTTATCTTTAAAAGGGAAGAAATAAATATAAATATAAATAGTCTAGCCATTAAATCCTTTAAATATCATGTAAAAATAGTTATTTATGGTACTAGTGGGTAAAGTAAGATATTGCCCATGAGAAAATTAACCTGCGAGGCGTCAACCAAGCAGGTTAATTTTCGAGAGGGCAATATCGGTTTACCCATAAGTGCCATACAAGGTTTTATCCAATTAATAGCTTAGAAATTCATATTTTTATTAAAAATTTTAATGAAATTTACAAGAAAATAATTTGACAAGTGACAGTTGAGTGGGTAAAATAAATAATTATCCGCTCAATAAAGTAAAAACCACGCGGGGGTTATTATTGAGTTTATCTATTTAAAATAAAGCTGGTAATTGTCTCATTATCTGTATGTATTGGATAAACGTTATTTAAAAATAATTAATTTTTTTTTCATTCTAATTTGAAATCCATATTTAAAGAATAATTAGTAGATTTGAGAAAAAAGAACTGAGAGATTTTTTTTTAATCGTCACTGTTTTTACAGGTAATCGTCTTTTTGTTATCTTCAATTTTAGGCAATAAATAAATAAACACTTATACAATGCGTTTCTGTAGTCAAGTAATATAGCCATTATGTTATATAAATATTGTATGGAAAAGGTTATTTAAAAATAAATAAGTTGTTTTAATTAACTTCGAAATCATAGACAACATAATTAAAGCGATGTTTCCAGCCTAAAAACTGGATAAACGTTTGTTCTACCATTTTGAAAGTTTTCAAACATTTAACAGAACAGAACGCATTACAAATTAATTCATCAAAATCTCTCACAATCCTTATAAACCCTATACCCAAACAGTTTTTCCAAAAACATGGCAACTATGCTACAAATCCTATAATTTTATTGTACCTAAAAGTTTTAGGGTATCAGAACAAACTAAACAAAACTTCGAAATATAATTTTCAAAAGAATTTTCTGTACACTGCAAAGTATACACATGTTTAAAAAAATATGTACAGTACACATAGCATAACATAACACACGTTGTATTAAAATTAGAACACCACTGTTTACTGGGTATCACGAAAGCATTTATATACAAGGATGGCATTACTCAAACAATCCAGTTTGCAAAAAAATCCTCAAAACTTGCAAAACCTAACAAAAATTATGTGATTATTTACAGTTTTCATCCTAAAATTTGTAATAAATTCTAATTAATTATTAAATAAACAAGGTGAGTAAGAGTAAACATGGGTACATTCTTAACCATAACAAAACATTACAACATGAAAAAAAGTTATTTCTATGCAAAAATAGTATATTATTCAATGAGCATATAATAATTGCTATTAATCAATTAGGGTGAATTTTGAGACAAGAGCCGATAGGCGAGTGACCTAATCACCCGAACGATCAATAGCTTTTATACGCGAGTAGAATACTATACTTTATCCACGGCTTAAAGTTTTAACGGTTTATTTTTACAGACCCGTGATTAATAGGCCTATTAATCACGGCCGTGGATAAAAAAACATTATCCTGTGGTAATCTAGAAAATTATTACAGTTGTCCTTTATTTCATTTATCCCTACTCACCTGATAGTGAAGTGCTAGATATAAAGAAAATATAACGGGTCTTTTAATAGGAGTGGTAGGTTTTTAAATAAAGATTTCTCGGTTCCGTATATATATATTTTTTTGCTTTCAGGTGTTCAAATATTCAGTATAGTTTGCAGTTTATCATGCAGTTTTTGACACTTCCCGACCGTTTAGAAATTATTAAAAAATGTTACCGAAGTTCAAGCTCAGTTGTGGGTGTTCAACGTTTGTTCACCACAGAATTGGGCCCCAGTACCTGCGCAGGCTATACGCACACTGTGTAAAAGTTTAAGCATCAGTTCAGTTTACAGGACAATAAGCCACCAACAAGACAATGAAACGCGCGAAGTGGGGAGAATATCGCAGCTGCAGCGGCCAGTATTGCCAATGAGCCAATGAGTCGATTTCACGATGATCGCAACAATTGGGGCTTTATTAGACGTCAATTTGGAGAATTATGCGTAAGGTGTTGGGCCTACATCCTAACAAAGTCCAAGTTTACGTCTGATAAAGCCCCAACTGTTGTCAAAGTCGTGAAATCGACAAATTTGGCTCATCGGAAATACTGGCCACTGCAGCTGCGATATACTCCTTACTTCGCCTGTTTCGTTGGCTTATTGTCCTCTAAAGTGAACTCATGTTCAAACTTTTAGACAGAGCGGTATATAGCGCAGTGACAGTGAGCGTGAACGTTGAGCACATACAACTGAGCTTGAACTTCGGTAATATTTTTTAATAATTTCTCAACGGTCGGCAAACGTCAAACGCTGCATGATAAAACTGCAAACTATACTGAATATTTTGCACATGGAAGCAAAAAAAAGTATATATCAGGAACCGAAAAATCTCTATTTAAAAACCCATCACTCCTATTGAAAGACAATGTGTTGTAAATGAATCTAGATATATATATCTGATTACAGTTTGTTGTTTTATAGAACCAATATGCTCTAGCAGTACTTTGGGGTTTGGATTTTTGTTAGGTTATGTGAGTTTTGGTTTTTTGCTTCGTAGATATTCGTGTTGTCATTCGATTGTTTTGTACCTGTAGCAAACTGCCACAACGGCAAAACAAATAAAGACGCCTTTCACAACGCCTACTAGGATGAATACCATAGCCAATGTGCTCAGGTTGCCCTGGTTTCTGTCGCCTGAAAAACAGGACCACGCAAAATGCGTCTTTTTACCCAACCATGTTTTATTACAAAACCAATTTTGTTGTACATTTTTTTGCTCTGTGTACGTACCAATATATTGCAATACATAGATTTAATTTTATCGTTAATGCAACCAGATAAATCTTACGGGACCCACTAGCTTATTTAGGGCAGTGTTGAAATTTCTTTATTTTCCAAAGCACCTTTACTTAGTTCGAAGAATAACCTGCCATAACCTATTCTTTTTCGTTCTTATTAAAAAATACGTAGCAATAAAGGCGCCCAACTTAAGAGGTTTTTCTCTAAATAATAAATAAATGAAATCCACATTAAAGCATTTGTTTTTTGTATTATAAAAAATGCTTATTACTACAGTCAATATAGTCCTCAAATCTATAGAAATATTTTTTCTTGATTAAGGAATTTTCGTTGATTTTTGGCGTTTAATGACTGTAGTATATTGTCTTTAAAATAATTTAGATAATATCATATAAATTATTTGGCTTCTTTATACTATTAAAATTATATCTATGTATTTTTCTTACAATTAACATAAATATATAATTAATAATTTTGCAAAATGTTTTTTATGATAAATCATAAATAATTGATTTAAACATCAAAATATTTTATCTGAAATGTTGAATTTTCAATTTTTTATTTTTTTGTTTAAATGCAGATATAATAATTAAAATCCATATTTAGTCATTTATATTGTGATACCTATAAAATATGTTAATTGTAAGCATTTTCTATAAATATTAAATTTTTATTTAAAAAATAATACCTACTATTGAACCTATAATACCATGGTATCAGTTTAGTTTACTTATGTACCAACTTTATATAAAACTTTACCAAATATCAGATATTAAGTACATCCAAGATATTTGTAAGACAAAAATAAATTTCGATGAAAAGTTAAACTGGGGTACTATATTTAATGAAACATAATCTTGATCAATTTTAACAACGAATCAATATATTTTAAAAGTAATAAATCCTACATTGCATAAGTAACTTTCTACTGGTTATTTAGCCATTATAATAATTAGCATCCTTAAACAAGGTTTTTTAGGTTATTAGACAGAATTTTTATTTACCACCTAAAAAAAAATTTCGAATACTTTTTCTATGTAAGGTATGTGAGCCAATTATTGCCATGCTTCTAAAATTGTCAGTTCGTCAGTTCGTCCTCTGTGTCATAGATGGCAATAGTTTGTGTTCTTCCACTATTAAAACTTGTAAAATTGTGGTGACTGTTGCAAGCTGGGTAGCATAGATTATTGCAGGGCAAGAACGTAATAAGTTAGGTACAAGCATGCACTTTCTTGGCCCATATTGTGTTTCAGTCAATAAAGAAGCGAAAAAGTAATTTTTTGCAATTATTTTTTAAGTATCTGTGTTCCTAATATTGTCAAGCGAAGTAGTTAACAAAAAAAAAATACAAAAACAAAAACAACAAGAAAAAAGTAACGAAGAAATCAGGGAGTTCTGAACCTTGGTTCTACATTTTATGGGAAGAGAATCGCCAGGCCGGTATAGGATTGTGCGTTGTTTGTAATCGATATGTACATGAGGAGTGCGTGGGGCTTACTAAAAAGACCAAATTGTTATTTAGGTGATCAGATTGAAATTGTTATTGTGCCGCAATATTTTCATTTTAGTTTGTTAATTTTTTTATAAGTTTGTTCTTTACTATTTGGGATTTCTAATATTGTCAGTATTCAACATTTTTTAAAAGATCTTGCAATTTATTTATTTTTACCCATTAGAATAAAGATAAGTTTATCGCTAATGCGGTAAATTTACAGGTATTTTAAAATAAAATTAAATGCAGTAAAAAATAATAAAACGTCTTAACGTGGCAATTTTTGGCTCACTTACCTAATAGAATCTTATTAAGTACCATTATTTTGAACACAATTCCCTGATTATAGTTTGATTTTTTATTTTCGTTGGTTATGCAGATATTGTTCCATCCTTTGGGTATTTCTGGGATTTCCTAAACCTAAAGCTTAATACATACCGTAGGGGGTTTCTTTCTTTTTCATATGGTCTTGCAAGTTTGTCGATGATATACCGGGGGGTGCAGTTGGCAGTGGGGGTGTTGGGGTTATTTCCAGTTGTATGGAGCAATCGGTACCACTCCAAACATCCTCACAAAAGCATTTGTTCTGATTCGTACAATACTAAAAAAAAAAAATATATTCGGTTAACACGAACTTTTTTATAATATCCCATTTTGTGCTGCTTTTATATCGGATTTTTCATAAAATCAGGTATTGAATTTATTTTAATTTTTAAATTTTATATACTTTCAGGGTCGGTGGTATGTTTAAACGAAATAAACATCGCTGCCGGTTTTAAATGAGTAATTAAAACAGTGATAAAACTAAAAAAAAAATTGAAAAACTTCCTCAACTAAGGATTTGTAAAAGATTTTTAACCCTGGACCCTGCTTATTTTGTGTATGTACAAATGCAAATCTAAGGTCCCATAAACCCCAATAAAAAAACAACTAGTAAAAATTGAGACACACGTTTTTTTTACTTTTGGTTTTGTTTTAATTTCTTTATGTATGTGTTTAGATAGATGTATATTACCACTAATATTTACGTTTTCCCAAGTTTTTTTTTAATTATCCAACACCTGCTTACTGTAATAGAAGCGGTAATCAGGATCCAGGGTTTACTAGTCAGCTTTGCGTACAAATCCTCAAATTTGCAATTGTTTGTATTTTAATGTTGATGCTTACCCCATGTCCAGAACATTCAATACTGTTTTGATTTGATGGACATTTTTCTTGCTTAACATATGGAAATATACTGGAACAAGTTTGGTTAAGGCATACGAGGTTTTCTCCACAAGGCGTTCCATCTCTGACCAATCCCAACCTGGGAAGGTTATTCTTGTCGTGGATACCAGTCGTGGTTCTGTGGATAGATCTAATCATTATCACTATGAGTTGTTCTCTACTTTTTATGTGGGGAGCAAACGCCAGTTTAGGCGAGACTTTTGAAAGCAGTTAACATGCTAATTAATTCCTCGCTGAATATTAATATTTATATGTGTATGTGTAGGTTTAAGCACACTCAAAACAGTTCGAAACCAAAGCATTTTGGCCTAGAATGGAAGCAAACTAATCGACTGATAAGTAAGACCAAATTAAAGTTATATGTAACAATTTTATAAGGTCTTGAACAGGACTAAATAGGCCATGGGCAGATTTAAACAGGTCATGAGCAGGTATTAAAAGGTCCGAAAAAGTATCTCGAACAGGTATTGAACGGGTTTGAACACGTCTTCAAAAAATTTTAAACAGGTCCGAATAATAATTTAACTGGTTTTATACAGGTCCGAATAGGGTTTAAACAGGTGTTAAACAGGTCTTCAAAAGATTTTAAACAGATCCGAATAAGAATGTAACAGGTTTTATACAGGTCCAAATAGGGTTTAAACAGGTGTTAAACAGGTCTTCACATAGTTCCTGATTAATTTCTCTTAATTCTAGACCAAGGAGCCTTGGTTTTAACATATTTGGAAAAAGTGCTCCTAAAGTACAGGTCGTACCATACAAAATTCTTATATTACTTAAAGTTCGGATGATTTTCGATAAATAAATTATGTTGATTAATTTAAAATTGTTTCTTAATGTAAATAATTATTAAATACTAAATACATTAAGGATTGGAGTTAAATCTCAAAAAAAAAAACATCAAAGAAGTTGAGAAAAGTAAAACTTCTAATGTCTTATACAATGTATCATAAAATATGAAATTATATATTTTTATAACAATATTATATAATTTATACTATTATAATATTCAGTGATAAAAGTTTCCAGATATAAGACCTACACTCGACTATGATTGGAGATATGCTCATTTTTCTTTAAAATAGGTTTTCATAAAAATTTGTCTGTTAATAAATTAAACAAAACATTAAAAACTTTTTATCTGATATACAAGTTCTTGTGGTAAATGAATTAAGTTTAATAATAATTTTTAATAATTATAGGTTAACTTAGAATTTTCATAAAATTAATTAACTCTTTGTTAGAGACCCTTAATTATTATGGCAGACCTGTTAGAATATTAAGGATCTCTTCTATTTTATTCTTTTTTATCTTTAGCCTGGTATATATTTAACACGTTGATAGTCTCATGAATCACATGTGATTCATGATACGTTTACCCCACACGTCCATGACGTACATGTGATTCATTTCCATACCCATTAACATTAGTTTTATTTTTGAACGCTGTGGCCTAGGTAATTTCTTTAAAGTGGACGTCTAACTAAAGTATGGAATGTTTTTATTTTTTAGGGTAGACTAATATTTAACTTATCGGAATGATTGGGCAGGTTAGAGATAACAAAAATACATAAAAGGCAAATAGACGTAGAAAATCTTTTATTATTGACAAAATAACTTTCCAAACAACTTTTATGGTTAGAAAAAATTAAAAAGCGGTTGGACGTATGGGGACGAAAAAAAAATCCAAATGGGGATTTTCAAACCATATTTATAACATTTTAGTATTTTTTTATGATTTTTTTAAAGTCTGCTTTGTTAAATATTTCTATTCCACTATATGACCTTTAAATATTCTAATCCATGGTTTACTATTTTTAAATTAAAAAAGAGACCCCAACATAATAGAAATTATATTATATTATAGAATCCAATATATACAGCAAATAATACATACTTGATTTTCATTTTTAAATTTTTAATAAAAAAGTTTAGACTTACTTGCATTCATATTCAACCCCATGCATGGAAATAATGGTCCTGGCGTAAAGATCGTCCAGGCCTTCAACTACGGGATAACGATTCCCATGCTGGCACTGCAGCGAGCCGCATTTGACATTCTCTGGAGAACATTTCAAAAATCTGCCGTTGTTATCCCGACCACAGTGACCGTTTATCGAACCTTTCGAGTTGAACTGTTCGAAACACTGTGCGTCGGCTTCTATGGCACCTAAAAATTGATGAAACAAAAAATAAAAAAAAAAATTCAAAAATGATTATTTCTAATAAACTAAAAAACAAAAGAAAAAAAGAGAAAAGAATTGGGAGAAACAAGAGAAAGATAAAATCGGTGAAAGCAAAATAAAATAATAACCATTTAACACTTCCTGGGGAATATTTAAAAATCTGCCGTTGTTACATTTATTTGCCGATTGGCTTTTCCGGCTAGAAGTATGATATATTTCATACAACTCAGTGTATAATCACAGCGCCAAATTCTCTTAGATTAAAGAATAATTATTTATCCGATTTGATATTTACATAAACTCATATTATACATAAATAAATAAATAAATATTTCTTTATTCAACAAAAAAGTAAAACCTTTTGCAAAGAAATGATTACATTGTTTCAAATTCGCTATTTATTTGATATAAATGTATCCAAAGCATTATTCGTATTTTTATTTAGTGTTGCTTCGTATGAATTAAATAACTAAAAAGAGATAGAAAGAATAGGGGAAAGAGAAAAAAGAAGAAAGAAAAAATAGGAGAAACAAAAAAAAAAGAAAAGTACTGAAATGAAAAAAATGTGAGAAAGTGACACAAAAAAAATAGGAAAAAAAATAAATGTACCTAAATAAAAGAAAACTAAAATGCGAATAAATTTAATAGAAAAATATTATTAAGAAGAAGTAGCAGAATTAGGAAAAATAGGGGAGAGGAAAGTAAGGAAAAAGGGAAATAAGGACAAGAAAAAAAAACAAAAAAAAATGAAAATTAAGACAGAGGAGAGAAATGGAAAAAGATAACTCGGTTACTATTTTTAGTTAGATTACTTACTTTCTCCCCAGATATGTTCGCATTGAAGTGCCAAAGTGGGACAGTTCCCATTAAAGCAATACCCTGTATTTTGTCCGCATGGACTGCCGTTCTTCTTGAAGACGTCCGGAGGACATTCTCCGGATACCCCGGAACACTGTTCTTCAAGGTCACACTCGTTAGTTGACTCTCGGCATGATTCACCTATAATTGAAGAAATATATCAGTTGCACATAGTGACAATGTAATCAAAAAATATTCCTTAATTCTTATATGATGGGGTTTGGACTTTTATAGTCCAGTCCCCAAAGGGTTTCGCTACTTTAGGTCATTTAGCGATAATTTAAAGTTTTTAATTCACACTAATATGCAAGACCGATTTTTCAAGTTAGCGTTTCAAAACTTTGGGAGATAAATTCCTATCAAAATACATGAAAAAAAGTTCATATGTACAAATGCTTCGTAACCCCGCAAATTAGATTTTTTTTAATTATCTCCGGAACCCTTTAAGCTACAGAAACAAGTTTAAGCATGTGTTTTTATATTAATAAGGCCTACTAATATATAATATTTTTATGCAGTAACTTTAGTCAAGTGCGTGACAAACTGGGAGGCCCAAACATGAACATGATCTTAAACATAAAAATACATAAAAAAGTCATATTATGTAATGATGTAAGACTTACTGTTTAGAAGAAAAATGCAAATAAAGTAATATCTTAAGTTTTATTCACTAAAAATAAAAAAACAATCCGTAAAAGTATGTAATGCTTCGCATTCCATAGTATAATCTTCACAGTGAATAGCATGTTGTAATCTTTTCTAAACGTTCCTTTTATTTTTTAAAAAGTTGGCTCCCAAAACTTTTTTAATTTTTAATGGATTTTTTTTTTAAATTGCCAATTGATCCTTATAATAAAATTTATTTTTCGTCAATCCGACTGTTTCTTAGGCTTTTTTCGATTTTTTTGAAATATTTTTAAATGTACTTTTATCATAAACAGTGAGCCTTACACTGTTACATCATAATTAGTTTTTTTATGCATTCTCGCAATTATAATCAAACTAAAAAGCAGCAATAAGTTACACAGAACAAAAATAAACTCACTTGAACGCTTACTTGAAAATGGGTCTTGCATATTAGAGTGCATTGGAAACTTCAAAATAAAAAAATCGCTTATATGACCTAAAGTAGCGAAACCCCGTAGGGACTCGACTATAGTGGTCCTAAGTTAAAGACTGACGTTGACAAATCTCATGACTCAATTTTTTGTCGCACAGTGTAATTATTAAATCAAATTATTATCGCCAAACTTCAATTATAATTGAAGTTTGGCGAAGGCGACATGTAAAACAGAGGGAGTCTCTCTGTTTTACGTCGCCTTAAGAACTGGTTCGAAATTCAGTTAAGGCCGGTGGTTAACGTTACGTTAGGGCATATCCACAGGCTCGCAAAACAACGTAGTACAAAACAATGCGATGCCATGATTGGCATGATTTATTTATTTATTTATTTATTTCCAACAGGCCGAATCGCCCAATTACAGGAAAATTTACAAAATTATATGGTATATAAGTACTAATCCTAAGTAATAACAATAATATAAAATAGTAGCTAATATAAATTGGGAATTGAATTTCTAATGAGATTTTTAAAAATGGAGAGTGTAGTGCAATTCATATCAATATTATTTAAATATGTGTTAAAAATTGATGTGCCGCCATGTATCTTGTAAGCCAACCACGGCATCGCATTCTTATGTTTTATGTTCTTATGCAAACTTCTGGATAGGCCTTTACTGGTGACATAACATAAACAAATATATAGAACAAAAATAAATTATTTAGGTACTCACCTTTCTTTTTTAAAAGGCAATTTTCGCAACAAGGCCCAGATGCGCATTGAGCCTCCTTTGTTAATTTGCACGTGATTGGATCGCAGCAAGGATCGACTTTGTGACAATTTTCGATACTGCCACAATCGCAATCCTCGCCCTCTTCTACTATGCTGTTACCACACGATCGATGTGTCTAAAAAAATTATTTTATAAATAAAATACGATTATTTCGGATGACAATAAAACAAAACAAAAATATAGCTCCCACCTGGGGTGGTGGGGGCAAGAAGTCCTTCCGCTTATGTTTTTACAAAATTATTATAAATTTCATAAATTGATGTATATATAAGTTTTCGTTGTCGCAAAAAGCATTAGTACGGTACCTCATTTTTTTTAATCGATCCCATCTGAGAGGGATAAGGAACCTATTCAAAATCTTTAGTTCAAACTTTGTACCTTAAAAGACTTTGAAGTAATCGAAGTTACTTTGGTTCTTGGTCTGGTTTTGCTCTGGTTTGGTTAGTTTTATGAACATATAAAGTTTAAAGGTGAATTGAGCCAATATAAAGTATCTATTTTGAAACTTGTTATATTTATAAAAAAAATAAATATAAATATTTACTTTAATTGTATTAATTATAAAACAATTTTGCAAGAAATTTCTAATTCGTTTGATACTTTTTTTCGATAGACAAATTCTGTCTAACAAGATATCGACGTAAATTTAGATCCAAAGAAATAAAATGAACAATTATAAAAGTTTGTAGCCTTTAAATATGAAACAAGTCTTAAAGATATATTGCTTCACCTTTTATAGTGTATACTCCTTTAGAATACAATAAAGTATGTTCGTTCAAAAATAGATTTACATGAAAAGAACTAATTTATGTTTTAGTTTTTTTTATAAATATTATTTTAGTTTACAATAAAAGAATAATTCCAAAAAAGATGAAAACAATTAGGCATTTTTTCCGTAATTTATTTTTTTTAACTAGCTCCTCCTTTTTAATTTTTGATTAAATTTATTTGAAAATTTTTATTAGCTTTTTTTATATCAAAGGTAATATAAAACTTTTGATTTGATCCTACATGTTCGTGCCTTCCATTACAATGGATGACACCACTTACATATAAGCTTAATAATGCAAAGCAAGTTCAAAAACAGTTGACATATCGCACATCCCGGAGAAAAGTGTTATAACATCTAAAAATTAGGTTTTCTGCCAAATGAGTAGTAAAAGCAACAACCTATCTAAAGAAAACTAATACTTATTTGGATTTATTGCAGTTTTCTTTAGGTACGTTGTGACTTTTACTACTTACTCCTTTGGAAGAAAACCTAATTTTTGGAATTTTTAGATTTATTATACGTTTCTTCGAAATGTGCAATATCGTTTCAATGACTAAAAATTCGTTTCCGTCGTAAATACTAAACGTTTTTGCCTGTTTGGAACCCCAGGCAACAGTTGTTATGTTATGTTAAATACAAGTTGTTACAGTAAAACATAACGTTGTGGGCAATTCCAAGGCAGACCAACTCGGCCATTTTCATAAATTCTTTATTTTTGAGTAATATTTTGTCTATAGATACTATAGATTCTATCTCTGTATAATTCAGGAATAAGTTTTAAACATTTAGCTGTTGCATTGAGGTAGAGTGGGGGAGAGTGCCATTCGACCAGGCTGCGCGTAGACAAACTGTGCCGACAAGGGAGTTTTGTTTAGGAAATTTGAGTTTGCGCAGTTACTTCGACTTTGGTTTTTAAACTAACCTAAAATTTAGTTCACATGTGTTTTTTAAGGAATTAGAGTGGGGGAAGCAGGAATTCTGTCTGACCGAGTGGCTATCTTTGTGTATTTCGAAGTGCGCAAGACCGTTAATACGGAATTTTAGAGAGAGATAGATAGATGCGCGAATCAAAATCGGCACAAGAAATTTAAACGGCTCTGGCACTCTCCCCACTCTACCTCAATGAGCTGTTATAGTCTTGGAGATTCAATTCAAAATATCGCTAAAAACACTTCTCAGTGCTCTATTTAAATGAAAATATCTAGAAAACTATAAAAGTTATATATTTCGCCTTATTCACATTTTTGAGCTAAAAATTGCTTGGTTTAAAAAAATTTAAAAAATGTGGTTTCTGGTCAAAAACATGTCAAGTCCAAAATGAAATATTTTTTATCCGCTTATTACACTAAAAAGGCCACTTTTATTTTTTTTTTAAAAAGGTTGGTAGTATTTGTTGTTCTTTTGTTTAGACGCACTTAGTTAAAATTTCAAGATGGTCATTCTATTGGTTCGCCTGGTCAAAAGTGACGAGGGTTCACCACTAATCTGATCTACGCTGCGCGTTCCTGCATTTTATTAATTACAAATAAACCAATAAATTGACCATCTTAAAATTTTAATCACTCCTAGTCAAAACAACAGCAAAGATACAAAACTTTTTTCATGATAATTAAAATAGGATTTATTACATACAATAACTTTTGATTGATAACATAAAACCATAGGTTAATTAGAAACCGAATTATATAAGTTTTTTAAATCTCTTGCAGGATGCGCGGAAAAAGTTGAAAAAATGACCCAGCCTAATATCTCAAAACAAAAAAATTTGGGAAAAATCAATTTACATTTGTTAAATGAAACACCATTTTAGGCACTTATGTAAAATTTTAGCAAAATCGGATAGGTGAGTTCGAACCTCTGTCCTTTTAGAAAAAGAATATCCCATAAATTTTGCTAATTAAACGATTTTAGCAGTTCATAGCTCCGTTGCTTTTGATGGTAGAAAAAACCGTATGGTATAAAATTTCAAGAAAATTTTGTCTTCTGCAAAATCGAAAATAACTCGTTTTGCGTTTAAGTGCACTGAAACGTAGTTATAGGCGAAAAACTGAAAAAAGTGCGAATTTTCTGCGGTTTTTCCAAGATGGCAGAGGGAGCACAGGGGATGGGGTGACGAAAACTTGGATTTTTCACAACCTTACCACCCTACACAACATATAAAAAATCTAGAACTGCCAAACCTTTTGTAGGGTATTATCCCTCTATTCACTGGACTACAAGTCCTGTAATACTTTGTAGATCTGAACAAATTTAAAAATTGAAAGAAATTTCAGCTTGTTAAAATAAAAGTAGAAACTTGCTTCATAGCCGAGTGTTATTATACCACCCCATATAATACAACAAAAAAGCATTCATAGGAAACGAAATCTTAAGGTAATAAATATGACATTAAATGGATAGGAATAGATATTTTGTAAAAATTTTCATAATTCAGAATTGACCACAAAGGAAAATAAAAAAATTTAGGAAATTTTTAAATAAACCTTTTGTATTCCAGACTGCGAAGAGTATGGGAAACAATTGAGTTGAGTTGAATATAATTGGTTGTCAGGAATTTAAGTTAAAGAAAAGAATAAATTCATTTTTACCAGGCACAATTATGATTAATTATACCAAAAACAAACAAGTAGGTACAAAGTTAGGCAAGGTGTTCTAGAAGAACTTTTAAATGACATGACAACTTCCATTTTTTTTTCATTTTGGAATTTGTTATATGAGCTCTAATTAAAAAAATAAGACCGATATTTTAAAAATCGTTAGAGCCGTTTTTGAAAAAAATGTGTTTTTTAGAAAATATCTCTGATATTTCACGCTAACTTACTCGGTTTGCCCTCGATGTCTCGGATTTTAACCAAACTTGGCATAGTGGTACCACTATGCCAAGTTTGGTCAAAATCCGAGATATCGAGGGCAAACCGAGTATGTTAGCGTGAAATATAAGATATATTTTCCTAAAAACACATTTTTTTCAGAAACGGCTCTAACGATTTTTAAAATTTTGGTATTATTTTTTAAATTAGAGCTCATATAACAAATTTCAAAAAGAAAAAACAATGGAAGTTATCATGTCATTTAAAAGTTCTTCTAGAGCAGCGTGTAGGCTTTGTGCATTAAGAAATTATCTAACAGAAAATAGTATCTACAATTTATTCGATATTTATTAGTCGGTATTACTTTTTAATATTTTCTATTTAACAACATACAACTTATTATAACGAACCATGATTTATTATAAAAACAATTTTATTAGAGTTTATTTTTTCCAAAAAAACACAATTAAAAAACTTGAAAACTGGGTCCTGATTTCGAACATTTCCGAAACTCTTAGTATCAAGTAATTTTATTTTTTTGAGAATTTTGTATCTTAGTTTGTTCTATCGTTATAATTATAATTAATAGTTGGTTATCCTTTCGGATATCCGAAATTGGGAATCAAATGCAAAAAAATGATCTATGCAAGGCTCCGCCTTGTAAAAAAATAAGCACTCTCGTGTACTGAAAACTAGGTTCGTGTACTCGGTGCGTAATATACTATTTTTCACTAATAGCTTTAGAACATACTATTATTTATCATGATTTCAGACTGTGAAATCAATTTTCTTCACCTATATCAATAATAATTTTTTCTCTCCTAGTAGGAGTAAAGTTTATAAACAATTGATTTCTGTCACTTTAGATGTTTCAGTTCTTTGTACAATTTTTACTAATTAAACCCAAGAAAATAGCTTTAAATAACTTTCTATTTATTAAATATAATTAATTATAATTATTACCAATTAATACAATCAATAATTAGCTAAATATTATGAAAAAAAAAAAAATAAAAAAACTAAATTTTTAAACGTCAGTTCAAAGTATTTATTTGAGCAAACGTCATTGATCAAGGCTACTTGATTTTTATGAAAATCTCAAGAAATATAATTTCTGTTAATAATTTATTTTATTATTTGAATAAGAATAGTTAAATAGTGCTAGTAGTGAAAAAAATATATAAACCACGGTAGAGAAGACTATTATAGCCTCGCGATCTTAAATCCCTTGCTGCTACGCAGCTCGGGATTTAATACGCTCGACTATAAAATATGTCTTCTCTACCTTGGTATATAATTACTATTATTATTCTATTATTATTTTTATATTCAATTTTTATTTATTTTCGGTTATTACGAAAAAGTAACCTGCAAATGTATACTTTAATTTGCCTTCAGCAAAATTTCAAAAATATTTTCGGGGGAAAATTAGTAACACCATCTTTGTTATATTTGTAATTTACTATTATCATAGATATTTTTGAGAAAATGAATTTTTTCTATTTTAGTTCATCAGTAAACTACTCTTATTTGGCAGAGTAGAGAATATTTTTACAAAAGGCAGCAGCAATCGCCCAAAAACTTAAAGTTTGCAGTTTGGTCCTGATCTGTTAAACGGTATGGCATGTACACGGCAAAAATAAATTACATAGT
The DNA here is from genome assembly GCA_958510825.1 of Brachypterus glaber. Classification (NCBI taxonomy): domain Eukaryota; kingdom Metazoa; phylum Arthropoda; class Insecta; order Coleoptera; family Kateretidae; genus Brachypterus; species Brachypterus glaber. The sequence goes on from OY294044.1 coordinate 70,760,880, forward strand.
CTCTAAATGCCATAGACCGGTTCATTAAAAATTACATCGTTTATAATGGTAATATTTTGCATCCTTTTACACAAAACTAGAATGTTTTTACACATTTTTACACAAATTCATAAATTATGCATAGTCTAGTATAGTAAATTTACTTAGTGTACTATATAAATTAATGTATTTTTACATTATTTTACATTTCGTTTTTTACAGATAAGGCTTCCGGACGGGCAGGCGGACAGACGGAAATCGAAAAATCGGTTTTTGGAATATATAGAATTTTTTTTTTGTCATAAACAAAAGAAAGAAAAATTCAGTATTTTTTACGACAGCTAAAATCTCAAAATTAATCTGCCCAAGTGGGCCCCCATTTTGGGGAGGTGCCACTAACAATAAAGAACTTAAAACGCTCGAAAAAAAAAAGATTTGGCAACCGTTTTTCTGTATTTATGATAATGTTATGTAATTTTTTAATAAAAGGCATTCACATTAAATCTTTTAGTCACTTCATTACAGTCTGCCGAATGAGGTGAATCTTTCGTGATTTTTTGTGTGTTTTTAGTTGTGTTAGTGTACGTTTTTTGTTTTTACACTATATCGGACTATTTTATTTTCGGTGGACTAATTATGGACTTTTATATAAAATAAATAGAAAACTTAGCTTGGTGCTATAGTCGTAAAAGTGCTGTATGTCTTTGGGGTAGTATGTAGGCTCAATGTGGGTTTTCCAACGGGCGGCCAAAGAACCAATGTTTGATGGCTACTATTAAATGTTTCCGTGTATGGTTGTTTGTTCCCCTCTAGAAGCTAATCTTGTTGACAAATAAGGTTTATATTCTTCTTGATCATACACTTCTCTCGGAAAAAGGACACTTTTTGTCTTATATTGGATTGACTTAGAAAAAAAATAGATAATCTGAACTATTTTTAAATTTAATTCAGTTTAATTTAGTCTTTGTGGGCCCCAGATGCTCGGGCGGCCGAAGTTGGGTCCCCATTTTGTGTGTTTTTAGTTCTAAACAGTGTTAGTGTATGATTTGTGTTTTTACACTATATCGGATTACTATGAATTGTTTTTCAACCACGAGTATATGTAAGTAATTTTGATTATTAAGATATTTATTTTTAATTTCATTTTTATAATAAATAGAAAATTTAGCTTGGTGCTATAGTGGTAAAATTGCTGTATAAGTCTTTGGGGGAGGGGGGGGGTTACGACAGCTGAAATCTCAAAATTAATCTGCCCAAGTGAGCCCCCATTTTGAGCGATAACACTGCACAAAGCTTCCTAACATTTATTATAATAAAATCAACAAAGATATTTCTGACTCATATGATAATGTTATGTAATTTTTTAACAAAAGGCATTCTAAATTTAATCTTGTTCATTTCATTACAGTCTGCCGAATGAAGTGGATCGTTCCGTGTTTTTTCTGTGTTTTTAGTTCTGAACGTTATTAGTGTATGTTTTGTGTTTTTACACTAACTATATATGGCTTGTCGCACTACTTAGGAATAATTTTTCAACCGCGAGTGTAAGTAATTTTGATTACACTGGTCTACAAAAAAAAATCTTCTCCAAGAACTAAACCTATCAAGCCTTAAGTATTTTTGTGTGCTGAAACCGAATTTTCAATTTAAAAAACTTTCTACCGCGTAGATTTCGAGTAAATCCCGGTTTTTATTAGACATTGGTTATACGTGCCTAAAAGAGTAAACTTTTTCGGATTAATCAGCACACAAAAATACTTAACGCATGATAAGTTTTGGTCTTTGGAGTCTTTCTTTTTTTGTAGACCAGTGTTATTAGGATAAATATTTTTTAACTTTGAGCAATTATGAGTAACTTTGGGGAACGGAAAATTTTTAAATGGGGACGGGCAATTTACGACAGCTGAAATATCGAAATTAAGCTGCATCTGAGCATGCCCAAGTGGGCCCCCATTTTGAGCGGTATCATTGCACAAAACTTTCTAAAGTTTATTATAATAAAATCGGCAACGATATTCCTGACTCATATGATAATGTTATGTAATGTTTTAACAAGTGCCATTGCAAACTAAATATTTTAGTCATTTCATTAGAGTCTGCCGAATAAAGTGGATCGTTTTTGTTTGTTTTTTGTTCTAAACAATAATAGTGTATGTTTTGTGTGTTTTTTTTATAATACTATAGTGTATTTAGGAATAATTTTTCAACCGCGAGTAAATGTAAGTAATTTAATTTAAAACGATTTTGAACATTTTTTAATTACACAGCCACACAAAAAAACATTCCAAGTGTTTTTTTGGAGACCACTGTATTACCGTGTATTTTATGGAGCTGAACCCGAATTTGAGGTCAAAATAGCAACTCATCCGATTAGTTTTGGAGATAAACTCAAAAAATTTTAGGGAACGTTCAAGTATTACGTAACGCAAATTTTGATCATTTTGGAATCCGGAACATTTTTTTGTGTGGCTGTGTTATTTTGGATTAGAATTTTCATTATTATTAAATTTTATTTATTTTTTTTGGGGTTTAATTGTGGACTTGTGAATAAATAAAACAGTTACTTTTTGAAATATTTTTGAATATAGTATTTATTATAAAAGGAACGTTCAAGTATTACGTAACGCAAATTGTAACAAAATTCATACACTTCATACCCCGGTTCTCGCGTTATTATACGTGAAATGAAATCTCTACTGCCTTACATAACGCGAGAACCGGGGTATGAAGTGTATGAATTTTGGTACAATTTGCGTTACGTAATACTTAAACGTTCCCAAAGTGCACTATTATGGGCACTTTGGCTTAGTTTACACCATGGGTTCTATATTTTAAGTCCAGGTACTTTTTGTCTACCTATCTCTGTTTATAGCATTTTGTAAACAGAAATAGGTAGATAAAAAGTACCTGGACTTAAAATATAGTACCCATGGTGTAAACTAAGCCTTTAACGGCGGCTATATTTAAAAGTCTATTTTTAAATTAATTACATTTACATTTTTTGTGAACTTTTAAATATGGCCGCTGTTAAACTCTTATATTAAATACGGATTAGTTTCATATTACTCTTTTTCGAAAAAGTACTTAAAAAAATAAAAACCTATAAAAAACAATTTTTGTTATGCGACCAATATTAAGCCCAATTTTCATAAAAAAAAATCCCATCCGAGAACTCGTTATGTCCTACAGCCGCCAGTCCGATGCTGATTTAACGTCCAAAAACGTATTAACAACTTATTAAGTTATTTTATTTAAACTGTTATTTAACTTTGATATCGGTTATTTTGAGGTAATTTCTTTAAACTAAATTTTTTTGTTATAGAACTACATAAGCTGGAGAAGTCAGTCATATAAACAGAGACAGTACAGATAAGAAAACCTAGTAGTCCAGACAAATAACGAAAAATTCCTATGTTAAATTGCAATAAATGTACATGGGCTGATACTTTAATGGGTAGTAGTGCATAGTAGCAGAACACTTCTGTTAGTTTTTCACCGGGTGATTTGCGTAAGGGATGTCCGCTATCTTAAATTTTAGGGGTGAGTGCGGTTATCTCGCTAAATATGCATCTTACGATAAAAATGCATATAACTAATTTTGTTAAGTAGAAAATTTCCAACAATTTTTGTTTAAATAATTTTTTTATTATATTAATAACAATCGAGTTATAAGTATTTAAAAATGGCCATGTTGGGGGTGAAATTGTTTTTTTTATTACACTTACATTATGAGCAAACTTGTAGCTCTTGAAGTATTATATGTTATGCTTTTTCAAAAGTATTTCGTTACGGTTACAGTGGGCGGTTGCGCTCTCTGTAACCGTACCAAAGTACCTATGAAAATTAATAGTATATGAAACTTAAAGAGAATTTCAAGAGCTACAAGTTTGCTCATATCGTCCGATGAATAATTTGGCTGAAAAATGGATAAAACCAATTCCACCTCCAACATGACTATTTTTAAATTAACCCATTGTTATTAATATATTAAAAAAATTATCCCAATAAAAATTGTTGGAAATTTCCTCCTTAACAAAATTGGTTATATGTATTTTTATCGCTAGATGCATATTAAGCAATTCACCCCTAAAATTCAAGATATCGGACACCCCTTACGCAAATCATCCAGTGAAAAACTAACAGATGTGTTCTGTTACCATCCACTACTATCCTTTAAAATACCAGCCCGTGTACATTTATTGCAATTTAAATTTATTATTTGACTGGACTATAGGTAATTAACACTAATATGTTCTAGGATATAGGCAAGATCTATGTGAGTTTGTTTTTAACTGCAATGAAAACAACGGAAGTGGAAGTAGTGCTAATAGAAGAGTTGTGCCCAAAGGCACAGTTAATATAAGGCACAAAAGCAAAATAGTTTTAAATCTAAAACCGCCAAGAGTATAGAGCCTAATATAATAATATTTTTTACAGGTACCATCAACTGAGGTGACTTCGGACGGAGTAGGTGACATTTTTTCGCAAAATCTTCTGAACCAAAGCACGTGTGTAAAAGTTGTGCGTTTGTGTGTAAAAGTTGTGGAAATGAACCCCACAACTTGAGCACACAACCCCACAACTTTTACACATGTGCTTTGGTTCAGAAGATTTTGAGAAAAAGTGCCCGAAGTCATCCTACCCCGTCAGAAGTCACCTCGGTGTTATAAATATTTTTTTACAGTTTAATCAAAAAAGAACATTGTTCTTATTAATGTGTTTGTGTTTGTGTTCTTATTTTACACACATATATTTTTTATATATATTTTTTTCAGGTATTATTTTTTATTTTAAGTATTTTATTTCTTTCAGGTACTATTATTTTCTTTTATGCATTATATCACTGCGTTAAAATGATAAGGTTCTATGTTCTATAGATACCCCATAATGAAGAACTATATTTATTATATACTCTATTGTGTTGTTTGTGTTCTTATTTTACACACATATATTTTTTTTATGTATATTTTTTTTTCAGGTATTATTTTTTATCTCAGGTATTTTATTTGTTTCAGGTACTATTATTTTCTTTTAGGCATAATATAACTGGGTTAAAATGATAAGGTTCTATGTTCTATAGAAACCCCATAATGAAGAACTATATTATACAATGTTGGTTTTATTATTTTCTTTTTTTCAGATAATGCTATATAATATATAGCCTATATTGTGCATTAGGTATTTTTTGAAAAAAAAAAGTGTTCTTAGGTTAAATATTCTAAACATTTATTTTTTTTTCAGGTATTAATTACATTATAATGTAATATTAGTTTTTATTTGAATGTTTACTAGGTATATTAATATTTTTTAATTGTTAAGGATATTGTTTATAATAATTTTGGTTATATTTATGTATATTTTTTTCAGGATATAAGTGTTTTTTATTTATAATATTATTTTATGTATTTTTTTTATATGTTTTATAGGATATTTTCGTTGATTATATTTTTTTCAGGTATTTATTTTTTTTTACAGGTAAAAATACAATTTTAATCTACAATCAGATTAAAATTATAGGATAGTTACATATTGTTTTATGCAAAAATACGCTAGGTATATTAACTGTAGGTTTTTGGAAGTTTATAGGCCTATAAACATAAACATTAAGGATAATATCCTTAATATAATAACATAGTATGTTTTTTAAGGTAGCATGGGGCGTGTAGAATAACCTGAGGTAGACTAATACTAATATGTAAATATTATTTATTTCAGATATATCAGAAAGAAGGATTTAATTAAAGTTTTAATTTTTATATATAATGTGTTATTTTATTTTATAGATCTTTGAAGGACAACTTTTACAGACAGTGTAATCAGAACTTGTAAGGTTCCTTAAGGTAAAATTGACAGCTAGTAACAGTAAGTTTTTTTAAGGTTAAGGTTTTTTCTTTCAATTCAAGCCAAGCCAATTTCCCCCACCCGGGAAACGAACCCGGGTTGTTGGCATAGTTTCCCCTAGGTTTAATTTAGTATATAGTTAGATAGCCAAATTCCGCACCAATTCCCTTAAGGGGGAATGGATAGGCAGGGTTACACGAACAGGTAGTCAATATCAGCAAAAATTCCCTCAAGGGGGAATGAATAGGTAGGGTTACACGCACAGGTTGTCAATATCCGCAAAAATTCCCTCAAGGGGGAAAGGATAACCGCGAACAAAAGACAAAGGAACAGACGGACATTTGAGGTGTTCTCTCTGGAAGGTCGACTTTTTCCCATACACGCCAGATATCTCGAAAGAGAGAGTATTACCAACCCTGACATCGGTGAGACCGAACTTACAAAGTGGGCAGTTGTCATATATATGGGTTAGGTATATATAGTGTATGTTAAATTGTCGCCTGACGAGATTATACTCCACGTGTATAGGCCTACTGAGGGATCCTTAGAGGGGAACTGAGGTTTTCTCACTGGGGAACGGCACGTTAACCGTAACGTATGTCTATCTGTCTGTCTATCTTTTTGTCTTATGGTATGTAAACCTTATAATTATAAGTCAACTTTTGAATGTAATATCGGTTTTTAAATATTCTTTCGCTAAGCAGATTGAATTTCTTTTTAAATAATAGTATATTTCAAACCTAATAAGAAAATTAAACATCATTATATCACCATAGAGTCCCTTTTCAAATTAAACATCAAAATTTTTAGGATTGGCAATGCATTTTACCGGGAAAACGCCATGATTGAAACTCTCCTGCATAATACCATTTATGATTAAGCTTTCCTCTAGAGGAAATAAACAATATTTCATTTTATGATATTGAACTTTCTGAAATGCAATAGTTGATTATATTGACTAGCCATATAGTCCGAAAAACGTATTTCAAATTAAATAAAGTGATTATTTTTCTTAAGCAAGGGACTTCCCTTATAGAAATTTACGTTAAAACCACTTTACCTAACGTTAGGAGAATGTTTTTTCTGTATCATTAGGGATCTATTACTAAAACAACGTTTATCTAACGTCATAAACCCAATATACTTATACTTTTGGACTTTTCAACCAAATATTTTTATTCAGTTTAGTCGGCAAGCTGGTGACCATTTATTCTTTTTTTTATATATATTTGGGCCTACGCGTTTATTATACAGTTAATGTCGCGATAACCCGAATGTTCTATACTCCGAATGAGGCAGTAATGAAATTCGGACTTCAAAGTACATGCATGTATGAGGCAGTAATCCGAACAATGAAATTCGGACTTCAAAGTACATGCATGTATGTTTCACTGTTCGGTTTTCCGCATAATTCAGATTATAATCTTCGATAATTATTGAAAATTTACATAATTTTGGTATCAAATTACAGGTACACTTGGAACTAAAAAAAAGTACTACATCACTGGACCTGGAGGTACACCAAATTTTTAAAATTTTAAGTGTTTCAAGTGATTTACTGACCATGAAATTTTTAGGGTTATGTACATTGTCAGTGGATTTAAAAACGGTATAGAACACATTCATTTCTCGTAAAATATATTCCTATTTGTACAATTTATAGAAATATATAGAACTAAAAAATAATAACAGAAATAAAAATATATAATTAATAAAATAACGAAAAGCAATAAGGTACCTTATTTAATAGCAGTTAAAACTTTAAAGGACCACAAATCTTCATTCCTATATATTTTAGCTCTGAATCTCTAATTTCTCGACCATTTTCCTTATTAGCCCCAAAATATATTGTTAAAATTGATTTTTGTTGCTGGCTTAAGTGTTGCATGTTGACTCATTTGACACAACTATGTGTCGAACAAGATGACTATTACATTTAGTTTTATATAACTCTGACTTAGTTAGGTCCTGAATTGACTTTAGTGGCAAGTTAGATTTAAATGGTACAATTTTTGGGTGTAGTACTTTTTAAAGATCGCAACTGTACGAAACAGGCAACGCTTGGTTTCATCCAGCGCCGTTCCCTGCATTAGATGGCTCATACCTTTTTTATGCACGCGCAATGTACGAGCTCTATTAACGCAAGATATAAAGCAAGTATTTTCGCAGGAACTAAGTAATGATAAACGTTATATTAATATAAGACCTAAATGTTAGGTTACCAACGTTAGGAACCGGGACATATATTACAAATTATACATTACAACTACGTCGGGATAACGTTCTTCTAATGTAAAATTTCTACTAGAGATATTTACAAAGACACAAGGGCGTAGATCTTTTTTTTCTATGGAGGGGGGTAACACCCAGGGCCGGCCGTTCAAGCCTCAAATTTGGCGCCCCTAGCAAAAGAAAAAACACCCTAAAATAAAGCTTTGTGCGCCTACAAAAAAATTGCCCCCCAAAAAATGCCATCAAGAAAAAAAGCTTTGTCCCTGACGGTTTCTACCAAACGTGGCGCCCCTACAAAAAAAATGTCGGCGCCCAAAAAAATACTCTAAGACAAATGCTTTGTCCCTGACGGTTTCTACCAAACTTGGCGCCCTGCAAACAAAATTGGCGCCCACACCTATGGGGGGGGGGTAATTACCCCCATTACCCCCCCCCCTCATATATGCCCTTGCTTTTATACAAAAAAAATATTAAACTAAATAATGAATTAGGCAAAATGCAGTTATTCAAAATTTTGATTTTGAGGACCTCTTTTTTTAGGTTCAGAGATTCAGAAGGAGACTTTTATATAGTGGTACCATAAACCATAATAACTATATAAAAGGTACATGCGCGATCATACTGGGGTCCTTACCTTATGACCCCGCCCCATAAAAAAATATAATTATAACAATTCCAGAATCGTGTAGAATCGCCTCTTAAATTTCTCGAACTTATTTCTGAATAGTTAATAATATTTACCTCTAATTCATTCGGTTTGTTCAACAGGCAGATACCGTTTCCGGTCCTTAGTCTGTCAATATAATCCGAACGGCTGCACTCGGAAAATTTATAGGGTTGCACGTTGTCCAGACCCACTATCGCTTGGGCCATGATACAACCATGCCAGTCCCTGCAAAAACATTCCTCCCGGCCATCATCATGGCCCATCCCGATGTTGTGGCCTATCATATGGGCCATTGTGCCTGAAAAATTGGTATTACTATTAATTTGTATTAAATTTAAAAGTAATTTAAGAAACTTAACGGGCCTTTCTACCTTCAAATTTTAAATAAATTTAGTTTTAAACATTTTTTTTATATAGAAAGAAAAAATATATAATTGTGAAATTGGTTAGGTATGTTTATTTATTTTAAAGAATACAAATTGTTTTGTTTCTTTATAGAATACAATTTTTTTTTTTAGATTTTTTAAGTTCAATTTTTGCCATGATTCCGGAAATTTGGATTGACTAAAAAAATGGGATATTATTCAGTATTGAAGTCACTATAGTCCTATCTAATAATTTTTTTTGTTATTTTATGGCCAAAAAAATCTCTTCTAGATAGGGCTATAGCGACTTCAATACTGAATAATATAACGTTTTTTTTAAGTCAGTCCAAAGGGCCGGAATCACGGCGACTACCATATTTGATGTTTTTTTGTATTCTTCTTTTTATATTTAAAAATATAAATAAAAAAAAACAAAATATCTTTAAAATTTGAAGGTATAAAGACCCATTAACGATAAAAATAAAACTGTGACTAATTAGTTTAAAAAAAAAACCTTTTGTCCCAGAATCCAAAATACTTTTAAGTTAAAACACAATACTCCTCTGAATAGCTAAAAATAGTTTTTTGCACGATCGGCTAATTTGACGTGTTTACTAGCCTACTTATGACACCAGTAGGTTATGTTTACAAATTGCTGATCGGTAAGTAAATTACTTACCGATCGGGAGGCGGTAAGAAAATAATAATCTAATTTTTAATTTTTAAAGCTTTTAAACTATTTTCATACTGATCTTTGGATTTTTCGGGTATAATCTTATATTCCACGAACCTTAAAGCTCAAAGTTGTTATCTTGAAGCAATTTTTACAAAAAAATGTTTATTTTACAAAGATATTAATGGGAACACAGTACCCTAGATAAGATAAACAAACATAGGATAAACAAACGTCAAACATAATTAGAAATTTAGCATTGTTTATTATACGTAGCAACCCGTTGTTAGGGTTAAATTTTATTAAAGGTACTGACTTGATTTTGGCAATAAAATAAATTTTACATTTTAATTTCACTTTTATAAATCTTATTTTATTTTATTTATTTACTTGAAATTATTTTGTTAAGTCGTGCGAAAAATGTAATAAGCATCACTGCCATTAAGTGCTTTACCGGTCACGGATAGTATTGGTGATTTCGACTTCGTCTCAACCTCCAAAATAATCCTCAACCGGTAAAATGCACTTAAATTACTATTTATAAAAACTGTTTATCTTTTTTTTCTGGTTTCTTCCACTAAAGATTCAAAATTTAATTAAAAAAAATTGTGTAAGGACGAAAATCCTTAAGGATTAACATAATTATGTTTCAGTTATTTCAATACAATACAAAATAATCATTAAAGTAAAGACCGTTCGAAATATAGTTTTGTTTTCCGGAATACGGCGACAATGATCACTAATTTTAAACAGAATATTACCAAATGCTAATTAAAAAATACATACTAGAAATGAACCAAGCCAAAATAAAGAAAATTGGGAAAATGATTTGGCTTGGAGGATTATATTATTATTATAGTCAGATGGAGATGAAAAGCTTATAGATATATAAATTAAAAAGTCCGAACTAACTTAAAGTAAAAGTAAAATAGTTTTCGCTTTAAAATTTGGTAGTACAGGATTGGGACTGATGCTCATTATATCTACTAAAATTGAAAAGACTATCAACACCCACAACATTTTAACTCAATAGGACACTATTCAAGTTCAAATTATCAAACATTATTCGTTTTCTTCGATGAATGAACCTACAGGTTAATTTATTTGAGCTTAAATATGAATAAATTAGACTAAAATTCTCTAATAGTATCAAAATAATGATAATTAGGCTTTAAATCTCAACTTTTATTTGGAAGTAATTACTTAATCCTTATCTGGATATCACTTAGCTGGTTGATTGCAAACCCTACTTTCAAAATTAAACGCGTATAAAATAATTAAAACCATTATTAAGGTAAGAAACTTTCTCCAAACTTACCTGCTAAAAGGTGGGGCTCATAGGTGTTAATGTCAACGCTGATTCCCACCGATTTCGACGTGCAAACTGTGGCCGGGACCGCCATTCCGGCCTCCCCACCGGCAAATAATTCCCCCGTCAGAAGTTGTGTCGTGTCCTTATCTACTTTGAACAATTTTCGCGACGTGTAATCGTTAAAATTCGATAAGGCCTTTTCTATGTCTTGGTTACGGTCTAATTGTGCCTGGTTTCCACCTGAAATTTTAATTAATTCATTGTTAGATTATCCACAAACATCTTGAGGTTTTCTACATAATTAATAATGGGGTACACGGTTCGCAAAAAAGGTCAAATAAAATAAAAAATTTCCCAAGAACTTTGTAAATAAAATTTGATTCCTGGCCCTTTCCTTAAATAGGAAAAGCAAAAATTAAAAAATTTCAACGACAAAATTTTTTTTATCGCACTTTTTTGTTTTGAGTATTATAAAATAGATACAGGCTGATTTATAATTTTCCCAATTCACCAATATTTGCTAGTTTACTTTTTTCTGCTTAAACGTTTTACCTGTAACTCAAAAATTAAATTTTAAATAATATCTAACAAATAGGACCCCCTTGGGGGGCCTTAAAAAGGACGAAAGCCTAAATTTTCTTGGGTTTATCTTGTATGCTCTATTTATATACCAATATAAGCTATTCTAGTAGTATATTAAATATTTTTTTTAAATAGGGGCCTTTGGGGGTCTTGAGCCAATTTTCAGATTTTTTTTAGAATTTTAATGTACAAAAAATATTATAATATTGTAAATATTTTCTAGTTATTGTTTAAAATGTGGGTTTGGGGGTTAATTATTATATAATATATAATATATATTATTATATATTATATTATATTATTATTATTATATATTAATATAAAAAAGATATATAATAATAATTTTATTATGTACGCTTACGTGTCAAATTTGGTTTATACTTCTCCTGAAAGTGGTTAAAGAAGTCTCTTATAAGAGACTTACTATATCTAATAATTATACATACATAATTATGTACATAATATTTCTATAATACATTATGCCTAAAACTTTAAAATCTCTACTTTCGGCTTAAAGAAGAGATATCAGACGATCGGAAGAAAAAGAAAAAACATTTTAAAACTTAAGTACTTTACAAATCAATTTTTTTTGAAAGGTTTGGAGGTTTTTTTTAATTCCAGAGGAAAGGCAATAAATTAAAAGCAAATAAAATTATAAGTGGAAATTATATTTAGTATTAAACAAAATTGAAATATAAAAGTACAGAAAAAATAAAAGCAAAAATTTAATTAATTAATGAATTAAAAAATCCCTTCAAACCTTTCAAAAAAAAATTGATTTGTAAAGTAAGTTTTAAAATGTTTTTTCTTTTCCTTCCGATCGTCTGATATCTCTTCTTTAAGCCGAAAGTAGAGATTTTAAAGTTTTAGGCATAATATATTATAGAAATATTATGTACATAATTATGTATGTATAATTATTAGATATAGTAAGTCTCTTATAAGAGACTTCTTTAACAACTTTCAGGAGAAATATAAACCAAATTTGACACGTACGCGTACATAATAATATTATTATTATATATCTTTTTTATATTAATATATAATAATAAAAATAATATATAATATAATATATAATAATATATATTATATATTATATAATAATTAACCCCCAAACCGACATTTTAAACAATATCTAGAAAATATTTATAATATTATAATATTTTTTGTACATTAAAATTCTAAAAAAAAACTGAAAATTAGCTCAAGACCCCCCAAAGCCCCTATTTAAAAAAAATATTTAATATACTACTAGAATAGCTTATATTGGTATATAAATAGAGCATACAAGATATACCCAAGAAAATTTAAAAATTTAGGCTTTCGTCCTCTTTAAGACCCCCCAAGGGGGTCCTATTTGTTAGATATTATTTAAAATTTAATTTTTGAGTTACAGGTAAAACGTTTAAGCAGAAAAAAGTAAACTGTAGCAAATATTGGTGAATTGGGAAAATTATAAATCAGCGTGTATCTATTTTATAATACTCTAAACAAAAAAGTGCGATAAAAAAAAAATTTTGTAGTTGAAATTTTTTAATTTTTACTTTTCCTATTTAAGGAAAGGGCCAGGAATCAAATTTTATTTACAAAGTTCTTGGGCAATTTTTTATTTTATTTGACCTTTTTTGCGAAACGTGGGTAGTCTTTAGACAAAATCCTTTAAATTCGGTTTAGGATTTGTATCCTAGTTTTTACAAACATCTTGAGGTTTTCTACATATTTAATAATGGGGTAGTCTTTAAACAAAATCCTTAAATTCTGTTTAGGATTTGTATCCTAGTTTTTACAAACATCTTGAGGTTTTCTACATATTTAATAATGGGGTAGTCTTTAAACAAAATCCTGAAATTCTGTTTAGGATTTGTATCCTAGTTTTTACAATTTTTATTATAATATAATACAATTATAAATTTGTAGACATACAAAAAGCATTTGATAGTCTACCATGGGAACTAATATGGAGAGTGCTACGAGAAAAAGGAGTATGTGAAGAGTTAATTGAAGCTATTAAAGCTATATATAAAAACTGTAGGAATTATGTCAGATGCAATAACATGACTTCTAAGATATTTACAACCACCAAAGGAGTAAGGCAATTTTTAAAGCTTTTAAACTATTTTCATACTGATCTTTGGATTTTTCGGGTATAATCTTATATTCCACGAACCTTAAAGCTCAAAGTTGTTATCTTGAAGCAATTTTTACAAAAAAATGTTTATTTTACAAAGATATTAATTGGAACACAGTACCCTAGATAAGATAAACAAACATAGGATAAACAAACGTCAAACATAATTAGAAATTTAGCATTGTTTATTATACGTAGCAACCCGTTGTTAGGGTTAAATTTTATTAAAGGTACTGACTTGATTTTGGCAATAAAATAAATTTTACATTTTAATTTCACTTTTATAAATCTTATTTTATTTTATTTATTTACTTGAAATTATTTTGTTAAGTCGTGCGAAAAATAATAAGCATCACTGCCATTAAGTGCTTTACCGGTCAAGGATTGCGTCAGCCACAAAGGCGTATTATTCTATGAGTTCTTTTTTTGGGCATAAGGAAATTAGTAAAATATCAAAAGTGCGTGTCTTTCAAAGTGTTCTTGTCCCAATTTTATTGTATGGAAGTGAGTCATGGGTGTTATCAGAGAAGCAAAAGTCGAAAGTGCAAGCTTTGGAGATGAAAGTATTGAGGAGAATTGAAGTTGTGACCAGAAGAGATAGAATAAGAAATGAAGAAATAAGAAGATTAGGCGTGAAATCGGTTTTGGAAAAAATAGAGAGTAACTTACTACGATGGTTTGGACACCTAGTGCGTATGACGGAAGATAGGATAGTGAAAAAAGTGTGGGAGATGGGTGTGTATGGAAAAAGAAGCAGAGGGAGGCCAAGAAAGAAGTGGAACGAGTGCGTGTCTGAGATACTAGAGAAAAAGGACCTTACCTGGGGCAACGCTATACAAGTTGCTAGAAATAGACAGGAGTGGAGGAAAATACACCAGGCAGCAGCTCCAGCACGTATGGGTGCACCTCGACACCCATAAAGGGTACAAGAGGTCGAGATTAAGTAAGTAACAATTATAAATTTTAAAGTACTAGATATAAATTGGGACCTACCACAAAGTGGTAGTATACCTACAAGAAATGTTATGTTCATTATCAACGTAAAAAGTTTAACTTTGCAGATAATAGTTACAGAGTTTTCATACCGATAATCCCCAGGATAATTTTAATCTACAAAGTTTTTAAATTAGAAAAAATTGGTGAAAAATTAGTTAGTTAGGAAAATTAATTAGGGAAATAGCAATAATTCCTGAAAATGGGGTGGATTATTACAATAAATTATTATTATTATTTTTATTATTATAAGTATATTTAGGCTGTGTATTACACAGTGTGTAATACAGCTTACATATCTAGCTGTACTCGTATACTTCCACTAAAGTTCTAAAACTATGAGAGCTAGTGTGGAATTAGTAGAAAAATCAGGGGAATTAATTGAAAATTTAGTTGAAGAATTAGTTGGGGTATTAAAAGTTGGTGTACACAACTTTTTTTTTAATAACCGTAGTACAGTACCAAAACTAACTAACTAAGTAAAAAAAAAACAATACGAGTACATCTGTTAAAGAATCTCCTCAATATTCTTATACTACAGTCATCATCACCATAGTCATCGTACTGTACAATGTTCATTAAGGTCATTTGATCAATTGTTACCTTGTCGACTATTATGGTGGTTAGCCGGTTGGCTTTTTAGAAGTTCTCACCTAAACCGGCCAATCACCATAAAACTACTACTACTAATACACCAAGTAGACAAAGCCAGAACCAACCGATTGAATGACCGTACTGTAAAATGTACACCTATGTAGAGTGTACAAGGTATAATTTGAAATAGACGCCACAATTATTCTTAGTTACATATGAAAGTTATTAAGTTGGGGTTTATTAATAATTGAATAACTCGTTAGTTTAGAGTGATGTTAACAGTTTTAAAATTTAACCTCTACATGTGCCACTTGTTTATATTCTGAAAGTTTGTGTATGTATATACTAATTGAAACATATAAAACTTTTAATTAACCAGATTTAACACCCAACGTATACATTTAGTTAAGCTAAACATTAGTTAAATAAATATTAATTTACCCTTTATCTCAATGGAAATAAGAGACCTTTAGTTAGGTAACTAAAAAATAATTCTGTCTAGGATATAAAAATACTTTCCCCAAAAAGCTGATAGAACCAGACACAAAATATATAAAATATTTATCAAGGTTACACCCCAATTTGCAAGGGTCCTTTCTTCTTTTAATAAAATGTCTCAATTTTTTTTTCGTGTTATCTGATAAGGTGGGGGAGAAAAAATTAAAATATATTACACGTTTTTGCATATAATTTACTTCATGTTATTAATGCATGCATGTCATTATAATCTTCGAAGTAAATAATATACATGTATTATCTATGTTATTACAGATAATACAGGGTGGTCCAAAAAGTTTTTTTTTATTTGGTTGCGCTGTAGAAAATTTAGTAAGAGGGGTAGAAAGGTGGGGTCGGTCTTAAACGATAGTTTGATTCAGGGAAATTTTTCACCATGCAGTGCTACACGGTAGAGAAGCGCTTGTTTTGTGTGCGCAAATATTACCGCAAACACAATTCCGCCACTATTTCGCGCCGTACATTTCGACAGCAACCTAATCGGTTCGAAAACGCGCAGCTGCTTTAAATGTGACGAGATCGTCGGTGCTCGCATCCTTTATAAAGATTTACATATGCACGCGCGTTTTCGAGTCAATACATTTTGTTATTGCCGCACGGACGCTCTAAGTCTCTCAATGTTTTTATGGGTTCTCGCCGACTTTCGACGGCCGGGGACGCGTATATTTAACGTTGAACCAGTTTCCCCAAATTTACGAACTCATTGCTTAATCAACGGAAGGCTTGGATATTACTGAATATCGTGCAAATTGGAAAATGCTGTTGTAAATGTTTTTTTTTACTCAGTATTTGTTCAGTCCTCTTAAAACAAGTTTAATAAAAATAAAGAAATGATTTTTTGTTCTCAACAGAAAAAAGAATGCATCCAAATGAACATACATATGTATTTTAAAAGTTTATCAGAAATTTAAAAATTATTTTGGATATTTCAAAATGAAGCTCTTCTAACTTTAATGTTGTGAAGAGTATAATGAGAATAGACTTTTAAATAATTTATTTTTGATGTCAACGTCCTTATATCTATAGAAGTAATTTTTCATTCCATAACTCCGTCAAAGTCTCTTGTTATATTAACTATTATAGAAGACATTCTTAGCATAAGGAATTTATAGCATTTTTTATCATTCAATTTTAAAACGTTAATATAAAGGATTTTATAATGGATGATTACAATAACAAATATTTTGTGCAATGCAATATTCTGTATAAAAAGAAAATGTTTTCATAATTTTTCATAATCCGCATTTTTATTTACAAATACATTCAAAGTGATTCAGAAATATGGCACACAAAGAGAAAAAAATATATTAGATTTTAAATGATAATTGTTGCAACTCTAAAAATACTTGATATAAGCATATCTAAGTAATTCTACGCATTTCATTATATACAGTAAATGTTATATTCAATTTTCCCAGATACTCAAAAAAAAATAAATAAAAAAATAAAAAATAACATTAAACTAGAAAAACGAAAAATGTTTGAAAAAAAAATTTTGAAAACAAAATTTTCAAAAAGATATTAAAAAAAATCAAAATTTTTTATTTTAATTTTCTTTTTACAAAAAAAAAGAAAAAATTTTGAAAACAAAAATTATTTTTTGATTTTATTTTTAATTTTTTTAAAAGGTTTTACCCCCCATAACTTTTTTGTTTTGGGGGGATTACTTTCAAATTGGTAAAATTAATCTTTATAATAAAAGTATTTTTTTTTTGAAAAAGTTACGTAAATAGGAATTTTCTTTCAGCTTTTTTCGATTTTTTTAAAAGTTTAACCCGCATAACTTTTTTCTTTTTTTGATTACTTTAGGGATCCTCCCCTCATAGGACCTATTTTTTCCTGAAAATTTCGAATCGATCGGATTATTAGTTCTTGAGTTATCGTGTCCACGAAAAAGTGACATCAGACGAACAGACAGACGAACAGACGGACTGAGGGACATTTTCAAATTTTCTTATTTTTTCATGAAATATATTTATATCCAAGAATTTTTTTTCTAGGAAGTATTTTGCGATTTTGGAAAATTGGAAACTACAGTATAATGCTATTCTAGCCCAGGCACTGTGAACAGTATAATAATATAAAAAAAGGTTTTTAAAGTTAAAACCTTACTGTTAATTACATATTACATATAACTAAAAAGTAGAAAACAAGACATTTATACCAATTTACAAAAAGAAGATTTTTAAAAGAAAGGTTTTGGAATGTTGATGTTTTAATTTTTGGCAATTTTTGGTATAAATGTCTTGTTTTAATAATAATAATATATTTTATTGCCCAACAGTAAATACAAACAGGACATTCATATAATACATTAAAGTTAACTTATAAAACTAATAATACTTTTTAAATTAGAAAAATTTATATCACAAAGACCTGAAATATTATTAAAATTCTTGCACATCACATACATAGGAGACTTAAGCATTAGATTAGTATTTGGTCTGGAAAGAAAAAATGTAGTAGAGTGTCGTGTGGCATTCGGCACTAAAAAGTTAATTTGAGACAAAAGCGTATTGCAGTCAATATTATTATGCAAAATGCTGTATAAAAAAGAAACTGATATTTTAACTCTACGCGTGTTTAGTGATTGAAATTCAAATTGTGCCATTAAGCCCGTTAAATCAGCTCCTCTGGGAGGATAAACTCCGTTTGTCTTAAGCGAAAAATATTTTAAAAATCTACGCTGAACAGATTCAATACTATCTATATGCTGATTGTAATATGGATACCAGATAATTGCTCCATATTCAAGTTTAGACCGAACAAAGGAAAAATATAACACCTTCAAACATTCCGCATTTTCAAACTCCTTAGAACTTCTAATAATAAAACCCAACATTTTGCAGGATGACTTAACTATATTCGATATATGGTCGTCGAAGGATAAAGCCGAATCGAACAATATTCCTAGATCTTTAAATGTATTGACACGCTCTAATACTATTCCATTTATATTATAATGATATGTTATTTTATTTGTTTTTCTAGTAAAAGACAAGATTTTGCACTTAGAAATATTTAAGTTCAACCTATTCCTTCGACACCATAAATGAACAGATTCCAGATTATCTTGTAATATTATACAGTCTAATAGAGATTTTATAGAGATGAAAATTTTTAAGTCATCCGCAAACAATAGTTTCAGACACTTAATAAAAGTTGGCAGGTCATTTATAAATATAAGGAATAGTAAGGGACCTAAGTTTGACCCTTGCGGGACGCCCGAAGATGCTATAAACCTAAACGATTTATAATTATTAAATTAGACAAATAATAGCCTATCTAGAATATAACTTTCAAACAATTCAAGCAATTCTCGGTTACATCCAAGTAAATACAACTTATGCAAAAGTAAATAATGATCTATATGATCAAAAGCTTTTTCTATGTCGGTGTATATGACATCTACTTGACCGCGATTGTCCAGCTCATCAGCTATATATTGACTAATTATGGCCAAATTTGATACCGTCGAGCGTTTTTCCATAAAACCAGGCTGAACTTGTGATATATCATTCTTTACTTGGAAATAAATTTGTTGTTTTCTACGTTATATATAATATGTAATTAACAGAAGGGTTTTAACTTTAAAAACTTGTTTTTTTATTTTATTTTCAAGTTTTTGGTTATGCTTTAATAATAATAAGTAAAGCAAACCTTATTAAAGGTTTATTAAAGGTGAAACAGAGATTTTATGTAAAATTATATTGTCACCGGATATAAGCATGCGTACCAAATTTAAGTTCTTTAATTAAGTCGGTAAGACAGAAAGAAGGTTAATTTAGCCAAAGGGCTACATTGGGGGGGGTGGGGGGGTGATGTATAGTTTGGTTACCGTCAGGGACAAAGCTTTTTTTTGAGGGTGCCTTATTGGCAGTAGTGCTTGCATAGCGGTAATTTCTACGGCTTATTTGCCAAAAATTACCACTTCTAAAGAGGAACTCTTAAGGAACACAGGAGAAACTCCCAAGGAACCCTGGAGGAACTCCGAGGAACTCTGAAGGAACTCTTTTGTACAAATTTCAGACACAGTTAGCCCCTCGAGTTAACTTTAAAAACCAAATTCAATTTGTTTCAAGTTTAATTAGTATTTTTTTCCAAAAAAATATTATTATTTTTCCATGTTTTTAGTTTTCTAAATACTCAGTATAAATATCTACTCGTCAGCTTTTATTTAATTTTTTTTAACCCCCTGCCACAGACACGGCGTAGATTTTACGCCTGGATAGTATGTAATTTTTGGTTTCTCCCAACTCCGACTAACTACGGATTTCCGCGTCTCAGTACCTTTCGGACATTCGGTTTAAGCCCTAAATCCGAGCGGAGAAGTTGGTATGTTGCACAATGATTTTTCACATGTTCATATAAAATTTGGCGGCGTAAAAAATACGCCCTGTCTGTAAGTACGTAATAATAAAAAGAATACTGTTTATTCATTGCAAAAAAAATATTCTTTTTTTTTTAGTGTTTTATACTTAAATCTTATTTATTAATGATTAAGTTTTCAATTTTATCTTATAAATATTTTTTTTTTCTTTCTTCTATCGTTATTTAAATAAATTTCCCTACCAAGTCAAAATTAACAAAAAATTAAATTATAACAAAAATTATATTATACAAATTATACTCATTTAAATATTATGTTCTATTGCATATAAATAAATAATTAAAGATATAAATAACATTTTTTTTTTAAATAAGTCAAAGTTAAAAAAAAAATGTTCGACTTTTAAATTGTTTAAAGGAAGGAGTAATTTTTACGCCGTGTCTGAAGGCTCCAAAAAATAGGGTATTTTTTTGAGTCAAACTATACATGGTAGGGTCCCAGCGATCATCAATTTCGCATTTCGGGGGGAATTGCTCCTGATCGAATATGGTATTAGCAAAAACAACATTTTCAAACTTTTAGAAATCAGAACTATAAATTAAAGTGATCATAAATCAAGGCATAGAAAGGAATTCGAATTTGCTTATCAAAGACGATTTAAAGATAGCAGCCTTATTGAGTACTTGAAATTTTGCCAATTTTGTTAATGAATATGTTTTATGTAGATTTCTAGATAGTTTTTAGAGAGTAGCGAAAACTTTGGTTACTATAGGAACATCTTAAGGTCGATCCATGAATTCTCTGTATACACTACAAAAAAACAATGTATAAATTTACATGCTAAATCAGAGGTAAAATGTCTCCAAGCAGGTGCACGTAAAATTTACGAGATTTAGCTTGTAATTTTAAATTTTTTTAGGAATATTACATGTACATGTGCGTAATATTCCTAAAAAATTGTAAAATTACAAGCTAAATCTCGTAAATTTTACATGCACCTGCTTGGCAACTTATTACCTCTGATTAAGCATGTTTTTACAGTGTATTATTATAAAATTACGGAAGGCATTTTTTAGGATTTTTGTAATTGAAAATCATTTGTAAATGGATTTAAATTTTAAAAGAATTCTGCAATTCTAAGGTTACTTTACTACAGTAGTCGTATAACAAGTTGGTTAACTCGCAAGGTAGCGTAATAAACTCATCGTCAAAATTCTTGGACCCCCCGAACATTTTAAGAATGCATATTTATCTCTGGTTGAAGTTATTATAACTTTAAATAACATTGTTTTGCTGCTTTATATCCCGGAAAAAAACTCCCAATAGCAACAATTTTCGTAAAAAGTGTCGGGATAGAAACCGCAGCATTCCACTTAGAAACATTCAACGCCACTTTTGGGGGACGTAAAGAAGAGTGATTTCCAGAGCTACACTTGCCTGAATGCTTCATTCTTTAAACCTAAGATCTCGAAGAGTTCTAAGAGTATCCAGACTATCAGCCCGCCAGAGAGACGCCCGCCTACAATGGGCACGTAATCATAGAACGTGTTCAGTCAGTGGCGAAACGTACTTTTTTCGGATGAAAAAAGATTTGGCCTAGTTAATGATAGTGGACGTATTAGGATTTGATGGGCTCCAACAAGGCAGGAACGGTTGGCCTTTGCACGAGAGGTCATTCCATATCAAGGAGATTCTGTAATTTTGTATGGAGGCATAATGTACAACCATTGGACGGAGTTAATTCATATACAGGTCAACATGAATGCCGAAATTTATACGGAAAACATAATTAAAGGTATTATCCAGCCCTTGCAATATGATATTGGCATAAATATTGTCTTTATGGATGATAATACCCGTCGACATCGCCAAAGGGAGGTACCATGCGCCATACGTGATGCCCATATTCAAAGATTAGAGTGGCCCGCCAACTTCCCAGAAATAAATTTAATGTAAAATATATAGTTATGTTGTAGGAGCCATATAAAACTAAGATAACTCCCCTGACAAGCTTCCGGAATTGATTATCGCTGCACAAGGGAGGTGGAATAATATTCCTCAAAAAACGATCAACAATCTCATTTTGTCAATGCCTAGGCATGTTATGCCAATCATTACACATAATAGAGGAAATACAGACTACTGAAATGTTATTTATTATAAATATTTAGTTTTTTTTTGCTAAATTAAAAAAAAATAAAATTCAAAATTTTGACACTTATTTTTGTAAATTTTCTTTCAACCTGTGTATTTAATTTATGACAACTAAAAAGGCACTAATACTTATATTATGACGATGTGTTTAGTATACCTATTATGTACCTAGTATGCAAACTAAGTCTTAACACCTTCGCGCACAGACCGATTTTTCAAGTTAACAGCTACTAGCATTATCCTAGATGTGATGAAAAAATGGATGTTCCCTTTTTTGGTACTTTCGTACAGTACATTACATTATTCCGCTAGTCTCAGATTCTCATTTCATAAAAAAAAGTAAGTAATATTTTTATGAACTGAGACTATCCATATATCAGCCTGATAGCCCACGCGTAAAATAACATCTACAAAATTATCCCAGTTTATAGTAGTGCTTAAGCAGCGCTGTTATAGTGGTTGCCACAGGTGGCACCCTAGGCTAGCAAAGCATATTTAGCTGGTTGCCATATGTGACGCAAAGAGGTTAACCGTTCAAGACTAAAGTTATTTTCCGGAGTTAAGGTAAAAACCGTATGCGTGGTGCATATAATATTACAATAGTATACCTAAATATCAGTTAAAAAATAGTTCAAATAATATTTTGATATAGGTGTCAATTTAACAAATAATTATAAAAAAGTTAGTAGTTATCTTTTTTTTATTATTGACCAACGTCAATAAACATTAACAACGGTAAATAAGAAATGGGTTCACTGATTTTATTGGTTAACAAGGTACTACTTAATTAGGTAGTAAAAAACAATATTATAGTTCTATACTGGCTTACTAAGCTAAAAAACAGTAACTACATTGGTCAATAACAGCGTTTTCAAAATAATAGATTAAAGTTAACATGAAAACGACTAATGAAGCTACTGCTTTCTAGCTTAGTAGGCTAAGTAATTTATTTATTTTTTTGACTATTTTATTTCACACATTTTTTAGAGTGCAAAAATATAAAACTGACCGCATGTTTCTAACTAAAAGCGATTTTATAATTTGTCAGAAAGAGAACAAAAGTTCTGAACTATAGGTAAAAAACTGACAGCAAACATCAAGGACCTCTAGATCAAAAGTATTCTTGTTAAAAGTTTTTCCAATGAGGAAAAACAAGTAAAAAGCATCAAGTGTATGCAGCAAGTTAACAAGACGTATTTTATTTTCCAAGTTTTGAATAAAAATATTTTTATCGTTGCGCTTTGTTAAAAAGAGAGAACAGCTTTAAAGTTATTTGTGAAAAAAACATAAATTTAGTTACATCACTTACTTATAAAAGTATACTTTAGCATCTAAAGAAATACTAATTTAATTTACTATAGGCAGCTATACACCGCCACATTTTTATATGGTAGCCTAATACAGTCTGTGTCTTAATTCCGCCCCTCTTTAACTTTTTAATCGACGGGGACTTTTGACACACATTGTATACATAATTCATAAAAAATGTTTTATAACAGATTACCTATATTGTTTCCACTACAGATTAAAATAATAATTATAATTTTGGTAATAATTATTAACAAAATTCAGTCTGTAGTCCGTTTTACTAAAATACTTTTTATATAGGTACCTATTTTAGGTAGAATAGCCCTAAAGTTTGAACTAATTTAAACCGAAAGTAATTTTTATGATAGATTTCCTTCTGGGGTATTTCTAAAGGCTTAATAGAACTTGAAAATTACTTAAGTCTATAGTTCGAGGGATATATCTTAATATTATTTTACTTTGAACTATTAGGTACTTACCCTGCCACGTTTCAATATAAACAACAGAAACTCGCGTATTTAAAGTCCTAAAATATAAATCGGCTATATTGGCTACTTGTATCGAGTCGTGTACTACATCTATTCTGGTGCTGCCATTTCTTTTTTCGAACATCGCTTTATCTATGACCATGGCTGTCTCGATGTATTTAGTTGCTTCCCTGACGTCCCGTTTGATTTTGAGGTTAGTGTGAGGTAAAAATCCCGCGTGGATGTTCTGCCTCCAGTCCATTTGGCCCGAGTTTGCACAGCCTTTGTTCGCCTTCGTTCTCGCTTCAAATATGACATGTGGATGTTTCTGCTAAAAAAGAGGAAAGCTGTGCAGTCACTTATAGTCCACATATAGAAATAAAATAAAAATTTAAAATTGTTGTAATTTACAAATTGTAAAGGTCAATGATTTCATACCCAGTAATTTATTTTAAACATGTATTAAGGAGACTTTTTTATAAAGCTTAACAGGTCACGAGACGTGCAGTATGAATAAAAATATACTATTATTACTATTATTATTAATTGAAAAAAAAAATCGAATATGAGAGTGACTACTTATTAACTCTTTTCACAGGATATTGCCATATTATATTTGGACTGTGTTTTGCAACTACATGTTAACCGACATCATTAAATCACAGTAGGTTGCCTAACATTTTACTTAATACCTTTTAAATGAATTAAATTAAAGATGCCACATTTTGTACATGTTGCGATACATGAACAAGTAAAGCAAGTGCTTAATTTTAAGTATTTAGTAAAAAGTTAAGGAAAAAGTTCAACAACTTATTGTCATCTCTCATCTTGGGTAAAATACTATTGTATAACATGATTCGTTTATAAAAATATGGTTTTGCATGTTTTTAGATTTTTTTGCTTTTCCAAATATGAAAAAGTACTAATCATTATTATTAGTTTGTTTGGTCTATGTGAGAGTTATCTTCAAGAATCCAGTTGGTTTTAATATATATGGACGTAGACTTTACTTGTTTTGATGTGTCAATTGTTTAATAATTAATAGTTTTGAAATGTGTTGCATCGGTCATGAATTGGTGCGCCCCATTACTTCTTAAGAACATTTTTAATCTCTTTTGGGTGGTGAGAATTTCAAGAATGATTTCCGTTTTTAGGAGCATGTCGAGATATCTGTAAATTTAGGTGTCTCTTATAAACCAAAGGATATTGAGGCATATTCTGAGCACCTTGTTTTGAAATGTCTGAAGTTTGGATTAAAGTCTGTTTTGAAAAAGCTACAACTAGGTGTGCCATAAATAGTTTTACCAAATATCTGGATATAATATTACCGTGAAATTCTAGGTATCTACCACATAATACATATGTAGTATGTATATTATACATATTTAAGAAAATTAGGCTAAAATATAATTATTTTAAATATATTTATTGATTTTATGAGTTATGAAAAACCCAAATAAGTTTTTGGCTTATGCTAGGGGCTCTTTATAAACATTTGACGAACCCTATTGTTTTATCAAATCTACGATAATAAATAGGATTAAGTTCATAGAGTTAAAACTTTTCTCAAGTGATTTTCCAATCGGGGTGCGCCCCTATTGGACGCGCCTGGCGGTGCCCATACAAAGTCTCTGTTTAAAACGAACTCATCAGTGATTTATATAAATTGTTTTTACATGGTCAGTTTGGGTAGCGATCCGGGGTTTTAATGATCATATGGGTTTGTTCGTGAGAAAAGGTTCTGTTTTACAGTTAATCGAAACCAAGAAAGCCTGATAAAATTTGTCATAGAACAACGAAAATTATTATTTAATAATATTGAAAAGAAATAAAATAAAAACCAAGAGTAAAATAATAAAAAAACATTGTAAATAAACGACATAGCTTAGAAAAATAGCAGTATAAAAATAATCACTTACTAAAAAAAGAAAAAAATTAATTTTTATAACCTTTATAGAAACTAGTACTTATTATTTATATTAGGTGCATTAAATCAAATGATTACTTAATTGAAGTTGAATACGTATCGTAGACCAAGCTGGTAAAACTTGACTGGAAGATGGCAAGTAGATATTTATACTAATTATTTAAAATACTAAAAATAATGAAAAATAGTACTAATATAAATTTTTGGGTACAAGTACTATTTGAACAATTTATTTATTTTTTAATTACTCAAATATGTTTATTTTAATTTATTTTATACTTGCAACAAGTATTTAACACAAGTATTACGAATACTTTATATTATAATATTTTTTCTCTGTATGTAGGGGAAAGTGTTGTACCTTGGTACGCATGTACCTCGGGACATGTTCAATATATCTGCCATCTATGAGTAAAAAGCTGAAATACTTTGTTACTAAAATAACCACTAGCGTAACGGTATAGAGAACTTCAGTTTACTTAAAATTCAAATGCGATACAAGTTAAGGTGGTTAATACTATAATTGTGACCATAAAAGTTATTTTTCCATATATAAAGGTAAGTGTGTTAGAGAACAAAAATAAAACATTAATTTGATCTAATCATAGAGATAAATAATTAATTTTTTTCTGATTTTAATGGTTATATGTGAATCTTATAATTTCTAACCTAAAAAAAGTAAAAGAAAATGTTTCGAAACTTGTAAAATATGTACCTCGGGACAGCAGTTTGCATGTACCTTGGGACTGTCCCAAGGTACAAGCATACTAGGATTGTAAAACTTTATTATTTAATGTTTTTTCTTATTATCTTAGAAAAATGCCTCGAAGTAAAACTGGAAAAAAAAGAGATGCAGTTAACGTTGATGCCTTGCAGCAAGCAGTACATGAAGTAGTAATTAATAAGATGAGCATAAGAGATGCGGCTAATTTACATAGTGTTAAAAAGACAACTGTCGCTAGGCATGTTAAAAACCACCGCGAAAGCAACAATGAAACATATGAATACAAAGCGAATAATGATATTAAAAAAATTTTTACTAAAGAAGAGGAGACCCAACTCGCACAATATTTAGACTTTTCAGCTAGACTTCACTACGGTTTAACAAAGGAAGAAGTACGCATTTTAGCGTACGAATATGCAATAAAAAATAATAAAAAAATACCAGACAGCTGGGAAAGAGAAAAAAAAGCCGGGAAGGAATGGTTGCGCTGGTTTCTAAGACGCAATAATAAACTAACCCTAAGGAAACCAGAGGCAACCAGTCTGTCTAGAGCAACAAGTTTTAATCGCGCTAATGTTAGCGCATTTTTTAAAAATTTAAAAGAAGTACAAGAAAAATACAAATTCACTCCAAATAACATTTATAACGTGGATGAGACAGGAAACACAAATGTACATGTGCCACCACGCATTATAGCTCCAAAAGGCGTAAAACAGCTGGGCAGTGTAACTTCTGGAGAACGAGGGATCAATATTACAATGATTGCTGGCATAAGTGCCACCGGAAATCATGTGCCGCCAATGTTGATTTTTCCACGTGTACATTTTAAACAGCACATGCTTAACGGTGCCCCCGCAGGATCTATAGGAACCGCAAATCCTTCAGGGTGGTCAAATGACCATATATTTATGCAATATATGGAACATTTTATTAATCATGTAAAACCAACCAAAGAAAAACCAGTTTTATTGATATACGATAACCACGAAAGCCATATATCCGTATCCTTAATTGATCTCGCTAAATCAAATGGGATTGTTTTATTAACTTTTCCGCCCCATACGTCACACAAGTTGCAACCTCTAGACAGAACTGTATTTGGGCCCTATAAAACGTTTTATAATAAAGCCAGTAATGAATGGATGCTTCAAAACCCCGGGATACCAATAACTCTTTACCAAGTAGCAGAATTAGTAGGAAAAGCCTACTCAAAATCTTTTACCCAGCAAAATATTACCACTGGGTTTTCTGTTAGTGGAATTTATCCTTTAAACTCTAATGTATTTCGTGAAGATGAATTTTTAAGTGCGTTTGTTACTGATCGTCCGATTATTAAAGAAACAGGAGAATCGAATCAAGAAAAAAGTGAAGCAGAGCAAGTGCAAATATTATCTAACTTAAATGAACCCGGACCATCTAATTTTACTGAAAATGTAATGGTTACTCCAGTTACTCCAGAAATGATACGTCCATTTCCAAAAGCTGGAGAAAGAAAAACCACTGGTGGCAGAAAAAAAGGAAAGAGCAGAATTTTAACATCAACTCCTGAAAAGTTGGAAATAGAACAGGAAGAATTAAACAGAAAATATAAAACCAAAACAAAAAGTGGTAATAGAAAAGTTTTACAAGAAATAAATTCACCTGGTAAAAATGTCATTAAAGATTCAAAAAGAAAGGGAAAAAAACTTAAAACTAAAGCTAAAGTTAAAAATTTAAGTATTGAAGATGACAGTTCCGAAGACGAATATTTTAAGATGGACATTCAAGATAGCAGTGAGGATGAAAACTATTTAAAAACTATAATTGAAGAGTCTAATTTAGAAATAGGGATTGAAGAAGAGCTAGAAAACAGTTCATTAATTGAAGGAGACTTCGTACTTGTCGAAATAAAGGGGAAAAAGTCTGTGCGCCATTATGTAGCCGAAATAAAAAAGTGTTTAGAAGACGGAAATTTTGAGGTTGCATATCTGAAAAAAGTTTTTAATAATAAATTTGTCAAGGATGACAAAATTTACATAATTTTTTATGTGGATATAAAAAGAAAACTTCCTAAGCCCCAAGTAGTTGGAGGATCAGAGCGCAGAATGGACCAGTTATTTTTTTCTTTAGATTTTGCATCTTACAATATGTAATAATGGATATTATTTTAACTATAATATACATATTTACATAAATATTATAAATTCGATATTAAAATATATGTTTAACTAAGCTTGTTCATTTGTTTTTATATAAATCTTTATAGTCCCAAGGTACAATAACTACTGTCCTAAGGTACAAGACATGGTTGTACCTTGGTACGATTTGTACATCTCTAGAATATATACAAACATAATTTAAAAAAAAGTAATTAGTCTTTCGTAAATACTTTAAAAGAAAGCAAAATAAATTATCTTTGAAGTGAAGTTTTAAAAGTTTAATGTTGTAAATTTTTTTTTGAGAAAAAAATTTTATCAGGAAAATTGTACCAAGGTACAACACTTTCCCCTACACGTATAATGTAAACAAACAGGTCCATTTTCTGTTGTACGTTTAACATCAACCGAACAAATACTTTATATTACAATGAGACTCCGGTCGATGGCCATTTCTAAGACTGTTTTAGTACAATATGTAAATTACCTTTATTATAATTAGTATAATTTTTCTCTGTGTGTAGACGTGTTATGAAGACAAACTGGACTATTTTCTTATGTACGTTTAAATATTTGAACTTTTATACAATGCATTGCATTGGTCAAAATATCCCACAAACTTTTACAATTTCACGGTTTCGCCAGATTATATGATATAATCGTATTTTGTAAGTCCAACGCCATTATTTTAATGGAAAGAATTTCGTACTATTCAAAGTTCAGGATTAAAATTTTAGTAAATTAATTACAGGGAATATTTATAAAGTGTACAGAATCAAAAGAACTTTTTAAAGATAATGCGAATGCAGACAACACGTTTTCAATACTGTATTAATATGAACGAAATGTATGTAACTGAAAACATATATTTAGTCTTCAGTATTGCTTTAAATAAAAATAGTAAATAAACGATATACGGAAAATTTCTATGTTAATTTGGATTAAATGTACATATGAATAATGAATATTTTTTTTTAAATATATTAATAACAATCGAGTTATAAATATTCAAAAATTACCATTTTGGGGGTGAAGTTATTTTTTTCGATTTTTCATCCAAATTATTCATCGGAGGATATGGTTATGAGCAAACTTGTAGCTCTTGAAATTCTCTATAAGTTTTATACATTATGCATTTACATAAGTATTTTGTTACGGTTAACCGCGGTTACAGTGGGCGCTGAAGGTCAAGTTGCGCCCTCTGTAACCGTACCAAGGTAACTATGAAAACTTATAACATATGAAACTTATAGAGAATTTCAAGAGCTACAAGTTTACTAATAACCACTTTTATCGTCCGATGTTTGATTTGGATAAAAAATGAAAAAAAAACAATTTCACCTCCAACATGGCGATTTTTAAATTAACTCGATTTTTATATTATATTAAAAAAATCATCCAAACAAAAGTTGTTGGAAATTTCCTTCTTAACAAAATTGGTTATATGCATTTTTATCGTAAACGCATATTAAGCAACTCACCCCTAAAATTCAAGATTGCGGACACCCCTTACGTATATCACTATATAAAAAAACTAGCAGGAGTTTCCTGTTACCATCCACTACTACCCTTTAAAATATCAGCCCATGTAAATTTCATGCAATTTAACGTAGGCATTTTTCGTTATTTGACTGGACTATATCGTTTATTTACCATTTTTACTTAAAGCAATACTGAAGACTAAAGATATCCAAAAAACTTTAACAATTATACGCTTATGCTATAAAGAATTATCGTACTGTGTTAGTCCAAGGCCAGTATTTTAATGAACATCATTTCATGCTCTCAAACACACACACACACACACATATGTGTGTATGAACATACGTAAAACTAGATTATTAAAATTTCAGGAATAAAATTTTAGTAATTTAGTTACAGGAAATATTTTTAAGTATACAGGATCGAAGCTACAACCCAATTTGTTTATGTTTTCGATAACATTTGAAAATCAACCTTTAAATAATGGCGCCATTATATTTACTCCTCACTGCACAAACTAACTTGTATAATATTTATATTAAACTTTAGCTTTTCTTGTACACTTAATATACAATTAAAATTAATAATAAAAATATGTTTTTACTTGGATGCAAGTTGAACTTATTAATTACAATTTTTGATTGATTTTAAAAACAAATAAATGGAAGCTTAGAATTCGTACACTAGTGTCATCTAGTTTGCAAATTTCAAACTAGGTGTTTTGTTTGGTTTTAAATTCTGTATCTTTAAAACATTATATTCTAGCAAAAAACTATATATAACATTTTTTATAGGGCTAAAAAGAGCTTTTATTTAAAATATAATTTTTTGAAATCGGGTTATAAATATGTGAGATATGCTAAAAAACCTTTTACTGCTTTAAACGCCAACATCTCGAAAACAATGCGTTTTAGAAAAACGTTGTTTATAAAATTTTTTGACCAATTTCAAATTATCTTTTATATAAGTGCTAAATTAACCAAATACAATAATACTTGCCTTAATTATAAACAAAAAACGCTAAAAATAGGAGTTTTACCCTATTGTTACCCCCTTACCCCCAATCGTTTACCCTTAAAATCTAATCAGCTCTTTGAAATACGATAAGAAACAATATTCAAAAACCGCAAGTCGATATCTTATGTAGAAATGGAGTTAGAGAGTTTACGCCCAGACAGACAGACAGACGGACGCAATTTTTTTTTTTACTGATTTCGACTCAGTCAAAGATTTTGACTTTTCGGCGAAGATTTCAATACATCGGCACTCTTAGTAGTAGTACTAAGTGCCGATGTAATTAAGAAATCTGGCAAGACAACAGGGCAAATTATTGTGCTTAACCATAACGTTGTGTTATTACCCCTACTAGAATTCTCGTTAGAGCAAACAGGAAAATATTTGTTATTTAATTATTCATCTGGCTGCTCCAACCAGAACAATTTTTCAGTCTAGTGTTATTTTCCTTAGTTAAAAAAAAATCTGGATAAGACTTTATCTTTGTGGACCAAACGAACTGACAATAATGATACTCGAGACTGTAAAAATTACGTTTTCAGTCTTTTGTTCAATTTCCTAGGTCGACTTAGTTAGAATTCAACCGGTAACGCTGTACCCGAAATAAAACGTTTAGAACGTTTTAGTTTTCCTCTATAAACGTATATCTTAATCTCAAACTTTTGCAATTTCATAATAATGTGTACTATAAAGTTTAAAGAAATAAACAACCAGGAAACATTGTACTTCAGCAAGAGTTTGAATCGTTGTTATGAATTATATTTGGGGATTTGAAAAATATTTAAGCTTTTATACGTTTATAATAATAATAATAATAATATTTATTGCATTTAAGTTTCACAATATAAATAATAAATAATTTGCAACAAATATGCTAATATGCACTAAAATTTACAAAGTAAATTTGAATGTGCGTATATAAAAAAAAAAAAAAAAACATAGAATACATCAAATACATAATATTAAATACTACATTTTATACATAAAACAAAATAATTATAAGTGTTTGGGGAGGTAGATTGGGTAAGTATACACTTTAAGTAATGCTGTAGAATTTATATAGACAGAGTTATAAATAAGAATACATTTATTTTTGCTTTTTTATTTATTTTTTTTTTTTTATTTTTTTAAAGGAGTGAGTAATTTTACCGAGTTAGACATTTTTCAGATCTATAATATTATGGACGTATACTCTAGGTAAGTTAAGAATATAGTTTTTACATGTTGTTTTAAATGAATTTAGTACTAAAATATTTTTTATTTCAGGAGGAAACGAATTATAAACCCTTGGGCCCAGGTATTTGCTGCTTCTTTGACCAATAGTCTTAAATACTTTTGGAACAAGTAAGTTTTTATTATTTCTTGTAACTGTCGATCTAAATTCTTTTTTTGCAGAGTGCATATGTATACTTAAGGATAGATAATAAAGCTGCCTGCAGTCCATTCTTCTTGACAATGAGAAGATTTCATCAGACGGGTAAGTATAACTCTTTTTGTGAATAACTTTAAGTATTCTTTTTTGGGTTATTTCCAGATCTTCTAAGAAACTCCTGTATACCCCACCCCAACCTAGTATACCATACCTCAAGTGAGATTCTACTAGAGCACTATAAATCATATTGAGTTGTTGAAGATTAAGAATTTGATTTAAAATTTTAAAATAGGGAATAAAACATCTAATTTTACTATTAATTTGTTTTACATGCAAATCCCACCTGATGTGCTGATCTATAGTGATTCCCAGGAACTTAGTAGATTTGGTATTTTTTATGGAGAAGTTATCATCTTCAGTAAAAAAAGTAAGTATATCCAACTCTGGTATACTATTTGAGTAGCATCCGAATGTCATAAATACGGTCTTGTCAAAATTTAGTGTTAAAATATTGTGGTCAAACCAGCTCTTAAATCCACGTAAATACTTTCCTGCCCAAGTAATCCACGCAAGTATTGACACGAAAAAAAAAATAAGTGGTTTAGGTTTACGAAGCACTTTTTATCAGGTTTTTTTTTCAAACCGTTGCCATATGTGGTCAAATATGACTAACCAAACAGTTGTAAAAAGTCCAGGACTTTTGTGGGGTAGTAGTTTCGAACCAGTTTAAAAGGGAGTGTCTCGCCTTCGCCAAATTTCATTTATTAATTAACTGAAAAAGGCAGTCCGCGCCAGTGAGAATCGAACTCATGCTAGCTGGAGTCTTAGGATTTGAACTGGATGTCGTAATCTGATCGGCTATACTATGTTTGAAAAAACTCATTCTGACGAAAATTTTTACAAAATGTAAATAAAGAGCTTTTTATTATATAAAGGATGATCATACTAAAGTATAATAGTATATTAAAGTACTAGTTTCATAACATACGCACTAGTACTTTAGAAAACTCGCCGCAAGCGGCTCGTTTTCTAAACTTGTACTCGTGCGCTAAAAACGTGTTATGAAACGAGTGCTTTATACAATTTTTTCTATTTTGCTCTAAAATTTAAAAAAACTTACATTTAAATTGATGACTGATTTAGGGATTTTTGTTTTGGATTGGCATTACATTTTACACTATGTTTAAAATTCTAAGAACAAATGATATTTTGATATATTTTATAGTCATCTCTTCTCTTTTTTACTGCAATTAACCAAGCCACAATTTTAACATGGTAAATATAACCTAAACACAAAATTTTGTAGAAAATTCAACTTTAAAGCGACATTGACATTTGTACGGAAAACGTCAAGTGATAGGCCAGGTCTGTTACCAACCCAAAAGAACAAAAAGTACAGACCCCTTATGGGCCTATAAGAACACGCAAAATGCGTGTGATTATGAGCTTATAAGAGTGGCAAAATAGAAAAATAATGTTATAACCAATGAAAAATATCAAAAATCAATCAGAATTTAAGAAAATAATATAAGTCCAAATCTAATATTTGAGTTTGTGTACCAATTTTAATTTGGCAGCGATCCTTTATATCGTCAACCGAAAAGCAATATTACATAGTTAAAATTATGACAAAATAAAAAATATTGGCAAAATTTAACAACCTTTTTTTTATTTTAATAAAATTTACTTTTTTATAACGTATTAATAAGGTTACAGTTCCCGGCATAAAAAATGAGATATTGATATATTGCGATCTGACATTTAATAGTAATAATTCCTGGATTAAATTGGATTTAAAAAAATAGGTTATGGTTAAATATTAGTTTTTATGAAAGAATTGATTGGTTGACTGACAACTAATAGTTGTTACTACTAACCCAGACTGAAAGTTAATATATACTCAAAAACAATAACGAAACTGAAACTACATTTTTTATTAAAAACAAAAACCCAAAAACATTTATTCTTATACTAAAATAGGTATAAAATAATATTTTGAGCTATAAAAATCATAATACAAAAGCATGGAGAGCCCCAAATAAGTTACAATACTTGTCAAGAAGAATAAATTTGGTACTAGAAAACAATGTAAATAATAATAATTAATATCTTGTTGGATTTCCATTGTTTTCTATTACCAAATTTATTCTTCTTGGCATTGAATTAACAAGGTTTTGGCAATACTGCACTGTTAAGTTATTCCAAGCTTCACGAGTAGCTTCAATTAGTTGAGCTCTATTTTGGGGCCTAAAATTAACTGTGTTTATTTTCTTAACCATATATGCCCAAACATTCTCAATAGGATTAAGATCTGGGCTATGAGATGGCCATGGTAATACGTGGACATTATGGCGTCTGAGGCATCTTTGCACAGAGTTTGACATGTGCACTAAACAGTTATCTTGTTGGAATATAAAGTTGTTATTGGGAAATACTTGATTAACTGATGGTAGTATTGCTTCTTCAAGAATTCTGCAGTAAGATTTTCCATTAAGGTTTTCTTCTAGAATAACCAGTACACCGGGACCTTGATTGCTTATCCAAGCCCAGGTATTTACTGAAAATCTTGAAGCGCGAACTTTTCGAGTATAACGCTCATTGTAACGCATACCATGTAGGTAATATATCTTAATTTTACCATGATTTAAAGGTTTTTTTCATCAGAAAACACCACGTTTTGCCAAAAATTTGCATCCGTGTGTTTTAGGGCAAATACTAACCTAGACCCCTTGTGGTCATCTGATAACAATGGCTTTTTAGCAGCAGTTCTACATTTCATTTTAGAATTCTCAATTCTTCTGCGGGCTGTTCGGTCTGAAGCTATAAAATTGACTTCTACCATAGCTTGAGGGGTAGTTTTAAATGGATCATTTTTTAGAACATCCAAGAATGATTCATCCTGCTCCTCTGTTGTTTTTCGTGGTCTTCCTGATCCCCTTTGTCTTGCAGTTGTTCGTTCTGTTTTCCACTTTTTTATTCTTCCTATAGTGCTTCGGTGAATTCCAAATTCATCAGATACCTGGTCTATAGTTTCCAAATGTGCGGCTATTATAGCTCTTTTTGGGTCTCATTTAATTGTCTAGGCATAATTTTAATTTATTTTATTTTATTGCTGCTTTTAACTGACAATATAGACACTAACTGTCATAAACCTTCTAGATTAAGAAATGTTTAAAACCTAATTCAAACGTTACCATTTTTCATATCTCATTTTTTACGCCGGGAACTGTATTGGCATTTCGTGCCTAATATTTCAGATGAGAGTATTTAATAAAAGTTTCTTCCACAACCAGGATTGGAACTAGAAACCTTCTAAACGCCACTCGAATGCTTTACCAAATATATATCTCAAAAATTATGTACGAAATGTCAATAACCTTATTACTACATTAAAATTTATTTACGGAGAGAAAACTTTTTTAAAAAATATTTACATTTGTTTATTAAAATTACATAAAAAAAAATAAAAAAATATACGATAATATAGTTTTTTTTTACAGTAATTACCATTAAGTTTTACGGTTTTTTACAATAGTAATTTTTCTGGGAAAATGTCTGTGTAGATACCATTTTCGCGTGTAGCATTGTTACAAAGCAAGATAATTTTATTAGCCACTCTTTGATAACCATCGGACAAAAGAACTAATTATATTCTATAGAAAAAGTTTTTTTTTTAGTTTTAATGTTTCACCAGGCGTTTGAAGTTTTTTAATTGAAGGCTTTATATAAAATATCCCTCTGGGACACAAAATTCTAAAATCAGTCTAGTCTTAAAAAAAGATCAAACTAAACGAATTCTTTATCAATAAAAAGTATCGATGGATAACTTCTAATAGTATTACACTTGTTCTTGGTAAAACATAAAATGTTTTCATTAAATTAGATGTGTTTATTGAATCTGATGGTTTATTTATGAAACGGGTCTTTCAATAGGAGTGATAGTTTTTTTCAATATAAATTTGTCTGTTCCTGATAATATTAAACATATTATGTTTAGTTTTTACTTCCAGGTGTCAAAATATTCAGTATAGTTTGCAGTTTTATCATGCAGCGTTTGACACTTCTCGACCGTTTAGTAATTATTAAAAAATATTAATTTCTGGTTCAGTTGTGGGTCCGATAACGCCTTCATGTTATAAACCGCATCACACAGTGAGTTTTTCAGGATGCAACGGCATATCATTTAACACTTGTGGGTTGTTCTCGAACCAATAAAGGCAATTTTTTTGTTAACGAAGCCTCGTCTGAGAGGATGATTTTTTGGCCGAAATCAGAACCATCTTCCAAATGCTTAAGGGCCCAAACTGCAGACGCAATCTGTGATCGTTTGGATTCAGCTCTTTTAACTTAAAAGTTAATACGACTTTGTAAGGATGTGGGCCCATATCCTTAAGCAAAATTCTCGAAGTTGACGTCCGAGGAAGCCCTAATTATTTTCACTTGAAATCTACAAATTTGGCAATCATCTTGTCAAAGAAGGCGCATTTTTGAATGAATGGCTTTGTTAACAAACAAAATTCCCGTTATTGGTGCGAGAAAAACCCACAAGTGTTACATAAAATGATGCGTTCCGAAACTCACTGTGAGGCGGCGTCATCGGACCCAAAACTGAGCTCAAACTTTTAAATATTTTTTAAAATTTCTTAAGGGTCTCAAAGTCTCAAACGCTGCATAAAGAAACTGAAAAGTATAATGAGTATTTTGACACCTGGAAGTAATAAAAAAATTATAAAGATGCACTGTAAAAAGTGATAGTAAATTTAAAGTAATTATCCTTGTGAGGAAATACTGAATTATACTCATAAAAACAAATTAAAAAAAAACTGTTAAAATGCTTAATTTTTCATGTTATTTGTAAATTTAAAGTTAAACCACATCTTAGGTTGTAATATCCCTTGAAAAATATAGGAAGTGCTTGTAACAATAGGTCGAATTCACAATAACATTAAAAAATACAGAACAAATATAAAAAAAGATGTAAAACAAGACGGTAATACAGTCAAACGCTTTAAATTTAATTTAAAAATTAAGGTAAATAAATAAAAAAAAAACTGGCACAAAAATTCTAAAATTCACAAAAAAACGGAAGAGGATTTTTTTAATACAAATTAAAGTCTCAATTACTTTCTGAAATATCGACCCTGAATGCAAGAAAATTTAGGCCATTCAGTTTGTTTAAAAAAATAAATAAATAAGTAATTCTGACGTCATATTCGGATTCAGCAGCCCAAAATACAGGGTGTCCATTTTTTGACCTCAAGCATCGGGAGCTCGGTTATTATAAGAGATACATATCGGTTAAATCTGGAAAAAGTTGCGCATTTTAATGTTGACCAATAATCGGAGAGAAAATTTAACCTATCAATCTTTGTTTTTTTTATTGTCTCAAAAAAAAAAGTTTCGTTTTTGACCGAAAATGACAAACCTAGACGTTTTTAGCTAAAACATTGTTGAGGTACTTTTTTGCAAGGAATCCAAATCTGTTATCATATTTTCCATAGCATTTTAGATGCAAAAGTTACAACAATTAACTTTTTTTATGGGCGCCATTTTGGATTTTTACATTTTTGAATACATTTTTTTCCGATGATTTATCA
The DNA here is from genome assembly GCA_958510825.1 of Brachypterus glaber. Lineage (NCBI taxonomy): Eukaryota > Metazoa > Arthropoda > Insecta > Coleoptera > Kateretidae > Brachypterus > Brachypterus glaber. The sequence continues at coordinate 70,799,272 of OY294044.1, forward strand.
CACGGGATGATCAAGTCTTACACTTTGAAAATTAGGTGGAGTCGAATTTTTGTTAGTGTGTTGGTTTTCTTTAAAAATGAGCTTTTGCGTTCTAATAAATTCTAAAAGTTATTTTGTTGATTATCACATATAATTTGTGAGCAAGTAAATATAAGTATTTTTTTAGATTTATATTCCTTTTTGCATTACCAAAATTATAAAAATGCAAATATTATAAAATTTGTTAAATTATCCAATTTTGTATGCTCTCAGGTTCTTTTGTAGTACCATTTCTAAATATTTCCCGAATAATTTCAAATAATTGGTTATTAGGCAATGCCTAGTAGACAAAACACAAAATTACAAATTAATTATTTAATTTTTATTATACTGTTTTTAATATAAAATGCTATAGTACTTAATTAGGTATTGTCTAATTATAATTAGACAATACTTTTATATAAAGAAAAATTCAACCGGCTTAAAATTAAGAAACTATTTTAAAAAATGTCGCTGACAATACTGCAGTAAAGTATATAGCGGGCCCTAAAATAATATTTATTACATTTAGTCACAGACTAGGTTTTAGTCCAGTCAAATAATAAATGTAAATTGCAATAAATGTATACAGGCTGATATTTTAAAGGGTGGATGCCAACAAAACACTCCTGTTAATTTTTCACCGGGTAATTTGCGTAAGGGGTGTCCGCTAACTTGAACTTTAGGAGTGAGTTTCTTAATATGCATCTTACGATAAAAATGCATGTAACTAATTTTGTTAAGGAAGAAATTTCCAACAATTTTTGTTTGGATCATTTTTTTAATATATTCATAACCATCGAGTTAATTTAAAAACAGCCAAGTTGGAGGTGAAATAGTTTTCTGAAATTTTCAGCTAAATTTTTCATTTGACGATGAAAGTGTTATTAGCAAACTTGTTACTCTTAAAAATTTCTATAAGTTTCATATATTAAAAATCGGTTATATATATTTTTATCGTATGCATATTTAGCGAGATACCTGCACTCACCCCTAAAATTTAAGATAGGGAACACCCCTTACGCAAGTCACCCGGTGAAAAACTAACAGGACTCTTCTGTTACTATCCACTACTACCATTTAAAATATCAGCCGGTACATGTATTGCAATTTAACATAGGAATTTATCGTTATTTGACTGGACTATTTGTGCATTCAGTCTTTAAAGAGCTATTTTGACATATGTCATAATATGACATATGACATTTTCATATGTTTTTAACTTTTATTTAACTAAAAATTATTTTATAAATTCCCATTTAATCAAAAAAATCAGATTAGATGAAAACGTTTACCAGCTCTACGACTTTTTTTTTTACAATATTTTATAATTATTTTTATAAACTGAAAGGGAATATGTCATTTGACAAATTATATATATTTTTTTTTGTTCAAAAAAAAACTCTTATTTCAGCGTAGCTTTACCCAACGAATTGCTAAATTCAACTGATCATAAATCTATTGTATCTAGATTACTATGGACAAAGCACAACCTAGTGGTAGTACAATACAGACAAAAGCCCATACACAATGCATGTGGACAGTTTTGTGAAAGCCTTGCCGAAAGGTATATTAGGGTTTCGTCAGTGGCGTAACTTCTATGTGGCAAGCGTGTGCAAAGTCACCAGCCCGAAGGGGCAGCCAGCTTAAAAGGTACACTATATTATTCTGAGAGTTCTCTCCCATAGTATTTTAGGGGTATAATAGGTACCTAGGTCCTGAGTCATTTGGAAATTTCGCTACCTAAGGTTCAAATTCAATTTTATAAATTAATTTGCTTTCTAAGGAACATGCGCAAACATGAAAAATCTAAAAAAATTATCAGTGGCGCTGATTTTAACAACAATTCAAAACATACTTCCTTTCAAATTCTAAGGTGTTTGCAAAATGTGAGAACTTGAAAATTCAAAAAATAATTGTCTGCGGCGCTGATTTTAATAACAATTAAAAAAATATTTTCTTTCATATTATAAGGTGTTTGCAAAATGCATGACATTGAAAATTATAAAAAATTTCGCCTGCAGCGCTGAACTTGATCTGAATGCCTTCAAGATTTAATATATATAAAAGGGGCCGGCTGACAAGAAATTTTTGCACAGGTCGCCAATTTGTAGTTACGCCACCGAGTTTCATTTTAATGGATTGAAATTCTTACTTACCTATATAAAGGTAAAACATAAAACCAAAATATTGCGAAAATAAAAATACAACATAAAAGTTTTACAGGATGACAAAGTCCAAACGAAAAATTTTAGTCCCTTTACATCAAGATTAGGCTAACTTCCATAAAAAAAAAATTCGTTTATTATCCCCGAAAAGAAAATATGTGTAATGTTTTTTAAGATGAATGATTTTGGAAAAAGGATAATAGTGCTGATAAGGCAAAGTACTAGCACTACTATACTGCCATCATAGCTTAAAATAACGTATTAGTCTTTATTATAGAGGCTCTGAAAAAACGAAATTAGACAACGTTGTGCATCAATAAATCGGAATACAAAAAGAAAGGTTAAGAATATATCGATATATTTGAGATCTATCTCGTACATATTTCATAATATGAAGCAAGGTAAAGTTTAATCAGTAATTAATAAATACACTTAATTTCACATATTAACAATATTCTAACCTTGGAGATGATTTAATAACTGTGGTATCTTAAATTAATGATTTATATTCGTTTTTAAACATTTCGCTTCTTCTATAGGTGTTCTCTTTGGTTTTTCCATTTCGCTTACTTTCAGTTTATTTTTTTTGTTACTTCTGAGTAATCCAGTTCAATAGAATATTATTTTTTTACCGATAAATTATTACTTTTTATTGTTTTTTTATTCTCACAATGTGGCATATTTTAAAATAAATGTCAAAAACTGATAATGCGATTAAATATGCACTTGAGTTCAAATCGAATCTACATAATTGCCTAATGGTGATTTTCTAAGCCTACTAGGTAAAAAAATAATACGTTATTTTAAGCTATGACGGCAGTATAGTAATACAGTAATATAACAGGCGCAATTACTATAGACTATTGTGCTTCTAACTTGCACGTATCCTGCGTTACGAAGGTTAAAGCGTAAAGTTGATACCGAATATCACGAAATATTTGAAATTTTGGCGAAGGCGCAGACAATGTTAAAATTCTGGTGTATAATTTTCAAAATGAATGAATTCGTTTACCCTAAAAATAATATAGTTTAGGAAAATCTCTTAGAAAGGTCGATTTTTATTTTGAGCGAAACATCTTTTGATTATACAGGGTGTATCAGAACTCACGTTAAAAATAGAAAAAAAATTGAGCAGAATTTGAGAGGGGGATGTATGTATGAAATTTTGAGGTAAGAACGTTTTGTTTCCACCAATCCCAGAAGCTGTTAAAACTACCTATAAAAGTGGGTAAATCGCCTAATCGGTTTCTGTGGAAACATACCAGTAGCTAAAGGTATGCATTTTGAAAGTTTGATGACAATGTCAAGTTAAAATCTTTTATAATACAATTTGTCAAAAATATTTTTTTAAGATGTAAACTGTTATATTACCAGAAGATTATGGTTTTTTTAAGTTTATTGTAATAACTTGTTAAGTGTTTTTTCTTTGTTATAATCCTACTTTAAATTTTAGGTCCTAATTTAGAAATGTTGAAAGTTTTACATTGCACATACACTGAAATGGGATATTATTTAAGAAAATAGTTTAAACCCCCTTTAATCTTTACTTAAAAAAATAAAAAATAATAATTGGGCTTACATAAAAAGAAAAAACTTGTTTTAAAAGTTAGATGGTGATGAAAGAATACCATTTAACTATTAGAGTGTAGAATCCTTATTTCATTAAACAAATTCAACTAATTGAAAATGTGCAGCATCTAGCTACAAGGAAAGTTTCTTCTATAAGACACCTTGGATATGACCAAAGACTCTTTCGGCTTGCTTTATCCCGTGTCTCCGAAAGCAAAAGTAGTGAGGATCTTATCTATAACTTACCGTATTTTAGATAGTGACTTTTCAGTGGATTTAAAAGAATTTTTTACTCGTAATTGGACGTGGTCCAACTTTCACGTGAAAATTTGTTTTACCAGTGTTTCTTACCTAATCGAGTGATTAGCTCCCGGAACTGAATCAATTATCTCAGCCTCATCTTAGTTTTTTTTTAAATCAATATGATGATCGACCTCAAACTTTAATTTTGTATAAAGTGTGTGTTTTTTTTGCTTTTAAGTTTATTAGTTTATTATTAGTTTATTTATTAGTTTCATACTTAAATTACAGATAGATATTTGATCATTTTTTAATATTTGTAACCAATACTTACAATACAATGCAATAATGATTTACTTACTAAATATGTTTATTTATATTATTATACGATACCTAAAAAAACTCAATAAACTATTATTTGGTATATTGGTTTTCTACTTTTTTAATCGTATGGATTGAGGGGCATTTTAAACATTTGTCCATTAATATATATTTTAAATGGTAGATTTTCCATTCCAGTTTATGTACACATGTAGAAATTTCAATTATTCATCCTTAATTAGAACCTAAAATTTAAAGTAGGATTATAAAAAAGAAAAAACACTAAACAAATTTACTAATTCACTACAATAGTTTAAAAATCTATAATCTTCCAGTAATATAACAGTTTGGATCTTAAAAAATATTTTTGACAAATTGACAAAACTGTCATCACAGTCAAAATGGATACCTTTAGCTACTGGTATGTTTCCATAGAAACCAATTGGGCGATTTACCCACTTTTATAGGTAATTGTAACAGCTTCTGGGATTGGTGAAAGCGAAACGTTCTTATCTCAAAATTTCATACATACACCCCCCACTCAAATTTTGCTCAATTTTTTTTCTATTGCTGAGCGCACGTAATTTTTTTAACGTGAGTTCTGATACACCCTGTATATTTCACGTATAAATATAAGCCATTTTAGGACCTATATCTCTTTTTCATAGCTATTGTACAAATTCGAATTACACCAAAACCTTTAAACTAAGAACATTTTGTTTTTACTTTTTGTATGTAATTAAAACCGGCTATTTTTAGTATACTAAAGCATAAGGAAGTGTCTAGTAAATATGATTGTAAAGTACATTGCACAATGAACCTAACTAAGTACACAAATATAATTAGAAATAGAACAATTGGATGATTCTAGTATGGTGCTAACCTTTATGCTTTATAATTATAGGTGATTTAAATTTCTTGTTGTAAATAAGATTATTAAACCGTGCACCTAAAATAGGATTAAATAAAATAGTATATTACATAACTAGTGATGAAAGTGACATATTTCACGCGAGTGGGAAGGTTTACGAACGAGCCGTCAGAATTTTTGAGAAAAGTAAAACACAAAATAGCATACAAATTTATATATGTATGTCAACAGGAAATATGTTTTTTATTTACCTTTAGTTTTCTTGGTTTTATATTTAATAAAACATATTATTATGGAAGCTCAACACTGTCTACATCTAGAAATAGATGGCGCACAAGTCTACATCAATCTAATGGCTATATTCCTTTTGCGAGTAAAGTCTAAAAACGTTTTCTTAATCAGCGTGCAGAGTTGACTCTTGGTACTGAAGAGGGCCAGCAGCCCGAAACTGTCAGTCTACCAATATCACTCTGTACGATGATTAGAAAATAGATTGATGGAATAATAAATTAATATTTTTATAATTTTGTTTAAAATTAAAAATTTCTGTCCTTACTAATTTTACGTCTAACCACCCGTTAGTGGTACTATGTGCTTGAGACACACAAGTCTTCAACTTGCTACCATTCAAAGTCTCCAGATTAGGAGAGGTATGAGTAGTTGTCTACATCTAGAAATAGATGGCGTTCAAGTCTACATCAATCTAATGGCTATATTCCTTTTGCGAGTAAAGTCTAAAAACGTTTTCTTAATCAGCGTGCAGAGTTGACTCTTGGTACTGAAGAGGGCCAGCAGCCCGAAACTGTCAGTCTACCAATATCACTCTGTACGATGATTAGAAAATAGATTGATGGAATAATAAACTGTTTAATGGGTTGCCTAACCGTAAGCATTTTTAAATCAAGGAAAATTTGACAGTTTACTAATTAAATTTGATTTATGTGGATAAGCTACCATATAAGACTCTAAAATTATTGATGTTTTTTATAAAATGTAAGGTAACTAAATTACAAATATATAGCATTACGCTTGGCATTACTGGAAAAGCCCATATCATACTTGTCAAATTTTATTTTTTCAAAATTTATGGTAGGTATTTTTATTATTCTGGTTTATAAATACATTTTGAAAAGAAAGTGATTGGAACGTAATAGTATAAAAAATAGAACAGAGGTTGATAAAAATATAGGATTCAACTGATCTGAAGCACATAGAGTAATTTATAATAATAATATGATATAAAACACCTTGTTATGTCCCATGGGGATACAAACTTTAAATAAATAAATAAATTACTCGTAGTTTGAAAAAGTGCAGACCAGAGTAAGTTTTCATCAATTCTTTTTTCAGAGATCTTTTGTTGCCCTGTGGCATGTATATATATATCTGACTGGGTTTTTCGAAATCGGTTGCAACGCGTAGTACCCATACGTAAATATTCCAAAGAAATGATTACATGTAGAAAATATGCAAAAATGCCTGACACACTTCTACAGTAGAGTAAATATATATGTGAGTAACTCACAACTCTACACAAACGCATCTCTACTCACACATACCTCTACTCACACACAACTCTACTTATTATCATTAAAGTCGATTGACTTTGACATTTATCTGACATTTATCTGATTAGAACTAGGATACCATGGCGGAACAAAGCACGAATCTAAATTAATTTAATACTTTTTTTCTGTAGTTTAGAATATAAGTTTCTTTCTTGCAAACTAAATTTATTACGAGGTTTATTAATTTTCTAAGTGATAAGGAATTAAAAAACAAATTCCAATAAATAAACTTTTATGTTGATTTGAAGCAATAATTTAGTTTTATAAAACAATTTAAAAATTAAATATTTTAAACATTTAAAAGCACATAACTTCTTCGACATGGTTTAATTTAGTAACTATTTTAAAACAGTTATTAATTAGAACATTAAAAAAATTAAAAGTTCGAATTTTAAATTCGTTTAGTTTTAAAATATAAAGATTTATATAAAAACAATTCAAATAAGATCTTTCCAACATAAATATGGCTTATATATACATATGTACCAATTCATACATAAAATGAAAGAATACAATTCCATTCTTTAGCTCATTATTAAAAATAATTAAAATAAGTTTTAATTAACGCTTTCCACTTAATTTTGCATTTCTGCAATGACAAGTGACAGCCAATTATCCCTCCCCGCCATATTCCTGTCGAAAACTCACTCACAACTCTACACAAACGCAACTCTACTCACACATACCTCTACTCACACACAACTCTACTTATTATCATTAAAGTCGATTGACTTTGACATTTATCTGACATTTATCTGATTAGAACTAGGATAACATGGCGGAACAAAGCACGAAACTAAATTAATTTAATACTTTTTTTCTGTAGTTTAGAATATAAGTTTGTTTCTTGCAAACTAAATTTATTAAGAGGTTTATTAATTTTCTAAGTGATAGGGAATTAAAAAACAAATTCCAATAAATAAACTTTTAAGTTGATTTGAAGCAATAATTTAGTTTTATAAAACAATTTAAAAATTAAATATTTTAAACAATAAAAAGCACAATAACTTCTTCGACATGGTTTAATTTAGTAACTATTTTAAAATAGTTATTAATTAGAACATCAAAAAAAAAGTTCGAATTTTAAATTCGTTTAGTTTTAAAATATAAAGATTTAAATAAAAACAATTCAAATAAGATCTTTCCAACATAAACATGGCTTATATATACATATGTACCAATTCATACATAAAATATAAAAATATAATTCCATTCTTTAGCTCATAATTAAAAATAATTGAAATAAGTTTTAATTATCGCTTTCCACTTAATTTTGCATTTCTGCAATGACAAGTGACAGCCAATTATCCCTCCCCGTCATTTTCCTGTCGAAAACAGGAAAACAGCTTCACAGTGAAAACTTTCGCGAAATCAGATGTTAATTTTAGAATATCATAACCGGGAACAAGCTGCTAATTTTAGGTGCTTGACAATTCCCGGTATACTCTTTGCATAAATGCCCATTGGTTTCTTGTTTTATGGTTGGCATAATAAATTGAGTAGGTCAGTTGGAGAACAGTACTGTCCAAAATTGTTGTTTTAAGATAAACACATAAAACCTTTTATTTGATTATAATTATCAGTGCGATACATAAGAAGTGCAATTTGTTCGGGAAAAAATTGTAGAATGAATTACAGAAAAAGGAAACTGCGGACAAGTACTGTTCTTCAAACTATTTTATTTTATTTGTTTTAGTTTAATTTACACTATAGCTAATATTAAGAAACATTGGCAATAACATGTTGTATTACATACTCTTACATAAAGTAATAACGACAAATATTTCATACATATTCTTTAGCATTTGTCGCCTTCCTTATTTGTAACAGGGATGCCGATTTTTAATCGATTCTTTTGAAGAGCGATACTTTTAATACAATTAATCGATTTTTTGAATCGATTTTTTTACTTTAGATGTTTTATTATTACACGACTCAACAAAAAAAAAATTGTTTTTTGTCCTAAAGTTTATATTATGATTTTTCGGTTCATTATGCACAAAAACGAAAAGAAAATACCTTCTTTTGGTTTAAAGTTTGCTTTTGTGATAGTTGTGGTACTTCTAAAGTATTTTCTACTTTTTTGTAAGTTATTTTGATGATAAAACTTAATAAAAATTATAAACAAATTTATTTCGATGGTTCTATCTTCCAATAAAAAATAATACCACAGATTTTGAAAAATATCGTTCAATCGGTCTTCTAAATACAAAAGCAAACTTTTTTATGCCATATATTTTTTTTTGTGTAATTACGACCTAAACTATCGAAATTTTATACTTTAGAGTCAAAGTCAAATTTTGTGTTGACCCGTGTTATCTATTCTTTTTTCTTTGAATCGATCTTATAGAATTGACCACGCTTTTTGTCCGAAGCATATTAAACACCACGTGTACTACCAATATCTGAAGTCAATTTAACATAAATGTCAATGAAGGTGTGCTTCGGTACTCCATATAAAGTACGGAAATGCTTCCGATTTCGTTAGGTTAGCTCAGTTTAAAAAAATAGTATGCGCATTACTCGATTATACTTTTCTAGCTATAAAGCTATGAAGAGAAATATTAATATGAATGAAGAATGTCAGTAACAAAAATACCATATAGGTAAGCGTAGTAGGTTTAATTATTTTTAACATTTTGCATAATTTCTAAAAATATGAAATGATATGATGTATATATATATATATACAGGGTTATTCAGAAATAAGTTCGAGAAATTTAAAAGGTGATTCTACGTTAAAAAATATAAAAAAAATCGTATTAAGGTTGATCCGGAAATGAGAAGGGAGCTACGGCTCTTTAAAATTGTAATAAAAATAAGGTTTTTAATTAATAACTCTGCTACCCTGTAAGCTAGAGCTTTTGCAAGTATACTAGTATTAATAAGGGCAATATGTTTATGTTAATTTATTTTTTCAATTTATCCAGAGGCGTGTCTAGACGGACAAATATGTGAGGCTTAAACTATTTTTGCCCCAAACTTTTTTATGTGTATTTTTTTTGGACTTTTTGTAATAAATATAGTAAAAATACATAAACCATGTCATATATAGTAACACTGTAGAAGCAACCGTTTTAAAAAAAAGCAATTAAAAGGAAGCAACATTTTGCGCCACTAAAAATGTTACTTTTTAAAAGGCTATAACTCCTTTAATAATTAATTTAGGTGTTTTGGTAAAGAATACTTTTTTGCTTAGTTTTAAGTAAAGAATCGTCCTGCAGCATTAAAATTTTATTGCTGTTTTTTTTATTCCCCATTCAATATGTCCATCTTCGAAGGAGCGCAGCTTCTTTAGGGCTCATTTCCGGACCAACCTTTATAAGATTTTTTTTTCATATTTTTTTAACGTAGAACCACCTCAACCTTAAATTTCTTCACCTTATTTCTGAATAACCCTGTATATGCCAGATGATAGGTTAATGTGCAACCAGGGTTGTATTTACGGTCTTTTATAATAAATTTATATAATAAAATAATTAAAAAAATTGTTGCTGCGATTTTATTATTTGAGAGCCACGTAAAACGTCATAAAATCCTTAATTAAACAGACAAAATATTAAAACCTTTTGCACAAAATAAAATAACATTAAATAAAATCTAGTACTAAATATATATATAAACTATAGTTTATACAGTGTGTCCCCGGAACGGCTGGACAATACCACAAAACTTTTTTTTTATAGAATTAAAAAAAACTGCTTTGGGATATTGCCCTGCTTGCTTAAAAACTAATTTTTGTAAAAATAAAATTTTGAATTCGAATCTCGGGTTGGTTTGACTCGACCAGGTTGCATTTCGTTACTAACCTAAAAAAAGTGATGAAAGTTGAAACATTTTATCACTTTTTTGACGAAGTCAAACAAACCCCAGATTCGAGTTCAACGACCCCAAAAAAGTATGAAAATATTGTCTTGTCTGGAAAAGGCCTTTTTTTCGGTGATCCTGTGCAGAGGCACCTACACAAAAAAAGGGCTTCAAAAACTTACATTACTTCTTTGAGGTTAGCAACGAAATGCGACCTGATCGAGTCAAACCAACCAGAGATTGAGATTCAGCGACCCCAAAAACATATAGAAATGTTTTTCTCATCTGTGTTTGTGTGCTTGTGTGATTAAAGTAGATATGCATTTTTTTAATTACTAAAGTTTATTAGAGATATTTTTTAGCGAAATAATATTCGGAGCAAAAATTAAAAATATATAATTACTATTATAAATGTTCATAATTATAATTAATATTATAAACGTTCATAAATATAACTATAAGGACAGCTGTGTTTTCACGTTCATTTACTATAATTGATATCTCTAATAGGGCTAAGATGGAGGTACTTTGGGAACGACTCGCTGGAACCAAACGAGACCATAAACACTCCCCTGAAACCGTACCTGGACTTTATAAAGGAAACAGGGATGTTATGAGGAGATCTGTGCGGTTAACACAAATGTCCCTAAGGACTAGGTGTTGAGGGCAGTGAACCCCGCACTGAACTAACTAAACTAAACTACTATAATTGATTTTAAAAGAGGCCACAATGTTTCGTCAAATAGTGTGAAAGGCCTTTTCAGATACTCTATATCCAAGTACTAGGTATCTATAGATGAAATTAAAAATAAACGTCAAGATGACATCAACTATGTCTCTTAAAAAAATATATTAACTAAAAAAAATCAGGCCATCCTTCTCATTTGCTGCAACATTCTTTTGTTGTAAACAGATTTGGAAAAATGTCACTGTGACAAGTTTTTGAAATTTTTATAAAAATTTTTCGTAATTTATCTAATTTATCCTGAAAATGCCTGCTAAATCAACAAATCAAAACGCATCCGTCAAAGAGGCTGCACGTGAAGTATTAAACACCGTAAAGAAAATTGGTGACAACAAAAACTTTACTTTGAAAAAAATTCAAGAATTTTTGAAGAATGAATACCCCCCAACACAAAAGGAAATGGAAAATATAAACAATACCATCAAAAAAGCAATACTTTCTGGAGAAATAGCAAGAACAAAACTTAAAGGTAATGGAGGAATTGTGGAGTCAAGAAGGAGGCGCCGAAGCAGGAGGAGGCGCAGGCGCAGGCATTAGTATTTTTGACGTGTGAAGATTTTAAATCTTGTGGAGGAACGTAAAATTATTGGTTATAGTATCTTCAACTGTACCAAACATTATTGAATAAAATTTAAAATACCAAAATTTATTGTGTACATGTTACATGTTTTATTGACTCTTTGAGCTATCCATGCTGATTTTTTTTTTGTAATTAATCATGCATGATACACATACATCGCCAAAATTCTTTGGAAGTAAACACCAATTATTCTAACAAACATGTGGGTTCAATTTTACATTTTATTGTACTGCTTTATCTCATGTAAGGTTCTTTTTCTTCAAAGAATCGTTGCCTTTTTCTTTGGAAATAAACAAATATGTATTTGTACCCTATTTTTTCTTCCTGTAATCTAGGAATTTGGGTCACACCGAAGTGGTCTGGGAGTTCCTATCCCCGAAGTCCAAATTTCTGGGTTATATTGTTTGTTTTTCTATCTTGACTCGCAAAAAACTTCTCACTTTTTACACAATCTTTGCGCAAACGCTAACTTGTTATCTTTAAACTTATTAAAAACTTATCTTCCACGTTGTACGTTTCAAATTAAATTCATCAACATTTTTTGCGATATTATTCAGTGTTTATGTTACCAATTTAAGGTTATTTTTTTACTCTATGCTTTTGTGTGCATATTATACTATACATTTCTTCAAATTAAATTTTATTAGCATTGTGTACCAATATTACGCAATAGTCTGTGATAAAAATGTGAAAGCACTGTGATAGTAATGTGATAGTCGCAACAAACACTCACTTAAAAACTAAATTACTTAAGTTAAACATTACCTGCCGCCTTCATTGGATGAAGACGGCAAACTCCTAATGTAAAGTTATTGTCATGGAACGACTACACGGCCGGGAATTTAATTAAAAAAATTGTAATTAATTTTTATTGAAAAAAATCAAAGTTGTCACAAAATTTGAGAAACAAAGATTCCAATAAACAGTATGTCCTCCTCTATTCTCAAGCAAAAACTTAACACGTCTGTGTATGCCAAAAGGTTGTTAACCCTAGGATGCATACCCTAAAAAATATACACATTTACATACCCTGGGCCTGGGAGGCCCGTATATAAATATTAATTGCTTAATAGGTGTCACATAAAATTAAACTATTATATTTATGTTTTAATATATACAGAGCGGTCCAAAAGTCACCTCCCCCTCTTAACTTTTGAACGAGTTTAGATATCGACTTCAAATTTAGAACTCTTAAATAAGACAACTTAAACTATCTTTAAGCATATATTTGATACTTTTAGCTCTTAAAATGCGGACAGGGGGGCATGGGGCGACATTTTTTTAAATGGAAAGGTGGGTCGTGCGATACATCATTTTAAAGCTTATAAAATTCTCCATTTAACTGTTTATTTTTTATTTTTTTTAAACATTTTTTTTTTGGGTTTAAAATAGGGTTGAAAATGGGTATTTTTGTCAACATTTCTCTAAAAAATCCAAAAGTTTTTTTAAAAATGCCTAATTTCATAATGAAAAAAAGTAAATTATACTTTTCAACTTATTTTAGTTGACATAAATAAAACTTAACAAAAAAAAACTTAAAAAATTTTTTTTAGCACAAAAAACTGAAAAATCAAAACCTTAAAAAACATGTTTAAAAAATTTAAAAATGTATTGTTATATAGATAATTTTAAAGGCTTTAAAATGAGGTATCACACGACCCCCCTTTCCATTTAAAAAAAATTCCCCCATGCCCCCTGCCCAAAAGTTGTCTTATTTAAGAGTTCTAAATTTGAAATCGATATCTCAACTCGTTCAAAAGTTAAGAGAGGGGGGGTGCCTTTTGGACCGCACTGTATATATATTTTATACAGTGCGTACATTAATACTGGAATCACCCGATTAACTCTTCAGTTATAAGTCTAAAAAAAAAGCTCGGTTAGGTCGATTTTAATTTTTTTTTAATTTTGCAAATTTTGGTGTAAAAAAGTTATCAAAATTTTCACCCCCTTGCACCCTCTCATCACAACTTATTTTTTCAAAGAGCAACCTACCCCTAGAAAGTAGTAACTGCATTTGTCGCGTAGCAGCTTTTTCAAAATATTACATCAGAGTTGACGTCAAAACGTCGCTATGCGACAAATGGAGTTACTTTCGAGCGTAGAAGGGTAGTATAGGGGAAAGTATTATTTTGTTGGCAGAAGTATTTTACACCAAAATTTGTAAAATTAAAAATAAAAATCGACCTGTCCCAGCGTTATTTTAAAAGACTTTAACTGAAAAGCACTGTATGATAAAAACTTAAACAAAAATGAAACAAAACCCTGAAAAATGGTTCAATAAATATATTAAAATAATCAGTAAAAAAATAAATAAAAATAATTTAGTCCTTAAAAAAGCAATTATTAGAATGTTCATTGCAAATATTATTTTTAAAAATATTTGACACGTCATTTTACTTTTTCTGTTATTATATAATATATAAATGCATTTAAAGCTACTATAAGCATATATGCTTATTTGGGTCTCTCCATGACTCTGTGATGTATTTAAACAATAAACATCAGTCACATTTACGAAGAACGCCATTGTCCAACGATTAGTTTGGCTTCCACAAGGATAAGTAGATAACGTATGTTAAGTTTAATGGGTTTATATTTTTTATAAAGCTAACTTTATTTTTTGAACATTACCTTGCTTTAGCAAATTGGTAACCCTTCTTGTGCTGTAGGGAGTGGCGTTATCGCCCATAAAAATTAAATTATTTCAAATTTCGTTTCGCATAATAATTATCCTTCCATGGCGAAATTATTGTTGATTAATGTTTGGGCGTATATGTTTTGCTTAAGAACAAAAGTTATCATATAACGGTTATTGGTTAAGGACATAAGTTATGTCACATAACGGTTATTGACAACTTTGTTTCTCACAATTTGTGCCGACAATTTTTGAAATTTTATTCCTGGCCGTGTACTTATTCCATGAAAATAACCTTATATGTGATAAAGCATTTTAATAAAATGTAAAATTAAACCCACATATTTGTTTGTTATAATTTTTGTTTGTGTTTCAAATTAACTGGAGGGCCAAGAATTTTGGAGATTTGTGAACCATCATTAATTGGTAATACCTCAAAAAATAAAGGTGACATTTTATTGGTCAAGTTCTTGGTTAGTTAGTGTTAGTTATTGAGTAAACCAGCCATAAATGTAATTAAATTAGATTAATTAAAAAAAATATGTAAGATAATTATAAAAGCTCCTTGCATCTAAATTTTAAAGGAAGTTATTATGTTCGAGTGATGTTGACCGGAGATGGACATTTTAATTTATAATGACTACCTTATATGTATATATCCAAACGAAAATTACCAGTGGATCCGTCATAAGCTTTAAACCCATAACTCCATACTTTTACGAAATATTGATTTTTACGGTTGCCAATACTTGGGTGTACCTATTTATTGATGTGTACCGAAGATCGAAATATATATTTTTGATTTTTGAATTAGGATCCAAATTCTTTCTTTAACAGTAACTTTCTAAAACGGTTGGACCAACGGTGTTACTTAAGGAGCACTTTTTTAGGTATTTTTTACTAAGGGATCATCTTATTGATTAAATGCGAAAAAAAAACTAGAGATAAAAGCTTGGGACAAAAAGTGACCACGCTTTCCCCACTTATCACTCCTTGAAATATAACTTATTTACGAATCAGCCTAGTAGGACCCTAGGGTGATTTCACTAACTTTTAACTTGTAGTATCAATTTTCTCAAATCACACTCATGTTTCTTTTTATTTTTGAAAATGACGAAACATATTTTAAGGTAGTTAAGCTTCTGACGTCGGAGTGGAACCCCTTCAGATTTTCCCTTTATTAATTTCCGTTTGGAATATGAAAATTCTAGTTACCTTTTTTTAAACAGAAACTTTCTTCTCACACAAGATTATACAAACTAAAAATCCTTTATTAAGGGCCATATAATGATTAACAAAATTAAAGTTACTTAGTTAACACCAATTTCTTGGATTGGCCATTTAAATATTCCTTATTTTTCAGGCCAAACGAATAAGATTTTTAAAATATTTATCTATAAATCCTCAATCCTCACTTTTAATAGCTCGACGGGCTGATTTTGAGCCACTGTGTTAGATTATACATACAGGGTAATCCATAACTGGCATGCCAAAATTTAAGAGGTGATTCTAGATCCAAAAATATAAAAAAAGTTCGTATAAAGGTTGGTCCGGAAATGAGCCCTAAGGGATCTAGGGCCCTTTAAAATTGTAATAAAAATAAGGTTTTTAATTAATAACTCGGGTACCGTTTAAGCTAGAGCGGCGAGCTTTTGCATGTATACTAGTATTAATAAGGGCAATAAGTTTATGTTAATTTATTTTTTTAATTTATCCAGAGGCGTGCCCAGACGGACAAAATATATGAGGCTTAAAACATTTTTGCCCAAAACTTTTCTATGTGTATGTTTTTTGGATTTGTTGTAAAAAATATAGATTTCTAGAGTAAAAATACATATAAAATATCATATAGTGTAATACTGTAGGAGCAACCGTTATCAAAAAAAAATGCAATTAAGAGGAAGTAACATTTTGTGCCACCAAAAACGTTACTTTTTAAAAGGCTATTACTCCTTTAATATTAAATTTAGGTGTTTTGGTGTATAATACTTTTTTGCTCAGTTTTAAATGAAGAATCACCCTGCAGCATTAAAATTTTATTGGTGCTTTTTTTTGTTCCCCATTCAATACGTCATCTTCGAAGGGCCGTAGCTCCCTTAGGGCCCATTTCCGGACCAACCTTTATAGAAACTTTTTTTCATATTTATGGATGTGGAATCACCTCTTTAATTTTGGTACCCGAGTTCTAGAACAGGCTGTATTTATACAAAAATTTTGACATTATCATAGATATAAAAATTGATGAGAATTACAACGAATATCTAAGGTTACCAATTATAATTGGTAATTAAAACCCCCGAATTACTATATAGTTTTCGTAATTTTTACAGTATAAACTATAGGGTTTGATATAATAGTAGTGTAAAAGCCTATATTAGAGAGTTTTATACTACTGCCCTAAATGTGACTGTGTTTTTTTATTAGTATAAAAGTTTATGCTCTATATTTCTTTTTCTTTTTCTTTTTTTCGTTCATATTTTATGCAACTGAATATTAGCTGGCTTTTCACTATAAGACTAGCTTATAAAGAAGAATGAACTTTGTTTTATAATAAGGATACTACAGAGAAAGCTCAAAGTCAAATAGAGCTTTTGTGTCAGAAAAGTAATTAGTTGAAAATTAAGCTATAGTTATAAACTTTTATTTTAAATGTAAATTGGAACAAGACCTAGAAATGGTTATATATATATATAGCTCTGGTGGAAAGTGCCTTTTTAAACAACTCGTTTCCGTGAATTCTTTGCACAAAAACCACATTAAAAGTTTTTTATTAATATTTTTTATTATACATATACATCTTTATATTTTCAGCCCCCAGACACCTAGACATATACCTATAATATTGCCAAAACAAGCAATAAACTTAAACTTAAAATACTTTAAAGGATATGATAATTTCACCTATATATAATTAAAAATAACCATGATATCGACACTCCCAAGCATCAAGGATGTAACTCAAGTTAGACCCATTTTGAGTTATACTCATAGGTAAACGCCTTGAAAAAAGATACACATGGTGGTACTAATCAGGTTTCTCCACAGTCCACTTTAAGCAAAAGTTTACTTAAAATCACTAAAGTAAGAAATTCTAAACTTGAATTTTATCAGAAACAAACAGTAAATAAACAATAAATACTTAAACAGTTAAATAGAGAATTTTATAAGCTTTCAAATGATGTATCACATGTTTTCAGTTAATTAATAATTGAAATTTGGCGAAGGCGTACTCCCTAGATATATTGGTTCGAAAGTCAATTAAAGCCGGTGGTTCCCTCTACTACTAGCCCACACAAGTCCTGGACTTAGGGGATGCTTAATTAAGTAGAATAGTACGAGGTTAAAAACAAACATAAACATAAACTTCCTTTTCTACTTCAATCATTTACCCACCCTTAAATAACAAAAAAAAATATTTTAGAAATTTAGCTGTCGTGAAAAATGACAATATATGTTACGGCTTTGTTGCTTGGGGGTATCGATATGGTTATTATGTAGTTTTAATGATATGGTATATTAAGGATTAATTAAATTGTATTATGCAATAAGATGTTAACCCGCATTATAAAATGACAGATTTGCTTCACTTGCTAAAAAATTGATAACTTGTTATTGTATCACGACATGTACAAAATGTGAAATCTTTAATTATTGCAAATTGTTTTTTTAACTTGTTTCTTCAATATTAATAAGTGAAACATAGAAAACAGTTTTTCATTTATTTATTTTTATCATTTTCACCCCGGTCTGAAAACGATTTTTAGCTCAACTTTCATATAACCCAAGTTTTTTTTCATAATTTAATTATTTAGAGCTTTGGCATCTTTTTAAGACCATATTTAAAAAAAACTATTGATGCGTTTTTGAGAAAAACGATTTTCATTTGTGTTAACAAAAAATATGATATATTAAAAAATTATTTTAGATATTCAGATTTTACGCCAAAAAGTGAGAAAAAAGTTTTTATAGACGTTTGAGCCAAATTTCTTTATAAGAGTGCCTTTTTAGAATATTTATCACTTCATAACTCAGTAACTTATTAACATGAGATTTTTACTGAACTATAGAACCAATAAATGTAAGAATTTAACGTTTTATTAAAATTAGATTTTTGACCAGGGGCGTAGATAATGGGTGCCTCATAATTTATATGTAAAACTGTAAGTCCGCCCCTGGTTACACATTTATTTATCATAAAATGATAATGTTTATTGGTTGCATACTACAGTAAAAATTTCAAGTCAATAAGTTAAACCGTTCCTGAGTTATGAAAAATGTCCCATAACGTCTTCTAGCTCCCTTAAGAAGCCATTGAACACAAACGTTCATAGAAATTTTTTGTCTCAGTTTTTGACGTAAAATCTGAATATATAAAAAAAAATTAAACAT